>CM060629.1:22155749-23355749 GCA_030578275.1 Meda fulgida
CGCCGCCTCACCGTTGCCATCGACACATCACATCCCGATTATTGCCAAGGGCCGAGGCTTTAATTACTAGCCTGTGTGTGAAGGTGAAATTAGACCCCCAGCACTCTAGGTTAATGTGGGAGTGTAGAACACACAGCCTGCAGGAGGAGACTAGCACTGATGCAACACATCTGATCTGCATGCAGTATTCACTCTCAGCTGTCAGCTGTACTCACTGATAAGAGAATTGAGTCTGAGAGCCAATGAAGGTGTGGATGTTAAAATACCTCATTTCCATTTGTTTCGTGTTAGTTTGTGTGCCTGTTGATCCATGTCTGTGTGTAGGTGTGTACTACCATGCTGAATACATTCACATTCGTTTAAAAGTATTCTAGAACTGGCTGTGTGAACTATGTCTGGGGCTTTCAGACTGAGGTAGCTGGAGAACATTGATAGACAAGAAAGATTTTACAGAATGAATTTTTAGGCCTGCTTCTTGTTTTTAGGTTAATTCTAGGTAATAAATGTTTTGCTTAATATTTTTAACACATTTGCTGTCAAATAGAAAGTAAATCATTTCCAGATAATATTTTTATTTATTTTGTTACAGTAAATTTAAAATGTACTTTAATACTTTAATTTACTTAAAATGATTGGTCAGAGGGCCCAGTCTGTTGTGATTGGTCTACTGGTTAAAGCATATGTCGGAAACAAAATGGCCATTACCTTATCTGAATTTCAGCTCCGTAAGCTTTCTCAGTGGTTTCTCATAAGGTTTTACCATATCAATTCCAGTGTGAGTCCTGATCCTTTTGAACTGCATGCATAGTGGATTTGCAGTGCTGAAAACAGTGTCTTCTCGTCATGTCGATAAAATGAACCAAACTCTTCCGAGCCTCAGCTACAACTACAGTGTTTGAAGGCAGGTTAATGTAGATGTTGTTCACAGGCAGCCTATGAAGACCATAGGCTGGCATTATGCAAATGTGTTACATTGTTAAGTATTCATTTTAGTTAAGTACTCATTTCGGCAGCTCAAATCAATTATTCATTTGAGGAGACAATAACTTTAATTATTGTGAACTTTGATCTTTAAAACATTGCAGACCTTTTACATTCACAAACAGCTATTACACACTGCATAAAAAGGTAATATTCGAAAAAGCCAGCATAGGCTCATTACAAAAACGTACATGTGGCAACATTTTTGCAAAACGGAAAATGCGTCATGCACATTTCGCGACAGTTTGAAAGTGAAATGTCCTGTGAGTGCCGCTAAAAGCGTGTTTAGCTTTTTCCGGGACAGATTAACGTGAATATGGCAACATTTTATTACTTTGGAGTTTGTACGTATCACCGCAGTTCTATATTGAAATGTCTGGTGAGTGGCGCTAAAAGCTTAACTTTCCTGCACTAAACCCATAACCTACCTGTGTTAACATAAGCAGATGTTACATAAAAACGCAATTGTAACCATGACATTTTATCTTGTGTTTGAACTCTTGTCTTTAAACTCTTTTATCGTGACTCATCTTTCACAGTATTCGTACCCGAGCTCACCGCATCACAAGTACAATTATGTACCAGCTGAGCTACCAAGCAAGCTTGATATGTCAGTAAAACCGAACATTTGGAGCTGGTTAATGATGCAAACTACAAAATATATTTGTATTGGTTCGTATTTTGCTTTTTGCAAAAATGTTGCCACAGATACGTTTTTCCAATGAGCCTGTGTTGGAAAAAGCATAATGGGGCATTTTAATAGCAGATTACCATGTTTGGGGATCCTTTTTATCCAAAAGTTTGAAATCCATTGTCCTATGTGATATTGTTTTTGTCAGATAAATCTAAAAGCATGCCCAGCACAACTCATAATGCTTCTTAACATGACCATGAAGTGAATGCGACCTTAGCTTAGATAAGCAATCATCTGTCTGCACTGTAGTGCAGAGACCTTTTTTTCATCTCAGTTTCAGAGAGAATAATCAGTGTGCCTCCCAATCTTGTGTACAATTCAGAAAGGGTGAATCAGCAGAAATGTGACCTATTCTATTACTTCACATTCAAACATTCCACAGCTACACAAAATGAATCATCAAAATCACTCATCAGCTTCATTACTGCTTGAGCAATTACCTACTTTCCCTTTTTTAAAAATTTGATTCAGCCATGGATGTTCTCATTACTGTTCAAATCACAGCTTGCTTGGCTTGAATTTTTGTCAATACTAATTAATCAGTAACATGCTCTCCATATTTTCCAGAGGTACCCTGACAGGGTCTGAGCAAAGTTTTTGATTGAGTTCAGACGCTTGATTGCTTGTACAGATGCACAATACGGCATAATTACACGTGGAAAAGGTGGCAGAGGTACTATCTAACAGTTGTGGCTGTGTAGGCTGTTTAAGAGCAGACAGGACTGTAGCGTGTGGATGGTAGCGTGCTGAAAAGCCTGTCTGTGGCTCTCTGTTGATTCCCATCCAAGGTGTTGTGTTAATTACTTTGGATGCCGTCCAGAAAACCTCAAAGAAATTAGAGAACTGTGACGTTCAATTTTGTACAATTCAAATTATTTTCATGGTTTACAGTGAACCAACTTTTTTTTGCTGTTGTTCTTCTTCTCCTCCAATATTGTCATGCTACAGATACAACTCTTCTTTGAATTCATGAGGTATGGGCTTCTATTATTTTTATTCATGTATGCCTGAAGGTAAGTATCATTATTTGGCACTCTGGATTGTTTCGTGGAGATGAATGTTAATGAGGAGGCCCTTTTATATTTTTTTTACTGCGTAATCTACCTTGTCTTTTAGTCAGTGAAGCACTGTTCATTGTCATTGTCACGAATGATGCAAGTACACAGTAAGTGATGAATTAAAGGGATAGCTCACCCAAAAATTTAAATTCCCTCATTATTTATTCTCTGTCATATTATTCCAAATTTGGGTCTCTCTTCCTCACTTAAAGCTAACATATATAAACTGTCTTTCATCTGAACACAAAATTAATTTGTTTGTCCATACATAGAAAATCAAAGTAGCCCAATATGGTTTTGAACCCAACATCCTTATGGAATAAAGGTTTGGGACTATGTAAGGGAGAGTAAATGATGACAAAATTTTCATTTTGGATGAACTTTCCTTTTAGGATATAAAGAACAGCCCTTTCCACTTTCAATGGATCAATACATCTGGCAAACAGAAACCACTGCAAGCTCACTCTCTGTCTGTGCTATTTCACAACAACAAAAAATATGTTTTTCCACCAAATTCTGCCTGGACGAGTGCTCTAAAGCCATGAATACGTTTTCTGATGGTTTCCTGGTGAGAGAGTGGCCAACTTCCGCTCCAAACTGAGGTGGGATGTATACAGTTCGGCGGAGGGGCTTGAGGGCCGCACTAAAAGCTTAGTTGCTATCTGCCTCCAAGCATAGAGCCAGGAGGCACATACTGTTGGAAAGCATTAAATAAACATTAATGGAAGTGGGTTAGTGGAGATTTATTAAGGAGGCATTTTGGCCTTGCCTAAGGGAGCCATGCACTATTTTATTCACTCATACAAGCACACAGGTAAACAAACATGGTAATTTATGGCAGGCTTCACAGGTGGCAGTGTTTGGAATTCACTTTCTAGATGTTTTTTAGGGTAAGACAATTGTTTTTTTCGCACCGTCTCAAGGATTTTTAATCATTTATAAATGTGCTGAAAGGATGATGTGCAGAATTCTCTTCTGTGGGCTTGTTTGTTGGCATTTTGTTAAAGTAGTTTTTGTAAAGTAATGAGGTTAAAGGGAGTTTTTACGCTATTTTTTAAACACTGTCTTTTATAGTGAAATATGGTATGTTCCTCGGAAACTTGTGTTAGCTCTCTCCTTTGAGGACAGCTCGAGAGGGAGACAGAGAGAGAACCAACAGACAGCGGTTGCTTTGGAGAAGGTAGTGCACATAATGTTTTTTGTATCTTCTCTCCACCTCAGCATGTGAAGCAGAGGTGACACGGGTGACAAAGAAGCGTGGAGAGTGTACTTTGAAGGTTCTTACAGAGTTAACAGAAGAGAGAAAGAGATTGAGGCAAAGAACAAGCAAGAAACAGTTGAAGGAATTGCTTTTGGAGGAGAACCCGGGACTGATATTGGGACGTACATGTCAGCCGTTGTCAATGTGACAAGATGTGGAAATAATAGCTGGTGAGGACTTGGCCCAGTCCAGTGGAACTACGTGTGACTATGATGAGCTGTTGTCAAACACACCCACATATTCTCGATCACTTTGGCTTTGGCACAGTCAGTATTTTTGCCATTGTATTCAATCGAGACCAAACCTTAAAGCTCTGTTGGTTTGATTTCGCTATATCTGCATTATCTGTCATAAATAGAGCTTGTTCAAATATATAAGTATGTGGGGTTGAAAACATTGCAAAAACATGCAGGCTTTTAGGACTCCTCCAGTGGATGAATGAAACTGAGAGTAGAATGTTTGTGTGAACCCTTTTGTTTTTCTTTTTCTCTATATTATTTAACTCTTTACTTACTTTACAAGGTCTGTCTACACCACCCCAGTCACATACTATACACATAGACTAAGTATTAATACTTTTTCAGTGTTGGATGGATGGAATGGGATGGAATGATAAAATGGGTTAATAAGGTCACAATGATAATTATCCCAGCAATCAACTTTTTGTCTTTGTGTTTTTATTTTTCTATGAAGGTCCTCAATATTTTACATTAAATATTTCGTACATTTTGAAATTGGTGTTGGGTTTAATTAAACTTTATGATACCATTTATGTGAAATTTTAAGAAGCTTAACAGTTTTTTTTATTATTATATCTATTTAATTAATTATATTTAATTTAGGTTTACATTTTTATTGCAATATCACTGTTACATACAAGTTTTGAATACAAGTTTCGGTAACATTGTATGTGCAATTTGAACAACAACAATCAACCTTTGTTTACTGCTCATGACGAAACCTCCATAATTTAGTGTAATATTTGCCCATCTAGTTTGATCAAATGGAAATATGATAATTGTAAAGCTGGTTTCCTGAACAATCTTCCCATCTGCTATTAGTTGGACAAACAGATAATCCGTCCCCAAACCCAGTGTTTCTTTTTTGGCATGGTTGCCATAATCAAAACAAACAGAACAGTATTTTGACAGCTTCCAAGAGCCACAGTGTTTATGCTTTAAGCTTGAGCCACACTAAAAGATTTTTAAAATGTGAGAGACCACAAACATGAAATCATAGATTTAACCATTTTGTTCCTCTAGTGTGGGGAGTTCTATAATAATAATAATAATAATAATAATAGATTTTATTTATAATGCACTTTTCATTTGCGAACAAATCTCAAAGTGCTACAGCAAACATATTTCAAAAGTAAAAACGTAAACGAAAAAGAAAACGTAAAAACAGTTAAATTCTGCATTAGTTGTAGCTATTTTTAAATAGAAAAGTCTTT
Organism: Meda fulgida; assembly: GCA_030578275.1. Taxonomy (NCBI): domain Eukaryota; kingdom Metazoa; phylum Chordata; class Actinopteri; order Cypriniformes; family Leuciscidae; genus Meda; species Meda fulgida. Next base: position 22,161,197 of record CM060629.1, read on the forward strand.
AAGCCTTTTTTAAAGTGGTCAACTGATTGTGGAACCCTCAGGTGGTCTGGCAATGAGTTCCACAGTCGCGGGACAACAGGGGAGAAAGCACGGCCTCCCATGGTCCGGAGCTTGGTACTGAGTGGACGGAGAAGATTGCCATTTTATGACCGGAGGTTTCTGGTTGATGTTTGCTGGGGTGAGAAGATCCTTGAGGTAGGGTGGTGCATTGCCATGGATGCATTGGTGGGTGAGGAGAGTGATTTATTAGTGAATCCTGAGATGGGAAGCCAGTGAAGTGCTTGAAGGATGGGTGTTATGTGTTCATATTTACGCACTCTCATCAGGATCCTAGCAGCACTGTTCTGTATGTGTTGGAGTTCTGCCATGTGACCAGGAAAGCACACCACACACTAACAGATTCCATTCACAAACCCCAGAGTCACACAAGTCTCGCAAAATCTAAGTAAACAAACATGGTGGACGACCTGCAAGAAGAAATAGCACTTAGAGTGTATGGACTGCTTTTTACAGAAAGAAAAATGTTTAGATTAAGTCATGGAGACGGGGTGAACATGTCTCATATTAGGAAAATCAAGCTACAATTGGCATAGTTGATTTAACATATTAAAGTGCAATAAGAGATAGTATTATAATGCTAGTATTATAATGCTAAATGACACGTCAGCTTTAATGTTCAGGGTGAAACATTCAAAATTCCTCTCAATTAAATTTCTCATCAGAAAACATAATATTTGCTTAAGTTAGATGGTTCCATTCAACTTGTTGCAAAGAAATGTTTTCAGGACAGCACTCGCATCCTATAATGGCTGTTAAACAATCTGACTCACATCTGAGAAGTTGAGATGAATAGCTTGTATAAAATGGCAGATGTAGATTTGATATATCCTCTCTGTTCCTTCAAAAGGGCAATCTCGGCCCATCCGCACCGCTTTGAATCCAGGAACCACAATCACCTGGAAATGAAGGTCTGAATATGTGCAGCGGTCTATGTATGGCATGCTGCTTTATTAGCATGGGGCATAAAGAAAGTGAGGCTCTATTGGCAAGCGCTACCGGTTTGTTTACGTATGTGTGTGCGGTTTACGAGGCCAGGGCAGTCCACGTGCACCTCGTGAGCTGTGAGACTGCACTTCCCTGACATGAGCTGTCAATAGCCATTCAGTGAGAGAACCTGCCTTTATCTGCTCTTTAAATTGCAGAGCGCATCTCTCATGGGGGTTCGGGCATGCTCTGTTGGGAGAAGCAATGACTGCAATCAGCTATTCCCTCCAGCATTTGTGTTAGACCCCCAGACAATGAAACTTTCCTCTATCGCTCCTGCCCCAGCGTTAATAGCTCAGTGCGCCAATAACTCCAAAGTTAGATGGAAGAGGTTATTGAATGCCTCTGTTTGTCTCGCTTGACCTCTGCAGAGAAGAGGTGGCTTTGCTCAATTTTCCACAGGTGACCTCTTTTGTTGAAGGATTGTGGAAAGGATTTGGAGGGCAGCAAGTTGCTTTGTTTGTTGATGTTTATCCATCCCTGTACAATACCCTGCTTTTCCTTCCTTAACTGTATCTTTCTCACGGCTTCTCCAAGCATTCACGAGAGCAGTACGAGAAGCTCTCCACCATGCACAAGAATATGCAGAAGCTCTATGAGAGCCTGGGGAGCTACTTCGCCTTCGACCCCCACACAGTCAGCGTCGAGGACTTCTTCGGAGACCTGGCTAACTTCCGCAACCTCTTCATGGTGAGTACAGAAGCACTGTTACCTGTTCTGCCTCAGTAGAGTGCTTCTATCTTCTGATCTTTGGCTCCTCAAGGTTGAAGAGATTTTCTGTTTTTCTTTTTCTTTCCTCTCTTTCTTTCTCTAATGTATATAAATCTAGCTTATCGGAAGAGTCTTTGAGAGACGGTGGAGATAATATTCTAATTAATACTTCCAGTGCCCCTCCCCACAGCTAGATGGCACAGGTCAGGGTTGCTGGATAGCAGTATGATTAAGTTTAGGATTGCTTTGACAGCTTCTGTCACTCGGAATGTGAGAGCCCAGTTCTCTTTCTAACTTCACTTTCTTTTCCTACAAACCTTTTTATCAGTGCATAGTTTTAAGTAATTGCATGCCACTCAAAACTAAAGCTGCTGGCCTTGTCTTAAGTGCATGTGGTGATTTAGCTTGTTTTATCATATTTGATAAAGACATTATCCTCACAGTGGTGAAGAGATGGAAGGACAGGCTTATTGGGCAGATTAAAGCATACATAAACTGTGCTGAGAATGGAATGTATAATGTATTACCAAACGTGTGGCTCCCATGCAGATAAAAGAGTCTCAGAAGCTTATCCTTTCAAAGTTTCGTTAGCTTCTGTATTTGGTGAGTATCAAGGCAACGCCTCCTCCCTGTCACATTAAAAAAAAAAAAAAAAAAATCCCTACCTGGGATTTAGCAGGTAGGACTAGGTTATTGCTGATAGGATGGGATTTATCCAGACTGAGAGCGAAACCAGGGAAGGCGTTTCAAGTACATCTCACTGTACAAAGAAGATATGAGATTTCCAGCTAATTGATATTTTTTAGGTTATTTAAGTCTGACTTGTATTTGCTTCTTAAAATATAAATAAATGTTATATAATACAATATTTAGCATAAAAAATTCGTACATTTTTAAAGAGTGTTGAATTGAACCTTTGTGAAAACTTGTATGTAAAATATTATTTTTAATATATACATTTTAGAATAATCATCTTTAATAATAATTACAATTATAGCTACATACAAGTAGTCTCTAGAGATTTTTTTTACACGTATATTTAAGAACATTTACCTATATTTTATTTATACCTATACTATATTTTACCAATATTTCATCTCCCTTCCAGAAGAAAAAGTAAATAACACAATGTCCAGAAGGTATGCTCAAAGACTTTAAAAAAAAAAACATTACAGTGAATGACAAGGTCTCCTTTTCTGAGGCTTTTCTCTCACCCTTCTCTCACAACCATATCTAAAAAAACAACTTTCATACGCTCTGATCAAAGTCTAGCAACACATGACACGGCACTTACTCCACGATATAGCGCTGAATGCCTTTAAAGGGTAATCTATGAAAATAAATTATTCTCTCAAGCAAATTGCTCTTTATAAATAAGTTATCAGGGATTTAGACTTCAATAAAAGAAAAGAGCAGAGCTGGTAGAGAACACATGGCTGGATGTCCCAATAGACCCCTTTTCAGTAGGTAAAACATGGTGACGTTTTTTTGTGGGCGGAGCTTAGGTGGTTGCAGAACCCTCTGGCCACTTCACTAACGTTAGTTTGCAAGTTTTGTTAGTTTGTTTTTTAACAATGACTCATTTTATTTTAATGTGCAAGGTCACTCAACTGTCCAGGACTGTGATGGTTATTTGCAAAAGTTAATTTTAACAGACCGAACCAGATTGGCTGACCAGTACATGCTCACTCAATGGCTGGACGATCTGACAGGATTAACGTTAACACTACCTCCGGTTGATTGGCCTGACTTCAACACCTATCCGATAGAGAAATCAAGCGTAAAGAGAAACTGAGGGCATATAAATATTTAGATGCCTATAACTATGTGATGAATGGTCATGTAGTACAAGACTTGTGTTGTACGATCCGCAGTTCTGCCTAGCCAGCGCCAAGAAGACGACAATGTAAAGAGTGACATTACGGTGCAATTTTAATGATGTGAATACTTTCTAGAAATAAAAATTCCAGATACTGCATATTCATTTTTCATCAATTCTTGCACCCAACAACACAACCAACAAGATAACATTTAATAATAATACTAATAATTTAAGCTCCTTATTATGTAGCCGAATCTGTGCAGGTTTGTATTTGCCGCCTCCAGTTTTCCCTCTTGTTTTTCCTCCAGCTAGCGCCCGTGACGTAACTGTGATGTCGGCAAGAAATTGGTCTATGGCACCATTAATATTCCATTTGTGGCCTTTTACTCCTGTATGTGTAATTTTGCTTATTTCCGTTCTTCTTTTTTTGTCTCTATTTGTTTTATTTTAATTTTTGTTTAGTTTTTTTTGTTTTTGTTGTGTGTAAAAAAAAAACCTACATGTATTTACATGTCCAAGCATGTATTCCCAGTCAAATGCAATTTATAACAGCTGAGAGCTCTTGGTGTATGCGAGAATGTGATATTGTGTCTTAAACATGGTCTGTCTGAATACTCAATTCTGATTTGCTGGAAGGTGTGCAATAAAAGCGTTTAATACACATGTAGTTCAAGTCAGTTTTATCACCGTTTTATATTAATACGCTGTTTTCATTGAAGCGCAACATACATCACTCGCACACAGCGCGCTGCACCTGCGCACACACACAAACATTCAGGAGCACAGAAACTAATCAACGCTGCCCTGCGACTTTCAGTTATAAAATAGCTTCGCTACTGAATCACTACGTTATATTTCTTAGCAACGACGGTTCTTTGCCTCCACGTCATGCATTAAAATCGTTTAATGCACAACTAGCCATGGATTATCCCTTGCATAGCCATAAGTAATGTGATCAATTTAAATGCGATACAAGTTGTTGGCCCTAACCAGCCAGGGAAGAACATGCCATCGGTCACTTGGTTTTCCTGGATAGACCCGCCCACTTTGAGTCCCATTGGTCCAAAATCCTACTACTCATAACTGAACATTAAATCTTAAATTTGGCCAGATACAGTAAATTGCTTGTCACATCACATCCACTTACGACCAGATGTTGGCCACATATTGCAAATGTACTTTGTGAATCTTTGGCAGGGAAATGTTATGAAAGAAATTTGTATTCATGAAAGAGCCCTCCACATAATATGTTTCACCATAGCATATTTATGGCACCTCATTGTTTTATCAACATTTATCCTTAGAAATAGCACACATTGCTGTATGTTAAATTGCCTGAGTGACACATCCATTTGGTTGGACAAAAAAAAAAGCCCTGCCTGCCCGTTCTCAAAAAGCACGCACACTCAGATAAGAGAACCCATTAGCAATATTTCTTTTCAGGGTCAATAGAAATAAAATTTGATTTCAGCACATGAAGTTTGTTTCAGATCGTCCCATCAATTAATCCAGTGCACAGTTCCCACTGTGTCTTAGTCTTCTGTATGTAATCCTGACTAGCGGCTGTGGATGAATATCAGTATATTAATGTCTTATCAAAGTGCAGCAGATGGTGATGAACTAACAATCGCACATTAATGGAGTGAACCACTGGTTACACCAAAAAAAGTCAGCAAAGGTTGAGCCACAGTGATGGTGCACAACAAGCATGACTCAGCTAATCAATAGAATGCAAGTGTGTGTGTTTGTGAACGTGCATATTTGTGCCAATACATATGCTTGCACATACAGTTATCGAGGGCCTTTGGCTTAATGTATTATGTCGTCCCTGAGAATAATGATAATGATGATGCTAGTAATTGAAATTGTGATGTAGTGTGGTGTCATCACTGCCTCTTTTTCAGTTCCACCACACAGCCAATGTGAGTGATCGCAATTAAACCCAATGGAGTGTTCCTTCAGATTGGTCTAATATTTGAGTCAACACACACAACATCGGCCACTTTTCACTCTTGGCAATTTTGTAGGCCTCTCACAGCCTGCTGAAAACTAATATGATCCAATAAATAAATAAATAACTCGAATATCATCAAATTGGTTCAGTTAGTGTACATTTTCTTTTGGCCAAATAGGCCCATCTGTGGTGTGGATTTTTTGTCCTCCGTTTCTCTCGCTCTCTTTTTTTTCTGTTTTTTTTTTTTTTTCAGAAGTGTTCCTTGAATAGCCAAGTGTGTATGCATTGCGTGTAGGGCAATACATATATGATGGCCAACCCAAAAAAAAAACATAATAATGAATTATGGAGCCCATGCACCCTTTTTTGTCTCTGTGTGTAACACAAGGCTATTCAAATATTCTACACAAGGCTGGGCAAACAGGAGGGACTACAAAGCCTCCTCCACAACGGAGGATTGCAGCAGGAGCGCGCTTCCTTAGTGTCACTCTGCTGCACATGTACCCAGCGAATATATTTACAAAGACATCTAGTCCTCAGTGATCAGTCCATCCTATCCTGTGCTTGCCAGCATGCATAAACACACTTGGGGTAGATAGAGTCCATATTGGCAAATTCAGTTCTGCAGCAATCCCTCTCCTAGAGTAATGCAAACAGTACTGTGGACAAAAGCCTGCCGAACGTCGCCATACCAATCTAGATATCGCACAACACGCTGCGTTTTTACATAAAATGTGCTTTTCCCAGGTGGTTTCGTTGTGTTGATTGGTGTTAGAAATAAATTGCTTGTTTATTATCGTCTTTCCTATTAGCAGATCAAGTTGGTGATTCATCCAACTGAAGATTTTATCAAATCCTCCCACATTTTCTTCACTCAAGATGAATGTTTATTCATTGTTAATATTTAGTGTGTGTTGGATTGTATTAATATTCATCCTTCTACTAACTCAGGGTTTTAAAAAGATAATAATTCCCCCTAAAAATGAAAATTCTGTTACCAGTTACTCATGTCATTCCAAACCTGTATGACTTTTTTTCTTCTGCTGACCAGAAAAGAAGAACCATGAAAGTCAGTGGTGGGCAAAGTATCTTATTTTTTGGTTCCAAGTCATACAGGTTTAAAAATTGTTTTTACGACATCGTCCTTTCAAAGGCAGACGGATAGAGCGCTATCTCTCTCACTTTTAAATAACCCTTTCTGAGTACTCTAATTAACCAAAACAGTTTTAAGGAAGACTTTTCCCCCTGTAATCAGCTTTCCTAATGACTTTGGATTATTTAGTGTGCAAACACAATTAGCCGGCCTAATTTGCCTTAACATATTGATTGGTGGCCACCGCTGACAACCACAGGACTTCCCGTGGATTTCAATCCTTCCTGTTTATTTCTATCTTTTTTCTTTTTTTTAACTAACCTTTACCTTTCGTTTGCATAGAGCGTGTCTGCAGCCGTGCGATATCAGCTTTCCCTGGCAAGGAGGGCCGATGGGGATGCGATTTGAATTTGCAACAGTCAGAGGCACTGTGACCACGAGAAACAAATTTCCGTCAGACCGTCATCTCAGATGAATGCTCTTTGGGCCGTTCGTGAGCAAGAACATGAACGTGATCATGGTATAAATTGTGCATTTGATTCTCCTAAGCAGACGTACGTGTTACATGTAGAAAAAGCAAAAAAGCACACCATCCCACCATCGTTTTTGCTTTATGCTAATGCATTTCTATCCTTTGTAGTCAATAGCACAGACGTTTCGCGCTATGAGAGTGATATTCAAAAGCACTCCCTCTGGGTGTTGTTTATCTCATGTAAAGCTTCCTAATACCTAAAACACAATTAAGAAAATTGATAAAATCATAAATACTGCCCAGGCTAATTGGCATCAGGCAAAGGGTTGAAAACATGTTTGTTGCCATGGTAATTAGTGTTTTTGCATGTTTGATGAGGGTGAGATAATTATGTTGCGTAATCGTGTTTGCAGTCAGAATTGTTTGTTTGTTTATAAAAACTTTTGCCAGCAGGAATTATTTTTGTTGCTATGAATAAATGATTTTTCAATTAAGAATCTAACGCTTGACAATGAGCTTGATACTATCTCCAATTACAAGAATGAGATTGAACTGTCAGTTTTGGAGACCCACAACCCTGTGGCTTCATAATACTCTATTTGAAAATGCAAAATCACAATAACAGGAAGAATTGTTTATGCTAATTTTAGTTGTCACTCTGTGGCATGAATAGATGAATATAGAATTCCTTTTCACACTCTTTGGACAGCCATATGCATGCTGACTCAATTACTTTTATTAGAACAAATATTGTGTTTATTCCTTGCTGACTTATAGTTTTTCAGCAAAATGCAAATCTGGAACAGGCGCATCTCTCTCACTCATGTTCATCCATGTCCTTGTCATTTCATGAAAAGACAGTGAGCTCCTGTTCCTGGGCTTGACGGCCGCTCCGCGATTGACCACCATGATGAGCTGCACTTTTCTCCTCCCACACTGTACCCATGATCCTTTTGTCTCAGCACGCATGTCGAAAACCCTAAGGGAGTCTGAAGGGGCCCAGACTGTCGACATTCATTATATTGTACCAAGAAAGAACAAGACACACACATATACGCGTACACAAAACACTCATTCCTCCCTTTAAGGCAAGGCCTGTCAGGTTAGTGGTGCAGGCCTGGGGTGAAGAGACCTTTACTGTGCTGGAAAGGTTATGTAGAAGTGGCTTATTCTCTCTCCTCTGCTGTGTTTCTGTGCCCTCTGAGCGTCTCCGTCTAGCCCTCTCGCCCGTCTTCATACCACCTGACACCTCTGTGGCATTTACAGAAGAAGAGAGGAGGAGGACGATATCTCTGCGTCTCTGTGTACAGGCCTCTCTCCCACTCGCTGGTACCCCGCCAGCATTCAGTCACTGGAAATATCCAGGATGGACACTGTTATCTGCTTTCACATTAATGCTCATGGAGACTCTAGCTCAGTGGGGACAACGGCAGTATCAGGAGCCATCTTGATGTTCAATTAGACAATCTCTGTCTGCTTCCTCTTCTCAACACTCATTGTTTCATTCACTGTAAGCAGAAAGGCTTTAGCTGTGTTCCTTTAGTTCAGGAGCAGATAAGCAGGCTCAGATGATATCTTTGAACTTTACATTTTTTGTGCTGATTTGGGAATTTAGGAAGGGACTTAAAGATGGTAGAATGTGGTAAATGTTGAGTGAAAAGTGTGCTTGTGTGTAGGCTCTTGTGTAAATTGAAATAGAGCAAAATACCTCAAGGGCATGTCGTAGTAGTTGTATTGTTTACAATAACAATTCCATGCAGTGTGCAGTATTTTTCAAATTAATGACAGTATTTTTGTTATACTAAAATAAACTAGCAATTTTTTGATTTATCTATTTGGTTTTTTATGTTTTTTTTTTTTTTTTTTTTATCAAATGATTTCTATATGGACATCCTGAACTCATGTGTAAATATGTTAAACTGTCTGACATCACCATTTCCTGGTCCAAATGCTCAGATCAGCTAAGATGAGATGGTATTCTCGATTGAAACAAGTAGAGGCTTGGACCAGTGTTCCTTGCGTCATCATAACTTAACAAGTGAATATGCACATTGTGCACACAGGCTTCTTCCCTTTTATGGGTGACTGAAGTTTGAATTATGTGGAGTTCTGCAGGCATAGTCAGTGTTGGCCTGCAGATAAGCAATATCCTTAGTGTGTATCTTACCATTGTTACTCACTCCACATTATAAAGTGCTGTCTATAGTGTTTCTTCAGTAGTAGAATTGGAGTTTTCTTTTCTTTCCCTTCTCTTCCACAGTCATCTCATTTACCCTCTAATTTCATTGTCTTTATTTCTCTCTGACAATTCAGGATGCTGTGCGGGAGAACCACAAGAAGAGGGAGATGGAGGAGAAGATCAAGAGAGCCAAGCTAGCAAAGGAAAAGGGCTGAGCGAGAGAAACTCGAAAGACAGCAGAAGAAGAAGCAGTTGATTGACATGAACAAAGGTATGGCACTGTTGGCCCTCCGGGGCCCCGACTGCAGCCTGGCTCACAATTTCACATGGTGCTAAGCACTACAGGGGTGGTGATGAGGAACAGGGCCACACTTCATCTGTGAAAAACAGTTCACCGGCTGTTCCCTCGCACTAAATGTACAGGCAGATTAGATGTCATTGAGAATGTTTCACTGAAAAATCTTTATTTAGTAACTTCTACAGTTTAAGAAAGCAGTGTCAGTATATTTGAAGACATCTGTCAAGTAAATGTTGACGACAATAATGTTAATTACAATGCCATAAACACACCAGTGTGAAATCCTGCTACGGCTGTTACTCAGTACACGAAAGTATGAAGTAAACAGACAATTTTTGTGTTTTATTAAATGGAGCATTTGTGGCATTTGCTACATGAGGGTGTGGAGCAACCAGCAGCATTATGGGGCTGCGCTGACAGGGCCGTGCCAGAGAAGATGTAGGTCACATGTAAAGATAAGCATCCTAGGTTCACTGCTTTTGTAGAGCAGACAGATAATGGATTGGCAGATTGCCTGTGGCCTAGTAAATGGAGTTGAGTCAACTATTACGTTTTTGTAAGCTTGCTTAGTTTATTTCAGAAATGAAAAGAGGCCGCGTTGACAATTGCTTAATTCAGTTTGGATTACAGAAAAACTGATTGGATATGAAGTACATATTGTCCTTTGTACATATAAACCCTCTAAAAATTTGTGTTCAGAAAAGAAATGTGTGGTTCGGTTTTAAAAAGTAAAGATAGAAAATGGGGGGAGGCTGCCCAAGATGTCTCACGCAGCTTGCAAATTCAGGGCAAATTCTTGCCATGAGAGATATGAAGTACTCACTGCACTGTACAATTCTGATCCTTACAATGAGACAGAAATTCCTGCCTCTGGCCAAAGCTTTTTCACAAGCGCTCCAACCTAAAATGTCACCACTGAGCCCAGAACTTTACTGCGGCCTTATATTAGAGAAAATTACATGTAGAACTTCAGCTCTGTTTCAGCAGAATGACTGATCCATGCTAGTTTCCTAAGGAGTGGACCGCATTGAATGCTGAGCCTGTAATAATGCAGATAGAAAGACAGTGGATAACAAACCCTCTAGTCCAGTCAAGAATACCTTATTTTTAGTTGTCTCTTTCCCTGTGTCAAAGCCCATAAAAAAGGCTTTTATCATTGAACTGCTATAATCATCACTAGAATGTCAGTGAGTTCTGTTGTGCATTTGGCTCCATATATGCATTAAATAATGCTTTATAGATCAGATGTTCATTTGCATTCAAGTATGAATATGAAACTAATAATACTTTTAAAAGAAGTCTGCAATTATTTACTGCACAAAAATGCAGTTCTTTGAAATAAAAGGTTTTTTCAGTAAACATTTTATTCCCTTACAAGGGAAAAATATAATTTGTATCATTTAAAAAAAATAATAATAATAAGTAAAGCTGTAATGATTGTTTGTGTGTGAGAGTTTGTGTGTGTGTGTGTGTGTATATATATATATATATATATATATATTATATATATATATATATATATATATATATATTATATATATATATATATATATATATATATGCTTTATTAGACAGAGGAAACAATAATATCATTATAATTAACCCAATATCACTGTAATCAAACACCATTCAGTGGCTCGGTTGGGTGTCTTAACAAAAAATAAAATCATTTTGCATTCATTAATGTTTTCTTAGAAATGAGGGAGCTTAGCTAAAGTGAGTATGTACCTTTTTTATTTATTTATTATTATTATTTTTTGTAAATAGGGCAAGTCTTATTGTATTGCTCATTGATCCACATATATCCTCTTTTTTGGCACACGACCCTCTTTCATTAGAGCCCATGTCTAACGGTCTTTTGATTAATTATAGTTTTTAAGGCCTTTTCAATGGACTATTTCTATAAAGAGATTTTTGAAGTCATTTTCCAAATTGATATCTAATGCCCTTCACATGCACATGATTAACAATGGGGATACATATTTAATGAGAGTTTAATTCATTTAGGGTTAAGAGGATGTGTTTGACGGGATGGCGGAGCTGGGCGAATGAATATCTGTACCGGTTTCATTTTTTAAAAAGTATTTTTAAAGTCACACTGACGGTATCTGGAAATGTGTCCTTGCAAGGTTTCACAAGCAATTTTGAGTGCCATGTGATTGATGTGCATTGCAAGCAGGATAAAATCTGTTTTTCTTGTGAACTATTAGGAATCCTAATATGGGAAATTGCTCATGAAATCATTACCCGGCCCCCCATTTGTTTTAATTTCCTCTAAGTGGATTTCCATATTCTCTTAGAATGACCAGATGTTCAGCATTCACCAAATTGCTTAACCCGCTGAAAGTAAATGGGGAATGATGTAAAATAGGCCTAAATCCCCCTAATCCTTCTGTCTTTATTAGGAAAATATGTTTTGTCCTAGTGGGGCAGCCATTTTGCCAAAGGATATGAAACTATGTTGTTTACAGGGTGGCCTACTCATTGTGAAACATCACTGAGGAATGATAGGGTGTCCTGTGTGCCTGTCTATACTGTTTCTCAGCCTGCTGGCTGTTTCAGGGTCACGGTTGAGGGTCACTACAAGTGTTAATGCCCACATGTTGCCTTTGAGCTGTATGGGGCATGGCGTAAGGGCTTCCATGAAACAAAGGATGCACTCTTGCCATATTTTAGGTGAAGTGTAATTTCTGTAGAGCCCAAGTCTCTTGTGTGGCTTTGTCCCTTCCTATTCTTGGATAAACCCCTGATGTGTTTGGATGTGAGTGCTTACCCTCCAACATTTACCCAGATGTTGTTGTGTTTTTTTATACAGATATAATGTAACATATTTGGCTCAGGAGACATGTTTTGACTGAGGACAAAGAGAGACATACATAACCCTGTCCAATATTTCTATTCATCCAAGCCAATTCAGTAACAAACACAACTTAGGTGAATTTAAAAATCTGTCCAATCCTTCTGTTCGATTACAGGCATAGTTTTGAGATATTTGTGCAAGGTCAACTCGTGTTTTTATTGTGTTGTCTTTTTTTCCACTGCTGGTGTTTTTAATATATAGGTCGGTTAGAAAACTGAGAATGTTGTTCTTGTTTGTGGTCACTTGCTGAGTCATAGTGAATAGCATCTTTCATGCGGCATATAAAAACCAGATGGTACAATAAATGATGTTGTTACAAAAATAAGACTGGCACACATCTACCAGAGTCAGGAAGAAAGTAGCTTCACTTTCCAGTCTGACAGTGCAAATGATCCCTTTAAAGGTTTAGGATTAAAGGGCTAAAAGGAAGATTAGTGTAGTCTTCTGAATATTTTTTTATGTGATGATAGCTGTCATTGTCAGTGTGGTTGAGTTAAAGTTTTTTTTTAAGGTCTCTCTGCCAGTGCGTTTTAGAATGAATACTGCTCTTTATGTCTGAATACTTTCTATAACCCATTACCATTCATTCGGCACCCTCAGTCCCAGACAGGCAGTCGATAGGTTCAGTGTAATTAATTCTGCGTCTAAAGCATTTTGTGTGCACTTACATTTAGGCATCTTTATATAGTCTTTAGATGTGAAATGTAACTTCTCCAACAACAATGGCACCGAACAGAATTGTAAGAAGGTTTTCAGACATTTGAAACACTCAAACACGTCACAACAGAGAACAGATCTGGCTATATAGCCTTGCCACAATCTCACGCCATTGGTTGAGGCAATGTTGAGCCAGTTGGTTCACGCAAACCATTTCTAAAAATAATATTAGTCTGTGCATTTGGGCTGGAGATGTTTAAGTGAGACTTTCTGCAGGTTACGTTGATAAGTCATTAACTAACACATTTTATCAATTCGTTCAAAAACACTGATTCATGCAAGTGACTGTCTCTGGTTGGTCTTTGAATCATTTACTCAAATAGATTGATTTGTTCAAAAATTCAGGAATGAAACAAGTGACTATTTTTATAAGCGAGTCACTAAATTATTATTTGAACCAAACTGATACAAAACCAGTCATTTATTTAATTATATCTATTGAGTTTTGTTGTTGTTGTGTAGAAATGTATTATTTTTTAGCACAAACACATTAAAGTGAATAAATGCAGACTTTTTTAAAGAGAAAAAAACCGTAGTGTATGCTGAAAATAAAAACACTCTGAAATGAAGATAATTATAAAAAGCACACATACACATACATGACAACACACACATGCGTCAGTCCAGCAGGTGACTGTGTGCAGATCTCCTGGCAAAAGTAATTCTGATAAAGGTCGTGACTTTAGAATATGTTAATCTGTGTGATGCAAACAGAAAACCACGAGAAGCCACACACCCCACTGTCTCTCCTCTAATTATCATTCCCATTTTTAATTAGTTATTGGGATATTCCATCTACCTCGTTGGTCATTATGAATAAGTCGACCAGATAAGTACCGTTGCATAATGCTGAGCCGACTATGGCATGTCATTATCTGTATTTTAACTATCATATTAAATCTGGGCTGTCTTCAGGCTTCAGTGTCGGTGCCGAGAAATGAGTGTCTGTCCTATATGCATATCAACGTTCCCCATCAGCTCTTCGGTGTTATTTACACCCACTGTCAGGGAGCTCAATCCTCCTTTGAAGAATGTTACACGCGTTACATTCTCAAAGCCCGCTGGATCCCAAGCATAAGCATATTCCACTCAGGAGATCTTGGAGTGTGTGACTGCTGGCATTGTGCATTTTTTTGTCATTACCTTGAAATATGCCAACAAGGGCGCCAAGCTTATCTGCTGTAGTGCATCAATTCTAATAAATAACTGCATATTAGCCTGTGCCGTATCAGCAGCCAGATGCCCCTGTGCTTAAGGTGATGATAGCATGGCGGATTTGGCGGATTTCGCCATCAGTCTTGCCAGAGATGCGTTAGCCGTCTCTAAATATCTAACGTGCGAGGAGCAAAGTCATTGATTTATCAAGATAAGCGTCTCTATAAGTCATGGTGACATCCAGAAAACCCAACATGTTTCCATTAATATCGCCCGTCCCACTCCACATTCTGAAATGAAGAGATATAGAGGCTGTGATTATTCCATGATAATGTTCATTTTCATCTCCCTGGTTTTCCTTTAGAGAATATTTCCATCTTCAAATATATGTCATTTTTTTCCCCTTAAATAAGAAACTTTTTTTCCTTTTTGTAATGCTGTTGTGTGCAGCCAACCCTAATTAGGGTAGCACTAAATGTCCTAATCACTTTAAGCCTCTTTAACTTAATTTAGCCCACTCTCCCTCAGGTCATAGCAGAAATGAGAGGATACATCTGAGAATCCCTCCACCGCCAGCACCCTCCCGCTCTCCGAGCACGCATTCGCGCTGTTGCATGTCATTAATTTACAGCCATGGGTGTTCTACATTCTGATAATTTCTCGTCAAGAGTTCGGACCTGGAGAGCCACTCTGCAGTCACTCAAAAATAATTAAACTGGCTGCTCAGAGCCCGGGCATCGCATTTTCAAAGCCTAAATCTTCAGAGAAGAAAATGAATGATGGTTTTTGGGAAGAACAACAACAGTTCTTCAAACACAGGTGTTTTGTTTGTCATACATAGGGATTACATTATAGCGAGAAAGACAGTGATCTCTTTGTCTAATTCCTTACGAGATGCAGTAAGTGTCGGACTCGTGCAATGATTTATGAAGTGTATTGTCAGATAAGCCTGGCTCATGTGGTCTGTGATCTCGGGCAAGCAGATGGCAAGGAGAGCAGGGAACAATCGCTAAGCATCGCCAACCTGATAAACCACTGTGGTGATTCATTAGCATACAGAAAGATGGCAAGAAAAATGTGTTGCACGTACGACAGATCTCAGCTATCTTTTATTTCTCCTTGTGAGCGAAATATGCAAATGGTTCGGCCTCTTAAAAGCCAGACCTATTCCTGGAGTTTTCACTTTACCTTTTCTTTCTGCTCTGTAATTTTCCTCCTTCCAAACCAAACATGTCTGACATCCTCTAATGCAGAGCCGTACAGCATCCGTCCACTTTTTGTTTTTGTTTCTTTATTTATTCATGCATACAGCTATCCGGTTCATCGACGCAGGAGTTTCTGTCTCTGTGCTGCTTGTGAAATAGCAACACCCTCTAATCCACTTCCATCTCCTCCCAACCGACCAATCAAACGGCATGAACGAGGGACAGACCTAACCTAGGTGGAGTAATTATCTGCTCTGGCCATCTCTAAACGTCTCATTGGTCCCCTATTCCGCTCCTCATTGTCTAAGGCCTAGACCCCCTGGCGCCTATGTGAACTTGAAGAGGGAGTGCCCCGCTCAAGGAGGGGATGTGTGAGCATCCCTAATTAAATTACACACAGACATAAGTGGGTTTTCACATCAAGCTGTTCCAGCAAAACGCTCCAAAATGCCTGTCTGGTGCCACATCCATCTTCTTCATTACTCCTGAGTCCGGGCTCATTCTCTCAGAGTGCTTTGGAGCGCTCACTCCAGCAGGCCAGCTGACAGGTCACAGTGTCATATCTCGTGTCAGATCCTCCAGAGAGACAGCACCTCATAACAGGTGCGAGGCTGGAACCGGCAGGACTGTTGAACTCTACTGCTAATGTACTCTCTGCAGCTGCGGTGAAAAGGAATCTCTCAGACAAAGAGTGGCAGGCGGGAAACAAGTCCAAAATGCACCTGGCTCCTCGACGCAGGGCTTTGTTCGCCACATATGCGCAAGGTTAATTGCACAGGTGCCTTTCTCCAGGGTGACAGATAGATTAACATGTTTTTCACAAAAAATGTGAGGACAAGAAGGGACAAAGACGTTGAATGCTACTCATATACACAAGCAGTGAGCTGCAAGATGCTTTTTAGCTTCTATTAACGTGGAAATGAGAGCTGGGGGTCCGTGGCTGTAGGCCGGTCACTCGGAGGACACACTAATAGATATAATGTCCTCTGGACGGATCTTTGTTGTTTGGATTCAAGAGGCAAAAGTTGTATGTGTTTTAGCCTCCCTGGAGCAATCGTCTTCAGGAGCACCAACATAAATTGAGTCCTAAGTCAATCCTCTTTGTTTTTGTTTTTAGTTTTTTTTTTTTTTTTTTCATCACCGTGGACAGATAGCAGGTTGAATGTATAAACCGGGCTTGAATTTATGAGCTGCTCCATTATTGTTGGAATGGCTCAGTTTGAAATGTAGAAATGAGGTATGGTGTACAATACAGATGTAGTACAATTTTTAGAATATATTTCTTGTGTATCAATAGTTCTATATACATATATGTAAAGATATATTCTTGTGGATTCTCTGTGTCACTAGCTGGGTTTCATCCACATATTTTTCATAAAAATGTTAGGGCAGTAAATTAGATGCAAACAAAATATGCGCAAAATACGGTCAATTGAGGTAGTTGCTTAAAACAAATTCCACAAGACATGCACTTAAACTATCATGGAAAGATTTACAGAATAAAGTCCACAATGTGCATAAAAATAAACTTTGACTCAAGTCATATGACTATTTATCTCAATTGATTGGCCACTGTACTGTGTGACGTGCTGTTGACCTAAGACATCTGCCAATCACCATCAATCACTTTCAAACATGACATTCGTTATCTTTCTCTTTTTCTTTTGTCACAGCTGCTACAACTTTTTTCATTTTCCCCAGAAACGATTATTTTGATTTATTGAATACATGGGTTGGACAAACTGTTTGCTTTATTTATTTAGTTTTGTTTATTTGTTATTTAATTATTATTATTACTATTATTATTATTATATACTTATTTCTTTTTTGTTGTTTTGCTTCATTCAGAATTTTCTTATAAAATAAAATTTGCATCTTGAATGAAAACATAGCTAATCTATATATTTTCTATTTATATTGCATAGCTAATCAGTATTTCTGTAGTTAAATTGCTACATTTTGTTTATTTATACTAATGTATGTTTTTTCAAAGCATGTTTTGGCATTTGATAGGCAGTTTAGTGACACGAAAGACATCTGGCTCTTTTAAGTGCCTCTGTTCAACTGGTGTTAATGTATGATGAATACATAACCGTAACCTTTTATCCTCAGCCCGCCTCTGTCTTGAACAGGCTGAACTCTGGTCTTACTGATGTGACACTGCAGAAAAAAACAGTTTCTGCTTCTTTTAACACTGTGGTGTGTAGGGCTATTTCATATACACCATAATCTCTTAATCCTGATGATATGCTGCAAAGTCAGTGGTCTAGCAAAGCTCAGTTGCATATACAGTGGCACACAGGCATTACTAGATGCTTGGTGTCAATATCAGCCATGAGAAAGGAAGGGAGCGAGAGTGCGAGTCCAAGCGTGCACGTGCATACGTTTTAGAAATAATTCAATGTCAGCCCGTCCGCTCTGTTGAGTGTCTCACAGGGGGTTTTACGACCTGCACTGTCTCGCTTCGGCAGTCCTTCTCCATGACTCAGTCCTCCAGATGTTGTGATGCCACACTCGCACACACACTCGAGCTACACAAGCCTGGGCTTTAACACACTAACCCTTCTCCCCCACTGCTACTTCTTACTCGTTGTGACACTTCACTTTGTTTCTCTCCTCCCCCCTTTCTCTCCCCTGTGCCGTGGAAGATAAGCTCCTACCCTCTGCCAGGGTGCTTGTTGGGGAAGCTAATCTGATGTGTGAAGTTCACAAATCCGGCAGAGGGCTGTGCTTGTTATCCCCTAATTAAAAATGTGATAGTGCACCCATAAATATATTGGAGAGACTAAAGAAGGCCCCAGGGCATTCTGGTACATTTGGCAGGAGCCCGAGGGGGCAAAGAACCACCCGATACTCTGACAGTAAAGAGATAGGTAGCAGAAAAAGACAACAGAGGAGATGCAGATACGAGACTAGCTGTTAGAAGAGTTTCACTTTATGCTGAACTTCTCCTGAAGTTAGTTGTCTGAAACATTTCTTTGCAAAATAAAGCTGGCTGATATGGATGAACATTTTTAAATCTCATATTAATAGTGTATATCTCAATAATTATATGTTTTCTCTGATATAGCCTTAAGAGTGAGATTTAGCATAACTGTATCCAGAAGCAAAATCTAGTTAAAAAATCAAAACGTGTTTTCCAGTTTTTTTTCACTCAAGAAAAATTAATATTTTATATTTTATACCCACCAATGCAACAATAAATATTAAATATAGCTGCAAGCAGGAATTAAGGGGCCAAGTACAAAGAAGGCACATTAAGTCATGCCAGCAGACCAACTGCAACAATGAGTAATTAAAGACATTTTAAGATATTTTTACTCAAAATGGTTAAAAAATCATAAATACAATCACTAGTATAATTTAATGGTTTGTTATTTTTTTTATCAACAAGTGGTGCTGTTGATGCGGTGTGGTCAGTGTGAGGTGACAAGTTTGGGGTCAATATGCCAAAGCTTTGCAGAGATACATTATCAGATGCAGTTTGGCCTTATGCCATCAAAATTAATTTATGCAGTATACCAAAATGGTTCCAAAATCTATCGACACGAAATCCATAACTTTTGACACGGCTCAAAGTAGGTGAAAACCGGAAAAAATGTCCAGGAGTATTTTGAAAAATTAGGTTTTAAAATCTCATCCTAAGGGATGAACATTGCTATCAGCATATTGCTATCAGCATTTTTAGAAATATCATTATAACTTTTGACCACAAGGTGGTGCTGTCTCTAAACTTTTTGCAAGGTGCCGATGACACTTACCGAGGTCATAAAGATATGTCAAAGCGTTTTTAAAATATAGCACTTTACGACAAAATTCCTAATTGGTTATCGTTTGGCTCGGCATGCTGCACCGAATCTAAAGAGACCAGTGGTTTGTGTTTTTTGGCCAAACTGTTCAGAAGTTATAATCAAAAATATATTTTTTTCATATCTCTTTGCCACTAAGTGGCACTGCGCTGAAACTGTGCAGGTACCCTCAGATCACGGATATCATACCACAAACCAAGTTTGGTCTCAATACGTTAAAGCGTTGCTAAGATATAGCCTCACCTCCATTTTGACGTGTTCTTTGTCAAATTTGTTTGTGCGTTATTGGAGAACTGTTTGGCGAATCGACTTGAATTCCTTAACTTTTTATCAGCGTAATCTGAAGAGTATTTGGTTAAATTTTCATGAAAATATGAGTAATGGTGTAGGAGGAGTTTGAAAAATATATTTTTCTGAATATTTTCACAATCCATTGAATCAGACGAAAATATAATTTTGTTTCTAGCCCTTACAGTTCAAAAGTTATAAACAGAAATGTGAGTGCAAATTTGGACAGTTGTCCAAATCTTTGTGCCAAATTTCAAACTTTCCCGTAAACTTCTCTAGACAATAAGCAGAAATATTTAACTACATGTATTTTATATATTCATTCTAACACACTGATTCATTCAAAAGTAAGAGTGAATTGTTGAATCATTCTCTTTCAATTTGTTCATAAACACTGATTCAT
Source organism: Meda fulgida (assembly GCA_030578275.1). NCBI lineage: Eukaryota > Metazoa > Chordata > Actinopteri > Cypriniformes > Leuciscidae > Meda > Meda fulgida. Next base: position 22,181,207 of record CM060629.1, read on the forward strand.
TCAGGAACTAAACAACACTGTTGCTCAGAGATGCACAACAGAAGTTTCTGTTGTGGTAAAATACACAAATAACTGGAAATATTGTAAAAATATTGTCTCATTATTAACAGTTGTTTAGAAAACAATATAACTGTAGCAATGTTCAGGGAAGAAGGAGGCGGGAACCGGCGAACAATCAAAATATAATTTATTTAAATAAAACAAACAAACGAAAATACCGCCAGCAGCCCCTCGCGGACGACTGCTGGCTACCGAAAATAAATATAACTGCCAGCAGCCCCTCGCGGACGACTGCTGGCTAAAGTAAAATACAAAAACCAAAACAACTAAAATACAGGCCTGTTCCTCTCTCGATCATCAACGTCGTCGCTCCTCCTTTATGCTTCCGCTCCTCCGTGAGAGATGCGAGACCGGTGTGCTTCACAGGTGTTGCTCATTAGCAATCGCACCACCGGCCTCGCGCCTGTATATAAAGGGTGTGTATTTATTTATGTATATGTTTGTTTACTTCAAGACTGTTTCCCCTGAAAATGACACAAAACAAAATTGGGCACAATGATGTTGGATTATCTTAGAGTTTTCTTGAAAAATATTGCATTAGACATCTTCGCTTTTCAGATTCTCTGCTTTTAAAATTACTATGAAATCAAAATAGACCATTTTTTATGAAATATTCTGGTGTTTTTTGTAAATTATTTTTCTGTGCACATCATTTTTTATTTATCTATCTATTTATTTATTTATTTAATTATATATTTATTTATTTATTTTTATTCATGTGCCCTCACTTCCCCTCCCTCTTGCAACAACTTCTCTTCTCCTCTCCTCCTCTCCTCTCCTCTTCTCTCCTCTCCTCTTCTCTTCTCTTCTCTCCTCTCCTCTCCTCTCCTCTCCTCTCCTCTCCTCTCCTCTTCTCCTCTCCTCTCCTCTCCTCTCCTCTTCTCCTCTCCTCTCCTCTCCTCTCCTCTCCTCTTCTCCTCTCCTCTCCTCTCCTCTTCTCCTCTCCTCTCCTCTCCTCTCCTCTCCTCTTCTCTTCTCTTCTCTTCTCCTCTCGTCTCCTCTCCTCTTCTCTTCTCTCCTCTTCTCTTCTCTTCTCTTCTCATCTCTTCTCTTCTCGTCTCCTCCTCTCCTCTTCTCCTCTCCTCTTCTCTTCTCTCCTCTTCTCCTCTCCTCTCCTCTCCTCTCCTCTTCTCTCCTCTTCTCTTCTCCTCTCCTCTTCTCCTCTCCTCTTCTCTTCTCCTCTTCTCCTCTCCTCTCCTCTTCTCCTCTCCTCTCCTCTTCTCTTCTCTTCTCTTTTCTTCTCCTCTCCTCTCCTCTTCTCTTCTCTTTTCTTCTCTTCTCTTCTCCTCTCCTCTCCTCTCCTCTCCTCTTCTCTTCTCTTCTCTTCTCTTCTCCTCTCCTCTTCTCCTCTCCTCTTCTCCTCTCCTCTTCTCCTCTCCTCTTCTCCTCTCCTCTTCTCCTCTCCTCTTCTCCTCTTCTCCTCTCCTCTCCTCTTCTCCTCTCCTCTCCTCTCCTCTCCTCCTCTTCTCTTCTCCTCTCCTCTCCTCTCCTCCTCTCCTCTCCTCTTCTCCTCTTCTCCTCTCCTCTTCTCCTCTCCTCTTCTCCTCTCCTCTCCTCTTCTCCTCTCCTCCTCTCCTCTCCTCTCCTCTCCTCTCCTCTTCTCCTCACCTCTTCTCCTCTTCTCCTCTCCTCTTCTCCTCTCCTCTCCTCTTCTCTTCTCTTTTCTTCTCCTCTCCTCTCCTCTCCTCCTCTCCTCTCCTCCTCTCCTCTTCTCCTCTCCTCTTCTCCTCTCCTCTTCTCCTCTCCTCTCCTCTTCTCCTCTCCTCTTCTCCTCTCCTCTCCTCTCCTCTTCTCCTCTCCTCTCCTCTCCTCTCCTCTTCTCTTCTCCTCTCCTCTTCTCCTCTCCTCTTCTCCTCTCCTCTTCTCCTCTCCTCTCCTCTCCTCTTCTCCTCTCCTCTTTTCCTCTCCTCTCCTCTTCTCCTCTCCTCTTCTCCTCTCCTCTCCTCTTCTCTTCTCCTCTCCTCTCCTCTCCTCTCCTCTTCTCTTCTCCTCTTCTCTTCTCCTCTCCTCCTCTTCTCTTCTCTTCTCTTCTCTTCTCTTTTCTTCTCCTCTTCTCTTCTCTTATCTTCTCCTCTCCTCCTCTCCTCTTCTCTTCTCTTTTCTTCTCTGATGAGGTGTTTAGTAGGGCGAGGGCGAGACAACCTGTCACTCACATGAGATCACAGCAATAGCGAACAACAACCATCAGTAAATTCCCGATGGACAAAATCAAGTCTAGCCATATTTTTTTCTCTTGTTTGAGAAGTCGTTTCACTCCGAAATACAACACAATAGGGAAGAAAAACTTCTGGTTCATGCCTACTTTAATACATCCTGTACTGATGAGACAATAATGTAAATAATGAAAATAATGTAGACCACATGCTCTGGCAATTCCTCTCAGATCCATGTGGAGAGATCATGAGCCCAGCTGGTTCTTGTGGAAGCATGGCCCAAAAGGACATTGTTAATGGAGCAGTCATGGGTCGCTTGGGAGTGTGCTTCCCGTTTTAGTAATTTTGCTTTCTTGTGTCTGAGATCCTCTGGACCCAGCCTTCCCAGCTCTCCTGTCCTGGCCATTGCAGATGATGAATTGTGTTACAGTTAAGCAAGCAAGAAGTAGGACAAATTGATCAAAGTGTCAGGTGCCCCTTGTGATGTCTAGGTCTCCAAAACGAAGGAAATGAGGGAGCTGTCGAGAAGTTTCCGGAATCATGGTGCCTCTAATAAATGTTTACCTGCCCCCTGAACACCCAGATTGGATATCAGATGGATGTAGACATGTTTTGGGGACGCAAACTCTGGGATACAGCTACTTTAGGAACTGTCATTGCTTCCAGAGGACGATGGCACGCTCAGTGGAAAGAGCCAGCGAAATGCATGTCCTGCTTTAAACCGCAAAGCTATCAGCCGAGGTGTTGAAGAGCAATTAGAGATAAGCCATGCTTGTTCTGCTCTGGTTTGTTCTGGAACAGCTAGTTTAATTCGCTTGATTTAATCTGGGTGGCTCTTAAACACAGTGAACCTCTTCTTTGATTTTCCAGTATTATTTATTTTATTTGATCCCACTGTTGCTGTATGTTTCTTCATTTTCGTCATATTTTGGCTTTGTTCAATGTGTACAGTTGTATCATGTATAAGTGCTTGTGCTCCTGCTGCTTCCAATGGAAAATGCACTCGTGCAGTTCTGCCTCTGTGTAGCGAGTGTGTGGCATTTTCTGAAATTAATTATGTAGCCGTGTCAACTTTCTTCCTCTTTATAAATTCAATTTGCTGACTGTCATCTACTTTGACTGTGCGAGGAAACAAAAGATTGATTAACACGCCTGGAACTGCTGCCTAAAGCTACCGGCATCTCTGCCACAGACATTTTCTCTCTGCCAAGGCAGACGTCAAAATCCCAACCCATTCACTAAATATTTCCAGAGAACGACTTGATCATGTACACAAAAGAATTGATGAAACGATCCCACACTCAACAATAAGTCACAGTAATGATTCTAGTTTAAAATAATGCCTCTGCTGGACCACTATGATATAGTGGGGACCCTCTGTCTCATTAATGCTGGGTAAAGATAGATGACCCAGATAAAAGACCAAAAGAATATTTCTGAACCCCACCGTTGACCGATGCTTTGGATGTTCTGTGCCATTCCCATGCAAAGAAAAAAGAAAAATGCATTAAAACTTTGCAAGTGGATGTAAAGGAAATACAGTAAACTATCAGAAGGTACAAAAGCTGTTAGTGGGGCAGTACCAGTTCCCTAAGGGTGCATATTAGTACCTTTTGAAAGGGTACTGCCCCAGTGATAGATTCTGTACCTTATTTTTTGAAAGTGTATGTATTAAATTGTCATTAATTTCATAGAAAATATTTATTAATGTAGTATTAATTATATGATAATGTTAAATATTTTAGATTATATCTTAATATTTTTTTACTTTTGTAAAATTGTTACAAAAACAATGTTAATTGATATAGTATCCTAATTACATTTTGTCTTTAAAATATCACACTTGCAATTTTTCTCAAACTGTATAAATCAGCCTTTATATTCTAAGAAAGAGGTCTGCAATGAGGATCATCTTATTCCAGGGATGTCGTCATTCAAATTTTAGACAGTTAAGGGGTCACTTATTTCTCTATATTTTACAGAAAAAGGTAATAAATCCAAAATTTGATTGTGGGATTTGTCCTTTCACTGAGTGAGCCGGTCATCTCATTGTCTCACAGAAGTCAAGGCCCATTTGACGGGAGATGCTTTGCACTTCGGTGGCATGACCGTTTTCGAGGCACATCCCACTGTCATCGAGCAATGATAAAAAGCCCCAGTATTGACCGGCTCCACACTAAATCTTGGTAAAGAGCACTTAGCTCCCCTGTGCAAGCCGCAGAGCTAATACCTGTCAATGGCCATCAGTGAACACTTCCATCCTCTGGCTCCTCTCCATACGTTAGCCACCTCCTCGAAGCATCTGTGCATTTAGGGAGACACTTGTTCTCTTTACCCTCTGCCCCATTTGTCTGTTCTGTTTTTGCTTTTCCTTTTACTCCCATACTCGGCGTATTGTAGCCTGACAACACTGCATGGTATGTGTGAGTTGGAGTATATGTGAATGTGTTCTACATGAAATTGAGCTCTGACAGGCAACTCTGTCCTCTCTACAGAAGGTGACGAGACGGGTGTGATGGACAGCCTGATGGAGGCCTTGCAGTCTGGAGCAGCCTTCCGTGACCGCAGGAAACGAACCCCACGCAATGGTAAGACTGCTGCACCTTCTCATGCCTTACATTTCCAGATGCATTTAAATGCAAAGTTCACCCACAAATGAACATTCTGTCATTTACTCACCATCATATTGTTACAACCCTGTATGACCTTTCTGGCATTGAATGCAAAAGGAGACATTCTGAATGTGCACTTGAGCTGTTTTCCTTTAAAAAGTGCACAACAACATAAAAGACACGTTATCCTTCAGAAATCACTCTAATATGCTGATTTGCTGCTCGAGAAACTATTTTAGAAATCTATCTTTTTAAAGGTTGTACTGCTTTAATTAATTAATAAGTTTATTTATTAAAGTAATTTGGGGAAACCATAATACATTTAGCAAGATTCTTTGATGAAAGATTTTAAAAGAAATAGTTTCGATTTTAAATAAATTTAAATCTTTTGTAACATTATAAATGTTTTTACTGCCATTTTTGATTAATTTAATGCATCCTTGCTGAATAAAAGTATTAATTGAAAAAAACTACTTTCGAACAACAGTGTATATTCTTCAGAGTAAGGAAGAGAAAATGTTCAGTTTTTGGGTGAACTATACTGTATCCTTTTAAAAATGTAAAATTGTAGGTCTCCACTCCGAAACTGTTTTTATAATGGATTCATTGCCACATTACCATTTATAAGTCACTGATTACTGAAATTGATTGTAGACTCTTGAGTCCTTAGAGGATGGTTTAACATAATCTTAATGTTAACATATTCCATCCTGCCATGATGAATCGCACTGACCCAGGGGAGGAGAAGCGGACCACCTGCTGTAGGTGCTACATTGAATTGAAATGCCAAGGACGGGCAGACAAGTGTCTGTAACTGCTGTAGCTTTCCAGAACAGCCTCGTACGATGACCCCAATCAGTCACTCTTTTCCCAAAGTCCTTGTCCATGCATGCTTACGGTGCATAAACCCGCTTGTGTCATTAGAAATTCTCCTGGGATGTAGTGAGATATATGTTGTGTACAGACTGACAAAAAAAAAAAAAAAAAACTCAGCTTCGTTAGAAAAGCCAGATAAGAAAAACATGCCAAAAGACATCACTACTCTGAGGAGGAAATGCATGAGAGGGAACTTTAGATTGCCATATCAAATGTACCTAATCTCCATACAGTATATCAGCATGCTCAGCAGCACTGATTTGTCCCTGCACTATTTTTCTGGCTTTACTTTATCTTGTCTCACAAAAAAAGTTCTTCCCATGATCCCTTGTGTCAGTGCTGAGGTCTAATAAGAGGGCATGAATAAGTAAGGTGTCATGCTGTATCAAACCTGTCTCCCACTCAGCCCCCAAGCGCTGCCCCCTGACAGAGCCTGCCAGCCATCCATGCTCAGAGCTCACCTACTCCATCCAGCACTGTGGCCCAGTCTCCCTGACATCTGTTTGAATAAGACTGACATTTAGGAGAGAAGAGAGTGTGTAGATTAAACCTCACCAGTGCTCTTTCTCTCTCTTCTGTCTCATACTCCGTTTCTTTCTCGTCGCTTGCTTTCTTGTGCTCTGTGTCGCTCGTCCTCTCTCTCTTTCTCTTTCAGCCTTTCTCTTTCTTTTTCTGATGAGTGTGTGGGCTGAGGTTTGACAACACTGAGAGTTTCAGAGTGGATAATTGGTTACGAACTCCTGAAATACCTCTTGTTTGACGTGTCTCTCTCTGTCTCTCTCTCTCTCTCTCTCTCTCTCTCTCTCTCTCTGTCTCTCTCTCTCTCTCTCTCTCTCTCTCTCTCTCTCTCTCCTTCTCCCTCTCTCTTTCTTTCTTTTCTGTCTATCAATTTCTACTTCGTCATTGTTGCAGGTGATCAAAGCCCTTCCTGTTCTGCACCTCGGTGGCCAGGTGCTAACCATGGTAACAAAATGAACCTATGTTTACCCCCTTGCCCTGCTCTTCTCCCAATAACACTTGCTTATTGCCCAGACTAAAAAAAAAAAAAAAAAAAAAAAAAAAAACATTTGGGTTGAATTCTAAACAATCTATACTGAGCTCTAAAACTGGATGTGTAGGGTAGAAAATAGCTTCTCTCTTGGGCTTTGTTCAGACAGGCTACCAGAAATCTTTTTTTTTTTTTTCGTGGCATTTTCAGCTGAAATATAATTAATTGCTTGTAACTGGATATCAAAATCAGATTTTGATCAGATTTTTTTTAACTCGATCCAAAAAATATTAATATGAAAAATCTTAAAATGATTCAGACAGAGGAACTAAGGCAGATATAGATGTCAAGTTTTTTTTTTTTTTTTTCATGCAAAATGCATTGTAGTGAATTGGTTTAAATTAATTTTAGTCAGTGTTTCTCAGCACAGTGCCAATGAAACACAGTTATCATATAACCAAATTTGTAAAAAGTAATATAATAATATTTAAAAAAAGTGATGGTGACAGTGCGAGTTTTAAGTGATGCAGATGGACCACTCAATGTGAATGACAAGTAATATAAATAGAGAAGGTGCAGTGTACAGTAAAACAGGTACAAATAGCACGTACTGTAACTATCACAGTACAAATTACATAATATTGTATAGATTAGTGGTTCTCAACCTTTTTGACTCCAACTCCCATTTTCCACAACAATATTCCTAGGCCCCATGACTTTTCCAGTTGTTTGTGATTTAATGGATAAAGATGAAGGATAAAGTTTTTTTAACTCACAATTTAGTTGTGACAAAATACATAACTAGAAAAAAAAATTCTACTCATAAAATCTATAAACATGGTAATGTATACATAAGAGTTTATTCATTTTAGGGGGGGGGGGGGTATATTTGAGTGTAGTGTGAACAAAGCCCTTTAAATATTTGACTCTCAACACAATTTCATCAGTTCATTGACTGAATATTATCTAAAAGATTGTGATTGATTCATATTTATTAGGTGAGATTAATTTAGTGTAAATAATCTTCTGATCTAGGAGTGCTGGCTGCTTTGTATCCTCTCCAGTAGTTGGAGCTCAGGCTACTTTTTCCTCTTTCTAGTCATCCTACAGTAGATTACCTAACTAGTGCACCCTTACAGTGATGAAGCATGGCAGCACGTCCTCGCCTGTGGAAGTCGAATAGAAATGATCTGTCTGAAGGGTCATTGCTTTCCTTAATTCCCATTGATGTTTTTTTTCTTTCTCTTTACTCTTCCTGTAAAGCTTGCCATTCTTTTTGAGTGCCATCCCATGCACAGAGCACCAAAAACGCTCACTTCTTAATAGATTCTAGTCGTTTCCTGCCCTGGCCTGCTTTATAACCGCTATGACAGAGCTTTATTACACACAGTCTCATGCAATTGTGTGTGTGTGTGTGTGTGTGTGTGTGTGTGTGTGTGTGTGTGTGTGTGTGTGTGTGTGTGTGTGTGTGTGTGTGTGTGTGTGTGTGTGTGTGAGATTTGTTAATGTGTGCACGACACAGAATCCCCTCACTTGTATACTTTGTACGCCTGTGAATGGCACCGCTACAGAAAATGCCTATGAAAAACAGTACCATACTGAACCCATTGGTGAATATTTACATTATTTATGATGTCAGTGAATATGTTTTATCTTTTAGCTTTCTGCTGTATTACTGATATGCTGCATGAACCATTCAGATTATATCAGTGTGAATTCAATGTCTGGATCAGCAGGGTTCATACTTATGCTCTTGGGCTCCAAATTCAGTGACCTGATCCCGAGCGGAGCTTGAAGGCCTTTTGTAAGAATCAGCATTTGACTAAGCTTTTAAGAGGCCTTACCTCAACCCTCATACACACACCGGCAATAGACCTCGGCTTGTACTTTTTTTTTGTTTACTCGCCAGACTTCTGACACACTTCTGAAACTTTTTACGAAGATACACAGCTTTATACGTTCATATGTGATGTCATTTAAAATCTTAACAACCGATCTTTTAAGACATTAGTCAATCAAGCTACTCACGCTGGATGGTGATGGGTAAGCGCTAACAAATTTAATTACCGCTTGTGCATTTGTTTCACTCTCACTCTTAAAGGAACCATCTGGCAGAGGCTTCTGCTTTCTGCTATGTGAATGATTTACAGTGTACAGGGTTGACCCTTTAGGCATTGTGTGAGTAGAGCGTGACATTAAAATTATGAATTTCACAATTGAGTGTTTTTGCAAGAGTGAAGCCCAGTTTCACAGACAGGGCTCAGATTAAGCGAGGAATTAGGCTTTAGTTCAATCGGGGCATTTAAGTAGATTTTATAAATGTTCCTTAGAGAAAAAAAAACATTATTGGTGTGCGTCTTGAGACAATTGGCACTGACACATATTTTAAGATAAGATATTTTTAAGATTTTAAGACAGCTCAAACATGCATTTTAGTCTGGGACAGGCTTAATCCTTGTCTGTGAAACCGGGGGTTAATGATCATAGGACACCTTTACTTTATGGCATTTGTGGATGTGCCTTTCTGAAAAAGGATCTGTTTGAGGACAGTTATCTCCTTTAACACTGTGTGAAAAGCTGTGTTGAAGCTTCTTTGAAACTGTAGCTTGCCAATTTAAAAGCTACTCATGATTTGAAGTTAAATGAATACTTCACCCAAAAATGAAAACTTTCTAATTACTTAATCATCTTCATGTCATCCAAGACCTGTATGACTTTCTTCTGTGGAGCATTGAAGATATTCAGAGAAATGTCTCAATATTTTTTTGCCCATACAATAATAGTTAAGGGGGTACAATGTTGTTTCCGCAGAGGAAAATACAGGTTTGGCACAACATGGGTGTAAGTAAATGATGACAGAGTTTTACTTTAAAATCCTGCTTTAGATAAGCAAAATCCTTAAACGAAATAGGATGTTCATCATCTCCAGTCAAATAGTTTTGTAATTCAGTCATTTAGCAGTTAAGTATAGTTGCATTAATCATGCATGTAACAATAAAGAAACCAGCCAAACATGACAAACACTAGGCATAGCTCTACTAATTAGACTAAAGCACTTGTGCATTGATGTAGGTCAGTGTGCTACAGCCTTAGGGCAGCAGACTGCCTTTTTACTTAGGTAACATAGTAACACAACCATGAGCATGCAGCCATTTCAGTTCAGTCTTAGACCCAAGGCAAGCACTGTGTCAGTACAGATATGGTAAATGGGTAATTCATTTTAAATAGTGTTGTGAATTCAAAACTCAGGGGAAGAAAAAGAAGTCTGCAAGACCTATTTAATGCAGGATACCTGGTCAGATCTGACCTATATTTTGCTGTTGAGTTTTGTAAATACTGTCAGTATGCTTAGATCTGCTCACCAGTAGTATAACAAAGATGCGGTGCTTCCACAATAGCATGAAATGACTCATATCACACTGTGTTTTGGTGACTTTTCTGCAGTTTAATGGTCTTCAGTTGTTGCTTTGATGTGGATGTGCTTTGATTGATGTCTTCGAGTGCATGTTTTCTTGTTGGAAACTCAAGCCGGTTTATCTTCTTGGTTTGTTCCAAGAAACACTTTTGATGCAATTCTTTGTATTAAGATGGCAAATATGTGTATCTGATCCTAGTCGCTAATATATTTAGCAACTTTTGACGGTGGATTTTTATATTAGTATTTTTTCTTGTGTTAAAGCTCTGCACTGATCTCAGAGGTAACCTTGAAAGTGGTATTTTGTGATGAAGCCTGGGCCACTCTGCACTAAAAATCTTCTGTTTGAATGCCAAGGGTACTCTAGGAGATTGTTGGATAGAGACAGGTAGCTGCTCATACATCCTTGGCATCGATTTCTCTGGTCCCAGATGAAAGCCACAGGCTGAGTAGCTCTTTCATATGGGGCATCCCAAAAGGGACATCAATCAGATTTTTGAGGGAGACAATTTTATTTATTTACTGCCTTTCCAAGTCATTAAAACCTCTAACCTTCCCTTTTTGAGCTTTCACCTTCATCCTTTCATCCATCAAAAGTTTCCTTGGGTTGAGCGATTCCTGTTTGACTTTGATTTGTGGAGAAATGGTTTATTAAAAACAGATGCGGCAATATAATGCATGCCAGGTTTATGGAATTCTAACCCCAGTGTCTATTGTGCCCCTGGTCTACTAGTTAATTCACCCTGACAGAGGAGAAAGTGAGCCTTGTATGTTTAATGAAGATTAAATTACCTATTTTCAGTCATGAAATTTTAAAAGCAGAAAAGGGATGAATCTGTGAAGTAGCAAATGAGAAAGACAGGAGGAAGACGGTAGAGAATACGAAAGCCGGACAAAGATTAGGATTTTTTTTCTTCCTTCTTCCCTTCCCCTGTCACATAGTAAATGATCTCTCCATAATTTGTTCCCTACCTCTACCTCTTAATGAAGCAAGACCATTTTTGTGCTTCATTCCATGTATTTTTTCCCCATTGTTTTTGCTTTTCATATTGCTTCCTTGCAATATTGACAGAAACACATCCTTTGTTGCCGCAATTATTAATCAGTGTTATCATGTTACAAACCCAAAACTGTGATTGCAAATCCTTAGCAATTAATCCCTGATCTCTCCACTTCCTTTTTACATGCACCAAACCAGCCACCTACACACTTTATCTTCACTCTCACACCCACATCCGTTAGATAGTAGTGTTGCCTGTAACACTTTTCGCCTGACAGCTAAGATCCCCACTTCCCCAAACCTCAAGCATTACACTTCAGGGTGTTGATAGATGTTATTCATGTAGCTCACCCCAGGGCACTTCTGCAGGAAGAAGGGCTAACGTGATTTGCTCAGGGCTGAAGGGACCAGAGGGTAGTGCACTCGGTAATGGCGTGGATGACTTAGTAGATCCCAGATATCAATAAGGAGAAGTGCTGCACAGTGACGCTTTCTTGAGACTTATCACCTGCTCGTGATAGATAAGGATATTTTTCTGCAGAAGAAAGGGTGGAGTCGCATGGAACGGGGATGAGAGGCTGAGAAGCCATGGAGAAACTGTGAAAAAAAGTTTAAATCCAAAAGTAAAGATGTGTTATGTCCAAGTTTAGATGGATAGAGAGGATCGGAGGACCCTGTGAGGGTCATCTATCGGTACAGGTGAGGAACCATGATAGAGATAAAGATAAGGATTTTATGTAGTGTTTGAACGGCCACAGTGCGTATATCTGATGGGAGGTTTTATCAAGGCACTTAAACAAGCTGACCGTGTGACATCCATTTTTAAAGAATAAATCAGATCTTGGTAAAACTTTATGGTCCTGAGTGGCTCCTTTCACCGTTTGTCGATCCGCGACGGCCTGAGCCATTTGATTTCCAGCAAGAGCCTTTCGACCTCTAAAGTCTGCTAAAAAGAAACAGGCGACTGCTTTTTACCCTCACACTGAGCGCACAGCACAGTCTGTGGATGTAAGGAGCTTGCGCTCTGTGTGTGTGCAGAGAAGGCCAGGTCGGCTCCCGGTGACAGCCCTTTCAGGAAGAAGTCAATTGCACAGCACCAAAAATGCCCTCAGACTTCAGCTGCTTTTGTCCACTGCCTTCTCCAACAGCATGAGGGGAGCTCCAATTGATGTGTGTAGAGTCCGAATACTGAAACCTAGGCAAAAAAAAAGTTCTGGTATTACTTGGTGTTTCTTTGTTTTTGTTTTTTGCTCAGTCACTTACATAAAGCGTAAACAAATGGCCCTTATGAAAGGTCACCTTAAGTGCTAATTGTCAATACTGGATCAATTTGCCTAGGCAAATATTCCTCAGCAGCGCATAATTGAGAGTTTGATCTGATTTTAGCCCTGCATATTTTCACTGCGAAATTGATTTCACTCCCAGCATGAGACGTTCTTAATATAGCCATAACTCACATTGGGAAAAAGTGAAGGATGTATCGCTCAAATCAGACCCAATGATCTTTTTAAACACAGCCCCCACTTCTCCCATTCTTAAAATATTGGTTTGATCATACTCTGAAGGGACATCCACAGTCGAAAACCTCGGCAAAGTGAATTAAGCCATGGTCGTGATGAATTGGAGAGGGAGTGTTCCAATAACGATCAGCATAGGCCTAAATAAAGCAGCGTTCAGCTGGAATTTGCTTCTGCTAGAGGAGAATAAAGGACAACGCATGCTTTTACTGCCATTTTTGGTGGCACACCCCACAATTTCCCAGTGTGAGCTGTCTATTACAACAGACAATTAGCAGATGAGGAATGTCTGCATTTGTTTGTCCTTACTCTCTGGGATCTGTTAGGCTCTGCAAAGAAATGTATATTTTACCTCTCCATTTGCAGATGTGGATGCATGTAATAAGTAGGTATGGAGAATTGTGGGAGCAGGTAGTGCAGCTGGTTTCATTTCATGTCCCCATGTCTCTATAGGGTTTGACTGCAACATGCTACCAGAACGCACACGTTTGTGTTTGATGAATTCAATAGCATGTACATGCCACAGGCAGATAATTCCAATTCCAATTTGACTGAATTACTGTCGAATTGTCAAAGGACTGAACAGTGTGCTTTATTTTACCTCTCACTGAAGTATAGAAACATTTCAGTTTTGCTTTGTGTGAGGAATATAGTTGTTCAAGATGATGTAGCCTAATGGAGGGTAAGAATATACTTTCTGAAGCTCAAATGTTGGGGAGACACAGTATCCTGGAAAGAGATAATTAACTTAAACACCTCAGCACTGTGAAACACTACATATTAAGATACTCCCGAGACAAAGTCTCGTCTGATCGAATGTGACCTGTCACAGAGTGTAGAGTAAAACTCTAGTAACTGTCCTGCTGTAAAGGCCTTGATTTATGTACAAGGCTTGTACACTGCAGTCTTGCATAGTTGAAGCACTGACTGAGCTCCATGCTGCCTCTGGTGACTTCTTGTGTGTATTGCACTATTATTTGAAGAAATAACAATACAAAAAACATTCTTGATTGTTAATTGTCATGTTTTGTTCACAATAGATTAATGTTAATGTATTTTGAACAAACATGAATTTCTGCTTGTAATTTATTAGTAATTTATGCACCATGAAATGTTAAAAAAGTGAATTAGCAGATGTAGAAGTTAATGCTAAGATTAATAGTTATTTTAGTATTATTTATATACTACTGTAGTATGTATTCATATTTTTACTTTAGTTTGTGTAATTCAACTTATTTTATTTCAGTTAGTTGCCATGGCAATATTTCTAATGTTCGTTTAATTTTTTAATCGAATTTTTATCTAATACTTATTTATGTTCTTTGACTTTTATTAGTTATAGTTAACAATAACAACACTGTATTATTATTCGTGTGACATTAACTGTCATTAGCCTTATTTTGAAGTGATTTAATATCATATGAATGACTTTAAAACAGGGTTGGTAATGTTATTAATAGTATGATGACCATTTTATTGTTGGGTCATTCAGCTTAATCCCAGTGTGTTTTAACCTCCTTCCTGGGCACGTCACTGCCTTTTTATTACATTTTGTTTTGTATTACGTTTTAAGTTTTCCGAATTTTGAACATAATCAAATGCAAATAGCATCATATAAACTACCACAAACAATGTTTCTACATTTCATTACTAATGTTGCTAATAGGTAATGCTAGTGTTAGCTTTAGTTGTTTTTGCTTGTGTTGCCTGAGGGACCAGACGGTTCAGAGATGTGCTGAATGGGGCAGAAGCTGATGATGGCACATAACTGTGGGGACACACCAGAAATTCCATCAGACTGGGGACTTTTAAAGCACTGACACAGCACAAAGACACACAGCTTCACTAACACCACCACTGTTGGGAGAGAGGGAGAGAGTTTGTGAAAGACAAAAGATAATGTAAGGAGAGTGGCAGACCACAGCCAAGAGCACTGAGAGGGCAAAATCTGGAAGCCTAGTGAGAGGGAGGAGACATGTAAGAAATGGAGAGAGAGAGAGAGAGAGAGAGAGAGAGAGAGAGAGAGAGAGAGAGAGAGAGAGAGAGAGAGAGAGAGAGAGAGAGAGAGATACAGATACAGACAGAGCTTGAATAAAGCAGAAGAGGCTTGTGTGTCTGGTCAAAAGCTGATCTCAGGGGGAATTGTGCGTGCGTATGCGTGTGTGTATGCAATCAGTAGGAATCTTCCCTCGCACTGGCACTCCCCATCAAGTGAAGCGTGATCCTGGCTGACATCGCTCTATCACTAATGCTGACGGATGCCCATTTGCGACTCGTCTCATATTTATTTATTTATCTGTTTATTTGCGTCTGGTTTATTTATTGATGGAGCTCAAAGATGTGACGGCAAATTTCCATTTGCTAAAAAAGAAAATGAACAGTGTGCAACATTTACACTTGAATGAACAGCCTCGCTAAAGCCGTGCTCCACCTTTTCATTTAGATTTCAGCCAACCAAATATCTATTCCTCTCTGGTAATGGAAAAGTGATATGGCCCATTTAGTTACTTAGCACTAATCCCACTGGTTTCATTGCTCCAGTGCTCTTCTCTTTCCTGCTGTTCTGGCTCAGTTCTTGTCATCTTTACCTGAATAGCGAAAAAAAGTTTAACATTTTTGTTTAACATGTTCTAACAGGTGAAGTGTGTAATTTTGCATCACCCAGCTCATTGGTTTGTCAACCACATAGTCCCGCCCTAAATTCACAACATTGGTTGAGCCAGTGTTGCTCAAACAAATACAACAGTTTTTTGATAGCGCTGCAAAGTGCAGGGGAATCAACATACAAATGGCTCACTTACAGTCTGTGCACACACATTTGGAATATAGAACGGTATTTTAACATGGAAAAATCACACACATCACCTTTAAAAGTTTAATATGTGCTTAGAAGTACATCAAACCAGAGTCAATGATCATAGAGATATCTTGTGCTCTCTATTACCTCCCTAGAGCTACTCATATCTAGGTTTTCCTCATCTCTACAGTGATGCAATGTGTGTGCAACATGTGTCATTGTAATTGTTTTTCATTTTCACATCATCCAGATTTACTCTCCTTAGAAAGAAAGCTCACCCACGCTATATTAGTCTTCATGCAATCATTCTGGAGCGCTCCACACTTTTTACCAGGTACCCAAGAGCCAGTGAAATGTATATTGTGCTTTTTTCTAGACACATTAGATGCATTTATACTCGATGTTAAGTGGAAATGAACCTGAAGTTACTTGTGTTATTTGGGTGTAAGTTCACAATACCACTAAATAGGGAATATTTTTCTGTGCATAAGTTTGGCCCAAGATGTCATATTTTATATATTTATATATTTAATATAATTTTTATTTATATATATAATATGGTACGTGTATATACACTCACCTAAAGGATTATTAGGAACACCATACTAATACTGTGTTTGACCCCCTTTCGCCCCCAGAACTGCCTTAATTCTACGTGGCATTGATTCAACAAGGTGCTGAAAGCATTCTTTAGAAATGTTGGCCCATATTGATAGGATAGCATCTTGCAGTTGATGGAGATTTGTGGGATGCACATCCAGGGCACGAAGCTCCCGTTCCACCACATCCCAAAGATGCTCTATTGGGTTGAGATCTGGTGACTGTGGGGGCCATTTTAGTACAGTGAACTCATTGTCATGTTCAAGAAACCAATTTGAAATGATTCGAACTTTGTGACATGGTGCATTATCCTGCAGGAAGTAGCCATCAGAGGATGGGTACATGGTGGCCATAAAGGGATGGACATGGTCAGAAACAATGCTCAGGTAGGCCGTGGCATTTAAACGATGCCCAATTGGCACTATGCTGCATATTTTATGACAATGTTCCCAGTATTTAGTAGTAGTAGTCCATGCTTTATATATTTCTTAAGCTTTTTATTATTATTATATAATCTGTTCCAAAAGCAGTGTGCAGTTTGTTGTGTTTTCCTTGCTTGAATGTATAGTGCGATGCTAAGGGTAATATTGTGATGTGTTTCCCGACCCAAGCAGTGTTGACATAAACCATGTTTACAGGGGGTTTGCTCTACAGTGAAACTCATGCATAAACACTATGCAAAATTATAATGGAGAAATGTTTCAGCTACATTTGCCCCTAGTTGAGAGCAAAGAAAAGAGATTCAGATTACTCCCCAGCAAGGGATAAATGCACATGTACCGTTTATCTGCCATATTCTGTTTGAGAGTAAATGTTTAAGAGCATAAGTATCAGTGAACTGCAGACACGGTAATTGATCAAGAGAAGTTCCACTCTAACGGGGGCGTCCAAGTGCTCTCTGGAATTGCAAATGAGCTTTTATTTTATTCAAATTCAATTTTATTAATGTTCTTGCAGACTATGACGTTTTCAAGTAGGTCAAGAGGTGCCCACTAAGTAGTCTGAATTTGTTTAACAGGCCACGGAGGTTAGTAAGAGGATACAAGCTGGCATCGTTTCAACCCCCCCTGTAAGTGATCTCAGAGCCCTGAGCTGGACATATGCTAAATACATAGTTATGGGTGAATATTCTCAGTAATCAAAGGTAACGGGTTTCAGCCAGTGTTTATCGTTGTGCCTTGTTTTTTTGGCTCTCTGAACTCACTGACTTGATATAGACCACTTGATAAATGACTAGTTGAATGTTTGGAGTACCAAGCTACTATTTGTTTGTATTAAATAGAATATAGACACTACATTAAACCAATCCGATGGTTTGATATGCATGCTTTTGAACAGCATAAACCATGAACAGAACGCTGTCTCGTTTGTTCTAAAATTCAAAGGGGCATAAACAAGAAAGACAACAAATGCAGCAAACCTCCAAGAGACACCTTTGGTATTCATGAATTCCATAAATTACTATGTTGTGTGGCTCCCCCATAAGAGATGACTAATATGTGGGTTTAAAAATAGACAGTGGGCTTGAACAAACCCATTCTCATGAAACGACGGATTTGGAAAAGGCAGCATGGATGCGAGCATGAGGCCTTTATGCAGCAGAAACACAAAGCAGGGGGTTTCGCGGACAGTGAATCAGTTAGAATCGGTGTGGCTAAGTAACCTCTCTGCCCCGGTGGGAAAAATAACTGCAGGATGAAGCGATGCACTACATTACCTCAACTACAGAGCTCTTTTTCCAGCAGATGGTGGGTGGCTGGAGGTGGCTGCACTTAGGAAAAATGCTATTAATTGAACTCATGGCCTCACATCAGCTTCCGTTCATTCTGTGACAGGTATACACACCCATACTGACACTCAAAGTAATACTCATTTGCACTTCGCATACGTTTTGATTAGCTTAAAAGCGTGTAAAAATCTCTGGAGCTGCATGTTGAGTTTTACAGGCATATCTTATTCCTCCTTAGATATTTTCATTAATATGTTTACAGTGGTACTAACTTGCTGTCGGAAGGAGGGATTTTTCTTATGCCTATTGTAAAACTTTTATGACTGTCGATAAGGCTGATGGGGCAGTTATTCATTTTTTACGGGATCTTTTAGTAACAGAATAGATGGTTCGTGCTTATAAATCCTAAATAATTGAAGAAAGAAAACAGTAGGTGGAAGAGGGCTTTTATTGAATCCGATGCCATTGGAGCACAAAGCCATGAGAGGTATTAGCTTCATGCCATGCCTTTCAGCCCAGTGACGCTTCCTGTGTTCATTCAAGTTCACTCTCTACACTCTCACACTAACTCGTGTTCCGTCGGTTCCCATGTTCGTACACATACATCATTCATTAAGGTGGCTGTTGGCCTTTGTCACTTTAAAGAGAGAATATTTTTGTGGTGCCTTAGACCCCCAGTGGTTCACTCTATCAATCGCCACACTTTCTGGCTTACTGAAGAAGGATCTGCTCCATCTCTCTTGTGTGTTACATTAATTATATCAAGATCTGACATCTGACCCAAACGTTCACTTAGCATGTCTGCCGTGCCCTGACCTATTTAAATGGCCCTATCAGTCACCCGGACCACGGGCGAACAAGGAGCTGACAATGACTGATATCGTAATTGAAAAGCACCAGTGTTTTACTGCATATGTTTTGTTTATGTATCACTATTTGCAGAGCTGCCAATGAGGAAAGAGCTTTCAGATCTAATAAATTGGAGCCAAGTGCCCTCCACCCTCAACCGTCCCGCTGTTGTCAGTCATCTCCCCTCATAATAGGAAAGCGGGCCTCTACAATAATTGCTTTGATGGTCCAGCCTGAACAAATCACTTATGGGCATAGAAAGAGGCCTTGGAGATGGCAGCCAGAGAGAAAAGGTGGGAATAAATTAAAGCACTTTGTGTTCCTTAGGGGCATGTGTCCCAGATTTCTTCAAAGAAAAAAAAAATAGAGTAGAGGGGGAAATATGCTTCTTTCTTTGCTTTAGGAATAAATGTAGCAAAAAATGCAGCAATACACATCCACCGGCCATCGTAGTGAAATGGGATATTCACAAAGAGACAAAAGACACTACATAGTTAACTGACAGATGAAGAAAGGGGGATTTGAGTGGAAATAATCTGATTTTGAACGGGCTCGCTTTATAGAAGAACCTCTGGTTGGCTCTTTGTGTGCTAACAAAAGTTGCTCTCTCTTAATAGAAGGCTTTGAATGTTTTAAGGCTTGTGAAAGGGGGACTAGTGAATGTTCCAGTCTAAACTTTGCCAAAGGCCCTGCTGCTAGGCCTTAGTCCAGGATTAGGCCTGGGCCATTAAGATACTGGGATAGGACTAAGATGGATTGATGCTGATGTCCATTTTGTAACTTCAGTGCCCAATCTCAGTGGCAGATCTGAAAGGGGTTGTCACAAAGGACACTGCCTAAGAGCAAAAATGTAACATTTAACAATTATCCTATATTCTCTTATTTAGTTTATCATCCAAAACGTATTTTTTCTAGTATATAAAAACTAATATTTTATGTATTTTATTATTTTATGTTATAAGGAACATACATATTCCATTTTATATTTTAATACGTATTTAATATTTTTATACTACAACCTAATTTTTTGGCAGTGAGATATACATGGGCATGAGCAATATACAATGTAATTGTGAAAATGTAAAACTATCACATAGGACCATAATCAAATAGAGTTGCATCTAAGAAAAGTATTAGTTTAGAGATTTAGGGAACTGAGGGGCATTGTTCAAAGTGGGCGGAGGTGTTTTCACATTGTGGCGGTATGCCGGTGCATAGGGCAAACTCTATAAAAGTTTCACACATGACCTCTTAATTACAGCTGCTGGGTTCAGTGTGCATGGCATCATCAATCCACAGCACCACACAATGCCGCCTCCCTCAGCCTCCGGCACAGTGTGCAAATGTCATCCAGAATGACTTGACTTCCCATGGGCAGAATTGTTTCCCAAGATCTGGAGGCACGCCTCTCTTTAGTTCCAGCCCCCACCCCAATGCTGACTGTTTTACTTTTTTACCCCCCCCCCCCCCTCCCTCCAGGCCAACTGACAGTCTGTTACAGTTCTTTGAAAGTGCAGGTGCTGTCTGTGTCCAGCCTTTTTGAGAGGAAATGAAATCAACAGGTTATACAAATGTAAAAAAAAGTCAGTTAATTGAAGTGAAACTGATAGAACTCAGTGTGATTGTAGGAAATGTATAATAGTGCTGGAGAGTGTTACTTTTAAAGGTAATGTTTACTAGGCATTTATGTGTTACTAAAAATAAAAAGCATATTACGTTTTCTATGTAAAAATAATGTCAACTTTCGGCTAAGTGTTGTGTTTTCTGTTGAATATGTATCCCTTTGACATTGTTTACATGCTTTGATTATATTGCTTATATTGCTTATATTGATTAAGTTGTGCACCGATTTTCTTTATAGCTCTAAATATAACACATACAGCTGGTTTTCTTTCTGTTTTTCTCTTCCTGACAAAGACAGGTAGTTTTCTTACCACTAATCACTCATTAACTTTTTATGACAAATGCCAATTTGCGTCTATCATTATTCTTTAATTATTTTTGTATTATTCTTTTTTTTTTAAACATCTTGACATTTTTCAGGGTTTTTTATCTTAAGACTTTTCTTAAATTCTCATTACAATACTTTTTTTAATACTTTTTTTTTTTTTAATCTAAATATATTTTTCAGGTTTTTTTTCTCTCCATCATACCAACGTGACAAATTTGGCGGGGAAATGTATTCAGAAATTCAGAAAACACAAAGGTACAAGACTGTACAAAATTTGTAACTATTGATTTAAAGATGTTGATTACACAAATATAAACTATATGTTTCTTGCAAAATATGCATATTATACATACAAATATTTAAGTAGTTGAGAGTGTAAGGAGTCATGAGTCAGGGCTTCATGGGAGTAGGTCGGTTGTAAATTTTAATTTTTTGGTGTTATTTGCTTGCCGCAATTCTCTGATAGGTGGCGATTTCTCTGCAGAATCATGGGCATTGTAGTTTTTCACCAGGAATTCCTCTGTTGAACATAATTATTTAGAAGTAGAAGTTGGTCGGATGATTTAAAAAAAAGCATATACCATCGACTAAGCAACCTCGTAGCTAACAGTATGGCTGTCTTTAATGATTTATAGGTTATTATTCAAAATCAATTCCCCTATGGAGAAAATTAATGAGATTTGTATTTTTGGATCCCAATTGTTGAACTCTGTTATGATCGTAAATTTAAGTGGTGCACTCTTCTTTTTTGTTTTGAGAAAGTAATTCTATAACACTGACATGGGTAATAAAAACCCTGTCCACATCATTATCGATTGCCACCAAAGAAATGTTAAAAACTTAATGAATAGCTGCATCACTCTCAGGGCCCTCTTCATCAGTACACAAGGCTCATTTCCTCTTTTGACTAATCGTTGCAGCATCTGTCTCAGCTGTCAATTACAGATTCGCCCTTAAGGGTGAGGTGTGATCATATCTTTTTGCATCATAATTCTGTCTCATCGTGTATACAGACTTAGTTTGCACTGTCATTCTTTGTTAAGAAAACAGCTTACAAGTGTAGCCACGTCGCAGCTTTTCAAAAAATCTGATTTAGCATGCAGATGTTCAATTAAGTCAGCTCCGCAACTCCAGGCAAAGGACAAGCTGTGTCTCCAGACGCTGAAGCAGCCATGTGTCTCAGGTAAGCGTCGGAGCCTTTGCCTCTTTCCATCTATAATTAACTTTCTCCTCCATAATTCAGCCCTTTTCTCCTTTTTCCTGTGATACGACATCACTCCATGCTAGTTAGCTGAGCAGACGATGATCCCCATGACATCACGCTGACACACTTCTCCTGGACTGACTGCTCTAGACCCACGAATGGAGTGAGAGTGAGGAGTGTTATGGGGTTAAAACAAAAACACATCTGTTGTTGTCTCGCATGATTTATTTTGTCGCTTCTGTACGGCATTGTGGTCGTCTCATAACCGTAATCTCAAAGGAGAATTGTGTTACTTTGCCTTCTTCGGGTTGCTCCCTAATACACTGAGAAATAAAAGTAGGTGTAGAAACAATTTTCACTCAGAAATTGCTAGTAAATTTCACAATTATTTGCAAAGAATGCTTCTGAAGTACTCTCTTGAGTAGGTACTTTATTGAATAAGTAATTACTTCGCAACCACTAAAAAGTATGTTATTTTATAGTATGAATGTATGAATTTAATTTGGACGTACTACATTCGCCATGTTAGGGTTTTTTTTTTTTTTTTACTAACCTTTTTTATAGCATAGAGCCTGAGGGCTGTGATGAATTAATAAATTCAGTTTTTTTGTGTATGTGTCATGTGATGAAGGTCAGAGCTTCCTAATGTGTCCAGCCTAGAAGAAGAGTTTTAATCAGCCTGCCTCTGTTGAGCAGTGAATGGAATAAATTGGAATTAGAGCAGACTTAACCTGGCCTTGCTAATGTAGCATGTTGTCCATGATTCAGAGAAAGTAAGAGAGACCAAGATCGAGAGAGAGAGCGAGCGAGCAAGCGAGCTGAATGGGTGTAGAGTACTTGAGACCATACATCATTGTCATCACACCTTCTCTCTTCACTGCCAGCTTATTTACTGGCCATGGCTGAGGTTTGGAGAGACAGAAGAGAGATGGACCTCCCTTTCTACAGCTTTTGTAACATGCTGCTACTGTTTTTGTAGGTTATTTTGTGGCACAAGCCCTAGGTTGATACATCTCCTGTATTTATTTATTCATGTCTTTTTCCTTTATTTTGTTTTGTTTTGTTGTAACACCTCAAATGGGTGATTACACACATGCGTGCCCCATGTTCACTGATTAAACTCCAGCTTGTGGATTGTACCACTTTCAACCAGAGGGGGATCCAACTTCCACATTAACCTTCTTGTATTTGTTTCACTTTGAATCAGCAAATATTTCTTTGTCTATATGATAAATATCACCCACCACCAGTTACATTGGGGCATTTTCAAACACAGCTGACAGACACCAGGTCCTCCAGCATTATATTTTAGCACTGTCTGTGAGGTGGCGTTTATACTGTCGTTCAAACTGTCATCATGACTCGAAAAATAGCTCTAGTATCTATAGTTTTTCCTCACATTCACCTTGAAGCCTGTGTTACACAAATTGAGCATACCAGCGAAACCATGTGTCAGCCCTGGAGAGAACAAATATTGATACTAGCTTTTTTTTTTTCTTTTTCTTTTCATGCCTGACAACCTGTTGTTTTTGGCTAAAACTGATAAGGCGACTGCAATGGCTCAGCATGACACTGTTCCTACAGTGTTGCACCTTTAGTGCATCTGAAAATGTGAGAAACTTTGACTTATTGAAGACGCTTGTCCTTTTCTGGGTCATGTCATTTGCATAGGCAGTGTTTAGGACAGGTTATGAAGCATTCTTGATTCACATGCAAATTCAGTGGTTATCTGCTGCAGGGGCTGATGAACAATAGGGTGTTCAAAACATACGGCCCACAAGAGGAAATTAAAGTCCGCCTTTTTCAGCTTGGCTGATTCCATTATAGACACTATTATTGGCTTAGAATGGCAACATCTATTATCTGAAGCCATTTTATTGGACAGGGATAGTATTTTATTAATGCCAGCATTAATCAAAGAAACCCCAGCGCAACTTGATGATGCCCTGACCCTCTCTCAATTAGATAGTGTGGCAACGCAAGGTCACTCCTTCGTGTCATGTGGTTGTCACTTCCTCTAACCTCAACCCTGAGAGCACACAATTATTAGGTACAGTTGTCACTCAGGAGTAAACAGAAAGTTAAGTTTCTGCCTGTGGCGAAGCAATCCGGTCTTAATAATGGGCATCGTTTAAGTTGTTTTAATCCACACCCACATCTTTTATAGGGACATTTGTGAGGCCTTTAGCCAAGCAAGGTTGAGAAGATTTACCCTCTGTTTTAATCACCCCCTCATCTGATGACATACAGTTCACTAATTGTGCTGGCAGTTACCATGAAGCAGCCTGGGATAATAGTACCTTTTCGCAGGCTTGTGATCTCGTCCACTTGAAACAGAACCTGCAACCTTTGTGTTAGTAGTAATGTTGACACTATGCAGAAGAAATATTTACTGGATGCAAGTCAAAGAACGATATATTGATTTCCTATAGTTAAAGATACATGTAATAAACACAAATTAGTTGACTTCCTTACATTCAATTTTAAATTGCATTTGTACATCAATTGCTACCTCAATTCAAGTTCAATTCAACTTGGATTAGAATATAAAAGGCAATCCCTTTTGAATGCTGCCCAAATAAATAAATAAATAAAGATCATATTGCTTGAATGTTAAATGCTAAAAATTATGGGTGGGCACCGTCAACCTGGCCCAATGGGTATGCTATCCCCCTCTTAAGACAACCCTGAGTTAAACATACTCTTGAGCTTCATCATAAGCCGATGAGTTTATCTGACAGCCACTGAAATCCATCCATATGATCCTAGCATCTCCTTCATTGAGCCTTACTTCCAGTATTATAGGTATTTCCTGTGTGTTTTCAGTCTTTCCTTTAAATGTCACAACATTTGTGATAATCAGCATCCATACTGTGAATGTAAGGAATTTAGTGTGTATAAATGAGTGGAGCAGTTTTTCACAGAGAGCTAAGAATAGAGCAGAGCCTGTGGCAGAGGGCAGGAAGGGGAGGAGGAGGAGGACAACTGGAGTGTTTGAATAAGAACCCTTGTCAATTAAATGCTAATAGAAAGCTCTGGGGAGAGGCTGTTGTGTTCTCGCAGGTAATGTCTGTTTTCTCACTCTCTCTAGTCCCTCATGGTTTCTGATTTCATCTCGACAGGAATTTATAATGCCCTGTAAAGTTTACAGCATGCTGTTGTCCACAGTTTCACCTCCTTATTCAGTCGAGTAGCTCAACACCCAAATATGGAGGAGTCGGGTATCGTATAAATGATGATATATTATATGATGCCATAATGTTTATTCTTTCTCCCTCGGCCCTGGTTACAGTGGATAATTTCGGCGTATATTAATCTTTGTCTGGAAGATGAAGCCGTTCAGAAAAATCTCTTTCCCCGTGCAGACCCTAAATAATGACATGAATAAATATATATGTGCAATCTGCTGATTAAATATGCCATTTTCACTGCTTAAGGGGGGGGGGGGGACATCTTTTCTTCGTGAGTAAGATCCTATCTAAAAATAAATAAGAACGATATTGCAGTGCTTTAGTTTGAAGTTGTCCGTACACACAGTCATACCCAAATTGTATATCAAGTACCTATCATAGCATCAAGGTGCGGACTCATGTTAAAAAAAAATGTTATTAGTTGCCCATCTTTTGAATGACAGCTCTGTTTGATTAAAAAGATCTAATCCTAAAGTACTAATTGTCTTGATGTTGATGGGTAGATCTCGAGAGCAGAGATCAAAAGAGAAAGAGAAAAAATTTAACAGCTGTTGAAAACTTTAACAGCCCCTTCCTGCACCATCCGTCAAGAACCTAGCTTTTTAAGAATGTCTGTTGCCAAAATAAAGCTAATTGGTTCTGCTCAGGGCCAAGTGGATAGCTCAAAAAGAGTGTACAGTGCCTCATGGTCGACAAGTTGACACATTCCGTTCTCATGGAAAATATGGCTTTGTGAGATTACGTCTATTTCTGTGCAATGTTCCATTTGCAGGGGCTCAATTCGCCAGGCCCTTCACCTCTGCGGCTTAGCCTTAATCTTCATTTAACCAGAGCCCAGCAGAGAGGCTGATCACCATTTTTAGATTTTCAAGCCTTTATTTAATTCTTTATTATAGCGTTTTCCATGTGGCAGCTAGAGAATAGGCAAAGGTATAATAAAGAGGCACACCATTGTGAAATGATAGAAACATTTGAATTGTTTAATAATTTGGGGCTTAGGGTACATGTTTAAAGATTTGTTTCCTCTTGGAAAATGGTTTACTTGTGAAGAAATCTTACATTTTTAAAGATATTTAAAATCATGTGGCCTTCACATATTCTATTTAATGCAGGTTGCTTTATTGGAGTCTCCTCTTTTGAGTACCTGCTTTCCTGCTAAAATGCTTCATATTTATGGCCTACTCAACCGTATTGCTGGGCTCTTTAGAAGAAAGCTCATGTCTCTACACGATTCATTCCTTCCACTGTCATTTCTAGTGACACGAGTAAACCTCAGGAGTCCAGCCTCCCTCCAGCCCATATGTAGGCCTGTGATTGTATGAATAATCTCCAGGTCCCATATGGCTGAACGTCCTGGTGTATTTGATCAGAGCAGTGATGAAGGGGTCCAGGCGTCACAGTGTGTTTGTTCTGCCGTGTTTGTCGCACGCTCCCGTGGCATGCCTTCGCTAGGCAGACCGTCACAATTTAACTTGTCAGGAGCGTGTGGGTGCCCGCCGTACGGGCCGCTGGCACACCGGTGTGTAAACAGATCAGAGAGCGGGCCGTAAAGCAGTATTCCTCTGCCATGCTCCCCTGACTCACCCATTCCTCAGCAATCACGGGCAACACTACTGTCATTTATAAACTTTTAATATTAGCTCCTGTGGGTAATGGCTAATTTCTCCCACCACATGGCTCTTCATTAAAAGTTGATTTCTGTCAGAGAGGATCCCTATCACATTAGCTACAGTCACTTGGATGGGTATAGGTTTTTTTTTCATTTATTTATTTTTCAGTTAATCTCTCTCTCTCTCTCTCTCTCTCTCTCTCTCTCTCTCTCTCTCTCTCTCTCTCTCTCTCTCTCTCTCTCTCTCTCTCTCTCTCCTCACTCCTAACTCGTCCCTATGCTAATAACACTCTTCAGGGGCCTATAGCAAGAAGGAAATGATTGATAAAGTAAGGATAAAGTGTGAAACAGCATCATGAAATTTATCAATTTAGATTGGAGTGCAGCTGGTGTGCTCACTTGGTGAGCGGCTCACTTCGCTGGCACTTAGTCGCTAGTTTAGCGCTTCAAGATGAGAAAAATCAATGCGTTTCCAGCAGTTTTTTCTCACTCCCTTTTCAGCCTGTTCTTTCAGGAACATGAAAGGCTTTCCATGTTCACCTGCTCCTCTCATTGTATTCATTGAGACAACCACTCTTATTGCTTTTTTCATTTTTATTCTCTGATAAAGCAGATCAATGTTTTTTTTTTTTTTCTTCTCTTGCTACGAGAGTGCCTACTGAAACTTACTGAAATGTTACCCTGCTCTTACTGGACTGAGCTTGGCGGCCGTGACATCATTGCAGGTCTTGTGCAGATCCCCTGCAATTACACTAACTTGGTCCAGGCTGCGCCTACAGCATTATCATTAGCTCCATCTTTACAGATGCTGAGTGAGGATGAGCCTTGCTTAAAACAACCACGGCCAGTCTCTCACCCTGGCTCACAAGGTCAGCCCAGGTCGACAGCATGTGATGAGTGAGTTTGTGTGTGGTCCTGGACAGCAGGCTTGTTGTACTGACCCTTCCACCTTTTCACAGCCTGTGTCGTTTTTTTTTCTTCTTCTCCCTCTCACTTGCATGCCTTCCGTTGGCAAGAAATCAACATTAATGAAGCTCTTGAATCTCAGAGTTCACTCAGGGTTCCTGCACAGCTATATCAGACCAGGAGTTTGTTTGTGTCTTTAGCTCTGAGCCGAGAGACCCGTCGCTAGTGTTTTATCAGGCGAACATGCAGGTTGTTAAGGATCAGCCTTGCTAAAGCAGTAAATTACTTTCGTGTTGACAGGGCTCACATGGCTCACATTCTCAACGTATTCATTAGGGCCGTGAGGAGGATTCAGATCTACTTTCTCCATCTCTGCAACCAATGGCGGGAAAGGTATGGGAATTATCCCGCATGAGAGACCGATGGAGGAAGTGGAGGAGCAGCAATCTCTGACAACATTGCAATTTTCCTTTGTCTCTATATAGAGCATCTGTGTCACATTGGATGAGGTTGCACTTTCGTATCTTATTTTATACCACATAGAAGACTGTGTTGTAGTATTATGTGTCACACAATTTTTTTGAGTCAAACTTGGATCCTTAAAATCAACAATGCATTGGCACGAGTAGCTTTCTATAATACAAAGAAACCCTTCTACCTAGATACATTGTTGTGTGTGTGTTTGTGTGTATTGGTCGCTTGGGGTAGCATGTTAACCAGAGGAGCAGCCGGTCCACCAGATGTTCCCTCCCTTGGTGGACTTGTCACAGAGGGACCTTTAGTCTCTTACCTGCTCTCTGCTCTAGACCTTCTGTACTAGAGGTGTGCTTTGCCCTCTTTTCAGTCCTGAACCTATCAGATCTGACTGATCACTGTCCAGCTACTGTTTTATCTACCTCTCCAAATGGTCACATTTTCTTTTCAGATATTCTGCATTGTTTACATGTTGTGAATGGCAACAGGGGTGTTTCTGAATCTTTGCAAACGTTTGTGAAGAGTTAATTTTTTTTTACAGTAATATTATTATTAGATGACTTTGTCATTAAAATCATTAGCAACCTGACATTGCAATGCAAAAACAAGCTCATAGACAAGGAGAGTGAACATTGAGAGTGAATATTTTTACACAGTCATAGTATAGTTGTTTTATTAATTTATCTTTTTTATCTCTTTTAAACATCAAAAAACACCTATGATTATGTGAGAATTTGTTGATGCCCATTCTAATTTCCTTTATATTTGTAAATAGTTTTTATTTATAACACGCAGTTACCGCAGTTTATTCAGAACAAAAAATTATCTCCATGGGCGATCAATTGTTCAGACATATGTAAAAAATAAACCAATTCACACTTATTTTGAATGATGATCTTTCTTTTTGAACAGCATAATAAAGAATCTGAAATGGTTGAACAGACAAAGAGGACATAAGGAGGGGGGAAAGGTGTTGATTATCAAACCAGTTCAGAGCATTTTAACACATTCGTATGACTTTTAAAATATATGTGAAGAGCCCTCTCCCCAGTCTTTTTGGAACACAAATAGCTCCCCTCCACAATAGAAACCAAAATGAGATACGAATTGCCGGTAAATTATTTCCTGTTCTTGTGGATAATAGGCTACCTTGTGCAGCCTTTGATTTTCTTTCTTTTTGTATCCTTCCCTCTGTTTATTCAGCCGTCCCTCTGCAGCTCTGCTGGAATCCATATTGATAGCTGTCAGGCGGTGTTGCCAGGCAGCGGGGAAAGAGGGCTGTGAAAGTAGGGGAAGGGGAGATGTTGTATGGAGGGCATCTGTCAGATCTCATGACTCGACCCATGCTGTGATACGAAGGGTACTGTCAGGAGATGGGGAAGAGCCAGCACAGGTACGCCCAGTACATGCACTGTCCTCAGGCTGGAACTGGCTGTGATAGCCTTGTGGAATGGTGAGAAGGGGGAATGATGCACACTCGTGTCCTGAGCTGACAGGAAAGATCTGTTCACCGCAGAGTCCTCTTGTGAAGGCCAGTCCCAATTTGATCAACTCTCAAATGGATTGTCTAGTTGGCAGAGTTTGATCTTGAGGAATTTCCATCGGTGAGTTAAATATGAAGATTCAAGTTGGCTGCATCGTATAGAGTATTGTCAGTTTTTATTGTGGGCAAAGATGGAGGGATGACTTTTGGTGAAACTTTCATACTAATTGATCCCATGGTAGGCTTATTGACACAGGTGTGTAGCCGCAAGGCATGGCTGCCCAAGAAGGCAGGGGAGATGAGGCAAGCAGCAAGATCAGGAGATCTGTTTTTATGTTGAAACGATTGAATTGTAAATCGTTCTACTGCACAGTGCTGTTGGTTCTAACCCTTAATAGGCACCAGTGGTTCCTGCAATAAAAAAATAAAAAAACTTTGATAATTTTGCTTTGAAATCAAATGGCACAAACAGAAAACGGACATTGCAGGTCTGTCGGAGGATTTGAATGTGGGCAGCAGATTGTTTTGTTTTTTTTGTTCTTTTTGTAGGTACACGTGTTTTGAGCTGACGAGACTTTGCGCTTATTGCTGGCAGGTGTGAGTCTCACGTTTTATCTTACCCGCTCCCTGCAGCACATTTCATGTAACAACGTTATTACCGGGAGACTTAATCAAACTCACTAACAATAGCTCATACTGACAGACGTCCAGGCAGCTGGTGCATAATGCTCTGCAAATATTCACAGTGCCCCAGCAACCCCGTCTGCCCGCTTAATCAAGTTCTCTCGGTCACCCGGGGAACAGAAAAGCAAAAAGGTGGAGTGTGATGGCACTGCTCGTTGGAACTAGTGCCATTCACTGAGGAAAAATAGGGACAGGAAGACACTGGGGATAACACTATATGGTCTATTTTTGTGCTTAAAGAAATATGATTTACATTTTTGACATTATTTACTCACCCATATTTCATTTCACAGAATTTTGGTATGAAAGTGAATTAGGGCAAAACGTGTTATTCACTGCCCTACATCCTTAGCATCAGCTATAGTTCTCCTTGGCCCATCAATGAGATAAGTAACTATGTCCAGTGCTTTTGAGTCAGATCTTTTTTAATGAATCGGATGATTCAATTCACAAAACTGCTCTGAATGATTTATTCACGAATCAAACTGATCTAGAGGTCAGTCTCAAAAGATCTAGTTGTATAGAAAAACAACTTAAATTTCGGTCAGTTTATAGCACAAAGCTATAACATGGCAATAGTATATAGTAATAATAGTATAACATGAGGTGTGTGAACCACTTTTATGGTCTTCTTATGGTTCTTATGTATACTTTTTGAAGTTTAAAAGCTACAGTTCACTGTATTTGCAGGGATAAGATGGACCAACTACATTATTGAAAATGTCAAATTTTGTGTTCCATGGCAGAAAGTAAGTTATTAAAGTTTGGACGAACATGTCCAATCATTTTTTTTTTGTGAACTATCCTGTTAATCCTGTTAAGATGCCACATACGTACAGAATAGTTACAGCACAGAGCTGTGTTGCATCTACCATAGCATCATGGCCATATTCATGCTAGCGCAGTTGTTGTCCTGTTTGGGCATGCTCAGGCCCATGCAGCTCTATAAAAGAGTGATGTAGAGCCTTGCAGAGACCCTGTGTACCGCACTTTATTCTGAAATGCTGACTTATTTATAGGTGTTGGAATCGTGTTGTTTGCTTGTTTTATTGAAAAGCTTGCGGGTAAAGTGGCGACAGGATGGCATGTGAGTGTGATCTCTTGAGGGCCCCCTGCAAAAATCTTCTTCCCGATAAATAAGTCAGCATTGATGAATATTTCATTCACATGAAATCCATTGTCGCCCGTAGGTCTACGGGGATGTGTCCTCGCTCCACGCACACAGCAAAACAACCTCACCCCCAGGTCAACCAATCCCTCGTTGTTGGCATTCTGAAAGAAACACTGTTGCAATCCCCATAATTAGCTCGGCGCTCGCATCTATGGTTCTGACGAATAGTATGACAAAAATTATAAAAGACTGTAGTCATATGAAATCTTACTGCATTGTATTCCACCTTCAGAACTCCATCAGAAGAGCAATCAAACTGATTTAGTGCCGCATTTGTCACGTTTCATATGCAATAACCTATGGCTAGGAGACAAACACACAAGAAAAGTTTAAACCCTCTGGTTGGTGAGTAAAGAGCTTGAACTTGTATGCCTTGTGGGGAAGGGAGCAAGAAATGCAACAAGAGAAAGAGAGGTGAAACGAGGGAACGCAAACGAAAGAGAGTCAAAAAAGGAAGTGGAAGGAAGTGACCAGATTAGAAGTCAAGCAGTATTTCAGGGTGCCCAAGATGGCAACTGAGGCGTAGACAAGCTATACAAGACAAGAATAGGAGAGGAAGATGAAGAACACTGACCATCAGTGGATGAATTTGTTGTACACAAGCAAGTTCTTTCAAATGAATATTTCAAGTCAATTCCATTCATAAAACATTACTCAGTCCAGACTCTTCGCCAATTGGGTCAGGGGTTCTCTGTGAAAATGGCCATCCATGATCTTTACGCTCTTTGTGAGAGAAGACAGATCTACAGAAAGATAAGTAAGTAAGTAAAGAAAGAGCAAGCAGCATGTTTTATTTAAGTGAAGGTCTGCATTGTGTATTATCAGACGGAGTGAGGCATGAGCAATCCAAGGCACAGGATTAAGAGAGGGCGACTTATGTTTGGTTGCTTGGAAAGATGTTACTCTAATGGATTCTCTGTAACTGTTTTTAGTGTGTGCCTACTTGGGTAGATGGGTCACCTGTATGAGTGTGATTTGAAATTCTGAATGTTTGCTTTCACATGCTTTCTTTTTTATCTCAACGTGAGGATGGGATTAGTAAACAGACCACAGTTTCAGCGTGACCTCCTGAGAGCTCCAGGTGGTGCACTTTCTTACCTCAGTCAGTTTGCCATTAGAGGGATAGTTTACCCCCAAATTAAGATTCTGTCACCATTACCACAAATTATGATTCTATCATCGTACTCACACTCATGTTGATCCAAACCTGTCAGACTTAATCATTTGTGGAATGCAAAAAATGAGATGTTCAAGAATAAAGAATTGTTCTGATTGCCCCTAGTCCCCATGAGGACTGAGGATTTCAAGTTTCAAAAATCAGTCAAAAGCATTATAAAAAATATAATAAAATTAGACCATATGATATTTATGCAAATGAGGGGTGTTATCTACCGACCCAAAAGAAAAAGTCCTTTTAAATATGACTGATTCATTTGAAAGATCGGACTCTCTGAAAGAATCATTTGCTCACGAATTAACATTGATACTTCACTTATGAACTCTCATGAACACGCCAAGGAGAATAACTTCTCTTAAGTTCATTGTTTCAGAAGATTTGAAGTATAGTGCATGAGTTGTATTATACTTTATAGTGTTTTGCTTCTTTTTTTGAAGCTTGAAAGCATCTGTCCGCATTCATTGTCTGTTTTTTCTTTTGTGTTCCTTTTAAGGCAACAAAGTGAAAAAGGTTTGCAACAACTTGAGGGTAAAATTTTTGAATTAAATAATCTTCAATTACATTTTTTTTCCGGATTTAGTGTTTGACAGATTCCACTATCTCACAAACAATTCTGCTGTTGCCACTCCACCAAGAGAAATTAAGTTGTACAAATGTAATTTTGAGAGCTTGTTACCAGAAAACAGCTTTATCATTTCCATCCATTTATTTTCACATCCGTCCACCTCACCACCCATCAATACTCCATCACCCTCATTTCAAATTCCATGACAAACTTACCCACATCTTATTTACTGCAAAGCCTCCATCTAGTGTTTACGGATGCCTGCATGTGTCTGTTTGTTTGCTCAACATATATTCAGTGTGATATCTATCATGTGAATTTATAGAGCCCCCCCCCCCCCCCCTCCTTGCTGATGTGACATCAGATTTATTGGACAAGAAGACAGAGGAATGTCTTTCACTCATGTCCCCTCCGGTCAACATACCGTTTCTCACTCACCTATTCCTGATTCATCCAAAATACAATTACATTTGAAAGAAGAAATAGGATTGAAGAATCTATCGATCTATGTCATATCAACACTATCCATCTGTTTATCTTACTATCTGGTTCCCCCATCATAGAACCAGCCATTTTCTTCCTTTATTTGTTTAGTTATCCATCAGTCCATTTACCTTATCATGCTGCCAAACCATCCATTTACGCTTCCATCTGTCTGTCAAACAATATCGTGGTATCTATTTGTCTAACTCTTCTTTGTCTACTCACCCCACTGTCAGTCAAAGCTTCTCCCTAACTATGCCGTTTTCTTCAGCTTGTCTCAGCAGACTTTTCATTCATGCGGCCACTTCCAAGTACATGCATAATCACAGCTGATACTTCATTCTTGATCGTATTTGCATGTTATGGATATGTGATATATTACTTTTTGCATAAAATGCATGTGGAGACATGGGTCTCTGTTCAGGAAACTCAGCCCTGCCTGGCTTTAATAGACGCCCATCCAAATGCTTATTCCACTGGCAAGCCAGATCTCTGCTGGGTCATTCTCAGTCTTGAAGGATCAGTATGGTGATTTGGGGCCTAGCGCACATGATCCTAATGGATTAGCCACTCACCTTTCCTGAGTTGAACTTAGGGGGCAATGTCCCTGCCAGAGGCCCCATCTGCACCCCGTGTTTTTAGCCATGATGATAACAATGCATCAAGAGTTTGCCACAATTTATTAATGTGTCACATGCACTTCCAATTTCTATTAAATGTTATAATTTTTGTATTTAGATAATAGTGTTCTATTGATTTTATATTTTTTGTCTGCTTGTTAATAGTGGATAATGGTGGAGACAGTAATGCTTTTTTTGTTTGTTTTTATAGTAAAAATATTGTATTTGTTTTGAAGTAAAAAATTCCAAATAGTTCTTTGGGTCACAGATTTGGTGCAGATGGTTCACATGTTGCTGCTGTTGTTTTTTCATTATTAAATAATTCATATCATTTATGTAAGTATTATTTTATAATTCCATTAATTAGATGTGCATTCAAATTTTTTATCATAACCTATACACTTTTTCTTTTTTGTAAAAGGATGATAGGTGAGTTCCCGCCTGCCGTATTTCTGTTACTGCACAGGCACATTCCTGTATTACTACTGAAGTTTGCCTCTCTACGTACTGTAGCTGCAGAGGTGATGATTAGCACTGTAGATTAGCCTCGGGCTGCGATCTATTGGAAAATATGTTTCATCTGACTGTTTGATGCATGTGTGTGCCTTTGCTTCTCTGTTCCCTTCTTTTGAGTTTAGTTTTTGTTTCAGTTCGTATATTCTGCCATCTCTTTTCAGAGACTCAGAGACTATCTTGTCCGTCTTGAGGATCCCAAAGAAAAATCTTGGCAAACGTGACCGTCAGCCATTTGATATCCCATCAAACAGGGTCCTAGAGACTGGGCCAGCCGTAGTTGCTCATCCCTTCCCTTGTTTGTCCCGGGAACAGATCTGTCAGTGCCATCCTGCTGCAGAGATAAACTAGTGCCTCGCTCTCTCCTCTAAAAATAAGCATTTGTTTATCGACATGTGTTGTGATTTCCAGCTCTCCTGTGCCGTATTGTGTGCCGAGCTGTCAAGAAACATTACTCTAAGGCCTGGCTCTCCTTTCAGCTCTGAGGAGCTCAGAGAGAGTGCAGCCGAGCAGGACAATGCAGAGTGCTGGGGGGCAACAGGCTAGCGAGCCTTCGCAGAAATCTGCTAAGATGTTGCCTTTTTACTACGTCTGTGAACCTCCTTCTTTATCGAGAGCTTGAAACTTTAATGCATTCTTTAAAGTAGAAACTGTGGAAAGTGAAGGGCAATGCTGATATTGACTATCTGGGTCACCTATTCAAGGTACAGCGAGTGTCTAAATGGAGCCTGGCTTTGATTGAAAGCCGTATTTGATGAAAAGGGAAAAAACTCAGATCCATGCTGACCAGTTTTGACATATTTTAATTGCTCCCTTACTTCATTATTTTCATTAGTCTTTTTAACAAAGACTAATGAAAATAACAAACTGGGTTTTAACAAACTGTCAGATTAGACGTTACACATCTCCCATTTTTGTTTATAAATGGCTCAGAGAGAGATTTAGGGAGAATGCAGACCAGACCTCCAGCTTATCTGAGCTCTCATCCATCTTAGTTTGATGAGGAAAGCTCATGTTTGCGCTCTCTTTTAGTGGATCTGCGGTGGCTGTGTTTGACAAATGCCCCACACTCACTCTAAACATCCGTAATTTCAGCAGAGCCTGGTTACTTAAAGCAGGATTTCAGAGTCTTGTCTCGCTTGTGTTTCTGGTATCTCTCTTGCTTTAGTTAGGGCAGAGAATGCACTTAAGAGCTCACATCTCAATGTGGAAAACGAACCAGGATATCAGCCAGTACTTAAAGGATTAGTTCATTCCAAAATGAAAATTCTGTCAGCATTGTCAATTCAAATCCTTGTGACTTACTTTCATTTCACAAAAGGTGAAATTTTGTACAATGCAGTTGGTCGTTGTTTTTCATGTCTACAATAGCTTTTTGTAAATAACGTGTAAAATAACGTAAAAATCTGATAATGATCACATCCATTGTGCGACAGAATCTGTGAGTTAAACTGGAGAATCGTATCAGTCCAACTTGTTAATAAATTGTTCAGTTTTTATTTTTAACTGAATCAACCAATTTTTTTAAAAAATATAACACTCAACAATGATTTAATTGTAAATCAGGCCTCACGACTTCTCTCATGAACATGCCAAGTTTGTTAAGATTATCAGTGATTTAAATTGTCAGTGTGTTCTTCACACAAAGCTACTGTATTACTTCAGAGGAGGACAAATCGTATGAACCATATTTATGTTTTTTTGAGTTATTAAAGACTGACTGTCCCAGTCCTCATTTACTTTCATTATATATGAAAAAAGCTAGAGACTCTTCAGAAAGAAGGTCATAAGGGTTTGGTCTCATATTGTTGTTTCTTTGGACATTAGTAGTTTTTCAAAAGCTTTCTCACTCTTGCACTATAAAGTATACAGCAGGACTTTTCACAAACCATTTTTCAGTGTCAAATAATTATACGATCCTGCTATTTCCTGCATTTTTATTTTCTCACTGAAATTACTCATGCCCAGAGTTCTGCATTTGATTGAGATACAGCTGCTTTTTCAAACACACTTTTTTAACATAGATTGGTGTGACAAACAACCTCAAATTAGACCCGGTTATGTATACAATGATATACATTTATTGTGCTCTCTCTCTCTCTCTCTCTCTCTCTCTCTCTCTCTCTCTCTCTCTCTCTCTCTCTCTCTCTCTCTCTCTCTCTCTCTCTCTCTCTCTCTCTCTCCCTCTCCCTCTCCCTCTCCCTCTCCCTCTCCCTCTCCCTCTCCCTCTCTCTCTCTCTCTCTCTCTCTCTCTCTCTCTCCCTCTCTCCCTCCCTCCCTCTACAGCCCCACAAGCGGTAAACATTGTGTGTTGACATATGGCCCTCACAGATTTAATCACCTTTAGTACATTTTGTCCCTGAAAATATTTGAAGTGATACAAGTTTGCACCTTACGTTATGTGCGTGTGCGTCTATCCAAAACAACAGATATATAACCAAAAAGTGTTTATTTGAAAATATTTGCCCCTGCACATTTAATATTTATTGCATACATATTGAATATGTGAATCGCATCAAACATGATGTAATTACCTGTGTTTATTTGCATAGTTACTACTCAACTGTTGATTGAAGCTAATTTGTTATTCATGGAGAAAAACTTGTGCCAAAGGACTCTCCTGATGATGTAACTTCATGTAATTACAGGCAGATGACAGTAGTGCAAAATCCATTATGTCGTTTAATCTCTTTAGAAGAATGCACTAGGGGCCATATGGGGCCTATCACTCAATCATACAGTGAAAGTGTCGCATTCAAGCCTGTGAATCCTTCTCCGTCCTTTGTGAGTGTTTGCGTGCTTACTTGCTTTTTAGTAATGTGCTTTTCTCCAATCTATGACCCTAGACTAATCCCATGATCCCCCTCTGCAACGCATTATGACGTTTGATTCTCCCTCCCCCATCAAACCTCTCTAAATGCAGAGGAACAATAGCATCATTTAATTAAGTCCTGGAATACAGACTTTTCTCTAGTGTAAAACCAAATGTTCTTTTTTTCCATCAATCTTTTTCACTCCCATCCTTTTTCTTTGTGCATCCAACCTAAAGACGCTGCCTCTGGGAAAAGCAGGTAAAAAAGCCATCAAACCCGAAAGCACTTGACAGATTTGTGATCAGTGGCACAGTTCTCCTGAAATTATCTAGTGGTGTATTTTTTTTGTGGAAGTGAATGCTCACCCTTCAGAGAATAGCTTCATTGTGTGTGCCCCAATAGAAATTGCTGCAGGTTGTTGTGATTGTTGCTTTTATTTTAGACTGAAGCGCCTGTGATCAGAAACTTAGAGAGAGCTTTTCAGTCCACATTAAGAGAAGTAGGAAGGTCTGTTCTGTTGCGTGGTTTGTATTTTATGTCCGTTTGGTTGCCCCCCCCTAAATCTCGTCTTCAATCTGTTGAGCTCAAGCAATTATCTCAAGTATTGCTCTCTAGACATTATTTTCCCTGTCTTGCCAAATGCTCCAAACCATCCTATGTTTCACTCTCAACCAAGCAATGATGCTTTCATCCATTTTCAATTTTGACCACAAACTTGAGGAAGTGCTGCTAGTCCTCCCAGATTCCAAAAAGACAAAACAGGCATCTTGGAAGTAATTGGCAAAACAATAGTAGAGTTTGGACTAGGCCTTTGTTTACCATCTATTCTGTTATCCACTCCCTCGCTGTTAATGTGTGTTCTTCTTCTGTTTAATATTGTTTTCCCCCCTTCATCATCCTACATGGTGTCACATTGAGTGTATAGTCATGACATAAGGAACCATATTATCTAAATAATCTTTTTGAATGGTTTGAATGGCGGCTCAAGGGTTTTTTATTTTTTATTTTCTGCTAACACAGTCCGGCTTTAAGTTCAGATTTGTGATTAATATTCTTAACAGTAGTATAATATAATTGTTGTAATTATCTATTAATACTGTACATTTATCAATATGTGACCATGCTTATTGTTGAGCACTGTTGAATAGACGACCTCTTTGTAGAAATTGTAAATAAAATCCGAACAGCCTGTGCTCTGACAAGTTCTAGAAAGTTCTTTGTTTTTATCACTGCTGTCAATGTGCAATGCCCATTCAGTTCAGAGAGAAAGAGACTGGAGGCCTTCAGGCGCTTGGCTTTTTGAAGTGGAAGTGGATGAAAGACTCCACCGTCATTTTAACTCATATTGTGGTTCCCATGCAGAGTTTAAAGTTCAGCATCCTCAACTTTTACCAATGCCAGATGAAGTTCTTCTGCAGAGAAATGTGGATTTCCTCTATCTATTTGTGCTCTTAGTTTTTCATTTATCTATTCCTCCCTCTACCTTAACCACATCTCTTCCATCTCTTTCTATTACCCTCTTGTTATTATCATTGTCCCTCCCCTGTGGTGAGTATCCTTGTTAGGACAGATTTATATGTCTACTGAAGCTTGAATTAAAAGGCTCTAGGCAAACTCAAAAAGTGTATTTGTTAGCACAACGCACTTGCTCTTATAATCTACCAACACTGAGCTTTCAACTGCACTGTAAGGGTTGTAATAAATTTTTTTTTTTAAATGGTCACTGTGACTGTTTTATTTCACCTGTCTGGTTAAAAAAAAAAAAAAAAAAAACATTTGCCCAGACAAAGCCATAAAACAGCCTTTTCGAAAATATTTCTAGCTTGTTTTCTCATTGGCCCCCGCCACTGACCTTGGCAAACGAGCTGGACTTCAATTTCGTTTGAAGTATGAATACACATTTACTGTGGTGCCCACTTGCTCCTAACTCATTACCTGACATAATGAATGGGGCCTGTTCCATAAAACTATGCCTAGCCCATGGTGGCATGGACACCTGGCACTGAGTAATGGCAGTTGCACGGGCAGACCTGCCAGGGTAGGTAGGAAAGGTTTGGTGGCTTAAGCATGGAGTTGGCTCTCGAATCTGCAGGGGAAAGAGGAAGGTTGTCCACTCCACCTGCCACATGGCTCCCAACCAGCCCCTCACTACACCATGTTTGGAGTGGAGAGAGCCTTTGTGTGATCCCATAATGGGCTTGTCTTGATTGCCAAGGTTAGCTAGCACATTTAGTACTTGCCTCCATCATATCCCTACTGGCCCGTTTTTAAAAGAAATCAACTTTTAACTGATCATTTTTTTTAAAGGGATAGTTCACCCAAAAATTAAAATTCTGTTATAATCTATCATCCCTTATTCCAAACCTATAATATGATGAAAATTAAGGTCTGAAAACACTTGACCTCATTGACTTTTGTTGTATGGACAGGGTTTGGAATAACGTTGAGGGTGAGTAAATGAAGACAGAATTTAGTTTTTGAGTGAACTATGCCTTTAAATGCCACCCAAAGCTTTAGGTTTTTAGATAATTATGCGCAGCTGTGTATGCACTGGTTTGTACTTGTGTATGAGTGCCATTAAGTGTTTCTTCTCCAGGCTTTATTATTATAGGTGGAGGATCTCTCAAGCATGAGACTGGATCAGAAACTCAATGGTGTTACTATGACACCAGACAAGAAGTACCTGACTCCAGACCATCTTATGTTGCTTTCTTTATCAGTTTGATTTGATTGTGTCTGATATTGTTGCCTGTTTTCTTTTTAACTATTAGCTGCACTCCTGTTTCTCCCCTGCGTACGTTGTTCTGTCTTATATTTTCTGCTGCTGTTGTGAATACACCTGACTATCCCTCTTCCTTGTTCTCTCTTTGAACAGACAACCGTCGCACTGGTTTGGAAAGATCTCGTTCACGCCACAATGCAAACCCTATGGTCCGATGATTACTTGCCGGCTAAGGACGTTTGCCAAGTGCCAAAGACCCAAGAGCGGGGACAATGCTGAGGAGGGCTGAACAGGGATGGAGATAGAACCCCTTGGGATTCACATACATACACATACACTTGCATACAGAACACAGAACAAACTTCAAGATGTGCTCCACAGCTCCAGACACGGCATTGCAGGATCACACGACACTCATTTCTCACTGAAGCCTTATTCTTGGTGTATTGGGTCTGTTCAATTTGGCTGTTTGTTTGTTATTTTCACGATTATGCTGTTTATTTCTCTCTATGCTAACTTCCCTGATCTATCTCATGTCCACCTCGCTATCTGCAAACAATCAATGATTGGCTAAGGTTTGATCTCTTGCTATTGGATTTTTCGTTACACAAACACGCTCTTGTTGACAAAAGGCCAAAAGCACCAGAAAGGACTGCGTGATTCTGTATGCATATCAGCAAAGGGACTTTATTTGCTGTGTTGATTGAGCAAAACCTTGACTTGACTGATTCTGCCTGCCCCTTTTGTTTTTCTTGACAGATTACTTTAGATTTCCAGTCTGTAATATCCACCATCAGTCGTATAATCTCTGATCACCACCTCGTTTCATATATTACAAATCCTATGTATGTAGAGACATGAAAAAGCTGCTGAAATTGGCTTCAGTGCTACCGTCTGTACATATTTGTGCTGTTTAAGAGCTGCCAATGCCACAAGGTACATGAGGTGGTTGAAAGATATTGCTCTTTATCTATGGTAAACACTTCAAACATTCATAGATGTTTCTCTTGCCGAGTCAAAGGTTTTATTAAGTGAATCTGCAGGTATGTGAAGCAAATATGAATCAAAGAGATGCCATTCATTTCAGTTTTCAGACATGTCACAAGTTTTTTTCGTGATTTCTTTCTAAGTCACTGTGCTTTTAGCTTTTAGCCCTCTTGTAGAAGAGTATTTTAGTGAACTGTAGCTTAGGTTTTTTTTAAGATCCAGTGGTCATCTTTAAGAGCTCTCCCTTACTGACCTACCACATTTACCCCGCCAACTAAGCTCTGATGTTTGAAAAACTGTCCAAAACAGAAGGAGTGTTTATCAGATTTAGTACTCAAAGTTCGTCTTTTACAATTTGTAAAATATGTATTTATTCACAGTTTGCCAGATTTTGCCAGAAGCCTTTGATATGTGAACATTAACCCGATTCCAGTGAGGAGTTCTCTTGGATATGAGGATGTACAGCTGTACACATTGACAGT
The DNA here is from genome assembly GCA_030578275.1 of Meda fulgida. NCBI lineage: Eukaryota > Metazoa > Chordata > Actinopteri > Cypriniformes > Leuciscidae > Meda > Meda fulgida. The sequence continues at coordinate 22,222,838 of CM060629.1, forward strand.
GAGGTGATGTTCACAACATGGTGGCTGTTGTCATGTGAAAACCATTAGTGAAATCTCTCCACCACCTCCCCTCGTTGTTGCTTGTGGAGGAGTCATTTTCCATAATGTTTTCTGCCCCCCATGTCCATAACACCGCAGGCAACGGTATGTAAAACAGTATCTTATGGGTGACTGGAGCCATACTGACTCACATACTGGTACATGCCACACAGAAATCATCTGCTTTTGTAAATTAAGGCAACATGTTGAGTTTGCACACTCAATGCAGGTATATACAGTACAACTGTAGTGTGGTGAAGAACATCTCACTGTTAGACAAACCACTGTTAGTCAAGCTTTCTCCTCACACTGTTTGTCATAAACTCTCTCAAGAGACAGAGGGGGTAAAGGTTGAGATGCAGCAAATCGCAATCCATTGATTTGCTTTTCTAATTAAAACTGCCCTTTGAATGGTTTCCAGCACCACGCAACAAAAGCTGCTCTCAGCTCTCATGACTCTCACTGCTGGTTATTTTAAACTCATGTTAATGGTAATTACAGCATCCACACACTGTCAGTGCAGACACCTCCGACATACATTGTTATTTCCCAGTCAGACTCCAGTTACATATGTTATGTCACTGGCACCAGATCATTTTTAATCTTTCCGGGCAAAAACATTTTTTAGTTTTGATAAATGTGCCAAACTTTCACGACGTAAAAGATACTATACTGAGATTTGATCCTATGATTATGATAATTAATGGAAGACGATTTTGTTCACATCACATTAATACTTTCTGTATGATGACAGTTAAGTGTCAACTTATACAAGACCGAATCTAGCAGCAATGCAGCCATTCAGTTAGGGCTTGGGGATGTCATAATTTTACAACGCTAATGTCAGATGTCTGTGTCTATGAAAGATACTTCAAAATGATGTGTAATTTATAGATTGTTTTGTTTGTTTTTTGTCTCTTTCCTAAGAAAATGTTGTTTTATACCAGTGATCGTCCCCTCCGTCTGTGATATTGGTGTTAGACTTGTGCTTTTCTATAGGCTGATATAAATGTGTTATGTGTATTTCATAGAGAATATATCCTAATGCAGGTTAGAGTCTGCAAGTGACTGACAGTGTAATATTTTAAGTCAGATCCAATACTTTAATTGGATGTTAGGCAGAGACCAGAAAGAAGCAAGAAAATATAAAGTCACTAGTGCCAATTTAGGCCCTCTGCTGTCTCATTTATCCACATTTGTTCGATATGCTCAATTCAGACTGTATGATGGTGCACTTTAACTTGTTAAATATAGACCTGGAGCGATCTTTTAATTTGTGATTTCTTTAAATATCATTGCCAAAATAGACTGCTTGCATGCGTGGTAACCATTCCTGACAAGTGATTCAATCTCCATTCACTCAGAAGTCTCCCCCAGTTCTCTCTCATTCCCGCTCATTGTAATTGGCTCTTGGAACAAGATCAAAGTTAAATGGGTAAGAACAACTGCAACTGTCTCAGGACATTGTTTTCTCTTTTAGGTATTATAAGACTCTATAGCCCTGCCGCCTTTTTTTCCATGACATTGTTTTATTGTCTTATAAGCAATTTATATTTGGAACATCTTTAAGTTTATTTTTATCTGTGACAAAAAAGTTGAAAATGGTTATGCACACTGTACCCAAGTATGTAACAGAATATCATACTAAATAATAACCACTTTCTCAAAAAAAAGAAAAGAATGAAGTGTCTCTTTTTTTAATGTTATTTCCATAATGGCTTATGAATTATGTCTTCTCTTGATGCAGACTCACGCTGTGTCCTAACCAGCCCCTAAAGCAATAAATGCCTTATCCTCCATGGACATCTAAATGGTTTTGACCTAACTGAACTCACCATGGCAAACATCAGGACATTCAGTCAGTCAGATGATTTCTATGCTCCTGTAGAGGAGAGTAGGCAACTGCAGTCAGGCGAGGAGTCAGTAAGGAGTAATTTTCACTTCTCATAGTAGAATAAAAAAATACTTAAGCAAGCAGTGGGTATTATTTGTTGCCAGTGAAGTGCATGCATTTGAAATGTAGCTGCTTTAACATAAAGATTAATATTAAACTATACAGTAATTCACTGCACCTACTATTTAATTCCTACCACATCGGTTTTCCGGTTTGACCGACTGTGATCACACATTTTGTAACGTTAACTATTTTGACGCTATTCGCTAGTGTAGACTAGACTGATCTCCAGAAGGTTTGGTTACAAATAACATTAAAAATACCTGTAAAAAAAACACCAGCTCTGCTTTATCTCTATTATTCTGTAATAATTCAGTGGTACTTTGATGTAAATTACACTCGAGACACAAACAGAAACTGGTTTTATTTTATTTTTGTCATATGAATAGCATTTATTCAGTTACTGAATTGATGGGTTTTGTGAAGTAAAACTACTGTCAGAAGGAGATAACAGCACTGTCGTTTGTTTGAAGTTCTCTATTGTATTGTTTGCTCTCTGTCTTTCATTCTCTTCACTGTAGGCGCACGCATGCTATTTTGCTGCTTGAATCTGACTGAATTATGCTGAAAATCATAGTTTACAAAGCTAAATATAAACTGCTTTACAATCTGCTGCATTACTTTCATTGTTCTTTTGACGGCTGACATTTGGTTCTACTGTGGTTAGAGATGGAGAAGGCAATGATGCCCCTTTGTTATTTCTTCATCTCTCTGTCACCAATCCTCACTGTCAGTCTGTCTCTTAGAGAATAGAAAGACTCTTTCGTTTTTTCATATTCTGAACTTTGAGCGTCTCTGGCCGTGTTCTGAGTGTACGTCTGCCACTGGGGAGCCGTCCTCTGGGTACCACTGAAATGGAATGGTTGAAATGTTCCTGTCCTTACCTCTCTCTTGCTGTCCTTTCTACCCTGCAGCCCCTGAGTGTGTGGCACGTGTGCAGGCGTGCATGCATGTTTCTGTCCGTTCATCTTTACATCTGTGCTTTTGCAGGGAGATACTTTAGGACATAGCCACATTCTTACTGGCATACCAGGCCGTGCGCATTTTGTTTGTTAGAGTAAGTGATCACAGACGCTTCTGTTCAGTGTCTGCTTGCTAAATCACTGACACAGATGGAGGCTTTAAAAAAAAAAAAAAACTAAAATAAGATGCAATGGCCGACAAGTGATCTGGCACAGTAGTGTTTCCTGTTTTGAGCACTGATGCATTTGTAGTGAGCCGGTCAATGAAGAGAGGCTAATTTTACAAGGCGCTCTGTTTTGTGCAGGCGTCAGGCTCGTTTCTCAGTCTCCTCGGCTTTGAAAGCTCATTAGATGCCAAGGCCCTGTTGAAGTCAAATTATCAGTTGTCCTGTTGCGTTTGCTGGCACAAATGCTCATTCCCTAATTCCTCGAGGTGAAGGATGGAGGCCTGACCTGCAGCATGGAAGGCTTTGTGTTGAAAGAGAGGGCTGTAGATTGGAATCATGGAACATAATGAGAGCATGGACTGATTTCTTTTAATTTATTTTATTTTTTGTGTGTGTAATATATCCTCCTTATTATTTCCCACTCACATAAGTAGCCCTGTCGGAGATCTGAAAGATGAACCAAGACCACACACACATACACACACTTCCTGTGTTTTCGCTCTCACGCCGTGCTCCATTTTTCTGTAAACCCAGGGCGTGTGTACAGCCACCCATACCAATTTACATTCTGACGGATTGGCCTTCAACGGGAATACAACATAATAATAATGTATTTTGCATCCTGAAGTACGGAAACTAAGATGAAATACAGAGTTGGTTGTCTGTGCCCATTCTGTCTTCCACTAACACGTGTGTGTGTGTGTGTGTGTGTGTGTGTGTGTGTGTGTGTGTGTGTGTGTGTGTGTGTGCGTGCGTGCGTGCGTGCGTGCGCGTGCGCGTGCGTGCGTGTGAGTGTGCGTGTGCGTGCGTGTGCGTGCGTGTGTGTGTGTGTGTGTGTGTGTGTTCGTGTTCGTGTGTTCGTTGCAGTGCACCATGTTGGCTTGAAGCACAAGTGTTCCAGATCTGAATCGTTTCATAATCATATTGCTGACACATCTATCTCCCCAGCCCTGTGCAAGCGTCTGTCTGTCATTGTGTGTATCTGTGTGAGAGTGCACTCTTGAGTGTTCTAGCCTATTTTTGTGCTCTGCACTGTAAAAAGTAATAATAATAATTTTGAATTGTTGAAAAATAAAATACAGTAGAAACCACAAAGATTGAAACCTTGTCCTTGTGGGGAATTTTTTTGGTCTCCATGAGGAAAGCAGCTTATAAATCATACTAAGTGATGTGTTTTTTTTTTTAAATGCAGAACGTTTTCTGTGATAGGTTTAGGGATAGGGTTAGTGTAAGGGGATAGAATGTACAGTTTTTACAGTATAAAACCCATTACATCTATGGAAAGTCCCCATTGAACGTGTGTGTGTGTGTGTGTGTGTGTGTGTGTGTGTGTGTGTGTGTGTGTGTGTGTGTGTGTGTGTGTGTGTGTGTGTGTGTGTGTGTGTGTGTGTGTGTGTGTGTGTGTTTGTTTGTGTGTAACACCCACTATTTGGAAAAAAGTCCTGCTGCCTCCTGTCCATTCTCTGTCGTCTGTCCATCCAGTCACTCCTTTCCTTTTGAAGCCATCATTCTCGTTTTATGTGATTCAGAGCTCTGTGACATCCTGTCTGTGTTCTGAGGCTTTCCCAGAGGCAAGTGGTCAACCAGAGAGCATTTCAAGGCCGTAGGGCTCATCCTGTGTGTGGACAGGTCTTTATAAAGAAGAGCTATGTGTCAGTGCGATCACTGTTTTCTGTGTTAGACCCCCTGCATCGCGCTCGACAAGGCCACAGCATCACTGACCTGCATGGAAGGAGAGAGTATATGGAGGAGGACAGAAAAAGAAAAAAAGGACAGAAGTGACTATCACAGACACGATATAGATATCTCCTATAGCTTTAGGTCATTGATTATATGATGAATTTAGTGTGTCCTCATAAAGCTAGAGGAAACCTCACGTAAAGAGCTTATAAGTTAGTGCTGCTTGAAGAGACCATATTTAAATTTATATTTAAAGAAATATTCCATATTCAGTATATGCAACAAATTTGCATAATTTTGATTACCTTTAAAAAATTATTTCAATTCGCTAATTGAAATAATTTGTTATTTTAAAGAAGTCATTCGTGTAAGTAGTTTTACAATGGAAGCATTCAGGTGGTTTTAAAAGCCGAAATGTGGATCTTACTGTTTTGTTGAAGCACCTAAATATTTTTTTTCAAAAACTTTTGTTATTTCAGTGTAAAGTATTCTAAACCATTATTTTTAGATATAAATACTTTTCTAACTTATGCATTAGCAATGTAATTCATTTGAATGGAGTTTTACATATGTCACTGGTATCCCTGATGTATAACGCAAAAGTTACTAGCTTTACAGATTTCTTTTATGACAATGAAGTTAAAAGATTGTATATAACTATAAGACAAACGATTCTGTTACACTAGGCTAATGCTCACACTCACCGCTGGTTTCACAGACAAATCTTAAGTCTAGTCCCAGACTAAAATGCTTGTTTGAGCTGTTTTAACTGAAAGCAACTTGCACTGACATATCTTAAAATGTGTCAGTGTCATTGTTTTTTTTCTCAATGTGCGCACCAGTAATGATTTTTCTTTTCTAAGGCACATTAATAAACTCTATAACATGTACTAATCAAACTAAGGCCTAATCCTGGCTTAATCTAAGCCCTGTCTGTGAAACCTGGCCACAATGTATAAGTCTACTTTTAAAAGTGTGTTTTTTAACACTCACTTTGCCCAGTGAACTTCCATTGCTGCAACTGCAAGTTTTCTTTTTCTTTCTTTTTTAATCTAGAAGAGATTAGTCTAAATTATTTTCTGTGGTAATCACCATTAAGCTGCAAGTGCTGTCGATAGAGTTAAACTTGAACCTGAAACATTCCTTTAAGATAACTCGACTCAACTCAACTTCCATGGAAGCTAAATGGTTAAGCCATACTGATATAGGCAAAAATGAAAAAGAGAGGAAAGTCTCTCATAATTGACTTAGTGCCCCCCTGGAAGTGGATACCAGAATAAAATGAGTTTTTATAAAAGCTTTTCTGTGGACCGTTTCACTCAAAAATACATAAAAGCCTCCTCAAAGTTTCTCGCTTATCATGCCCTCAGCTGAAGTAATCCCAATGGATCACAAACACAGACACACACAGCGCTAACCCACTAGAATAAAAGTGTTGACCACTCGAGCGGGGACGCACAACTCTGTCTGTACTCTTTTTCACCCTAAAACACACATTCACATCTGCGTTCATGAAAAAATAACGCAGGTGTTCCATTCAGGCCTACTTGCTATCATTCTAAAACCCTTCACCTTAACCTTGGGTCATTAATAATCCTTCAGCTGCGAGGAAACAAAACTTAGTTTGCACTTACGAGATCAGAGTGTGCGAGCATACAAACAAACAGCCCGGCCAAAGATGCATTTTATCTTGTAGTCCTTAAGCAAAGCCTGACCTGTAAAGCAGTTGCCCAGAGTTTTTTTTTTTTTAATGCATAAAAGTCTAAGCACATTTTACTTTGCATGGCTCCTTTTTTTTTTTTTTTTTTTTTTTTTTTTTTTTTTTTGCTGAAATTGCTGTCATTGACTCAAATAGCCCCAGAACATCGGTATGAATTCAGATCAAAGAAGGACTGATGTCTGCATGTCCTGACAGACAGATGTCTTTGGATGGGACCCAGCGATGGATGGATTTACAAGGATGTTATGAATGTGAGGATTGCAAATGGCCTAAAATCTGTGGAGTCAGCCATGGAAGTGAGGAACAGATGAGTCACATGCTGTCTGATTGACTCACCACGAGACTGCCTGTGCTTTGGCAAACACACACTCAAGCATGTCAACATTACTGGTGTAAATGCCAGGCCTGATCCCCCTGCACACAGCCAATGTGTGGTGACAAGCTCTGACCACTCGCTGCTGTCCTGTAGAGGCATTGTGGGGCTTTGAAAACAGACATCATGATGTAACAGGCTGGCATGCAGTGATCTTTACATGTATTTGGACATTCAAGCAAATGTTATTGCCTTTGTTAATATTTTTTTTATTTAATTTGATTTAACTTGATATTTGAACTTATAATTGTAATATACATTTGTTTAATGCATTTAAAAATGATATAACAAACACAGTTTATAAGTACAAAAGCTATTTAAACAATAAAAACTTTAATATACTAATGTTCATAGTTATTGCGGTGAGCTAAACCTGTGGTTACTCTGCTATACGCCTCTGTGAACGCGAGTGGAACAGAAGCTGCTCACCGGTTGAATCTACAGATTCATATTAGCAGTATCAGGTATGATGAAGTAATATATTTGTGTCTATATGTTACAATTAAAGCAATATAATATGAAAAAAGTTGTGATATTTAATATGAAAAAATTGTGATTTGGCTACTTTATATGTACGTGTCTTCAATTTTGTGACCTATGTGCTCATGATAATGGTATTGTAATGATGATTTTGTGTAATTCATATTTATAAACAACTCCAAAGAAACCACACCTGAGGTGATTTAGGCTGCATAGAGTGCAGAACTGTGAACCACACTTCTCTCCTCTTCTTATAAAGTGATATTTTTCACTTTTATATACCAGTGGTACTCAATTAGGGGCCTTGAGATAACTTAAATTCAATTAAAAATAAAGACTGTAAAAATAAGCTATACAATTTTTTTTTAAGTATTTCCTTATCCTTATCCTGTATCTTTATCTAGTTAATCACAACTGCTATATGCACTCTGTATGACACATATGAATGTATGCTTAAAATTCTTGAATATCCTCTGAAGTCCACTATGTGCAGCACTGTTGGGTGATTTGGACATACCCTGACTTCCATTGGTTTTGAAATGTTTTGATCAAATGCAATGACATTCATACATCAAATATGACCAAAATGTACTGTAGATAGTTTTTGGGCCAGTGGATCTGACTTTCACTCTTTCTCTGCCCTTCTCTCATAGTTTCAAGCATCACAAGGTGACTGACTGCAGGCCGGTGCCCTGATGGCTGTTTCATGTAGAGCTGTAGACTGTTTTTGTCACGTTCCATAAACCCGCTTATTATTCAGCCGCCCAATGTGATTGTGCCTTGTTGTTTCCAATGGAGAGTCAAAGAGGCCTAAACTCCCTCCCCATAAACACCATCCATGCTGCTACACACTTCTATCGATCAGAAGCAGGAATGTCTGGGGACACGCTGCTCCACATCCACTCGTACGTTTTTACATGCATGGCAGCCTCAGCCAATCTGGACAGGTGATGTGGCGTGACTGTTAGAACACAGCTGGTGGTTTGTGTGTAAGTGTGGTAAACGACTGGCATCCTGGAGCTTAGGCAAACAAAGATGTCAAGGGAAGACATAGGCCCATTATGGGAGGAAGTGAGGGGAAAGGCAGCGAGATGGAGGGAGTGTCGTCAGTGGCTACGTAAACCAGCTTCCCACTGCTTTGTCACCACACAAACCAGAGATCTGTTTGAAGTAGATGGATGTCCTCAGAGAGCAATGTGAGAAGATGTTATGTGTATGTGTGTGTTTGAGGGGTCCTTTGCAAACGCTAGACTTAACGGTATGAAAGCAGGCGTGTAAAGAAGCCAGACACCGCGTGTTCGCAAAGGCCAGATGGCCAAGATGCTCTGGCCAAAGAAATGTTTAAAAAAAGTCTCTCCAGCTTTCCCACCAGCTGTGTTGTAATAAAAACACATTTATATCATGATGGCTTCACCATCCCTGTAGTGTGTTTCCAGAATGCTCTATTCATGTGGCAGTATGGTACACTGGGCAGGATAAGCTAATGCCTGCTGGCTCTACAGTCTGTCAAACCCTAATTCACCGTTTTGTTGAAATAGCATCTATTTCTAATAGAAAAGAGGATGGAGGTTCTTCCTACTCCCGTTAGTATTATTATTAGCAGCATTATCAATTATTATTATGTTGCTTTCCTGAATACTTGATCCTGATTGGTCAGTTTTGGCATTGATATTTGATTTGACCTTTATTATATTTTATTATTATTATACATATAAAACATAATGTTAATTTATTTTTACATTTTTTTTGTATATTTATACTTAATTTTTATATTATATTTCTCCATGACAACGTATGCTAATTTCATGTCACTTGTATCACTCTCCAACACAAGTTAGAACAGTTGACAAGGGCGACTGTAGTAAAAACGTCTGTAACACTTAATAATAAGGTACCATTTGTTTACATTAGTTAACTAAATTATTTAACTTCATTAGTCAACAAGAACGTCCAAATGAAAAATATGTACTACTTGGAAAAATACTAAAACTTTTATCATACTCGTGCATTATTAAAAGCGAAATATGTTAATATTATTTAATAGACCTGCTAACATCAACAATCAATTACAAGTTTTATTCTACTAACTTTGATAAAATTGTATAAATATTGTTACGAATGCATTGTTAATGTTAGTTATTGTATTAATAAATGTTAGGGGAACTCCTACCCTGAAATATTACAATAAAACTAATTAAATCTAGATTTTTCAAGTTTTTCAGTCAGGACAGACACGACTTGACCATAGACCACGTCTCTGTTCATGGTATGTAAACACTCTATTATATATTTTGAAATATCGCACTGAGTTAATGATTACTTTTGTGTGTGAGTAACAAAATGCTTTCTCTGTGTCCAGATTTGACTGTAATAATGAAGAAAAAACTGGCACTTCTAAACAACATTAAAAAACAATATTGTTTTGGTTGTGTTTTCGGCTCTGCGTGACCGAAATGCTCTTTCTCATACCTAAAAAGAGAGAGCGATAATTCTACTGCTCATAAAACATTCACTTCTACAGCTACACAAATATCACCAGTTTAGATGGAAAGGATGTCATGCTGACTAACTGAAGATGTTACTGTAGCTAGCTATACCTATTAATATACAAGGTACTTCCTTTAAAAAATACCAGCACAGCTCTACAACAGCCCATAATGAACTGACACTTCACAATAGATAATGCTTTACAAAAACGCCATCTGAGTGTCTCTTACATTTCAAACCTCCCAGTTCTCTCCATCTCCTAAAAGCCAAGCCATTATTGATTATTTTTTTTATAATGATCTTTGTCATTCTCTTTTTTTTTTTTTTTTTGCCAACAGACTCTCCTTTGGTTAATTCCACAGAAGTTTACTTTTAATATAAGCTTTAACTTAAGTCAGCTACGTGTTGTGGTATATCTTGTGGTCTTGACCAGCTGACTGTACATTATCACAAAATTTAGCCTATTGTTTTCACTCTTCAAATCCTTTCGGTTCTCTGTTTAGGGGTATTTGTATAGAATGAAATATGACCCTCCCTCACTCAGCCTCCACCGTAGTCACCAGGGCACGTTGCACATCAGTATGCGGATATGACCTGTGCGTTTGTGCGGTCAGTGGCGAGGTGATCTCAGCACCTTCGTAAATCCTCTCCCGCCGTCCCCAGCTTTCTCCTCTGCCGTCAACCTGCAGCCCACGGGAGCCGTTAATGGAATGTCAAATCAGAAGCGGGCTGAACGGGTGACAGAGTAGTCAATAAGGCTGGGATGTTCCGTCTGGTTGAGGTCGCGGCCACCCTGTCTGTGCCCTTGTTGCTTCTAACAACAAACATGGAATAATTTAGCTTTTCTGGGTTGGAAACCGGTTGAATTATAAAGTCACAACACTGACAAGGACCACAGCAAACACAGAATGGTTCCCGTATGGTTCCCATTTTTTTTTTTTTTTTGGGAACCAAACAAGAACGTTCTAGGAACGTTCCCATGTTCTTTTTAGGTTCTATTTTTATAACCTAAAGGGAATGTTCCCCTAACCTTAAGGGAACGTTCTATTTACGTTAAGAAAACTTTCCTGGATCACCAATAGGGAACGTTCTGGGAACCAAAAACTAATGTTCCCAGAACGTAAAATTGTTAGTTGCTATGAGAGTGAGACATGAGGTATGTTTCTAAATCTAGCACTAATTTTTGTCAGTCAGAATGAATCCAATTCTATTTCAGATTTAGACATTTCAGTTTATAAGAACTCTAAACGTTACAATCCAATTTCCATCTGTTTACTTGTGCACTGCATGTATTTCTAACAAAATGTATGCGCATGCGGGGTGCCCAGTCACCGGAATCAAAACTGGAGAGTTTTGGAGAAAGCTGAAAGTAATACTGAATTCATGGCATGGCGTTATTACCGTAGTCTCGAGATGACAACACATGACGCTGTATTCAGAGCTGTTCACATCCTCGGACTGGGAATTGTACATTTCTATGGCATCACTTTGAATGCCTAAATTACAGTGGTCAGGTAGTACAGCAGTCACGTTGTACAAGTAGGAGCTCTCCGACAATTCCCATCTTACAAGCTGAACGAGGACATGAAGGCTTTTTACAAGTTGAAATCACCTAATTGCGGTAATTATGACATGGCGTGAATGCACCCATATACTCAGCAAAAAAAAAGGAAAAAAGAAAAATCCTCTCACTTTCAACTGTTTTTTTCTAGCAAATAATGAACATTTGTATGAACATATAAAAAAAATATAATATTATTTATTAAAAAAATGTAAACATGCACATCATGGCACTGCACATGTTCACAAAGTATATGTGAATCAGATTTAGAAAATATTCAAAATAGTTCAAATTGTTTACATGTTTATTTTTTCCCTGTAATTCCAGGTCTAAAACACCCCTTTCAGTCTGATTAAAACTGCATTCGGCTCAAGCTTACTTGGATCGATTGAGGTGTTTACATCAAGGTTTTTCAGTCCGATTAAGCCATAAATCTGATTATAGCCAGATTCTTATTATGGGTTTGTGGAAACATAACTTTTTCAAATATTGGCTATTAGCACTGATAATTTCATACTCTTCTAGAATTAATAAAGTTCAGCTTTAATGACCAGTATTGGGGTAGAAGAATAGATTCATTTTAATAGTTTGAATTTAGAGGCCTTCAGATATATTATATTATATAATATTATATTATATATTATAATGTTTATCTGTTGTGTTGTAGCTAAAAATAGAATATTATGAATAGGCTATATCATAATAGACGCCAGCATCCAAGCTATCTTACAGATAATGAGCGGTTTAGAGAATGGATGGATGGATGGATGGATAGACAGAATAAATGCATATAGATTTTTTTCTCCCTCAAATCATCCTGGAACCTCAGTTCCTCGTCCTCTGGCCATGTGTTTGACGCACCTCCTCTAATGCCATTTAACAGTAGCAGACTTTGGGACAAATGATCCCCTAGTCGTCAAAGCCTCCTGGGGATTTAAGAATTGTTGAAAATCACACAGATAAAAGGGAGGGGTTTTTTTTGTAGACTGTGCTGCGCTACGTGATCTTCAGACACTCCCAGGCTTTCATTTGTTTACCATCTCTCTTTGTTTCTCTGTCAGATCTGTTGTTCGATTGTATTCTGATTACATGTAACTTCATCAACAAACACAATTTAAACTTTTTTACTCTGAATTATAGATGATATCTTGTAAGATGCTCAATGAACCTGTGTAAATATTAATGAAACGCTGAGGTGATTTATCGTCATCCTTGCTGTTTTATTGTTTTCACATTCTTAGTCTGTGACTTTGAAGGTTAAAAGAGGACTGAGCTGAATGTGTGCTTACTCACGTCTGAGGATGACCATCACTCAAAGTCAGCTTCTTCTGTTTATTCTCAGTGCCAGAGTGTCTGGGGTCAGTGCCATCAGTGTTATGTATTAGTTCCTGTGTCCATGTTAAGGAAACTCAATAGAATGTTTAAATAATGCATCTGAAAGGCCAGAGGTCTGCATGTATTGTCAGAATGAGGACCTGATCCCTGCCTCCAAGTGTCAAAAAGTGTTGTAGATCATGAATGATAATATTTCTTCTTGCTTTTGATGAATTATTTAAGCAAAAATAGTTTTGATAACAAAACATATTTGTGACTGACAAATAGAAAGAGAAGCTTATAAGGAAAGCATACCTCTTGGGCCGATTTTGATGCATAATTAATGGAGGGAAAAACAACAAAATATATCGTTTAATCTTTAAGCCGTCATTTTTTTTAAATAAATGTTTTATCAAAAACGATACTTCTTGTTTGCAATATCCGTGAATTGTTTGGCTCAATGAGTGTCAAAAATAATGAGCAGTTCACTTTATAAATCACTTCACGCAGTGAATGGTGCAGCTATATGGAACGCAGCCTCGTCTTAATCAGAAAAGCATGAGTGGACCTCTGTTCTGCGAATCATGTGAATGTTGTGATCTCTGAAGATTTTGCTGCATATTGCAAAATTAGGCACCTATTGTAATCTTTGGTGTTCTTATTATTATTCCGCTCTGGAAGTCTATGGCAGCCCATAGAACCGCTTGCTGGAAAGTTATGTAATTTGGCACACAGATAGAGGAGAGTGTTTTAACTTTAACCACAGCAATTTTGGAGTCTCTAACTCAATCCCTCTAGCGCCACCAACTGTCCAAATTTGCACTCATGTTTGTGCTTTTAACTTTAGAGCTGTAAGGGCTAGAAACAAAATTATTTTTGTCCTTTGATTTCTTGTCTTAAGAGGATTAGATTGTATCATCATTTTCTGCCATTTTCAATTTTAAGAAAAATCCAGTTTTTCAAACTCCTAGGCCATTGATCATCTTCAGAGCATGGTGAGAAAAAAAGTTATGGAATCTAAGTTGATTCGTCAAGCCGTTCTTGAATAATGCTCAAATTAATTTGACGAAGAGCACTCCAGAATGTACCTGAGGCTATATCTCCACAACGCTTTATCATATTCTGACCAAACTTGGTGTGTATGATGACAACCATGACCTGAGGCTACCTGCACAGTTTGAATTATTTGGGCCAAAAATCAGAAAACTGGTCCCTGTGGACTGGACAGAGTGGACTGGAGTCGAACAATACCAAATTTTCCCATATCGGCCATTTTGGGCATCAGGCATTTAGAATTTTGTCAATTTTTTTAATGCATTGGCGTATCATTATGAAACTCGGTATGTGTCTTTAGCACCATGTTGTTCTAGTGCTCAAATAGTTTCGGGGGAGCGCCATCTTGTGGTCAAAAGTTATATTGAAATGTCCAACTTTTGATTAAATTAACCTAATGGTCTTAACGGATTCCTTGGGTCATACCGAGAACATACCATAGTTGGCCAAACTATCTGTCCGCCATTTTGATTTTCTTTGAGAACCTACTTTTTCGAACTCCTCCTAGACTGTTTGTCTGATTTTCACCAAATTCGAGTCAGAACATCTTCAGACAATGCTGGCAAAAAGTTTCCGTTTCCGTATACCGCATCAAGAAATTTGATTGCAAGTGCCAAAATGACTCTGAGGCAGTTGGTCTGATGCTCCCAACCGTGTTGGCATGACTTATCCTGCCTTCTTTGTGCTTTAATTAATGAATTAATAAATTAATTTATTTTAATATATAATGAACCTCAATGGGTTAAATAGGAAAAAAATAGTGCATTCTTCAAAGCAGCTTTTGTGTTCCACAGCAGAAAGTAGGTTCTACAGGTTTAGAAGGGTAAATGATGACATCATTTCATTTTTGGGTGATCTATCCCTTTAAGAAGAGATGCTAAAGTAGTTTAGTTACCTGTTTGACTTGCTTTAATAATGTTTCTCATATCTAACCTACTTTGTTAATCTGTCAATGAAAGGTGTCTTCTCCTCTGGCAGCTGTGGCACATCAAGCAGAGCTGTGGAGGTTGTCGTGTGGCACACTCGCTGGCACCCAACAGTGGGAGATTTCAGAACCAACTCCTCTTCCCCACTGCTTGGCCTGTCACTCAACTCTAACTCACGCAATTCATCTCTGTCAGGACACTGCTGACAACGCTGTTTGATGACTTCTGTTGGCTCCTCAGGTGTCACGTCACAAGCACAAGGGTCTGTATACGGTCTCATTATTCTCATTACTCCAGAGACTCATCACCACAATGGAGACCCGCCAGTGACCATACTCGTGTGGCATGCCACGGTCGATAAATGAGTGGATGTAAGGGTGAACTCAAGGACGTTTTTTGTGCCATTTGTATCAAGGTTTGTTTTAAATGCTGTGAAATTAAATAGATTGAGTGACTGCACATAATGTGCTTAGCAGTAGGGTAAGGTCAAAAGCTATTTGTCATTAGAGCCCCACTTAATTGATGGTTTTGAAAAGGCTCTGTTTGGCACATTCAAAAAGGTAGCGAACATGCATTACCAAGGACGCTGTGACCTTGTAGAGTTTTCAGTGGTCTATACCTATTTAAGCCAAACCGTGAAGCCGGTATTATATGATTTCTGTTGCCATGAGGATGCGGGCTAGTGGTACATCTTTAGTAGACCTCTATACAGGACAAAAATGAGGGAAGAGAGAGAGAGGTGCAAGGAGGCAGCCACTGAGGAAGAACAACATCTGCACATAGTGTGCAGGCCTTCTGCATTAACACACGGCTCCTGCAGCGCAGCACTTTGCGGCCTAGCAGGCTGTGACCTCCCACAGGCTCAAGAGGAGCTCTTCCTCTTAAAAGCCAGCTGTGCCCTTCTCTCTGCCAGCCAAACACTCCACAGTCCAGCTGTTCAACTGATCCCGACAAGGGATGCCTAGCTAGCGGTTTTATTCCTACAGTGCTGTTCTGAAGGTACATGGTGGAAAGTTGTGGGCAGGTGACTATTTGAATAAATTATTACATTGATGAGTATTTGCTTTCTATTGAAGTATATGGAGTGTTATTTTAGTATCATTAGATAGTACTGTAACATTTAATAAAATTAAGTCATTTTGTTGTGTTTTTGTCAGTATAGATCGTTTTTAACATGTCTATATAGTTTATATATTTAATTTAATTTAAAGTTAGTTTAATTTCAAGTGACAGTATTTTTAAAATGTTATAATCCCACCTTAGATAATATGTATTATTCCAATCTCTTAGACTATGCTAAGTGTTTAAGACCGAAAATACTCAAATCTTTCTGCTTTGAGTTGAACAAATTCAGTAAGCATCTTTATTTTCAAAGGTACCTGTTACAGGTCATTTTATGTTTATTCTGTTAAAAAAAATACCAGATTTATATTTAGATTTCATATTCAGAGTTATGTGCTCATTCTATTCATGGAGGCATAGAGTGGTTGTTTGCTTAACTGCTTTAATTTAGTCAGACTTAGCTTATAGTATCTTTCTCTTATAAAACAAAAATCTATGCAAATATTGCTGCAAATATGGAGAATGTACTGAAAGGAAAATGTTTTAATGAGTAGTTTTCTGTACCAAAAAAATGTCAGGTGAAGAACTGAATAAATCATTTTTTCTCTGGAAGAATGAATGGGAACTCCTACATGTAGTGCTCGAATCAAACAGACCTTAAGCTGAAGAAGACCGTGATCCACAGAAAAGGACACATGCTCTGGTATGTATCTCTTAGTAACACATACAAAATGGAACACACAGATGCCGACCACACAGGCAAATATAAACACCATGCAGTGAGTTGGACCAGGGACAACCAAAACACCTACTCGCGAAGGCACTGACACCCAGGCAGTCTATCTCTTGCCGACAAACATGTACACAAACAGCAACACATACGCAAACATTTACCACAAGGGAGTGAATGTACTCACACATGGTAATCAGAAGCATCATGGTTATTCAAACTGAAGGGTGTGAGTCAAGTAGAATTTAAATGCAATTTCCAGAAGAGATGAGAAGAGAAGTCTCACAAATACTGCAGGTATTATTGTAGTAGATATTCTTATGTCTTTTCAGGCTAAATAAGAACTGTACCACTTGACTGACCTTTTTTACACCTATATAAAGGACAAAGTCACAAAAAATTGTTTTATCTCCACTAGGACACCAAGCGAGTCAGGACCGCCACTCAAAGCAGGGGTGCATGATGCCCTTGATGGCACTCCAGATGATCTGAAGCTGTTTTATCTCTTTGAGGCCCCAGAGGCAGGTATCTGGAGTTGTCTTGTCCATGTCTCTCTCGTGAGACACGAATGAGTGTGGTTGAGCACATGACTGAACATAAAAGACAGACCAGAGTTACTCAAGTTCCGTTCAGGGTGCAGGCACTGATTGATGATTAATGTGGCACTGATTTATGACCTCACTCCTCATAATTGATGAGAAAGCTTATTGAAGCTGTCTTTAGGCCAGCTCAGCATGCTGTGTATGAATTACGTAGGATAAGTGATGAGATCTGGCAATATTCTGAATGGACAGAATATGTCCTTTGGCTCTGACACCCTCGCTGTCATCTGCCCACCTACATAAGCAGACAATTAAGCCAATAAGTGAAATTGGCACCATTTCAATCTAGTTTTAATGAGCAGCATGGAGATAAAAGATCTCCTTCACCTCAAAGATGATGATGACTGAATCTGGAGCGAGTGTAAGGTGTGAATGTTTAATGAAGATTGTGAGTCTGTTAAATGCCATGCCATCAGTGGTGTTTGGTGGAGTCTCTTCTCCTCAGCTAAGAACAGAACAACTGAGGTTACAATTAGCACAGGCTCGCTAAAACTGGACAATAGAAGATTGGAAAAAAACAGTGCCTGGTCGGATGAGTCTCAATTTCTGCTGCGACAGGGTCAGAATTTGGTGTAAACAAAATGAAAACATGGATCCATTTGTTTAAACACCACAGTTGATTTTTTTTTTTTTTTTTTTTGCTGACTCTGTCCATCCCTTTATGATCACAATTTGCCCATCTTCTGATGGCAGCTTTCACAAAGCTCAAATCATCTCAAACTGGTTTCTTGAACATGACAATGAGTTCACTATATCCAAATGGCCTCCAAAGTCACCAGATCACAATCCAATAGAGCACCTTTTGGATGTGGTGGAACGAGAGATTCACATCATGGATGTGCAGCCCACAAAGTGTGCAACTGCAAGAAACTGTGTGATGCTATCATGTCAATATGAACCAAAATCTCTGAGGAATTGTTCCAGCACCTTGTTGAATCTATACCATGGAGAATTAAGGTAGATCTGATGGCAAAAGGTGGTCTAACGATGTAATAGCGAGGTGTAGCTAATAAAATGGCCAGTGAGCATGAAAATACACTCACCTAAAGGATTATTAGGAACACCTGTTCAATTTCTCATTAATGCAATTATCTAATCAACCAATCACATGGCAGTTGCTTCAATGCATTTAGGGGTGTGGTCCAGGTCAAGACAATCTCCTGAACTCCAAACTGAATGTCAGAATGGGAAAGAAAGGTGATTTAAGCAATTTTGGGCATGGCATGGTTGTTGGTGCCAGACGGGCCGGTCTGAGTATTTCACAGTCTGCTCAGTTACTGGGATTTTCACGCACAACCATTTCTAGGGTTTACAAAGAATGGTGTGAAAAGGGAAAAACATCAAGTATGCGTGCCTTGTTGATGCGTGCCATCCAGTAATGCCTTGTTGATGCTAGAGGTCAGAGGAGAATGGGCCGACTGATTCAAGCTGATAGAAGAGCAACTTTGACTGAAATAACCACTCGTTACAACCAAGGTATGCGGCAAAGCATTTATGAAGCCACAACACGCACAACCTTGAGGCGGATGGGCTACAACAGCAGAAGACCCCACCGGGTACCACTCATCTCCACTACAAATAGGAAAAAGAGGCTACAATTTGCATGAGCTCACCAAAATTGGACAGTTGAAGACTGGAAAAATGTTGCCTGGTCTGATGAGTCTCGATTTCTGTTGAGACATTCAGATGGTAGAGTCAGAATTTGGCGTAAACAATGAAAACATGGATCCATCATGCCTTGTTACCACTGTGCAGGCTGGTGGTGGTGGTGGTGTAATGGTGTGGGGGATGTTTTCTTGGCACACTTTAGGGCCCTTAGTGCCAATTGGGAATCGTTTAAATGCCACGGCCTACCTGAGCGTTGTTTCTGACCATGTCCATCCCTTTATGGCCACCATGTACCCATCCTCTGATGGCTACTTCCTGCAGGATAATGCACCATGTCACAAAGCAAAGCTCGAATCATTTCAAATTGGTTTCTTGAACATGACAATGAGTTCACTGTACTAAAATGGCCCCCACAGTCACCAGATCTCAACCCAATAGAGCATCTTTGGGATGTGGTGGAATGGGAGCTTCGTGCCCTGGATGTGCATCCCACAAATCTCCATCAACTGCAAGATGCTATCCTATCAATATGGGCCAACATTTCTAAAGAATGCTTTCAGCACCTTGTTGAATCAATGCCACGTAGAATTAAGGCAGTTCTGAAGGCGAAAGGGGGTCAAACACAGTATTAGTATGGTGTTCCTAATAATCCTTTAGGTGAGTGTATATGATTTATATTATACCCAACCACATTGTTTGCCTATCCCACCTCTTCACTGCAATGTACTTTCTTCTCTTTCAAGCTTACTTGTTAATAGTTTTTTAGTAGCTTTTTAATCGCTTTTTAATGGTTCAGGACCCCCTCCTTAAACACTCACAGTTGAGTTACACTTAGTTTACATTGCATCACTTTGGGATGTTTTGCATCCTGTTAATCTTTTCTTTGCATTCATTGTGCTAGTAGTCTTCTTAAAGCCAAATTTGGGAAAACCAAATGTTTTTGGTGCTTACTGCTTTAACAATAGATAGATCCAGATAACAGACTTGCATGTGGGATGCTTCTCATTACCGATCCTCTAGTAACATTAAGCCTGGGCTTTACTGCATCTCCTACCTCATAGTCCCACTGTCCTCTATTGTATGTTAAGACTCCCTAATAGACCCCAATGGGGCATCATTTCTATTCTGCTCATGATGAAGTCATCGCTCCCTCTTCTCTCTCTTCTTTCCTCTCTTTCATTCTCTGACTCTATGGAGAGAATAATTCTCCCAGAGGATGCCATTACAGAACCTTTATGAATACATGTTGAAAGGCCTCTTTTTGGACAGATAACACACTCTTCTCCTGTGCAAACAGCTGCCAAACTCAGGCAAGTGAGGGGAGTAGAAAGTTCTGCTAACTGAGGCCTGTAGAGTCTAAAATGTAGTTCTTGCGTTTTTTGCAGTTCTCTGAGCATTGCACGGTTTGACCGTGGGGTGAATTTCCTGGTACGTCCTAACCTGGTTGACACCAGACCCCTCTCAGTTGTAACTGAGAGTTTGTCTGGGGAAGGTCATCACAGCCCATTTCCAAAGGGGCGTCAACAACGGACGGCGCTCAAACGCCTCTGGGCGCAATTGAATAGGCCTAAAACCAATCAGAGCGATGAAGGAGATGACGCTTCAACGTCGATGAGCTGTCGTCATCGTGTAAAGCCCGCCTCAACGTTTGTGATTGATGCCTCTATTTGGAGAAATTGGAAATGGGCTCTTGGCCAGATGGACTTGCAGAGAAAATATCACATTTGACGGAAGTTCGTCAGGGTTTTCCCAGGGTACGGACGTCCACTCCTGGGAAGATTGGCAACTGTCTTGAATAATTTCCATTTGTGAATAATCATCCTCACTGTAGAAATGGTTTAGGAAATTGGCTTGTAGCCCTTCCTACATTACAGGATGCAACAATCGCTTCTCTAAGATCATTGCTGATGTCTTTCCTGCTTGGCATTGTGTTAACACACACCTGAATGCTCCAGACCAGCAATCTGCCAAAACATTTGCTTTTATAGAGGTGATCACACTTGCTGATGATCAATTAATCAAAGCTATTTGATTAGCAGTACCTGACTGCTACTTGGCCCCTAACTCATATGGAAGCAGTAAGGGTGTAGTTAGTTTGTCACACATGGCTTTTCCATTTTGGCTTTATTTTTGTTTAATACATAATTACAAGGTGTAATATGTTATGTGTTGTTGTTCATCTGAAGTTGTATTTGCCTAATTTCAAGACCTGCCACGGACCAGATGATGTTTTATTATGTCCTGATACGTAAAACCATAGAATTTGTCTAATAAATTTATCAATCAGAATATAAATTAAACAAGTTTCATGGATGAAAATATAGCCATTTACTTTAACAAGTTATACTCTACTATTCATTCACATATGATGAGTGTCCATAAAGAGAAGACATGAGATGATCTTGTGGTCAGCCATATAATCATCTGTTATGAGAAGAACTGAGGACTTTTTGTGCTACCATCATATGTGAAGTCATTGGATGAACTGAGATCTCTTGTTTTAGAGTGTGATATTCAATAGTGGTATATATGAAATGTGTTGACTGCACCTTGACTGGAGTATATGGAAAACTATATTTAAGGCTGTCAGAGACAACAACCTGGAGTTTTTCTGCAGACCATCTTGGCTTTGATAATAAAGTCTTTTGAAAATAAAATCATCTGGCATCAAAACCACAAGACACAAAAGTGTTTTTTTCAAAGAGATGACAGAAGCCACTACAAGTTTAAAAGGGTATAATTTCTTTTTCACATGACTATATATATATATATATACAGGTCCTTCTCAAAAAATTAGCATATTGTGATAAAGTTGATTATTTTCCATAATGTAATGATAAAAATTAAACTTTCATATATTTTAGATTCATTGCAGACCAACTGAAATATTTCAGGTCTTTTATTGTTTTAATATTGATGATTTTGGCATACAGCTCATGAAAACCCAAAATTCCTGTCTCAAAAAATTAGCATATTTCATACGACCAATAAAATAAGTGTTTTTAATACAAAAAAAAAGAGTCAACCCTCAAATAATTATGTTCAGTTATGCACTCAATACTTGGTCGGGAATCCTTTTGCAGAAATGACTGCTTCAATGCGGCGTGGCATGGAGGCAATCAGCCTGTGGCATGGAGGCAATCAGCCTGTGGCACTGCTGAGGTGTTATGGAGGCCCAGGATGCTTCGATAGCGGCCTTAAGCTCATCCAGAGTGTTGGGTCTTGCATCTCGCAACTTTCTCTTCACAATATCCCACAGATTCTCTATGGGGCTCAGGTCAGGAGAGTTGAGGACAGTAATACCATGGTCAGTAAACCATTTACCAGTGGTTTTGGCACTGTGAACATGTGCCAGGGCATGCTGAAAAATGAAATCGTCATCTCCATAAAGCTTTTCAGCAGGTGGAAGCATGAAGTGCTCCAAAATCTACTGATAGCTAGCTGCATTGACCCTGCCCTTGATAAAACACAGTGGACCAACACCAGCAGCTGACATGGCACCCCAGACCATCACTGACTGTGGGTACTTGACACTGGACTTCAAGCATTTTGGCATTTCCTTCTCCCCAGTCTTCCTCTAGACTCTGGCACCTTGATTTCCGAATGACATGCAACCACTGAGCAACAGTCCAGTGCAGCTTCTCTGTAGCCCAGGTCAGGCGCGTCTGCCGCTGTTTCTGGTTCAAAAGTGTCTTGACCTGGGGAATGCGGCACCTGTAGCCCATTTCCTGCACACGCCTGTGCATGGTGGCTCTGGATGTTTCTACTCCAGACTCAGTCCACTGCTTCCGCAGGTCCCCCAAGGTCTGGAATCGGTCCTTCTACCCAATCTTCCTCAGGGTCCGGTCACCTCTTCTCGTTGTTCAGCGTTTTTTGCCACACTTTTTCCTTCCCACAGACTTCCCACTGAGGTGCCTTGATACAGCACTCTGGGAACAGCCTATTTGTTCAGAAATGTCTTTCTGTGTCTTACCCTCTTGCTTGAGGGTGTCAATGATGGCCTTCTGGACAGCAGTCAGGTCGGCAGTCTTACCCATGATTGCGGTTTTGAGTAATGAAACAGGCTGGGAGTTTTTAAAAGCCTCAGGAATCTTTTGCAGGTGTTTAGAGATAATTAGTTGATTCAGATGATTAGGTTAATAGCTTGTTTAGAGAACCTTTTCATGATATGCTAATTTTTTTAGATAGAAATTTTGGGTTTTCATGAGCTGTATGCCAAAATCATCAGTATTAAAACAATAAAACACCTGAAATATTTCAGTTTGTGTGCAATAAATCTAAAATACATGAAAGTTTAATTTTTATCATTACATTATGGAAAATAATGAACTTTATCACAATATGCTAATATTTTTAGAAGGACCTGTATTATATATATATATATACACACTCACCTAAAGGATTATTAGGAACACCTGTTCAATTTCTCATTAATGCAATTATCTAATCAACCAATCACATGGCAGTTGCTTCAATGCATTTAGGGGTGTGGTGCTGGTCAAGACAATCTCCTGAACTCCAAACTGAATGTCAGAATGGGAAAGAAAGGTGATTTAAGCAATTTTGAGCGTGGCATGGTTGTTGGTGCCAGATGGGCCGGTTTGAGTATTTCACAATCTGCTCATTTACTGGGATTTTCACGCACAACCATTTCTAGGGTTTACAACGAATGGTGTGAAAAGGGAAAAACATCCAGTATGCGGCAGTCCTGTGGGCGAAAATGCCTTGTTGATGCTAGAGGTCAGAGGAGAATGGGCCGTCTGATTCAAGCTGATAGAAGAGCAACTTTGACTGAAATAACCACTCATTACAACCGAGGTATGCAGCAAAGCATTTGTGAAGCCACAACACGCACAACCTTGAGGCGGATGGGCTACAACAGCAGAAGACCCCACCGGGTACCACTCATCTCCACTACAAATAGGAAAGAGAGGCTACATTTTGCAAGAGCTCACCAAAATCGGACAGTTGAAGACTGGAAAAATGTTGCCTGGTCTGATGAGTCTCGATTTCTGTTGAGACATTCAGATGGTAGAGTCAGAATTTGGCGTAAACAGAATGAGAACATGGATCCATCATGCCTTGTTACCACTGTGCAGGCTGCTGGGGGTGGTGTAATGGTGTGGGTGATGTTTTCTTGGCACACTTTAGGCCCCTTAGTGCCAATTGGGCATTGTTTAAATGCCACGGCCTACCTGAGCATTGTTTCTGCCCATGTCCATCCCTTTATAGCCACCATGTACCCATCCTCTGATGGCTACTTCCAGCAGGATAATGCACCATGTCACAAAGCTCAAATAATTTCAAATTGGTTTCTTGAACATGACAATGAGTTCACTGTACTAAAATGGCCCCCACAGTCACCAGATCTCAACCCAATAGAGCATCTTTGGGATGTGATGGAACGGGAGCTCCTTGCCCTGGATGTGCATCCCACAAATCTCCATCAAATGCAAGATGCTATCCTATCAATATGGGCCAACATTTCTAAAGATTGCTTTCAGCACCTTGTTGAATCAATGCCACGTAGAATTAAGGCAGTTCTGGGGGCGAAAGGGGGTCAAACACAGTATTAGTATGGTGTTCCTAATAATCCTTTAGGTGAGTGTATATATGTATATATATAAATTAAATTGGCAGCTTTGATGGAAACAGCTTGTGTGTGTGTATCATATCGCTCTTTAAGACCAGCTGTTCTCAAGCTGTAATTATGAGGTTAACCTCTCCATTCTGCAATCCTTGTTTTGTTGTCGTCCTGTGTAGCTTTACAAGATAAGTAAAGGTAGATGGCACAGCTGCAGGGCCGTGCAGCTCAAACGTGTTGTGTTCTTAAGTGCCGCTTAGCCAAAGTGCAGTACAGAAATGGCGGGAACGCAACAGGGCTGCTTGTAGGGGTTTTAAGGCATTCTGTCCCCATGAAATAAAGATCACACATTTAAAACCCTGCACGCAATCTGAACTTCACTGAAATATTTAGCACACTCCGAAAGCTGTGGCAGTTGAGGAGCACAAAGCCTGTAGATCGTCTCCACTCAGCGAGAGCATCGAGGCTAAATCCTGTTTGGTTTGCATGTAGGATCTCCATGTATGCTTGCAGGGATTTGTGTCCAGACATGAATGGCAAGTGTTTAGGTAAATCAACACCAACACATTTTTCCCCCGCTCTCCTCCACCTCCTCTTTTTTGTCTCTTTCTTGTTGATCAGTGTCTTGCTGCATAAAGCTATGACCCTGATGAGCTTGTGTGGGTTGCCTGGTTGGCCTCTCTCACTTAAAGATGAAAGCGGGCTTTGAAGAGAGAGGGAGGGAGTGTGTTTGTATGTGATAGCGGAGGAGAGAGAGCCAGAGCACCACATCTCCGCCCTGTACTGGGTTCGCTCATTAATCTTGAAGGGTGCAACTGTTTTGAGTTGTACCTGATGGTTTGTGCTGCAGGGCTGCCAGGGTCAGGAGAAAAGCAACAGTCTCATGAATCATACTACAGGGGACAAAGCCGAGCTCTGGGGGAGAGAGAGAGAGAGAGAGAGAGGACTCAGGTATGCAAAAAAGTGCCTGTCACGTCCTGCAGGCTTCCGCCATCAATCTACAATTACTAGGCACTAAGCTGCTGCACCATCTTCGGTCACCCTCCACCACCCTTTCTCTCGCCCTGCCCTTCAGCCAAGAGTCTTCTACAAGCGTTTACCCTCCATTTTGAAAATAAAATGGAGGGTGAAATAAAAATAATTTATTTTAAATAAACTATGTTTATTTAAATAAAATAAAATATTAAATGATAGTAATGATAATAATAATAATGATAATTAAATAATGATAATTAAATGATAATAATGGAGGGTAAAATAAAATAAAATTTTACCCTCCATTTTCTCCGTTTTGAAAATAAAATATTTTGTAATAGAGTACTCTTGACATTCATTCATATAATTATTAGCTGACTTTTTAATAGCTGAAACTGTTTTTTATAAATATTGTCAATAACCAAATACTGTTATTTACCCCTTTCAATTGTAAATTTTGTGCTAACTAATTTTGATTAAGTATTAATGTTGAAGCACTACCTACTGCGATACAAAATTGTCATACTGTAGCAATGCTCTCACACATATTTTGCTATTCTAACTGTGCTCATTTTTGTCATTGGAATAAGTAGCAGTGGGTGTTAATAAACAATAAATGTACAGTTTTACACCTTCATGCTGATAATGTTTCTTTAGTCATTCGGCAATCCTGCAGCCACCATAACAAAATGAGATTTCCTCCGCTTTGCAAGCTGATTTGATGTGTCCTTCTTAATCCCCAAGTTTTATGAAGACCTTAAAGCCAGCATGAAATCAAGAAAGGGTCTATTTTGCTTTCATGTTTTCATAATGTACACTCCTGGTCTTATTGTGCACGATTCATTAGTGCCCAGTATTCAAGATAAATATATATATTTAAAGTCTTATTATTTAATATTACTTAATATTTCATTAACGTCTAATAAGATGATTTTCCAGTTCGGATGATGTCACTTAGGCTGCATAGCTGGGCAAAGTAATACAAACCAATAGCTGTTTGGATATTATTTTAGGTGACTGAAGGTAATGCCAATAGGCTATCCTTCAAAAAGTCTTGCTAATAGTTAACCCCAGAAATTGAATGCCAGGTCTGGCACATCCTGTAGTCTTCAAGCATCAATCTGCAATTACTAGGTGCTAAGCTGCACCATTTTCAGTCATGCTCCACCAGCCTTCCTCTTGCCCCACCCTTCCGTTGAATGTCTTGTAGTGCTGTTTACCCCCCTTTTGACTTCCCGCTCTCACCTTCTCCACTCCCTCGTGCTTGTCCGTTCGTTCCCCTGATGCTGTGTTGAAGGAGGGACTGCGGGGTGAGCTCCGTGTGGATAAAGTAATGATTTCTCCTTCACACCTCCCCTGCTAATTAGTGCTGCCTGCCTGGCGACTTGCAGGGGGCGGTGTCTGGGGAGCCATGCTATTTGTCTTGAAGAATTACTGACAAGGACTCTGTGCCAGTCTAATCCCAGAGATGCTGGATGGAATTCAGTGCCTGCCTCTCTCTGTGGCTGCCTGTCAATTCACTTTAATGATTGTAATGATCATTTTTAGCTTTCTGCTGAAGACCGAGAAAGCCGCCGCCGCCTCTCCTTCTGGAGTCTTTAATATAGGCTATTTATGTGCCCCGCTCTGCACGGTCACCCATTCACAGATGTGTCTGCCTCATCACCCCCTACCTCTTGCACACACACTGTGTTTTGAACACTGTTGGCACAGCGGCGACACGACCATTTAGACCTTTGTTGAGAGCTGGGCAAACAGCTGTAGCCTGTAAATATGATATTCTTTTCATTTTGGTAAATCCACAATCTATCAACCTTAGCTGTATCTGTGGCCGCCAGTCTGAGCTCCTCCGTGCTGGAGTCGACCGCTTGCTGTCCTTTGATGCCTTTCTCTTTTCTTTTAAAAAGGGAGGAAAACAGACCAAAGACTTGTGAAGAAAGACAGAGCTATTTGTCACAGTATGAATAGTGTGTGTGTGTGTGTGTGTGTGTGTGTGTGTGTGTGTGTGTGTGTGTGTGTGTGTGTGTGTGTGTGTGTTGTAAAGTTTTTTTTGGTGAGTGAAACTTGTATTATTCAGTGATGAAATTACAACATATGGTTTATTGGAGCTAATCTCTTTATCAGACATTTAGATTAACATTGGAAGTTTGTTTTGAATTTATCTTCTGTTTTGCATACTGATTTGATGTCAGAGATGAATTTCTCCACGGCTGGCAGGTAGGGTTTATCTACCCCATTTTGATGTGCAGGAAAACTTGTGGCCCTAGATATTTCAGATTGTGGCCCTCTGGCCCTTCTCATGTGAGGATTTGTATTGTACATGCATTCATATGTATTTGTTTGTTTGTTTGTTTGTTTGAAAAACTAAAAAGTCAACATGAAATCAAAATGTTTATTATCTTAATACACATTCGTCTTATTGTTGTGCAATGTGGAAAACATATGCATGGAGCTTATGTGAAAGCAGTTTACAAATTGAGGCAAAGAGTTGATAAGGAAACTATATTACAGAATTTTTAAAAAGAATAACTTCCTTTTTTATCTTGACTTAAGTTTTCAATAGCATGCTTTTTAATAGTTAAAACAAGATTTCCTCCGTTTTGCATACTGATTTGAAGTGGCCTTCTTGATTTTTTTCCCTCTGATCCCTCTGTGACCATGTTTTTCTGCATGAAATCAAAATGGACCCTGCTTGCTTTCTTAATACATGGTCTTATTGTGCATCATTTATTATAGCTTATTATTACACGGCTCTGTGGAATGCTTGATTCTGATTGGTCAATCACGCTTCTATATATATATATATATATTATACACTTGCTAGGAATGTTTTTTCCTTGTAGAAGTTATGTGTTTGGTGAGCTAATCTCGTTTCATTCAAACACAGCTGCTGCCATTTTGCGTCCATTGTTTTGTACACTGTAATGGATTAGAAGATAACAAAAAAGTATGATTTTAAAGCAGTTTCCTCTCAGATCTCTCAATATATTTTATCCCCATAATTATTTATGTGGTGAAATACTGTGTAGTAAGTGGTATGACTGTTCCATATCTCTTAAATGTCCGTCTAGTTTGAACTTCTCACTTGCTAGCAGCTGCTCTCTCTGCGGAAGCTTTGCCTTTAAACAGCTAATAAAATATTTTGACTAAGATCAATATTTCATGTCTAATTATTTACTTATGTGGCAAGTAGCTGTGTAATAAGCGGGATACTGTATATCCAGCCGGTTGTTATCGCAGAATAAAACACTTCAGGCTGATCCTGATCACCCTTATTCTGCTATAACAACCGGCTGGACGTATTCAATATAAGAACATTTGCAAAGACTTTGTAATCTTTCATTAAAATCGAATCATGTATTTTACAAGAATTTTATGAATTATAAAGACAAATTTTCCTTTTCAGATGATGTCACTTATGCCACACAGCTGCGAAAAGTAATACAAACACAATATTTTTGACTGAAGGTAACAGCAAGAAGTCAAAACTCTTGCTAATAGTTTACCCAGAAATTGAATGCCAATTACTCCAATATTAGCTGACTTTAAACTTCAACATCCCAGTCAAAAACCTCCTCAAACCGTAGTCCCAACAATATTTCTATTGAATAAACTGTTTCACTCAGAACTACGTCACAAGTGAAATTGACTGTGGGTTATGTCATGTTGACTTTAATATATAGACCACAGTGTGTGTTTTCTTTGT
Organism: Meda fulgida; assembly: GCA_030578275.1. Taxonomy (NCBI): domain Eukaryota; kingdom Metazoa; phylum Chordata; class Actinopteri; order Cypriniformes; family Leuciscidae; genus Meda; species Meda fulgida. The sequence goes on from CM060629.1 coordinate 22,251,821, forward strand.
TCTAGGCAGCAGTAGTGTGGCAATGAGATAATTACCCGCTTTCTCCACCAAACTAACACTTAGTAGACTGTAATGACACAGCTTGGCTGCAGGCCTGCCTCACCTTGGCAGGGTGGGTTTGCAGCAGTTTTGTTAGGGGTGAGCCCCTCTGTTATGCAGATGCACATGAAATTCTCTGGAAGCTAAACACACGCTCTGCTAAGAGGCTTTAGTAAAGCTGCAGCCTACCAGGTGTTAATGTCTGTCCTGTCTGTTTGTTTGGTGACTGTGCTGGAGGATATCAGCTCTGGCCTCCACTCCCCCATGCCCATCTCTCTTCTATTATCCCTCTTTTCCACCTGCACATCAGTCCCATTTCTCATTCAATCTTCCCCACCCCTGTTTCTCTTGTTCTCCTGCATTTTATGTCTGTTACCATGTTGTCCTGTTTCTATTTTTCACTCTCTGCTTTATTTGTATTCTGGATGTTTCCTGAAACATTTAGCTTCTCTCTGAGGGAGATGTAAAGAGTAAGAAAATAGAGACGGACAGAGAGTGAAAGCCTGAGGGCTGCTGTGTATTTTAGAGAAGGACAGAGCTGATGTGATGCTAAGATACAGGTGGGTGTGGCTGTTGACCTCTGCTGGAGAACAGGGCAGCGCTGGGCTCAGTGTGAAAATGGCTTTGTGCAGTGCAATACAGAGACGTGCTCAGACAGAGGAAGCTGGCGGAGAGCAGTGTTGGCATGAAGCTAAGATCTAAATTACATTTAGTTTTTCAGCCATTTTAAAAATAGTGTAGCTATTCCAATAACAACCTACTACTTTTGTTACAAAATGCTCCTTAATAATGCTAAATAATCACTTTATTTACACATTTCATTGCACCCGCAGCATTGCAGCAAAGCAAGATGAGGCAGTTATCTAATTCACTCTAAACAGTTCATTCTCTCACATGTAGCATAGGGATTTGTATTAGTGAATCGGTTCTTTCGCATAGTTCTTGTGAATGATTCAATTAATTCATGAAATATATAATGCTCTTTTCAAGTTTGTCATTTTATTTTCAGGGTCTGCTAGAATAATTTTATATGATTTAAAGTTTTAAAAATAGAATTTTCTCACACTGTACATTGCTGCATTACCTTTTTCACTCTCAGTCTGAAACGCTCTGTTTAGTTCTTTTCTCTTTAAGGTCTGCTGTTCCAAAAAGACCAGTCTGCTCTGACTGGTCACCTGGCTTAGTCTATTGTGACTGGTCAACCGCTTAGAACATGTAACAGGCCTTCCCATAATCAGGCTTTATGAGCAGCTGTAAATGGTGTTATATCTATGGTAACTATAGTGTCTATGCACGTCTATGGCTAGTGTTTCCTTGACATAGCGAAATCACCCTTACAACTGTACTTTGAGGGTGGGCCAAACCCACCAGTAGACGGGAATTGTAAGCAATTCACGTGAATAATGGCAGGACTACAAATAACTATTTTCTGTTGGAGAACTTAACTCTTTTTAACATCTGCTTTATAACTATGCTGATCGTTTACATGCACAAAAAGCTATATTAAACACTAAAGATAAAATAATAATAAAAAAGTGCATAATAGGTTTCCCGTCCCTGTTTTTTCTTTTGTTAAAGCAAAATATTTAGATAATTGCAAGTGTGTCTCATTAAATGGTATGAGTTTAATTACCTGTTACTTGTTGGTAGCTAACAACTTTTTCAAAAGGGTATTTGACTGTTGTTAAATTGTTATTAGCTTGTAACTTGGCAAGCTACAGTTTCAAGCTTCCTCAACACTGGTGGAAAATCACAATATGCTTCAGACTAGGCTGCTGGGGAAAATTGAGATGTTTCCTTTTCCACCATCATTCATATATTTAGTGTGACACCTACAAAGCTGTCACGCATTCCCACGCACTGGCTATTTTTCCTGAACTTCGTGTCCTCACTCTCAGTCTCTCATGAATGTTTTCACAGCTCCCTCGTTGCTCTCTGATCCACTGCCTATAGCTTGTGGGTTTTCTCTTTTCTGCATCATGTAAACACTTCTCAAAAGTTCCACCCCCTTATGCATCCCGAGTTGTCTTTCGAGTATGATACATTATTTTGTAGAAATGGGAAGCTGGGAGTCATTCATGAGGAACACAAGGAGGAGAGGGATTTTCTGCTCTGGGAAGATGCACAGGCGTATGCACAGAATGTTTCTAGTTTTTGGGTTCTCTTTTATTTTGATGCTTCTACCCTTTATGGACTCTGATTTTATTTTTTATTTTTTTGGTTTTCATTTTCAAAGTGGGGACAGGGGAGTTGCAGTAGTTACAACATAACAGAGACACTTTAGTGGGTGTCCATGACTGTGTTTACTTTCATTTCATGCTGGTCCATGCAACACTGCACTGCTTTTTTGTAAGACAAAACACTGTGGCTTCAACATTGACGGCATAACTGGACGGCACAAATCACAGAAAATTGTGGTTAATCATTCAAGAAATTACCTTTACCTCAATAAGGATGTGTGGAAGTTTTTATACAAAATTAGCTGACTTTAGAAAATCAATACTGCCATGAAAGTGTATAATTGATATTGGGATTAATTATACACACTGCAGTTGTACAGTAGACTATATCTGTAAGATGCATATGAGGAGCTCTTTTCCAAAATGCTATAAATCCATTTCAATAGTTTTTAGGAAAATATTTTTTTACCTAGACCCACACATTTTGTGAATATTCAATTTATAAATTTATTTTATTTTTGTCAACAGTCTGAACCTGTTGACCAATGATTATTAAATCAAACAACAATATTGTTGATGATAAATTCAAAGTTTTTTTTTTCTTCAAAATGCTATAAATCCATTTTTTTCCAAAAATGAATGGTTTGTCTTTTAAAAAAACAACAACGAGAACATCCAATATAATCAGGGACTCATACTATAAATGAATATAAATTAAATAAGTGCAAATGCATGAAATAAATAAAAGACAAACAAAATAAATACTAAAATAAATTAAATAGTAAAAATAAAATAAATATTTCCAATGTCACGTTCCAATATTGTCCACCACATAAAACAAATAATTTAAAGATAACACACATACAAATACCAGTCCTTGAATACAACAATGTTACAAATGCATTCAAATCATTTAGTAACACATTTAGGCTAATAATCATTCGTTGCTGAACCTGAAAAAAGTAATGATAGTAATAACAATATTCAGGCCTACTATACGTGTTGTAGCCATTAAATAAGTGCATTTAAATAAGCCATGAATGAATGAACATAAACAAACCTCTGTTCAGCGCTCCGACATGTTGGATTGCATAGAACGCTCACCGAATTCTGATTAGTCGAGAGGATCTACCCTCTTAAAAATAAAGGTTCCAAAATAGGGGTCATAGAAGAACCATTTTGGTTCCCAAAAAACCTTTTAGTGAATCGTTCTAAAAATAACCATTTTTGAGATGATTTGGCCGCTCATTCCACCTAGTGTCACAGCCCGTTCTCATCCCAAGGCGTCATTTAATTGAGACTTTTGACCATGCGTCAACTAACTGACGCTAAAGGGTGCCTTTAGCATCAGTTAGATGACGCTCATCCTCGGGCGTCATGTAACTGACGCTTTTGACCATGCGTCTACATCCGACGCACATGGCACCCTTTAGCGTCAACATGAGACACGCCCTACCCTACCCCATACCTAAACCTACCCATAACGGAAGCGTCATCTAACTGACGCTAAAGGCACCCTTTAGCGTCAGTTAGTTGACGCATGGTCAAAAGTGTAAATTAAATGACACCTTGGGGTGAGAATGCGTTGCAGCGTGAGTGTCAGTTCAAAAATCCAAAAGTCAATTTTTTATTAACTTTGAGAAAGGTTTGTGTAAGATAAATAATCATTCTGTTAAATGTAATGTAATGGTTCTTTATCTGCATCATTGACTCCATAAAGAACCATTTTGTTCCACAAAAGTTTATTTATAGTGGAAAAAGGTTCTTTAGATTATTAATATGTTCAAAAAATGTTTTTTTTATAACGATTCACTAAAAGGTTTTTTGGGAACCAAAATGGTTCTTCTATGACCCCTATTTTGGAACCTTTATTTTTAAGAGTGTACCGTTGTCAGGATACAGGCACGGAGACAGAGGTAAGTGAATCCAAACAGCTTTATTTCAAGTGACAAGTGCAAAGGTGAGTATTCAAAGTTCAGGTGCAGATTCGGTGAAGATCACTACGTGCGGGGCAGATTACAGGTGAGCAGGTCCTCTTCAGGTTAGTTGATATCAAGCAGTCACAGTTCATTAATACTTGTCTTTTCTCTTTCAGATGCAGTCATGAGCAAGTAAAACTCAGCGTGAACACAGAAAGCTCAGGTGAATACCAGGTCTCGGGAAACATGGATTCAGACAGGATTTCTGGAGACAGCGGAGCAAGGATACAGAGGTTAGTATTTCACAGGTGAGTATACGTTACTTAGCGGGCACTGGATGCACCAGAGACTTCGGGAGACAATGGGTAATGGTCTGTTCCTGTTGGAGGCTTGACAATGACCTGAGGCTGTGGCGAGTATTTTATAGAGCTTGCTAATGAGGCTGCTGATTGTGAGCAGGTGCAGGTGATAATACTCAGGGGAGAGTAATTGCAGGTGCGCCAAAGAGGATTCTGGGGAATGTAGTGCAGAGATAGACGGTGAACCGTGACAACCGTAGCCTGGTTAAAACCAGACCTTTCTCAGTAGTAACTGAGTTATGGTCTGGCAAAGCTTCATAGACAAATCATTTCCAAAGGGGCGTCAACAACCGACGTCACTCAAATGCCTCTGGATAGACCTAAAACCAATCAGAGCGCTGAAGGAGATGACGTATGCAGAGTGACGGAGAAATAACTCCGAGTGTTGTTCTTTGCTCGGGTTTTAACAAAAAGGAAACGTTCAGAACGCTTAAAACAGATGCGATAGCTGATTCGAACGAGTGATGTTCCATGGCGGCATCCATCTTTATAATGTACAAAATCTGCTTCACCATCTCTGCGCTGTCGTCATTGTGTAAAGCCCGCCCCAACGTTTCTGATTAGTGCCTCGATTTCGACGGATTAGAAATGGGCTTGAATGAGCTCTTGCCAGACTAACTTGCAGAGCAAATCTAAATTTGCCAGAAGTTGTCTGGGTTTTCCCAGGCTAGATCTATTGCGTTTTGGCTAAAAATAGGTTTGGCGCTTATCGCGTTTTGAAAAGGAACTGCATCTTGCAGTACATTTTAAACAAGGAAATATAGCGAAACGTTGATGGAACAGTGAATAGGTTCAGTACACAGCAAAATGACATGACAAACTCTTTTTTTTTTACGGCATTTAAAACGTTTTGGAAAAGAGCTCTTCATATCATTACAAAGTGTTTTTGTTAAATAAAATGGACTATTTTGTTAATTAAATATGTTGTTTATATTTAAAAATATAATCAGATAATAATCAGAGGGTCAGTTTGATACTTTAAATGAAGTACTGATTTTGTATGAATATAAATGTTCCACAAGACAAAATAATTACTTAATTTACACAAATTATTTTATTAAATGTGTATATAATGCTGGGAAACTGAAGAATTGGCTTTTTTGGTCAACAGACTTTGTGAGGCAAGACAGTATACTGTGTGTGTACATTCAGTTACTACTGGAATATATGCAAATATCTGTCAAAGAGTTTAATCAGGAGTTACTAAAATATTCAATTTTTGTATTTTTAAAAAGAAAATGCATACTGGTTCTACTAGAGAAACAACTGAGTTGCATGTTCATTGCGGGCTGTGAAGTACCTATAGTCTAGATGGAATGTACCCAAAAAGTGAAAGTGAGGAGCATTTATGGGTACAAGTCGGGAACCGGCCTACCTTACATATTTCAAGGGTGCTGAGTCCAAAAAAAATGGTACCCAAGCGAATTTATTTTTATTTTTTATTTTTATCTATTTTGCATATCAAAATGGCCGCCAAATTGCCTATCTTGCTCAGTCGTTGGACCATTTTCCCCTATTTTTTTGTAAGTAGGCAATCAAGATGAGGAAATTAAGTTTCTAGATCGATAGTCAAGGGTCAGAGCAAAGATAAAATGGAGGCTCACTGCCTTTTTATGTGTATATATATACAGGTCCTTCTCAAAAAATTTGCATATTGTGATAAAGTTCATTATTTTCCATAATGTAATGATAAAATTAAACTTTCATATGTTTTAGATTCATTGCACACGAACTGAAATATTTCAGGTGTTTTATTGTTTTAATACTGATGATTTTGGCATACAGCTCATGAAAACCCAAAATTTCTATCTAAAAAAATTAGCATATCATGAAAAGGTTCTCTAAACAAGCTATTAACCTAATCATCTGAATCAACTAATTAACTCTAAACACCTGCAAAAGATTCCTGAGGCTTTTAAAAACTCCCAGCCTGTTTCATTACTCAAAACCGCAATCATGGGTAAGACTGCCGACCTGACTGCTGTCCAGAAGGCCATCATTGACACCCTCAAGCAAGAGGGTTAAACATAGAAAGAAATTTCTGAACAGATAGGCTGTTCCCAGAGTGCTGTATCAAGGCACCTCAGTAGGAAGTCTGTGGGAAGGAAAAAGTGTGGCAAAAAACGCTGCACAACGAGAAGAGGTGACCGGACCCTGAGGAAGATTGTGGAGAAGGACCGATTCCAGACCTTGGGGGACCTACGGAAGCAGTGGACTGAGTCTGGAGTAGAAACATCCAGAGCCACCGTGCACAGGCGTGTGCAGGAAATGGGCTACAGGTGCCGCATTCCCCAGGTCAAGCCACTTTTGAACCAGAAACAGTGGCTAAAAGCGCCTGACCTGGGCTACAGAGAAGCAGCACTGGACTGTTGCTCAGTGGTTGCATGTCATTAGAAAATCAAGGTGCCAGAGTCTGGAGGAAGACTGGGGAGAAGGAAATGCCAAAATACCTGAAGTCCAGTGTCAAGTACCCACAGTCAGTGATGATCTGGGGTGCCATGTCAGCTGCTGGTGTTGGTCCACTGTGTTTTATCAAGGGCAGGGTCAATGCAGCTAGCTATCAGGAGATTTTGGAGCACTTCATGCTTCCACCTGCTGAAAAGCTTTATGGAGATGAAGATTTCATTTTTCAGCACAACCTGGCACCTGCTTACAGTGCCAAAACCACTGGTAAATGGTTTACTGACCATAGTATTACTGTGCTCAATTGGCCTGCCAACTCTCCTGACCTGAACCCCATAGAGAATCTGTTGGATATTGTGAAGAGAAAGTTGAGAGATGCAAGACCCACCACTCTGGATGAGCTTAAGGCCGCTATCGAAGCATCCTGGGCCTCCATAACACCTCAGCAGTGCCACAGGCTGATTGCCTCCATGCCACGCCGCATTGAAGCAGTCATTTCTGCAAAAGGATTCTCGACCAAGTATCGAGTGCATAACGAAACATAATTATTTGAAGGTTGACTTTTTTTATTGGTCAGATGAAATATGCTAATTTTTGGGGGGTTTTTCATGAGCTGTATGCCAAAATCATCAGTATTAAAACAATAAAACACCTGAAATATTTCAGTTGGTGTGCAATGAATCTAAAATATATGAAAGTTAAATTTTTATCATTACATTATGGAAAATAATGAACTTTATCACAATATGCAAATTTTTTGAGAAGGACCTGTATATGCAAAATACCAACTTTTAAGGTGAAATTAAGCATTATTTGTGTAGCTGATCTTGCCAATCTACTCTTTGAAGAACTATGTGCTCAGGCACCAGATGATAAATAGATATTTGTTGCTGGTGGGTTCAGAGACAAAGAAACGGAGGTTAGGTCATCGAAAGCAACAACCAACCTGACTCATTTGAGAGCCACACACGAAGAGGCAGATACCCGATTGGTATTACAATCTAGTGCACTGCCAGTCAGACACAGTAGTCGTGTTATCTAGAGACACTGATGTGCTTGTGATTCTGGTTTCCCATTTCCCGAACGTAAAAAAAAACTCTGGCTGTTGTCTGGTACCACAAGGAAGCCACAATATATACCCATTGATGCTGTTTTTAACAAACTGCCAAAGGATTCAGCACCAAGCCTTGTAGCATTTCATGCATTAAATGGTTGTGATACCACATCATACATTGCAAGTCACACCAAAAGTACATTGTGGAAAGTCTGGAAAATGCACCATCAATTGCTCAGCAACCTCGGAATCGGTGATCTCACGGAGGAGACTCAAAGATCTTCAGAGGCTTTTGTCTGCAGAATATATGATGTGCATAAAACAGACTCTGTTGATGCAGCAAGGCATATACTTTTCTCCAGGACAGGTAAACCAGACAAGCGATGCGCTCGACTTCCATCTGCTGAGAGTACACTACCAGGCAATGGTTTGGAGAAATGCTCACTATGCCACACCTAAGCTACCTTCACCCTTGGACATGGGATGGAAACATGGCGGTTCAGGACTACAGCCCATTCTTATGTCACAGAATCCAATACCTTAAAATTGCCTGGAAGTGATCCTGTGTACCTGTAAAAAACAATGCAGAACACGCCAGTGCAAGTGCCGAAAAGCAGGGCTGTTATGCACTGCAATGTGTGCATGTCAGAGTGATGACCAATGTCCTTGAGTCCTCAAGTATACCAAGGCAAGTGGTAACCAAAGAACTTGGAAAAGGACTGCAAAAAGATATACTAATCAAAATGAAATTCCAAAGACAAATGGCACACAAGTAAACTAGAAAGGTATAAAAACAATTTACCAAAAACAATTTACAGAGGGAGTGAACTACAGAACTAAAAATCTAACAGAAAAAAGCAAAGCAATTAAGCTACAAACATGAAAGGAAATATACAGAAACAAGATGTGATCTGTAGATCTGTTCAAGGGAAGTTGCGTGGTGTTTTATTCCATATTTTACAACATTCACTTGGGTTTTTCGATGTTTGAAATAAGAGCATAAATGCTTTGTTTGCATAAAAAAAATGAAATCTCAGACAACTTGCAATGGTGTTTTTCTTAGTTATTATGTAATATGTAACGCATCACATATCATATATACACTGGGAACATTTAAGAGTGATATTAATTGAATATTTATGCCGGCCTTAAAAAATGACACAAATAATGCTTAATTTCACCTTAAAAGTTGGTATTTTGCATATATATATATATAAAAAAAGGCAGTGAGCCTCCATTATATCTTTGCTCTGACCCTTGACTATCGATCTAGAAACTTAATTTCCTCATCTTGATTGCCTACTTACAAAAAAACTAGGGGAAAATGGTCCAACGACTGAGCAAGATAGGCAATTTGGTGGCCATTTTGATATGCAAATTAAAAGGTAAAAAACTCAAAATTTCGCTTGGGTACCATTTTTTTTGGACTCAGCACCCTTGAAATATGTAAGGTAGGCCGGTTCCCGACTTGTACCCATAAATTCTCCTCACTTCTTATATTAGGCAATTTTGCTGAAATCCGTCTAGTCTACTAGGTATGAGGCAAACATTCATTCCTCTTTCTGATCATGTAAATAAAAATGTGTAGTGTATGCTGTGAATTGCCTATTGCAGCTACTAATTGTATAGCATTATAATACCACACCTGCTATCCCGTCGGCTTTGCATAATTTCCAAACATACATTCTGGTATATGAGTGCAATGGATCACCGTCTCCATTTTGTCACCACTTTATTCTTAGAACAGTAGTCCATATGTTATTGCATCTTTCTCTCTCATCTTGGCTCTGAGGGTGAACGAGAATATCACAGTATCTAGTACCCATTGCATTCTCCCAGCACGCCTGTAGAGAGGCAACACAGGGAAGCTGGAGTGCAATGTCACTCCCACGTCTGTGTGGTGATGGCAGGGTTGTGCCGAACTCGACTCAAAAGAAGCAGTAATTAGTTGTAATTTACAGGCGACTCCTCCCCGGTGACCCCACTACTCAGAATTCCCTGGCTACTTAGAGAGATCATGTTTTTCTCTCGATGCGCGCCACTCAAATGAACCACAACATTGCCTTAATGGCCCACTCCCCACTGGTTTGCCCACCTTCTGCAAGGTAGCTGAAAGTCACTTGGTGGAAGCTCAGTGGAGCGTGCACACTCCCATTTCCATCTATTAAGATGTGAGGAGAAGGGCACACAAAGTCCAATAAACACTGTGATGACAGCAAATCACAGCAATGTCAAGAGTCCAACTGGAAATAGGCGAGACTATGAGGTTAACTTGGCAGACAATTGTTTTCAGTACATCACGCCCCACACTATTATATATAATTTTAATCGGACATTAGCACTCTTATTGTACTGGTATCATTTTGCATTGCATACAGGGTATTACGCTGGCCTTGTATTCCACTGGCCACTAATGGGCCAAAAAGCAAAATGGAAATAGCTTCCTAATGACCTGAGTGAGGCCTATCGGCGAAGCTAAATAAATTATCCAGCTACAGCAAGAGCAATGTGCAATTTGCGCCATATGAAAAGTGCTAGCCTGTCTTTTCGCCGCCGTAACCAGTGTAATCATGTACAGTGTAGACTACTTTACAAAATGTTCATCCCCTTTCCTTGTGTGTAGTAAACAATCAGGATCAATTTACAGTTTCACTAGCTGTAGAGGAGTGAATTACACCCTCAACCAAGGAGGAATAGAAAGAAAAGAGAAACCTCTTAAGCTGATGAACGAGGAAGCTTCTATGGCTAACATCTGTCTACAGGTCATACGCCTGCAGCTGTGTCTGCTGGGTGGTTGCGTTATAGGCAATGGAACAATAAAATGCTTCTGGTTCTCCTGGATACCCAGAACTTACTTTATGTCTTCAAATAGTGCAGTCCGTCTGTTACAACTTTAACAATGAATAGCTGATGACAACCTGTCATTTCCCCCCTTTTTAACTTAATTAACTTTTTTTTTGTAGTAATTACCTACCCATTTGAAAAGTGGATACATGTAGAAATGTCAAAAACTTGTAGTTTGACTGCTTTGAACATCATCATGCAATCTATAACCTTTTTGTTGTCTGACAGAATGTCATTCAAAATGTGCCTTTTAATTCACCTTTTCAAGATGCAAAAGGCACCTTTTCCATATAATGACTCTAAGGTGGCACAAATATTTCAGCCTGGTCTCATTGTTAATACGCAGGTATTAAAACGTTATTTTAAAAGATAGAAAACGTAAATTTGTATACGTTTGGATGAAACGTATAATATGGACGTATCTGCAACATTTAAACGTAACATCATTGCGATTTTACAGCTACAAAACGTTAACTATTTACGTATATTTCATACCATAAAAATATCTGTATACTTTCACTTTTACCATTTTAAAGATCCCTTAACCCTACTCCATAAACAGACCCATTTTATACAGAATATAAAAAGGATAAAACGTAATGGACAGAGATGTGTAGGGAAATGGCAGTTTTATTAACAATATAGCATTTAAATATATTTTGAGCCTATATTTTTAAAACAAAGTAGGCTACAATTAACAATTTTTGAAGAAAAAAAAAACATTACAGACAGACAAGTATAAATGTCAAAACCGGTACCAAAAGTCGTTCATATGATGATGCGTTGCAGTCGCAGTCCTTTCTGGCAGTATTATAATAGATGTGTATGATGTACAGATCAGAATTTAAGTTATGAATCCATGAAAATGTTAATCCGATTTCGGTTCGCTCTGTGAAGCCGCGCGCGCTTCTCCATTTCAAATCCCAGCACGTCGCAATCTGTGACGAAGCAGGCGAGAGCCAATGAGCGTTTGATATCACGGCAGTAAAACATGTCGTAACGCTTCTTAAAGGCGCATTTTTTTTTTTTTTTTTTTTCGAATTCATCACCAGCTCGGGATTTGACGTTTGCGGTCGCTGCTGAGAAATGGAGATGAAGGTCACTGGATAAAGGGCTGAATTTGGATCTGTTTCTTGCAAACAACGTATGGATTCTAAAGATTTGGATTAAGTTACATCAAGCTAATAAAAGTGATGTCTTGTGAATTTATGTTGTGTTTTATGCTGTGTTCTTTTTATGTCTCACGGTAAATAAACTAAATAGCCTACTACAAAATGGTTAAACGATTAAACAAGGTAATTGTAAGGTTTTAAAGTGTATTCTTGTTTAACACCATGCAGGCTAATCCTCCGAAACGAGTTTGCAGCAGAAGGCACGAACAGAGCGAAATATTAATATTTATGAGTAGGCTAGGCCCATATTAATAAATGCGACTGAAAATTTAATTGAAAAGACAGTTGAATGCAATAGAGTCAAAACATTAATGTCACGATTTTAATATGCGTAAATAGTGATAGGCGTTGGCCTACTACTTACAAATTTCTACTTCGGTAGATTTGTTCATACGTAAATAAATAATTGTACGTAAATAGATTACGTTTTTGTGCTGTAAATACGTCAGTATTATACGTTTCTGCGTGTATAAAACGTAAATAAATGTAAGTGTGATGTAAAAATACAAACGAATTCTCATGAGATCACGTTGAATATTTCGCATTAGTCTGTACTTTCAGATTTGTCACAATTGGGTACTTCAAAATTGCTCTTTTTTTTACAAGAGCAGAACAATGACCTATGTTTATCTTATACATTAATTAAACGTAGGAAGCAAAGCATTGATTTTAATGGACACTGACTTTAAAGTGACTTTTAGATTTTTTTTTTCTTTCATTCTGAGTCATTTTTTTCCCATTCACTAATGCACCTCAAGCCCAAACTCTCATATGTCTCTCTCAGGTGAGTTTTGAGGCTTAATGACCCTCATGGCGGTCCTGCGGGGGAGAGGGGCGAGTGGGCGGACACGCTGAGGTTACCAGTACTTTAGTGTGATGACTCGAACTGTGAGTGATCTCTCTCTTTCACCGGCCTCTGTTTCTCCCTCCTCTCCCTGTCGTCCCACCCTTGGCAGCATTCACCTCACTGATAATGAATAATTAATGTAAATAGACGCAGGGGTCATGGGTGACATGTCTGTGAGGGAACGAATTCCTCCTTGATTAGTACATAAAAAGCAGGCCCCATCTGCCACTGTGTGGGGATGTGACAGGCATGCCAGGGGAAAGCGCTGAAGGAAGTCCTACACAAACACAAGGAGAGCCGCGGCAGGTGTGTTCACTTCATCACCGTCACATATGCGCACTTCTCAGTTTAACATAATTTTGTTACTCTGTCACCTACTATCTGCCACTTTTAAAAATGCTTTGTTCGACTTTTCTGCTTTGGGATTAGAAAGGTGAAGCTAGGTGACCCAGAATGTTTAAATGTGTTCCACACATCTAAACAAGACTAGGAACCTCAGTGTTGTGACACTACTAACCTAACAACCCCCCTAAAAAAAAAAAAACTCAGCCGATTGAGCTCAGGAAACTGAATCACACTGTTTTCTTTTGTAACTGTTCATTTTGGTAAATTATAGTTCATTGATTAATTCAGGTAATTTCAGTGAAGCATTTCAAAAAAAATATTCACTGGTTCATTAGAGTCTCTGCAAAAAAGTCAATTGTTATTTTACATCGTATGTATATGGAAATATTTTCTTAAATGCTACTGTTCATCACTGTTTTTTTCAGGTTTTATTATATTATATTTATTATAAGTTTAATGATAAACATGACATTTAATGTTAAACACTGATTGCAAAATAAATGATATAGCAATTATATATTTAGAAAAGATATTGTCGCCCTAAATTAGGTCAATACTTTGTTTTAGTTGCATCCCTTTTTTAAATAAGAAGCTCTTACCTTTGGAAAGTTACTGTTTCAGAGTAACTTCCTGAACACTGCTCAAGAACTTCACATCTCTCATCTAGCCCTGCTGCACATCACTGATCTTATCATCAATTTTTTGGAGGATAGCTTGAGATATATTCCCATACTGATGGCCACTAATTTACACTAAGGTCCTGGGGCAAATGATTCAAATTACAGTTACTGTTGAGATAATTCCATCCCAGAGTACAATACAATGTAAACATGTGCTAAAGAGGTGCAGATAATCAAACATGTTTTAGGGGGAAAAGGCTCATCAGCTTTAGCCCAGATAGAAGAGAACATACCCTTTGGCACTGGCTATAATTAATATGCTAAATTGAATCGCAATAATCAACGAGGGGGACTTGTGCACTGGAGGTGCACTGATTAAAATGTTAGGCTTAGGCACAGGACTGACTGAGGCTCTCTTGAATAGAGGAGTGGATACTTGGATTTACAATTTACCCTTCATTTTATCTCTAATTAGTACCAGGTCCATAATAACTGTAAACGACTTAATTTGTATGAACACACTTAAACACGATGGCCATTTATTTCTAATCCTCGTCTGCTTTGGTCTCCTCCCTCATTGGTTAATTACGTACATGTTGTATTCAGCCAAAGTTGCATTGGTTAATTGTATATTGTGAGTTTGAAGATGTGGTCTCCCTTAAGGCCTTCATTAATCTGTTGGGGACAGATAAGAGGAGAATCTTTACGAAGAGTCTGGCAGCCTCACATAAATCTAGCCAAACACATTCTGTTTTTGTCATTCAGATTTGATGTGCCTAGAAAATGAGTCCTATTGCTGCTTTTTGGGGCGGCAGTGTCTGAGTGGTTCATGTAGGTTGTCTACAAACAGGAAGGTTGGTGGTTCTATCCCCGGTTCCACCTGACCAAGTGTCGAGGTGTCCATGAGCAAGACACCTAACCCCAGCTGCTCCCAACGAGCTGGATGGTGCCTTGCATGGCTGACACCGCCGTCGGTGTATGAATGATTGAATGAATGGGTGAATGTGAGGCAATATGTAAAGCGCTTTGGTGGCCATGGGTCTGTTGAAAGCGCTATATAAATGCAGTCCATTTGCCATTTTCAGTGATAGAGAGTTACTTATTCAAATACTTGTGTTGTTTGAAAGGCTTTTTCCTCCCTTTGATCAAGGGTGTTGTACCGGTTCACTTTTACAATGCAATAATAGTCGCGTTTCCTCAGGAAAAGAGGTCAAGAGCGAGCATGCTAGTACGCATGCAAAGTCCAGTTGCGTTTTCACTGTCACTTCCGGGGCTTGATAGGGCTTCCTTGGGGCCAACGGCCAGGTTTTTTTGGCCCGGGTCCAAAGCAGGACAACTGGGGCTTGAGGAGTGGTCCCGAACAAAGGTAGAGGTCCCTTTCGAGTCAATCTCTCGACGTTGCGAGCTACGCTAAGAGGTGTATTCCCTACTTCCCTTAATACTGAAGCCTAATTGCACGCTGCCAGTAACATTTCTGGCCAATGGAGTTTATGTGCGAGCTAGTGGCAGAGTCTTCCGCTATATACCTCAGAATTAGGGTCAACATTTCTCATGTTATCATATCAGGCTACCAGCTAACTTCAAAAATAAGACATTTAAAAAAAAATCATCTCAAAACTCACTTTAAGCCACCAGTGAGCATTTGAAACTTCTGATTGCGATCCAATGGGGATTTGATCAACGTATGAGGCAGAAATATGCAATGCTACTTATGCTAACGATTGTGATAAATACACATATGATTATGGAAAAAAACAGAGACCTCTTTAGGAACACAAATCACATATGATAATAATCATGTATTTATTTGGTTTCATGTTTAATCTGTCTCTTCCCTTCGCCTTTGTTGATACTGAAATAATGCATTCACATATGTCATATTATTCCGGGTAACTCCTGTTTTCTGTCTGTGAGCTCCCTATGTTGCTCTGGCTGAAAGGATAGCAATAAAGTGAGACGAGATCACTCAGACATCCTCAGATCGCATCATTTCATGGAAAATGTATATAAATGCTCATTCAATTCATTTGCATTTCAATAGAAATGTGATGTAAACATATTTTATTAATATATTTTTTTCTAAATGTGTAAGCCTTTGGACTTAAAAGCCTTAATGGAGTTGTTTTGTTTATTCCTATGATCACAAATAAATGGAAACAGGCACGACTGAATAAGTATGAATGTGTTATTTTTTATGTGAAATAATGATAAATACCAGTTGTATTAAAAATCATTGATATGCACTCTTGACACAGGGTAATATATTACTGTCACTGTAACATTTTTATTGTAAATGAATCATTGTTCACATATCAATGCTAGAGTCTAGCTATTTTTTAGTCAGCTACCCCCATGCTGGCAGAGTTGTGTGACGATTAGCCCCATCCCCTTCATGCTTCAAATATCACTTGAATGCTAAGATGGTGCTTGGACTTTATGTGAGGTATGGCACACATAATGGAGCGATTCATTTCATGCTGTTCCTTTTGACACCTAGGTATGAGTCAGAGTTTGCATTCAAATCCATAACCATCACATTCCCCCCTCTGAATGTCCATGAATTATTCTGTAGAATGATGTTTCACCACCTGCGTGACATCATTAACCAACATGGTTAAACAACAATTTACGACAATACGGTTTCGGGAAACAGTCGTGACCAGCTAGTTGATTTCTTTAACGAATTTCTTCAAGTTTTGTTTTCAACAAAATGCTCTTAACTCCTGTCTACAGGCCACAGGATAAGAGCAGGCTGACATCATTTAGTCATGTTGTGGCTGGAAGTGCTCTTGAGATTTAAAGGTACACACAACAATACATATACAGTACATAGAAGAGAGTGGCACACAATCCCTCACCATTACTTTCTGCTTGCTCTTATTGCACACTTAGCTTATGCTTTATCATGTACAACGGCTATTCAAAAGACATTGTAATGTTTTTATAAGTTTAAAGAAATTAAATGCAATGCTAAATCATAAATCAGATGTATGTACAATAACATTACGATGTCCATCAATCGATTTAAATTGTACATTGTGTTTCATTTGTCGTTTAATGAGATCTAATATATGTTGTTAGTGCGTAATTTTCACAGGAATAAATACATCCGACTGTTCTATGTAGCCTTTGTACTTTAATGGTCCAGTGGCAGAAGCCTCTTAAAGCTATGAAACTTTTCTCTTATTATTTCGGGAAAAGACTTGAAACATCAGGAGTGTCAAAAACAGTGTCATCATGTGGCAGGTCAAATTAGCAGCAGCCATAAACCCGAGTGTGCAACTCTCAATAACAAATCTTATTCATTAAGCACAAAATAAAAGCCTGACAATGCTAAATGTTCAGTTTTCTGATATATAATTCACATATTATTATATTGCAATAAATTCAATGTAATAATAATAATGATGATAATAATAAGTTAATGGTGGTCTACTTATTTTATGGTTTTTATACTGCTTATATGGTAGAATATATGGTCATGTAAGGGGTTAAAGTGAGCCGGAACGGTCCTCATATAAATTAATATATAAATAGATTCATTAATCTCAAAGAATCGCTGGTCCCGCGATGGGCCGACCGACCGACCGACCAACCTCCCTTCCTCCACCGCTGAATGCAAGCAATTGCGTGAACAAATAAAACAAATGCGTGAAATCCACTCACGGTGGTTGATCTCGGTAAAGTTAAGTTAGGTTTGATATTTCGCAAGACATTTGTTTTCCCTTGCCACTGTTTTATAAGATCAGCAGTCTTACAAATATATCGATAACAGGATTAGTTTAACATTATGTAACCACTGTATATCAACATTAAATATTCATTCAAAATAACGTGTATTAATGCGGCATATTTATACTTGAGAATCGTTTGACGCGTTTCCACAATGCATGATGCCTAAGGGAACGTCTGCCAATTCCACCAACTGCGTTAAACGTAGCCTATAATTTGTATTATTTAAAATTAGGGAAGAAATAGGGCAGGATAAGGAGACTGAGAGAAAAAGAAAGATCTACTGTAGATGAGGAGAGAGCAGGTATATGGGCTGGTGTGGCTACAGTGCCAGGGCTCAATTTTTGTCCCAGTGTTCAGCAATTTTAACATGGTATCGTCATCATATCAGTGTAGATGGAACAAAATAAAACCCATTAAAATATCATATATTATCATATATAATATCAAGTATTGTGATAATTGGTGCCACAGTGATACTCTTGTCCACAAAAAGTATTGCTATACCACGATACTCAATATGTTGTCCCACGGTGAGTAATTTTTCCCTGTTGCACCTACACAAAATTTGAGGGTTCCCCCACCTGCCAAATCCCACTTTAACCACTGCATGTAATATGAGAAATTAATATGAGAAATTGCACTGATACATTGAAGCTTCAGTGTCATAAGTAGCATCACTATTTGGATCTTCAACCTGTGTGTGTGTCAGAGCAGTTCGATAACTACAATTGACCTGGAAACATTTACTGTTCTTATTTCCTTTTCTTTATTTCCTTAAATGCCTTTTAACCATTTAATTATTTAATTCCTTTAAATAAAAAGACCAATAGCCCAGTAACACATGCAAAAAAGAAAAAAACCTTTGGTCACCCACAATGTTCAATACATGGTTACGACCTTGCCATATATTAGATTATTGTCTCACACATATATTTGTATGTTCATTAATATCCAACTCCACTAATTCCCAAAAAGTTCTGATGTTATTATGTCTGAATCTGGGGTGTGTATGTCAAGATAATCACCCTGCAATACAGGAATATCATAGCGGAGGAGCATTTGCAGCACTGAATGCACCTGCTCTTGTAAAATGGCCTCATATTCTTTGGCTGTTATACAAATGTGTAGTGCAATCGCTGGACCTAATGGCTCCCATGAGGTGGCAACCCATGCCATTACAGATACCCACCTTGTTTACCAATTGGCCATTTGGTCCATGTTTTGTCCAAGTGGTTTACCAATGGTAGTGCTGCCAACAATTTTAGTTTGTGAAGCTGCTGTAATGTAGATTTTGTTGTGACAGGTTCACAGAAGTGGCGATGCAATTTGGTGGTAATTTATGAGGCCGTACAATCCTGCCATTTAGCACCTATTCTGTTAAGTGGTCGGCTTTTCATGTTAGTGAGCTTAGACTTTCAGTGATTACTTTTGCCAATGGAGTTTGTTCAGGTTTGGCATATGCTCATATTGCTGTTGAGATTGTTTCAAACGTTAAATAACTTTGCTGTTTTTGAGACTATTTGGCCTGGAGTTCAACTATTACTCACCCGTGGCTTAAAACCCCCACATCAGACTGCCGCTTGTCAGACCTATTTTATATCTGAATTTAAATGCTAATTGCCAATCGAGCAAGGGTGTCTCACCTCTGCAGATGGGTTTGTAGTAGTGATTAAACTTGTTTAAACTGCCTTCACCACCCTATATGGATCTTTGTTTTTTTTTCTTCTTTTTTTGTCAATCACCTCCATTTATGTAAAAAATAATATGCAGTCAGTCAGATCTTCTTTGATATATATACACAGTCAAACTAAAAATTATTCAGACACCAGATATAATGTTTTGTATTTTTTTTTACTAGTGGGTGCAGGACACTATAGTTCATTTATGTAAGTGAGGATAGCAAAATAAAGTAAACTGTGACATATTATACCCAAACATTCTTCATACAGTGGACTTCCAGTAAAGTTTATACAATTATTTTTTATTGTAGACACTTTGACCTGACCATGTTTTGCTTAAATATTTTTCCTTTAATTGTTAATGCAACCTTTTTACGCCACAGACTGAACAAAATTAAGCATTGCTTGGTAATTGGTTGACCTAAATGGGAATTATCTAACTGTATACTTAAATTTAACAGCTGAAAGCTATTCAACCTAATTCATTGTAACATTCTAACAGAAGGATGGCTAAAACCAGTGAAATATCAACTGATTTGATAACTCGTCATAATGTATTACCATTTTCTAAACTATAGCGAATAAACTGTGATAATGTGAGAAATGTTGAAGGTGTCTGAATAAATTTTGGTTTGACTGTGTGATAAATATATATATATATATATGGGCTAACCAAACATTAGGCAGTGGGGGAGATCAGTTCTCAATCGTCAGCCCTCTGCCACCTGCACCCCTTTTAAATGAATTTGTCATAGCTCTCTGTTTGTGACTAGCCAGACTCGGGGCTTCAGCTGGGGAACTTCCATCATTTTAATGATATCAAAAATAGTGTCAGGCTAAAGTCAAGTTTTTCTGCAACTTACAAAAGGAAAAAGTATCCTGCAATGGCTTTATGGCATTCATTATTTCTTGTCATTGTTCTGTTGAGCTCTGAAAAAACACAATCTATTTTTCTGTCCTGGTTCCCAGGCAGTGATCCTCCCAGTCATGATGTAGCAAAGCATTCTCGTGACACCCAGGCTGAGCGGGCCACTGACAATCACCTGTGTGCTTGTCTCCTTACTCTGTCCCAACAGCTGATAAGCCCTAAAATGAATTCCATTAGGAAACAAATCTCAGGCCAATTCGCCTTTATCACACTGAGGGTCAAATGGCATAATACCTGAGGTCAGGTAAGAAATGGGTTACAGCGTATTAGGGCTGAAATCCTTTTACTGCCCGGTGACACAGGTGGTGACTAACACTCTCACCATAATGGGATTTCTCGAGAGATCTGCCATTTTGGCTCAGAACTCTGTGGCCCTTCACAGATTAATAACTCAATGGATTACCTGCTGCACTTTCCAAGGATATTAAACTAAGTTCTCACCCTAATCAATCGGTTGAAGCTATTCTGCCATCAACACAGTTCAATACTGTACATTTCATTTCCCTCACAGAGGGAGAGACTGCACTTAATTATTCTCCACTGCGAAGCTTTGTATCAGCATCAGTCCACCCTTACAGGTTAGACAAAGGCATGAAAGGAGGATTACATTTCTCTTCACGCTTTAATGAGAGTGATGTAAATGGCTAGTCAAATAACTTCCATAGCCATGTAGTGGAACCAGAGTGACCAGTGAGTCAGGTCACAGCTCAGAGGAAATCAATAAAGTGGCAGTTTTAAATGAGTTTAGCCCTGGTCACTGAGTAAAAGAAAAGAGGGGGGAAAAAACATATACATCACCACCTCTCCAACCTCCTCCCGGGAAGGGTTTTATTGCCGTAAATTAGATAGAAAGATGCTGTTTGCAAAGATATATGAGCCCTGAGTATCATCGCCGTATATTTCTTTGGCACTTGGCCTCCGCTTACAGTACGAGGGAGGGGACGTTTATGAAGGACATTTGCAATCTAGATGAGGTGTTATCAAGGATTTGTGGTGACCATATGCTTTGGCAAGGTCATGAAAGTTCATCAGTGACAATCAATCTAGGTTTGTTTACCTGGATCAGAGTTTAATTTATCACAAGGTTTCATGGTATACATGGTATTCTAATGTCTTTAGGACTGTAAATTTCCCTAATGCAGTTCCACAGCCCTTGTCAGCTATCATAAAACCTTTGAAGTCACCCACTTACTTTTTTATGTAATTTAAAGTTGAGCAAACTAAGTTGGAACATGTTTGCTAAAGGAGACTTGAACATGACTGGCAGTACACTGTCTTGATGAAACAAAGCAGAATCTTTGACGTCATATATTCAATGTGTGAGACGACTACGGCTTAAGCACAGCTCTGAAGATCTGTTTACCCACCCTGGACACAGGAAATGAATTAATTACTAATACGAGCGTATGGAGGAATCTTTAATTCAGTGTGTTCATTATATATTTATATAAATTAATACATTTATGAACAAAGTTTATTACATATGAAACACACATGAAATTGCTTACAGGAATAGTTCCCTCCAAAATTAAAATTATGTCATCTTTTACTCATATTCATGTTGTTCCAAACCTGTATGAATATCTTTCTGAAGTCAGTTTTGGAACAACAAGCCTTTTACCTGATTTTACCTTTTGCCTTTTTTTTCTTCTTTTTTTTTGTGGAGTGATTTTATGTATTCGTATGCAGTATGTGTATACTCCTCTTAAGTTTCTTGAAATAATATCTTGATCAAAGCTTATTTTTATCAATGTTTATAAAAGACAAAACACAAAGCGAAAAGGGCCATTTGTGGTTTATTATATTTATGGGTAATTAAAATTATATTAGAGAAAACGTAGCCACTTTTCATTTGAAGTCAGATAATCATTTTTATTTGAAGTTAAAGAAATAACAAATACTTCAATTTACTCTGGCAGCCTCCCACAATGAAACAATTTAATTATCCGACAAAATAAATATGTGTTATTGCATTACTGCCACTTACGAGCACTTTTGAATCTTTGTAGGTGTTAAAGCAGAACAAAGAGAGACATTTTACAGGACCATCTTCTACATGCTGCGCTCCCCCACTCTCTCGCTCTTCACTCCCGCTGAGATGAAGAGCGTAGCGAAGCCCACCTATTAGACAGCATGCTAGCCTCCTTGGGCTCCTTCCCAGGAAACAGGTCCGGGGGCGTTCTGTCAGCAAGTTCCTCTGGGAGTAGTCAGACTTTTTAAAAGACGGAAATTAAGTGGAAAAATGTCTGTTCCCTCACTGATGTAATTATCTGTCCTGGATTAACATCTGTTCACTGGCACAAGTGCCAAGTCCACTTCAACATGTTCCAACTCCTTGTGCCCAGGCTGGATGTATACCTGTATCTGTTCCTAATGCCGTGTACCTTGGCACACATCGCTACTGGCTACGGTTTCTCCCTCTGACATTAGCAAACTATTCAACATCTGCCCCTCTCATCTGCAGAGCGTCTATTCGCCCAACACTTTTTCATTCTAACCTTGTAAAAGTTTGTTTCCTTTTATTCTGAGAAAGCAATTGAAGCAGGTAGGAGGAAATTTAGCTGAAAGTGGTAAAATAAAATTCTGTATACATCCAAATAATTGCACACACATGCATATATACACTAGTTTGGAATATGATGTATATTTGATTGATTTCTTAAGGATCATGTGAATCTGAAGTGGCTGGTGAAAATTCTAAACTCATCACAGGAAAATATTACACTTTAAAATACTGTGTATTAAAATAGAAAATGTATTTTCAATTGTAATAACATTTCATAATATTACAGTTTTACAGTATTTTTTATCAAATAAATGCAGCCTTGGTGAGCATAAGAGACTTATTTCCTTTAAAATAACTGTAATTATTTCAAACTTATGACTGGTAGTGTATATATGCCCAGGACTGGCTTTTTGGGAAAATGGATGGATAATTCTTTATGTTTTCTATTGTTGATTTAACATATGATATCGTGGTTCACTTGAGTCAGAAGATCCTTGAATACAATGATGTCACAGTCTGTCTGTTTCCACATATTTTCATCCTCACGTGTGTCTAATTCATCCCAGTAGCAGTTCAGGAAAGTCTACTGTCATTGGATAATCACACACTTCCTACGTTAGTCCTCTAGATAACACATTATCATGCTTCATTTATCTTCATTATGTGTGTCAGTGGTTGTGTCATAGTAGGCGTACATCACGGAATCCAGCTGCTAGTATAATTACTTGCATGCACTATTCATAAAATGCTGGTGAATATTGAAGATACCTGTTTTAAATTCTTGTATAGCACCTATATGGAAAAAAAGGCATGGTGCCAAATGCAGATTTCACCAGGGAGACTGGACATTGACAGGATGGTAAATTAATTTAGTGGTAGAAAATGTCACCTCACCTTCTCTTGTTGCACCATTAGAGTTAGGCAGGACTGTGAGTTGCGAGATGACCTGAAGGACTAGCCTGTCATACCCCATATGAATGTTATGCCCAGAGGGAGCAAATTAGACCTGAACTATGCAGTGGACAAGTAGATCTACATCTCTCTTTTGCTTGCCTCTAATTATTGTTATTCTTTAGTTATAGGAGCAGGGCAGACAAACCGCCATGTCCTTTCTATTAAATTAAATGTCTCAGGAGTTTTAAGGATAGGTTAATGAACTGCAGAATATCTTGGAAAGTGCAATCAAAGCCTAGTGATTATGGCAGAGTATATAACATTTCTGTTTCAGTCTCAGGCCTGGGCCTCAAGCACTCTTGGGTATACCGCCAGTGTTGTTTCAGAAAACCGTAATTAGGCACAACACTGAAGGTTTTCCATGCTGCAATCCCAGTATCCTCTGACCATCCTCCTCAGAGCCGCACATGTAAATGAGCTCTACTGGGCGATGATTTCAGCGGCACTAATTGCAATGCAGAGCGCATCTTGAGCCGAGTCTGGCTAAGATTTGCTTAGCCTCTGGCTCGTCAAATGATTAGAAAATTGATTGAATTAATATTGATCAGTATCAACTTAGAGCATAGGTTTGTGTGAAGGAATTAGTGAGAGCACAGACACAATGAATACATTATGAGTCTTTTTAATGAGTGAAACTTTAATGAGGTTGTGGAATAGTGCATACACTCAATGCCACCCTCATACAAAATAATCAGATTTATCAATGTGCTACATTAGAATGTGTGTGTGTGCATGTGTGTGCGTACGCGCATAACTATATTTTGGAGACAAATGTGTACCTAGAAGTGAAATCTGGCAAACCTTCCTTTTGGGGGTGTTCTCTTTTGTGAAAATGGCATAAAAATAAAGTTTATTTTTTTATTAAAAAAAACATGAAGAAAGTTTTCTGTTAGGGTTCGGTTATAGTTTGGTTATATTTATAACTTTAGCTAAGTAAATGTGTAATCAAGATATGAGGTTGATTTGTCAAGGACGAGGGTAAATAATGTCCTGTTTTTTAAACATTAATGTGTTTTAAAATGTGTATTTATAACTGTATTTAACACTGTTGGATACAATATTTCACCAAGGCACCATTTCATAGAAAGAAAAGAAAAACTAGGGTTGCCACCACAGAGTGAAAAATATGCCTATCCGATTTGTTTTTAAGCAAGCAACATTATTAAAAGACTCTTTGGAGTATGGCTTTGATTATCCAGCCATGTCCTTGGTTTAGAATGGATAGATGTCTATTATGGATGTATCTTCAAAGTGGGAACCATTTAAATTCCTTTGAACAGTAGCTGACTCGATTGGGATTAAGGACGTGACATTGCTTAGAAAAGGCTCATTCCATTTCTGAAGCTGTTTTGATAAATCTACCCTGCAGCCCCCTCGTATTGTAAATACACAAATGTGATGCTGTGGCGGTTCAGGTGTTGTGGATGT
This sequence comes from Meda fulgida, assembly GCA_030578275.1. Lineage (NCBI taxonomy): Eukaryota > Metazoa > Chordata > Actinopteri > Cypriniformes > Leuciscidae > Meda > Meda fulgida. Next base: position 22,276,833 of record CM060629.1, read on the forward strand.
CAGCAATCTGCCAATCTTGGTTTTGCATGCGCAGCTTCACATTTCAGATTTTAAGGACGTCAAGTGTGAAAATGATTTGCTTCGATTTCACCCAAGAGTCAGCTTCTGCTTTTGCATAAAACATGGAGATAGTTTTTTCTCTCTCTCTCTCCAGGACGTTGTTTAATTTATGGTGACAGTTCATTAGTGAGTTTTAAAGAAACTTGTCAATGTGCGATGAATAGCTCTATATTATCCTAAGTTTAATATGCGGTTTGGGTGATTTAGGCTATTCAGTGAGAGGACGCTAAGCATTATGATTTTTTTAAAACCAGCACATGCAGCTGTGTTTGTAGTGCAAGCTGTTTTTGCCGAAAAATCTGTGTTTGTACCTCATTTGATAAGCTTTCTAGCATGTCCAGTTTTGTTTTCATTATTTCTTCAGCTTGTCTGTTTTGTTTAGTTATGATAGTCAGCTAGTAACTGCAGGTGTTATTCAGCCTGTTTTAGTGATTCTCACAATTGGGTGTCTCTGCGGGCTCAGCATTCTCATCAATGTTATTTTTATATTTTAGTCAGGATGATGGTTCTTTCTTCTCCACATTTTGTGGAAAGGATAAAGCTGGCAGTTGTTAAAGATCTGGCACAACTGCAACAAAGCACTCAAGTTAAGAAATCCCTTCCTTTAATTTGTACCAAGATAACTTTTTAACTTAAAGGTACAGTGGGCGATTTTTGAAAAACGAGGTTGAAAAAAGTGGCTCGGACCGAACACCGAAACACACTTGTAAACAATCAACAGTAAGGGGAGTATGCAGTCATCATGGAGGAGGAGAGAGAGCTCAGTGCACAAGACCGACATTAGCAGAACGACTATAGAAAGAGAGAGATGGCCAGAGAAAATACAAAAGAGGAAAAGGCCAGTGGATATAACTTTAAAAAGATGGATTAAGATCAGGTAAAAGGTAAGAACCAGGTTAATATCGGAGAAGCTTTCCAGCACTGGAGAGACCTTAATGAGCGGGAAGGCCTGAAAACGGAATCAGTTACTTTATTTCTTCTTGATACTCGAGTAACGTTGTTTTTGCTGTTTCACAGAACTAAGCTGTCTTTTGCTTGAATATCGTGTGTCATCTTCTTTTGTTTGTTCATTTGCATTATTTTTATTATAAGCCTGGGACGTCTAAACCTGCTCCACCACCCATTTCAAGCATCGGCTCTCAAAGTGTGTCCGAAAAGTGTGATAACACTCCTAATATATGTTTTTTTCAATTGGTTCCCCTTTTAGTGATCGCAATAACCCCTCAATCTTGTCACATTTGTAATATTTAGTTACTTGGACTTTTGTGTTTATGTAAGAAGCTGTTCATGAAAATTGTGATTGTTTTTTGAGATGGAAGGGATGACTTTGCCATCGAGTTAATATCGAGCTAAATCTATTAATCTATTCATCGAGCTAAATAACAATTTGACATTCGACCTGAATTAGTAACACAAATTCCTTTCACTTATTGATGACATCATACCCTCGGGCGGCAGACACAGCAGATTCCGCCATAGTCGTTGCCTGTGTTGCATAGAGTGTATGTGAATGTGGAGGCGGAGGCATCAAGATAGGGGTGTGATCTTTTTGGTCATGTTTGTTTTGGTGATTTCAAATATCAACAGCATTTACCAGAACTCACTGACTGCACCTTTAAATGATTTACAACATCCCTTTATTGATTTCTTATTCTTTACCTCATTTTTAAAATAACTTTTATATATGCCCCTTTTGGGTTCTGTTTTTCAAAACATAGTATTTCTTGACACATAACATCTATTATATACTGATGACACATTTTGTGCTAATCATTGCTATAAATCTTTCAGATTGCCTTGTGAGCAAAAAATGGCTAAAAGCTTTTTTTTCATACAAATGAGACTGACAGAAGGTATTATATTCCTCAAGCTCCTAGTTTAGCCAATAATTAAGGGTCCTTGTCACTCATGCCAACCTGGATGTTATCTTCACTAATGTTTTGGCATGAATTCAGTGCTACTATAAAGGAAGCTTTTTGCAGCTCATGGCCATTTCTAAATTAAAGGGTTCTTTTTTTAACTGCTGTAAAGCTCTGAAAACTATCATAAAATATATTTTGGCAAAAAAAAATCATATGTCATAAATACTACTAAATACATAATCATTTTCCTCATATTTGTTGGCCATCCAAGTAATTTTATATTGTCAAGTTAAGTCACCTTTTTTATAAAGCGCTTTACAGATTGTTTCAAATCAGCTTTACAAGGATAAACAGGAACATAATGATTCTTTGATGAGACCAGAATTCGATTCTGCTCTAAGGACGACAATAAACAGAGTCATTTTTCAGTTGAAATCAGTTCAGTGTTGATTCAGTTTGGAGTTCCATAATGAGTCTATTTTAAGGACGTTTGCATTTGGTCCATTTAAATCCACTTCAGTCTTAGTTTTCTTGTCTATTTAAAGTCTAAATGTGAACATGTATTTTGAACCATTGGTTAGGTTGTGTAGTGTATAGGGCTGAATTTTAATATTGTACTTCATCTAATATTGACTCATCTAATAAATATATGAGTAAGAATGGAAGAGAGGCTGAAATAATAGGTAGTTGGCTGGCATTTGCAAGTTTTGCTAAACCCTGCTCCTGCTGGCTTAGCCAACCTGCCTCTCTCTGAGTGAGATGAGATGCTTCCAGCTCCCCACCTGCGCTCTCTCCCTGTCCCACCAGCCCTGCATCTTTGCGGGGAAGGGATCATATACAGCATGGGGCTGACAGGCCCGCCACTCATTCCACACCAATGGCCAGAGGATTATTTAGGTTTAGAGATAAGACATGGATACTAGCTTTTGTGGGGAATAGTTTGTTAATTGGAAATAAATAATATCAAAAAACATTTTTTGATGCTTTTTGACTTTGTAAACAACACATCTCTAAGATACACATTGATAAAAACATGCCTGTATTTATTATTTATACTTTTATTTGTTATCTCTAGTTGTTTGCCTTTTTCTTTAAAGAAACCCCGGAAGATCTGAACAGCTATACAGTAGTTTTTACACAAGTTTAAAGGCTTTTCATGAGGCTTGCTCTTTAAGCTTATGTTTGATGCATTTCTCCTTGAGATTTTCTCCCAATACGATCTGGTGTTGATATTTTTATATGATACTAAAATGTCATTTAAAAATGTCTATGTAGTGATTCAGCTCATCGCACAAAAAGTAAATTCCCATTTTCAGTGTCAATAGGCCAATTCAGCTCTACACAGAAGAGCGTTGCTGCATATCAGCCGAGATGCGTGTCGACAACTTTACAGACATGGTTGACATTTTCTATTCAGCGAGGGGAAAACAGTAACCTATATTATACCTCATGCCTCTGCCTGCTCCGTTCTAATCTGATAATGTTTCCACGCTTGCAGTTCCAACCTGTGCCTGTCCTTGGCAGCAGATGCACTTCCTTGTGTCTTTCTTTCTGAAGAGATTTTCCATAAAAACAGATGCGCTGACAGATTCAAAGAGGCTTGATTGTGCAGTACATCATCTGAGATTTCTTTATTGGGACTGAAATTATTTTCCTCACATTTCTAGGCTTTCACTTCACGGCCCTAAATTCACAGATTTCTTAGGATAAGATACTGTATGATGATTTGGCTAGTATAATGTAATATTCATGATAGGTTACTGCATATTTATTATGATCTGTCTCTGTAAATGTTTTGTTGCTGTTGTTCTTAACCTTACATAGTGTCCCAGTTTCTTTAAAATTATGAATAATAACTCTTGTTGTAAAATCAGCATCTTATTAAATGTTTATAATTATTATTTGCTAGCTTTGATGTTGTTTTGAGTGTAAATGCTATTTTAAAATGTTGCAAATATTATGATGGCAGTGAAGGCTATTTAAAAATAGATAATATTGGTAGACCTCAAACCTACTTCACAAAGTACTAAAGCCAACTAAATAAATTCAAAGCACAAATACTCTGTCTTAGACTTTGAATAAACTGCCGTCTTGATTTTCTTACACTGATGATTTAGCTTTTGTGGACTATATATTTGACATTCCCCAGACTCTTCAGTTCATGTTTGTCAAATCTAAAATTAATATGTTTTTTGAACTTGCCATCCCTTGCCATGTTGCTGGACTGACAGGTACAGTGTGTGCCACAGGGGACAAGCTTGCGTCTCATAAATCGGTCACGGGTGACTTAGCAGGCCAGTTTAGAATAACAACAGCATACAGGTAAAAGCTGAGACAGCCAAATGCACAGAGAACTTCATACTCCCTGTGGACAATGAGATTATAAGCAAAATGTGAAATTCAATCAAAGTAGCTCCCCCATGAATTACAAAGACCACACTGTTTCAGTATATGACAACTGAAGCTTTCTGTTTGACCACAGTGATGCCTGCGTTTCAGAAACAATGAGTATGTACTTAAAGGCTTGTGTTAAATTGAGATTTACAAGTTGTGTGTGATGTTTGTGCGCATACTTGTTGTATGTGTGTGCGTGTGTGTTTGTAGTGACAGCTGTGCTGGATCCATCAGTTACATTTGTTCTTGAACCCTTCTGCACTTAATGTCCATAAAAGGCATTTCTCAGGGCTTGAATTTCACCACTGACAGCTGAAGAAAGTTATTCACTGATTTAGTATAATCTGCCCAACTACTGCATCTGTCAGCTACCCAGAAGCTCATTAGCAGATCACGATTATTTTGTGTGAGATTTACTTCATCATGTACAATGTCGAGTACAAAACCACTAATGATTTCTACCACTTTGCGGTAAATTATAATTTCTCTGATTCATTTATTTAAAGCTCAGATGAACGATTAGTTGGTTGAGATGTCATTGTATTCCTTGGTGGAGTCATTTTAAGGGTTTGAGCCAAAAGAAAAAATACACAAAGTGTTTATCCAGCAGTGGTTTTGTACAGTATGTTGGTTTCAAACGTTTAGGTCAAAGCTCTCTTAAATTATTATTATTATTATTATTTTGTGTGTGTGAATTATATCCTCTTAAGTGATTATCAATATCATCATATTTTTGCTGTAGCTTTAGGGTAAATGTAGTGTAGCGTGAGCTCAGAGTGGGTGGAGGAAAGAAGAAGACGACGAAATTGGGACTCGCACTTTATTCACAAATAAACAAAAGAAAACAAAAAGGTGCGCTCGGGCGCGGCCGCTGTATCACACACAGCAAGACAAAAACAAACATGTAACTTGACACTTGACTCCAACAGTGGTTTCTCAGCCTCTCGTGCGAGTCCCAGGTCTCCTCTCTCACAGCCGGCAGCTTATATGCAGTCTCCACGCCAATTACTGCAATCAGACACAGGTGTTCGTCATCTGCACTTGACCCACTTACTCACCGCACAGCTCGCTGACTCCTCTCCCGCTACAGACTTCGCGAAACCACGCCCCCCTCGCCACATACCCCCACCGCCCGACTCAGGCCGGGGAGCCGTCCGGCCTGCAGCCCCCCCCCCAAAAGCGGGCCCGCCACACAGAGCAGGCTTTATCTGGGTAAAGGCCTGCTGACACTGCTCCGTCCACTGGACCGTATCTGGCGCTTCCTTTTTAGTTAAATCAGTCAGCGGGCTAGCGAGGTCCGAATAATTAGGCACAAACCTTCTGTAATATCCCGCTAGCCCCAGGAACTGTCTAACCTCCTTTTTGGTCTTGGGTCTCGGACAGGTCGCAACAGCTGCCGTCTTATCAATTTGGGGACGCACCTGTCCGTGTCCCAAGTGGAAACCCAGATACCTTACCTCCACACGCCCAATTGCACACTTCTCTGGGTTGGTCGTGAGCCCCGCCCTTCTCAGCGTCTTCAGGACAGCCCGCAAATCCTGCATATGACGCTGCCAATCGGTACTATAGATGATAATATCATCCAAGTAGGCAGCGGCATATGCAGCATGCGGCCGGAGAATTTTGTCCATCAGACGCTGAAAGGTCGCTGGAGCCCCGAACAAGCCGAAAGGAAGGGTGACAAATTGATGTAATCCAAACGGCGTTGTGAAAGCTGTCTTTTCTTTGGACATTGGAGACAAGGGGATCTGCCAATAACCCTTCGTTAAGTCCAATGTCGAATAAAAACGAGCAGTACCCAGCCGATCAAGCAATTCGTCAACCCTCGGCATTGGATAAGCATCAAACTTAGACACCGCGTTCACCTTCCTATAGTCCACACAGAAGCGGATCGAGCCGTCAGTTTTAGGAACTAAAACTATCGGGCTCGCCCAGTCACTGCTGCACTCCTCTATTACTCCCATATCTAGCATAGCCTCTAATTCATTCTGAACCACCTTTTTTTTATGTTCAGGCAAACGATACGGGCGGCAGCGTACCACCAACCCCGGATCCGTCTCAACGTGGTGCTGAATGAGGTTCTTCCGACCAGGCAGGGGAGAAAACACATCCGCAAATTCAGCTTGTACATTTTTAACGTCAGTGAGCTGGGGAGGGTGAGAGGTGATCTCCACCAAGAGCCAGCGCGAGAGATTGCGATTTTGAACTTGCCTCTGGCCCGAGATCCTCCGCTCACCACCGTCGCCAGCATCACTGACTCTGCCTCAACCCACTTTTTGAGGAGGTTGAGGTGATAAATCTGATGTGCTCCTCCCCTGTCTGTACGGGCTACCTCATAGTTGAGATCGTTAACTCGCCGTGTGACCTCAAAGGGCCCTTGCCACTTTGCGAGTAATTTAGAGCTGGAAGTAGGGAGTAATAAAAGTACTTTATCTCCCGGTGCAAATTGGCGGAGTCTAGCCCCCCTGTTGTATAGCTGACTCTGTCTGCCCTGGGCCTGTAACAAATTCTCCATTGATAGCCGCCCCAAAGTGTGGAGTTTTGTTCTCAGGTCCAAGACATACTGAATTTCGTTCTTAGCAGCGGACGGTCCGTCCTTACAAGTCTCTCTAAGAACGTCGAGCACCCCGCGGGGCTGACGTCCATAGAGGAGCTCGAAGGGGGAAAACCCCGTGGAGGCTTGGGGGACCTCGCGTACAGCGAACAAGAGGGGTTCTAGCCATTTATCCCAATTTTTGGCGTCCTCGTGAACGAACTTACGAATCATGGACTTCAAAGTGCGATTAAATCTTTCCACTAAACCGTCCGTCTGTGGGTGGTAGACGCTAGTGCGAATCGATTTAATGCCCAACAATTCGTAGAGTTCGTGAATCGTTCGTGACATAAACGCCGTGCCCTGATCAGTGAGAATCTCTTTGGGGATTCCCACTCGGGAGATTAATGAGAAGAGCGCGCTCGCAACACTTTTAGCAGAAATGTTACGAAGCGGGACTGCTTCAGGGTACCGCGTTGCTTAGTCCACCAGGACCAACGCAAAGCGGTGCCCCCGTGCTGTGACCGGGCCATGAGACGGTTTAGTGTCGCCGCCTGACCTAAATGCCCTGCCATTGGATTACAGTGAGCCGCCTGAAAAAGCATTTTCCGGCGGCTTTTAGGAACCAACAACTGTGTTGTATCTTCTTTTGTCTGGGTGTCTTGGGTCACCCGATACAACCTATCTTTTAAAACAGCAAAATAGGGATAAGAGAGCGGTTGGTCTGGGTGGAGGAGCTGGCCGTCGATGGAGCGGACCTGATTAAAGGCGTGTTTTAGAGACTCGTCCTTGGACTGCTCCAGGGGAAAATCATCGCGCTCTGAGAGGACAGTTCTCGCCAGAGCCCTCCGTTCCCCTGCAGCAGGTACCAGTGGTCCCGGCTCAGCATCCCCCACCTGAACAATCGCTGTCTTTCCCTTGCTTTTCTTACTCCAAGAGGCACGCGTCGATAATGACCCCAATAATTCACTAAAGGCAGGCCAATTCGTCCCCAAAATAAGCGGATGCCGGAGGTGCGGGTTAACTGCTACCTCCACACTATGTTTTTGCCCCCTAAATTGAATTACCACAGGCATTATTGGATAGCTCACCACCACCCCGTGCACACACCGCACCTTAACCATGCGGCTGTTATCCAATGCCCCTGGTTGTATCAGACTTTGATGAATGGAGGTTTGGTTACAGCCTGAATCCACCAAAGCCTGATAAGTACCCCCCTTTATACTCACTGGTATCTGGTACAGGCCAGTTTGATCGGGGGCAGCCTGTGGCGCGTCGGGAACCCGGATCAGAGTCCCCACCTGGACGAGTTCGATTTGAACTCAAAGATTAAATTGTTTTTCAATACAGAAGTATTTTTCATATGTGCTCAATGTCAGCTTCATTTACATTTTTGGCTGGCTCCATTGTCATAAGTTAACTTGCCCCTAACAGTTTTTTTTTCTTCTTGGTCGATAATGGTAGAAATAGTTTTGTAAACAGCATTTTTGGAGGTATTTGCCTAAACAAACCTAACAAATATTTAAGTTTGACAGCTATACCTCTGATTTCCCATGTTGTATATTAAATAGAGAGTGTTTATGTACTCTGTTTTGTGCTATTTTATTTTTATGCAGCTGAGCTGCAATGCTTTGGCAAAGGAATGTACAATTATTCGCCATGCCAATGAAGCCCATTAAAACTGAAAGTGAGAAAGAGAGAACAATTACATATTAAAAGGGATACAGATGCAAAAAGCACTCGATTGTATTTGTGTGTGAAACCTGTTTTAATTTTGCACAGAATAGCCAATGAAAATGCAGGTGGACTATGAAGGTCAATGAGACATCAGGGGCTCACGCTCACAGTCGTTTTACACAGATCACCAACATTTCTAAAGACCTCTTTCTCTCCATTTTCTGCTTGGCCAGCCGTTGTGAGCAGCATGAATAGCCCTCTGTTGTCCTGTGCTATGATCGTCACATACAGACATTGAATGTGATGGATGAGCTTTTACAGCACTCCATCTCATTACCCGATACTGAGGAGGGCAGAACAGTGCTTTAATTCTAGATGGTATTACAAAGAAGTACATTTTTTAATTTAACATATAGAAATGCCAAATAATGAATTAGAATATTGTTCCATCATTAATGAATAACTACACAGAATCAAATGAGTCACGCAATATTAATACTAACTACTGTTAGAAACTCATTAACGAATCAGTTATAGTGCTCAGTCGAATCTATCAGCTAATATTAACTACTATTTTTTTCATAACTCCCAGAAGACTACTAAGAACTACTATTATATAGAGGTTCATAATACACATGAATAATGCATAATGTATAATTAATTCTGAAGTGAAGGTAATGGTAACACTAGTAATGACTCAACTATTACCAAATCCTTCAGAAGGAATTACTAATTATTTGGATCAGTATTCTAAAGTGAAAAACATAACTCTCCAGTAATGAATAAAATTATTGTAAGCTTTTGAGATTTTTGTAAAGTATTGGATAGTAATGACTCAAATGTTACTACATCCTTCAGAAGGAACTAATGATTTCAATATTCAATATTGGATCAATTTAAAAGCATGATAACTCCCTATAATTACCTCCTGGGATTTGGTAACACTTATTGTATAATATATATTACACATAACTTGTGGGTTACCATGATCTTCACTTTAGAATACTGTTCCAAATAATTAGTAATTCCTTTAGAAGGATGTACTAGTAACACTTAAGTCATTACTATCCAAAACCACAAAGGTTTACAATGACTGCACTGAATATTAAGGAGTTATCATGCTTTTTACTTTAGAAAACTGATCCAAATAATTTGCAATTCCTTCTGAAGGATTTGGTAATACTCGAGTCCTTACTAGTGGGTTACCATGATCTTGACTTTAGAATTAATTATTAACCTAGTTCTTCATAGTTACGGGAGGTATGAGAAAATAGTTAAAAGTAGTTATTGATTAGCTAATAGAGAACAACCACATTTGACTAAGCACTAATTTGTTAATCAGAGTTTCTTGTTTGTTAATAGTAGTTACTAATGTTAATAGTGCATTATCCATTTGTTCCTGTGTAGTTATTCATTAATGATGGAGCAGTATTCTAAAGTGGTAACGAATTCTCTTCGAAGCCACTTAACACAAGAAGTGCCAGAAATGCATAACTACTAGAACTGCCGCAAGCGGCCATTTTGACCGCTAGATTCCAAACTCTATATCTTTAATGATAAATACCCAATTGAGAGATTAATGCATTTATTGTTTTAGGATATCTTTTAAAAACGAAATAGGTAAATATATTCTTCTTTTTTTTTGCCTTATGTGTAATTTATATAAAAAATATTTTGAATGAAAATACAGACACTTTTAGTAAAAGTCAGGTACCAGCAGGATTTTATTTATTTTTTCAAAAAAGTTATTGCAGATATAGAATTCAAAACGGTCAAAATGACCGTCGTCGCCATTCTAGTGTTAAAGATGAAGAAATAATGTTTAATTCTATGTTGAGGATGAAAACACGTTTTTTAATTGCACCTGGTTCTTGTGCCCTCCTGACACATTCCCTGAAACGCTACAAGCCAATCACATCAGCTACTGTCAGCATCTGTGGCAGATATACATTTAAGCATTCCATGCAGGTTGTCCAGTGCAGTTCTGCTCTCTCAGTTTATCTACACATCCACACTCGATTTTACAACAACACCCTTGAGGAACACCATGGATAGTAGTTTCAGATATCTTCAATGCTCTTTTTTTTTTACCCATATCAAATTTCAAATCATGTTTGAGAATCCTGAGTTCGAAATTACCAGTGGTGCACAGCAACTGCTCATTTTTTGATTACATTGAAAACTTTTACTTCACTTCCAAAGCATGATATAGTTTTTTTTTCATTACCTTTCTTAAAATCATATTACATGTTCCTTGTGGTTACTCTAGACCTGATCTGTGAGGCAATAGTGATATGTGTATGTGTATACTGCTGTCTATACAAAGAATTGCCTTTGAGGACAATAAAGTTGAAAGATTCTTGAATTAATGCTTCTTTTGAACAGATTCTTCTAGATTACTGAGGGTAATTTCACAAATGACACTTAATAATTTGTTCGAGATTGGACTGATCTGTTTGCCAATGTTCTTGCGTCAACAACACTCTGAATCAATGAATCCGGTTGGAGCGATTCAATCATTGCATTTATATAAAGGACTGGGGACTGTCACAGGGCATCGTGCTCACAATGTCTAAGTCCTTGAAACATAACACAGTGGTAACAGCATATGATTTTTACACATCTGTGCATCAGTGTGTCTCGCCTGCTTTTACACTGTGAAATAAGCTTTTTGAAATAAAAAGCCATGTTAGAAGCAGCACATCACTAGCAGCTGTTTTGGAGGTGAAGGGCGCAGAGTGAGGACGCAGAGGTCAGAACTGCTATGTCTGGGTGTCAGACTGTGGCGGTGGCACGTTTTACAACTCCCTGCTGAATCTCATCCCTTTCTCCTCCTCCTTCTACCTACATGCCACATTACATTTTGAAGGTGAATCCCATAAATACGGAAATTATGAAGCAGGTTGAGTTACCCAGGAGGATGCCTCTCTGTGAGCCTGCCAGATATTCTTGCATGGCGGCTTCCGTTTGGGAAGATGCCGTATACGACCGGCAGTAGAAGCCCTGCAGCTGGCTGCACTAAACTTTAGATGGAAATGGCCCTTAAATCATTGGTTTCTTCTTCCTTAAAGAAATGATGCCTGATGACACAAGGGGAAATGAGATGGTAGAGAGGTGTGATTGAGGTAATCCCTGAGAGGCCATATCATTCCGGGTTCGTTTCTTTTGTCTATAGCTTCTATTTCCCTCTCCATCTTTTTTGATCTGTACAAATGGGATGAGAAAATTAGCCTAATCTCTATGAGGATTCAGATGGGTTCAAGCACGGGCATGCATATACTCAGCAGGTGCACTGACCTTCTCTTTGGTTGCCTTCTTTGCTTTTCTTTTTCTTTTCTTTTCTTTTCTCGTTTCTCTTTTCTTCCAAAAGAGATTGGTAAAAATTGGTAAAAGCCATTTACCAATTCAGAGATCTCTTTCTTTCTTTCTTTTCTTTCTTTCTTTCTTTCTTTCTTTCTTCTTTCTTTCTTTCTTTCTTTCTTTCTTTCTTCTTTCTTTCTTTCTTTCTTTCTCTCTCTCTCTCTCTCTCTCTCTCTCTCTCTCTCTCTCTCTCTCTCTCTCTCTCTCTCTCTCTCTCTCTCTCTCTCTCTCTCTCTCTATCTCTTTCTTTCTTTCTTTCTTTCCTTTTGTCTATTAGTTGTTTCCAAAGGAATTGACCTTATATTGAAACCATTACCAGAAAGTGTAATTTCAAAGAGAAAATGCATTAGCACTCAGATTGGTCTGATTTGTCCATGTCTTTTGGATAGCTTCCCTGCACTCCCATGTCAATCGGAGGAGAGGGAGTGGGTGCAGAAGGGAGAAGAGAGCCAGGAACGACCACAGCTGCTGGATGATGGGACTTGGCCAAGGCCCCCCCTGCTTCCGCTTTCGTTTGCCAGCACTGTGGAGTGAAGCGTGCTCAATAAGAGCAGAGTGGACTAGGCCACAGGGGCAGCGGGGCCACAACCTGTCAGAAGCAGCAGTGCCAGCCCACTGAGCCATTTGGAGGTACTGATGACTCAAAGTGACTTTCATAAGTTCCACTCTGAGAGTTGTCATTGACCCAGCTCTATCCAGCAGTAAACATCCACTTCATTTTACATAGTTACAAATTTCTTGTAGATCCAGAAAGAGAAAGTCAACGTGGTGTAATTCTCACACGAGACCTTCAGGGTGCTACGGCCCAAGACCTTGAGATAGGCTCCAAAATTCCCATGACCTTACTGAGACATGTGGTTTTTGAGAATGGATGGATGAAATTTTAAATATCAAATGTAATATATTCAGTATAGGTAAGGGACATATACATATTTTTAAGTGCTGTAATTTTTCTTAATTTTTTTAATCACCTTTTAGCTTTTTTGCATTTACTGAAATAGTTCTGCAAAGTGACAAATTATTTTTTGTAAAAACTCAGTCTCAGTCTCTCAATCTCTCAGTCTCTCAAATTATATGAGGTCTGCATGTATAATAATTTGACAATAATTAGAAAAATGTTGTTTAAAATAGTTTTAGAATAATTAAAGCATGTCACACGACTGACTTGACATTGAATTAGCCATTTGAAATGGCTCCGATTTTTGTATAGCAGCAATTTGGTATTTATCTGAAGGAGGTTGTGGGGGAAATGATGTTACATCCAACTAACTGAAGCTCTAAGCTAGATTAAAGTCAACAAAGTCACCCATAGATGTCACAGACCCTTGAGGATTGACAGGCTGTCGACAGGTTTAAAATAAGCGAAGAAAGATGACAGGGTTACAAAAGGACTGCGGGGACCTAAGTGTTCAATGGAGACTGTCAGACAGGTAATTCACTGGTAGGAACCCTGGGGAAAGCATGGCTTCTTTCATTCCCCAGTCCCCTCTTTGTACTGCAGGAGCACTCTGTGCTATGATTCACCAGACGCGCTGGTATAAATGTGTTTTTTTGTGCTGCTTTATTATTTTTGCGAAAGTGACTAGAGATTAATATTGTTGTTGATAACAGCTCTTCCATCTGCAGCACCGCAGATGCCGAGTTCATCTACTACATCTAATTTGAGATAAAATTCCTGCTGTTGTGTCTCGGCTGTGACATCTCTGTCTAAAACTTCCCTAGAAGGCTGGAGGGGGGCTTTGCCTATCTGATTGCGATTGTAATTGCATGCGGCAGAAAACCACCACAAAGTCATCAATCAGCTGGTATCCATGGGAGGTTTAACTGAATTTCATTTTCCCATTTTGCAAGACTTATAGCTAGTGTGAGCGCCAGTCCACGGCAGGGAAAATTAGTTTAATGTGGAATGTCATATGTGCTGCGTGACGTGGTAGCATCCATCAGGGCGCTGGCCGCATATATGTGCTTGCCTCTCATGTGGCATTAGAAGTCTTTTGTTGTTCACTAAAATAACCTTATAAGGTATACTCTCAGAAATATGTGTGCATAAAAAGTTTTACAATTAAAAATAACTTTTTTTAATTGAATTTGTGTGTTTTTTTCCTAAATACATCTTTGTATTATTTAACCTTCCATCACAACGTTAGATAATTTTGTTGTAGTTTTTTTTTTTAAAGCTGACATGATCCTAGTATCTTCCTCTCTCTCTTTCTTCCCCGCTATCACACACTCACTTACACGCGCACACGCGCTTTCTTTCATACTCAGCTGTTCCTCATCTCCCTATGCAATCAGTATCTTCGTTTCCACACCTGTCCTCTCTTTCTCTCTGATTAGCTTATCTACTTCTAGTTCCCTTCTCTCCTTTGTCCTTTGCCAGATTATTAACTTTGTACACGTTCGTGATCGTTCTCTATTCAGTCTTGTCTTGCTCCATCTGGTCTGCGTACTCGTCTACGTTTGTGTGTTTGTGCTAACCTTGTGCTCTGTCCAGCTCTCCTGCTACTGAACGCTGAGTTTGGCCCCGTGAGTACACCTTTCTACGGCCGCTGCTGTTTGCCTACGCTGTTCTCATCTACGGACCTGTATTTCCCGGTCTCGGGCCATCTCCTGCTTATGTTCTTTATTATTGAGAGACTTTCTGTTTGCCAGCCTAAGCGGCCACTTGCCTAATTTCTATTAAAGACACTATTACCTGCTTTCGCTTTTGGGTCCTCTCTCTCAGCTCTGACAAAAGTTGTCCACACAGTTGTTTTTTTTGTCTGTAATCTACCTTTACTTGAAACTTAATTGATCTCAACTTTAAATTGATCACATGTATGAATACAAAGATAAGATCCACTAACTTTTTTTTCTTATGTTCTTGCTTTTTAATCTAGTGGAAAACTTGTATCAACGAGCAATATAAATCACATCACTGCCGTAATTAGCTGTCAAAATACTGCTCGGAGGGATTTTGAAAGTAATGGTTTCATTGTCACAATATACGAATTAGGCTTGTATCGTATTTGAGGCTGTCTTGAAGCTGCTGTAAGGTGTCTCCTGCGGTTTGCAGAGCCGTCGCCTCCTGGGGTCCACTTCATCATATCAGGGGAATAAAAGCATGCTAGAAAAGAAGTTGATAAGAGATACATAGGAGACATCAAACAACCTGTCAGGAAGGATGTTTCTCACAGGCACTTTTTATGCACCTTTTCAAGAGTCCGACTATTTCCTGCAGATGCCTTCAAAGGTAGCAATAATGTAGATTTGCACAAGAAGTGATAGTAATGGTACATTTATGGTGTGTCATGAAACCTCCTTTGCTGTGATAACTTTTTAGATTTTAATTAGATTCTACTTGCAATAAAGTATATTGATTTTTCCTTAATAAAAGTAATTTCCAAACTTTTGAACTGTATTGTAAATATATTATTATTATTTGCTGCTTTAAAGTATAATATTTCATATAAATTCCAGTAGATGTTTCTTTTTTTTTTGCATCTGGTTTGCGTAGCAAAGATGTGTCTGCAGTATGTATTGATTCATATAAATGCCACAGCAGGGCTGAAAACAATGCAATGAATAGTTAAATAAATTTTAATTCAATGCAACAGGGACACAATCCAATGTAGGCAAATGATAGGCTGGATAATTAATAACTATAGAGGGTTTGAATGATGGTAACTGGTTTTGTCTTACAGGTTTCTGGTCGCGCACACACACACGAGACGATGAGATGACTTAGATGACTCGGAACAGGATAACAGAGTTAGAAGACCACTGAAGCTTACTGTAGGAAATTCCCAGGTAAGTTTGCAAGTTAGTCTGGTGTTCTCAGACGAGGCCAGACAATGACTTGTGGTTGTGTGTGTGCGCGCGCGCGCATGCTTTATAGTGTGTGGTTAAAGGGGTCATTGGATGCAAAATTCACTTTTAAATGGTGTTTGCATATAAATGTGTCTTTGAAGTGTGTGGACACAGCCACCATACAATGAAAAAAAAATCCATTCACTTTTTTTTTATCCTCAAAAAGCCTAAACACACTCAATAATCAAGCCGTTTGGATTTTCTGAGCAATATGATGTCATATTGCTCATGCTCCGCCCACGACCGATGACGGACTGTCCCGTAATAGCATATTTACGCCGTAAGCCATTTGTATACTGTCTGCCAAGGCAGCACTTTACGTGTCTTGTGTCATTAAATAGCCGTTAGACAAGAAATTAGTGTGTCACAGGTCCTGGTTGCAGCTGAGAAGGAACATGATCTATATGCAGCAGCCTTTATTAATCACAAAATCAAACTAACAGAAATACTCAAGAATTCGCATACATGAAACAGAACTACTGAGCTTACAGCGACG
This sequence comes from Meda fulgida, assembly GCA_030578275.1. Taxonomy (NCBI): domain Eukaryota; kingdom Metazoa; phylum Chordata; class Actinopteri; order Cypriniformes; family Leuciscidae; genus Meda; species Meda fulgida. Next base: position 22,293,064 of record CM060629.1, read on the forward strand.
TCGAAAGACAACTAGACCTAACAAGACCCACCTGACCTAAAGACTAACACAATCAGTAACCAAGGATACAAACAGGTAGGGGACGGAGGAAGACTGAACTAATTAACAGGTTAGAAGCTTAAATAGGAAATACACAGAGATAAAGATACAAAAACAGGTCAAAAACAAACTCTAAACATGAACAAATAAACTCAAAACGTGACAGAGTGTGACAACTGCAAAGATATAATTTAATGAGGCTCTTCATTTACACAGAACCAAAGCCTAAAAGCTTACTTGAAACTGTTATTTTGCTCCCATGCAAGTGCTTATGTTTCCTCCAGGAAATGCAATTCACGAGTTCACACTTACAAATAAGTCAGATAGAATAAATGCGTATTTGGCATGCTGTCCGAGGAGAGGACTCCGGGCTAGGTATTCGGCCAGAACCCAGAGTACTCCCCCCGTATTCCTGGCTGTGAAAGAATAAGCCAAGAGTGAGGAGTGGGAGTGGTGGAGGGATGCTGAAAACTGTCAAGGAATGTTAGGTGAGTTAGAGTGAATATATATATGCTTCCTCTCGTGCTGATAGGGTAGACATGGTAATTGTTTGATGACAAGTTGATTGGAATGATTATTTTAAAGTGCTCCCCCCGAACGTTGTTTATAAAACATCATATCTATTTAAAATGCTGTTTAATTTTTGCCTTTGTTTTGATTTAAGTCTCAGACCCTTTTTTGTTGTTCTGAAGGGAAGGTGAATCAGTATTTGCTGTTGCGTCTTTGTGGTCCCCTTTTGTTGGTCTCCTTCCATTACAGATATCTGCCTCATTTCTTCTGCCTCATTTACAGGCTGATTGGAGCTGGGCAGGAGGATAAAGGCCAAAGCACTGCAGCCTGATTCACTCAGATAATGAACGAGATCCATAATTAGTAAGAAGAAAGCTTCTGTCTTTCATATGGCATGAATAGATTTTGAGAGAGGGAGCGAGCGTGTGTGCGTGATTTGTGGGTGAGACCTTTGTGTCATTGCTAATTGCCGCTAATGAGTTGTCTGTTCAGGCCGTGTGTCAGTGGAATGAGAGCGTATAACTTCCATATATCAATGTTCTCATTGCATCCTCATGTCCTTTTATTAGTTTTTTCTCTCTCATCTTTCCTCCATCATCATCAGGTACATTCTGACTTTGAGCACAGATAGCATTCGGACTCTTAGAGGTTAATTGTTTGAATCCTTCTCTAGCGGATGAAGATTTTTGCCCCAGGCGAGGACATCATTGCACATCTGTAGGGTTTCATATCGTGATCTACAAAAGAACCAGTGCCTTACGCTCCCAAGGCAGCTGAAGATTCCTTTATGCTGTGTGAGGCAGCGAAGTGAGTCTTATGTGAAGTTTATTACTCATTAGTGCTGGCTCTAAAGAGAAGATATTTCCCTCTCACAGTAATTGCTAATTGGGTAAGAGGTAAAAAGCTAACTATGGCTGTGATTGACTGAAATTCATGGCTCAATTACAAATACTTGATCTCTAACATCCTGGCAGGGGGTATTGAGTCTTTAAAGAGCAGCATCAGAAAGTATTACAAAGCTTTGTGTGAATGTACCCTCTGGATGATACTTAAGCTCAGGTTCAGTCTAGTTGTCTCTTTTTTTGCTATAACCCACTGCTGGAAATATTTTATAACACTAACATCACAGTCGCTGTGTAAAATAAAAGTACATGGTGAATATATTATTTTAAATCTACCATAAAATAATCGTTTATGGATAATTATCCTTTTTCTTCATGGAGTTATTACTATGTATTTATGATGCCCAAGATAATGGTAATGCATATGTTAAGCTCTCCTAACACAGACAGAGGTTTTGAACCACACAGGCAGAGAGAGAGAGAGAGAGAGAGAGAGAGAGAGAGAGAGGTCTGATCTGCCTCTGCCGCGGCTGAGTGGAGACGACTGCGCTGAAGTCATTTAGACGTGTGATGGAATGGAGATGTGACAGATTTCTAATAGATGTGTAAATTAGTAATAGGCATATGCTTGGCATATTTGAATCTGGCACTGACGTGCAATTGTATCTCCAAAAATTGATGTGTGTGGTTGAAATTGACTGTCGTTTCTTACCATTAACTTTTGTACTAGAACATCTCATTATTCCCAGCAGCAGAATACATGATCCCCGCAAAAAAGGTCCTGTGACCGTGGTTTAAAATCATTATGGCTTACTAAAACACTATTTGCATGGCTTGTTAAATTATATAACAACAAGTGGAATTCCCAAAAATAATTAATCATGGTTATTAATTTAGTTCTTCATAAAGCAAGTATTGTTTTTTTAAGCAAATCTATCCATCTATCTATCTATAATCCTTTTACAGCTGCAGATCTAAAGTCTGTTTGCATCATTTAATAATTTTTCTGTTTATCACAAAACTGATTTTTCAATCAATGTTTTCTCAAGCCAACATTCAAAGTTTGTCTTGACATACGTGTTTTTAGTTACAAGTGAGTTTTTATTTGTTTGAATTTCAATTAATTTCCATAATTTTTTACTATGCATCCTGTTTGTTTCCTACTTGAAAATTGCTATTTAAGTTTAGAAGGCATTCTCAATTCATTTCTGAGTGGCACGCACATCTTAAACTGTATACCTTGCTGAAATCAATATTGTTTTACTGTATATTAACCTTTTCAGTACCAGCTAATTTGTGTAATTTTGTGTAATTATGTACTTCAACCAAATAGGCAACATTATATACAGAATTGATTGTTACAGAAAGTGATTGACAGTCTTTGCAAGCAAGTTTCCCTTAAATGAGAACTGAGACCATCAATAAAGCAGGTAAGGCAAAAAAAAAAAAAAAAAAAATCTGCTTATTTTCCTGATGTGATTAATCACAATTTCTTGTTTCTTCAGGGACATCATCTGTAATGAATTTTAAGACAATTTTCTCTTTCTAAGCCTTGCTGTATGCATATATTCAGTTTTAATTGCCTCTTTCCTAGCATGCTTTCATCTCAGGGAAAATTTGACCTTTAGTGTATAATTGATGAGTAAAATATATTGACCCTTGTGAGAAATAAGATGGCTAGAGTGGGTGGTATGACAAAGGTTTTTCAGTGTTTTTACACATCCAAAGAGTGGCAATAAATCGTGGGAATGATGAATTTCTCACTCATTATAATATTTAATTATATGTGTATAGATATAAATATAGATAATATATTGATCAGCTAATGGCATCAAAGATTTCAACCCAGTTATGTCTTATTTGACCATTTAATACTTAAAATACTGAAATAGAACAAATATTAAATTAGTTTTTAACCTTAATGACGGTGAATATAGAGTTCAAAAGGGGCCAGAGGTTTTGTCTTTTTTTTCTTTTTTTTTTTTTAAAATCTCTTCATAACCTTGTCACTTCATATCATAGCGAGCTGTGTGATGGGTCAGATGCTGGACAGTGGGCAGTGATGCTCATCATAGCAGCTGCTGGCATGCTGGACACCCCCACAACCCCCTGGAGTGAAGGATGGCATTATGGTTACATTTATCAAGAGAAAGATTTTAGCCCATATAGAAGCCACATCAAAACAGCAAGTGTATTAGCACAGATTGTTAATGCTACAAATAGATGGCCTCATTATTTAGATTTACAGTTATACTGGTGATTATAAACTACTGTCAAAACATTTTGGGTCAGTAAAATAGATTTTTAAGCAACAGCATTTGCTGTCACTACTGTCAGTTTAATGCATGCTTGCTAAATAAAAGTATATATTTCAAACAAACAAAAAAAACTTAATGACTCCTTTTAAATAATAATATATAAATTGAAAGTTGCTTTTCTAGAACCACACCTTTTTCACACAGTAAAAATGCTTGTGCATGACATCATCACTTGTGGGCGGGCCTATATTTCATTTTGCAAGGCTCCCAAGATTTGGGTTTCACAATTCTGTACAACCGTGCCAACCATTGCCACTTCCCATACTCTTTTTTTTTTTTTTGAGAAGTATGCCAGAAAAGGTAGGTCAGGAAACTAGCTTAAAAAAAACTTCTGAAGGTTCTACATTTATAGGAAAGTAGAGAAAAAAAAATCGGTTCTTGGCCTTTTATTCCAAATAGACAATTCACCAAGGAACAGTAAGTGTTGAAAGCTGCCATTGTTCTGTATGAATTTCGAAAGTACTCGCATTATAACTGAGCCAATGGTTTGTTTTTTTGTAAAGGAAATATTTTAGATTATTTCTGAGAAACTGAGCTCAAGTAAAGGGCAGACATGGACTTTTTTCCCCCTTGTTTTACTAAAATTACATTGAGAGTCTCGAGACTCCAAAGACTACCCAGAGTGCTGTGCGGTGTTCCCCAAATGGAGGTCATGTGTTCCTCTTTGCGTCTAATTGAAACCCATGAGCCCAGGACTATATGGAGACATTGAAGAGTATCATATGAAAAGCAGATTTTTGAGAATATCTTTGTGTGTTTTCAGTAATAATTTATCAGACAAATAGGATGATAGTCAATGAGGCTCCAGAGCTTTGTAACTTCACACTAGCAGTGTAAGATGTACAAAACAACATCATCTTGCTTTGTATTTCATTGGTTCCAGGTTTCATTTGTGCAAGTGAAAGGTGAACATAGTGTTCTTTTCAATACAGGAGTAGGTCAACCAAATGTAACGGGGCCTTTAGCCCGTCATGTAGGGGAATATGGATTATGGCTGCTCCCCAAACGTTTTTTAGCCTCGTTACACGCTAATGTGTGTATGTGGTTTCTTACTTTATTGTTTGAAAAAAATCTAAAGATCGACAAGGGTAGGCTTCAGATATAATAATGTCACACGGTGGCTTCCTGAAGAAAAATTGCATATATTAAAACACAGTGTGTTATGCTCCTCCCTCCCCAGATCTAATAAAGTAAGTGAGACTACCCCCACTCCCTAGCAGCTCTCAATGAAAATGTACATTAGCACAAAAACAATTAAAACAATTTATTTTTCTTGTGATTGGTTATGTCTTTTTGTCTAAAGAATGAATAAAATAAAACAAAATAAATTCACAGTCTTTGAGTTGTCTCTCTTTCTGAATTCACACCAACTTTTCAACACTGAAGTTGTAAAACTCTTCTCTTGTGATATAACAAATCCCTTATGGAACTTCGAAATGAAATAATTTTCAATGTGTCAATTTGTATACCAACAAATTATCACCTTTCTCAAAAGATCACCTTCAAACAATCACATTTGAAACCAACAAACATAAACATACCATCAAATTTCACCCTTGAATAAGCACTTTTAAATGTTCACTCACAGTTCACAGTTTATCAGTTCAGTCACTGGAAAATCAGGAAAATACCAGTTCACGGAACGATGAATTCGAGTGCGTTGTCTGGACGTTGGGTTCGTTGCAATAACTGAAGATCATGTATTGAAGTGTGCAAGTTCAAGTATGCACTCAACTTGGTATCAACCGTTTCACAAATGAACTGTCTCAAAAATAAAATCAACTTGATGGTGAATTAAACTGAGATGTCACTTGAATGGCAGGGCAACAACAATCCTCACTCTGGAATCAGCGGAAAAAATTATATCTCTTCATTAAGTGCGTACTGCGTACTAACTGCTTCAGCGGGCTCACTCTCACGTGCTCTGACTCGTGCGGGAAACTCAATTACAAGTGAACCGTCTCATTTAGCCACTAACTCGACGATACTTTTCTATCAAAACACGAGAAGTGCATAAAACTGCAAAAAAACGTGTAACAAGTCTCTGAATGACAAAAATCGAACTAAGTTTGCACTTAAAACGTACTCACAGCTTCCGTGGTCTTCACAATGTGTCACCGCGTCATTCTCACAGTAAACGCATACCACTGGAACAGTCTTCTACAGAATCAAACTTAGGTCACTACTCACACTTTCACTTAGTGCTGTCTGCGGTTGCTCTTTACTCTACTTAAGCCTCGGTAATCTTCAATTGAAGCGACTTATCGAACGAGTTTCTCAATCGCGACACTGCACTCTCTTCTGCGTCAGTCACACACATCACAACCGGTTACACAAATGTTGTCATCAGATGTTTCCTCAGGATTAAAGCTTTAATCTTTCTAGCATCATTAAACAGTTTTCAATACAATGAGTAGAGTATCAATAGATAATGTGAACTTGCATTCCAACTTCGGTATTGGAGAACACAAGCTGTAGTGCTATCAAGCAATCATACTTATTAGAGCAAGACATTTTCATAAGAGATCATTGGAACCAAGATTCAAAAGAAAGAACTTGTCTTGCCAGTTGTTGAAAAGAAAGACTTTCATGGATAATTGCAGTGCACTCTGCATGAAAAAACAGAGCTCACATTACTTCACAGTGAGATCCCACAACCCAATCAAAAGTTTCACTTGAGGTCTTTACTTTCTGTTTCAAAAGTTTGCTTGTACAACTGTTAAAGTCCAGCAGAATTAAGAGATCTGACAAGTGGGAGTTTAGCAACAGCCTCTCTGCACAGTGAAACATTGACTCAAATTAAAAATGATCTCAGAGCCATACAACCTTGAAATACAAGGGTGAAGCTACTGTATAAAATATCACAAAGCAGTGCTACTCACCAATTTTTTTTGAAACTCTCAAACTCTAATTCAGATATGTTGCAGGGTAGTAATTAGCACTGCTGGCCAGTGAAATACTGCCGTGTCATGGAGAAAGAATCAAAGATAATTGTTCAACCTTCATTTACCTCTGTGTGAGTTTCAATTGAGCCCAGAGTATGAGTTTGCTCTCTCACTCTTCTGCCTGAACTTTTATTAATTTCAGAATGAATTTCAAATATTTTGTGTAAAGCTCCAGTCAGTAACCTTTTTGGGTTAAAAATTGTCCAAGTACAATTGAGCAAGTACATAACCAGCCAGGGTTCAAAACTATCTGCTTGCCGTAGCTCGATTCTAAACAGTAAGCTTGTAATAATGTTTTTTATTTCCAGTGGTACTGGTGGATTTCCGCGGGAAATTCAAGCACGTCTTTGCTTCATTACGTCACATCTGTACACATAAAGAAGGTGTCTCGGCTAGTAGGCTATATTGCGTGTGAGGATGTTGGATGTAGAGATGTATAGCATTTTATCACAGCACTTGATATAATTAAGCTTATCAAATTGATGGCGGATCTAGAAAGGTTCTAACGACAATCACCAGTGACAACTGGAGATTCACCCATTGTAAAATGCAAAAGACTTCGGACTTCGGAGTGGCTACAGAAAAAAAAGAGACTTGGGCACATGCGAAAACAAGGATAAATATGCATCTGATTACAGATACGTGTGTTTGTATTTCAAAGAGAACCAGTTCTAAAGAACATTAATTTGTTGGTATGATAATTAGAAAGTAGACTGCACACAAATGGAGACTGAACTACAGGTATCGCTAATACACATTAAATGTAGTCACACAATGTTAATGTTGTTAATATTAATAATTTGAGAAAGTATATTTTGCACGGTTTGACGTGATATGATAAGCGACTGTTAGATTTAATCAGCGCAATTTACTGCAATGCTTTTTTCCCTTAGTTGGTCAGAACAAAAGTGGATGTTACTTGTTCAGATGACATTTTCCAGTGAAAATTCTTATGTTGGTCATACTTTCAAAAAGTAGAATCTGTGATTCCGAATGCCAGTATCCACACCGGCGCGGTGACTGACAGCACATTCTCCTCAAAACATTGGATTCATCCGTGCTGTGCCGTGCCGAGGCACAACCTCGTTAAAGTTGATAATCCCGGCAATAACTGCAATTGCAGATTTCGAACAGAGATGGCGACAAAGAGGAAAAACTATGGACTGCAGCTTTAAAGCAGGCCTATGCAAGTTTTCTACCTTAACCGAACAGCTTCTGAGTCATTGGAATGGTTATATTACTTTTTTCGGGTTGAATGGTGGTCGTCTCGCACCCCCCCCCCCCCCCCCCCCCCCCCATCGCATGAGAGCGGAAAAAACACACTTGCAACTTTGAGCCGGCGAGCCGCCGGCTGCAGCATCAGAAAGTGTCGCGTGATATCAGGGCTCGCGATGTAACGAATTGCTGTGGTGTTCAAGGTGCACATACAATGCCGATAGTTCAACAGGGCGCGCACAGGTAAAAAAGTTACATAGTTCTGCTTTAAAGATGCAAGAATATACTTCAATGTATATCAAATAAATTAATTTGCAATTGTTACAAATTTTGTGGGAGGACTAATAAAGCAGGCTTGATAAGACGAAAAGAGGAGCAGAATGGTATCAGAGAGAAAGATTTTATATAACCATCCAATATCTTTTACCTGAAGTGTAAGGTCAAGTATATATACTGGCTTTTGGCACTTACTTTTTTTAGAGTTCTAAACTAATGTATTTTGAGTGTCTATAGCCTACATTATATCATGATTGCATTGTTAGATAATTCCTGAAGAGCACTCAACAGATGAGTTGCTTCATCAGTGTTCTATACTTTTCCAATTGTCGACCTCTCCATTTTGAAGATTATTTTTAAAAGCCTTTTCTACTCTGCTTCAGTATACATCCTCGTTGGCACAACATTGAAGACCTATTACAAAGAGGGCATTCATTCTTTGCTAATGATTTGAATTGCTTCCTTGATTCACCCACTAATTTTCATCACAGAGGTCAAAGTGTCCTCTCTTCCCCTCTTCACCCACCCCCTGTTCAATCTTTTGCACATTGTTAATCTTCCAGGAATGCACCACTGCATTATGGGAAGAGATCTGATATTTACATGCATTTTGAGACCCCCCCCCCCCCCTCCTTTTTTTTCAGGGTGTTTGCCCTATGATATTTTATATTAATATACAATAGTGATGCACAATATTACATTTCTGGCCAATACAGAATGTGAATTATTATTATTTGTATGTGATATGATAAATATACAAATTATTTAATGTTTCTAAATAAATTAAAAAGAAAACACGACACTAAAATCAGACATATTAAATGTTTATTTGGTCATCACAAAATAATAATGTGCTGTGTGAAAATTTTTGTTACATTTGCTAAACACTACATTTAAAGCGATTTTAAAACCGCTTTGTATTGTTACAATGTCAGTAGTTTATGTACAGTAAAAGTTTACTCCTCCAAGTTACATAGACTGAAAAAAGTCATGTTTATTTGTTAAAAAAAGTATTTTGACAGCTCCAGGACTTTCTTGAAAACTTTCTATTCCCGCCCACGGACAGTTAGATCAACAGAGGGTTATTAACAGGACAGTATTAACAGAACAGTAAGGTTTATCACTGAAAATTGCATTGTACAATGTATACTCTTCAAACAGTGTTATTGTAAAAATGCAACACTATGGCAACAGCTTTCTTATCTGTACGCGATGGCATTTTGCTTCAGAGGTTGGGCGGAACTGACTGAACAGCATTTTTTTTAAGTTTATCCCCTCCGGTCTAAAACACTGTGTTTGTGGTCATCCAGTTTGAAATGTTGACTACAAACATTTACAAGTATTTTCAAGCCCACTGAATCCTTCACTTGAAACTGAATGTAACTCACTCCGCTAAGCGTTTACACATTGAATCCTTGCACCTGGGAACAATGCAAGTCGACCACATTATAACTAAAAGTTTGCTAAGAAGTATTTCCTACTAAAGTGAGTTGGCACATCTTGCCCTGTTCCTGCTCATAGATACAAGTTAATTTAGCTGTTAAGGCTGTTTGATGTGGAGTTTATTTTATAAGGAGCATATGTGAGTGTTAAATTTCCTTTGAATAATAATCAAATGATTTATAGTGTTTTTGAATCTAAAAACAAAACAATTGTCATTTGTTGTATATGCTTCTTTTCTTTTCTCCCTTTCTCCCTTTTATTCTCACTTTCACTTGTAACAGTATAGATATTGCACATCCATAATCTCAGCAGTTGCACACACATTTAATTAATGAACTTTGCTTAAGTGAGCTGCCTTTTGAAGGTGAAATATGGTGATTTCAGTGCGATAACATGGTTAGTCTGTTTGAGTCAGTACTGTTTTACAGAACTGCAACTTTTACTTTCTCGCCTGCTTTAACAGATTCTTGTAGTTATTATTTCATACATTTCCAGTCCTCGGTTTCCTCTACTTACCATTATGTTCAGTGCCATGGGAGGGCTTCAGAAGACTCACTCATATTTTCAACTCTTTGAAAAGGCAGTTTTTGTGCAAGATGTGCCACTCACTGTGAATACAAAGGAAAAATTGCCATCATTCAAATAAAAGAGAGTAGAAACAATAGCATGTTCCAAGAACTCCCAAAGCTGAGGTAGGCCGGTAGCTTGAGCACTAGGTTTGTTTTCTTTAAGGAAGATTTAACATGTGACTCATGTTTCATTTTTTTATAAACAAATCAGTTTACCACATTTTACATATTCACAAAATGTAAAGAAAACAACAAATTAAACATTTCAAGTAGGTTATGAACATTTCCAAAATGAAAAACATACAAGTCGTGTGAATTCTGTGCATTCAGAACTCATTTCTGGATTTTTTATTTATATATATATATATATATATATATATATATATATATATATATATATATATATATATATATATATATAATGCATTATAATTTTAATGTATTCCAATCTGTAAATGTACACAAGATGAACCACTTTCTTTATTTCATATAGTTAGAACCATGCAGCGAAATAGAACATAGAGAGGCATTAGCACTATACATCATCGTACATGTCAAGGGGAAAAAAACCTTCTATAAAGGTAGATAAACAAAGCTAGTGTCTTTTGTCTAACTAACCATCTACATTATTTATTCTGACAAGTAATAATAGATACATTTACACATGCACATTTATAAATCCAGTTCATACATATAAATCATGTATTATTGATTTATGGAATCATGTGCACAACATGCTGTATTCTCCAGTCTATAAATAATCTCTGCACTGACATTAATATAATTCATCTGATATCCCTGTAGACGTGAGGTGATCCGATTATTCTGTTGAATAAGGGGTTAAGTGTGATTTATTTTCTGTTTCATGTCAGCCCTACCTCTGAGAACTCAAGACAGGCACTGAAGGGGAGTGTTTCCCAAGGTAGAGTGTTTAAGCCAAGGCAACTGAGCTGTGTTCATAAAATTACACAGAATAACCAATTATCCATGTTTGGCTCTGTTGAAAGCCATCTCAACACCCCAGAGAGAGGCTGTTGTCCGTATGCTAACAGATAACAAACGACCTCAGTCATTGCTTCTACATTTAGGAAGTGTTTTCTTGTTTTATTTCTCATATCTTTTTGGATAACTGGCATCAATCTCAGACTGGTTCAGTTTGTCAGGTCTTCTTAGGTACATGGAAAACCTAGGGATAGTTCACCCAACATTGAAAATTCTGTCATCGTTTGCTTGATCCCTCAAGTTGTTCCAAACCTGTATGCATTTCCTTTTTCTGCTGAACACAAAACATATTTTGAAGAATGTGGGTAACCAAACACTTGATGGGCCCTATTGACTTCCATAGTATGAACAAAAAAATACAATGGAAGTCATTGGGGGCAATATTAGTTGTTTTCATGCCTTTTGCAAGGAATTGCACCATTTCATGCCTTTCATCTTCAGAAAGATCTTTCTTCCAAGTTTCACCCCATATAGCATGAGAACTGTTACTTGCTTAATAATGTGGAACAACCTCTTTAAGTAGGGTTTCCATTTACCTAAGAAGACATGACAAACGGTTTAACAAACCTGCTTGAGATTGATACAGTTATCTAAAAAGAAACAAGAAATTAAACAAACAAATACTTTCTTTGAATAACTAAAATCTGAATGTTTATTATACTGAAATCTTACTGATGTGTCACTTGCATAATAATTTGGAACACAGTGTAACAGTTAACAGTTAAATTGTAATAATATTTCACAGTATAGCTGTTTTATCACTATATCTATTGAGCATAAGAGACTTCTCCAAGAACATTAAACAATCGTACTGACCCCAGACATCAGAGGAGTAGTGTGTATGTGTGTGATTTTTAAAAAATTACTTTATTTAATAAAAGTGCAAACTTATTAATGGCATTGTTTGAGAATTTCGCCTATAATCTATCTGTTTTTTTGTTTGTTTTTAAAATGTTTTCATTTTTGGATTGATGGACAATGGCATATACAAGATATAATCTATATCCATTGACAGATACCTCCATGTGGTGACAGGTCAGGCACAGAGAGCATTGATTAAACAGCAAATGAGCGTGAGGAAACAAGCTCTAGTGGAGAGTATCTGTCTTGGTGTGAGTTGATGGAGTACCTCAGAGCAGCAGCGGGAACCACACCTGCCTGTCTGGGTGAAGAGGAGTAGAAGAGACGGGGGAGCTGACAGGTTGCCATGGGTCATGAGGGGAAACCTCTCCACTCGCATTCAGCTCAGTGCACACACACCCTCAACAAGCAACCTATTTTTGCACATTCCTTCTCCCCTTAGCAAGCCAAGGGCTTTCTAAAGTGCAGGCTTTCTAAATGAATTAATGAAAGTCTACATGCTTATTTAACCAGGGACAAATGTTACATAGTCATATCTTACCGAGAGAATTGCCTCCTGAAGTTTGGAAGAATCTTTTTGGCCTAATCTGCAAACTTTTAGAATTTGCTCACCTTTAGAACACACTCTACCTCGACGGGAGTCTTATATTACAAATACCTCTGACAGTAATGAAGTCAATTAATACAGAGAGAATTGCTGCTGAATTACTTTAATGAAAAAACAAAACAAAAAAAACCCTAAAATGGCTATATAATTTTACCAAGCATGCTGTGGAGGGCTGGACGTAGGCTGCTGTATCAAGAATATTGTCTCATTTGTTTTGAGCTGAAGATTCAATGCCTTAAAGCTCTTATTGCAAATACGTTGCTCAACAACTGAACCAAGCTAGAAATAAAAAGCTTTCATTTTTCTATGGCTATATTAGAATTCAACTGCAAATCAATGAAATTCAGCACGTACGTTTTTCCCTCTCTGTCCAGAGGTGGCTTAACAGCTATCAATCTCAATATTGAATTACAAGTTGAGATCGCCTTGAGAGAGAGAGAGAGAAAGAGAGTGCACAGAGAATTACGAAACGCAGATATACACTGCAGAGGAATATCTCTGGAATTGTGAGAAGATGCTGAAATTGGCACTGGTTTAAAGAATTCCGCTGGGCTACCTTTTAATTAGGTCTCTCAGCCCCAGGCTGTGCATTGCCACTGCCCTGACAGTATGCAAAGTTCCTGGAAGCCCTTAATAGGATGATTGACCGCTATAGCAAAGAAACTGATGATAGCCTTCATAAGCATTGCACTTGTTTAATTACCCTGGGGTTTACAACACATGATGAATTACTGCCTCATAACCACATGCATAAAGATCGATAATTGGCATAGCCTGTTTAGAATATTAATGATAGCATTTTTTCCCCCTCCTTGCTTGCTCATGACTCACTCTTGCAAATAGTCATCTGGCATATTTCTCAGCCGTTTGTTAAAAATGTCATCCACTGGTACGGATCAATGTGTCATTTCGGTCTTCTTTTCCTTTCTAAATTGCAATTGGTCCCCGTCAGTGCGCTGTGTGAGCCGTGGCCGGAGAAAGCATGTCCGTGAAAGGATGAGCTCAAATTGTCTTAGGCACTTCTTTATGAGGCATATAAATCACACTGTAGGTTTTCACCTTGGCAGTTTGGTCTGGAGTAATTTTCATTTTGTTTTTGGAGGAAGAGAGGACTGAGGCCATTACTATAGTCTTTTGTGCCCCACCTAATTGGCCGGCAGGGGAAATCAGCTGTTGAAATGGCGTCACGAGGGACATGTGCTGTAAAGATGAGCTATTGTTTGGGAGGACCTGTCACAGGCCAACATTAACAACATGCATAAGAAGCACCTTCAACTCTCATACAGAACTGGCCATTTCAATGGGAAAATAGTGTATATATAGATGACATTTCCATAATTTGATGTTTCCTGGATGGTTTTCTTATTTTACTTATTTTCAATCCAAAGTTTTTGGTCAGTTTGCAGTGCACTCTGTGACACAGATATACAGTATAACCAGTCCAGATTCATTTTAATAAACGGAATTGATCTTGAATGTGAAAATAAGTTGTTTAATTATCAAACGGGGGCGAATTTTCATCAGTCAGATCAGAGATGGCCACATCTATGATGTGACCTCATTCATTCAGATTAGATTTACACCTTTTGCCTTTCTTTACAGCTCCCCTCTTCTCACCTCTCTCGTTCTCTGCCTGTAAATATACTGTTTCACTGCTTTCACACTTTCATTCAGCTCCTGCTCTATGGCCAATACTTTGTCTTTTCAACTAATTGCTCTTTTCCCCCCATTCTGGCTTAAGAATCTCAGCATCTGAGCCATAGTACAAAATGTAAGCATTAGAAAGATGACCAGGAATGTCAAACACAACTTAAGCCAAATGTTTAATCAAAGTTCTTCACAATACTGTCATACAGTATGTGTATTAGCTGTATTAGTATGTGTATTAGATTGCAATGAGATTCAGTGAGCTTTATCAAAATGTGTTATTTATTGCATCTTGTTGCATCTTATTGCAACCCTATATTCTCAAGGTTCTTTTATTTATGGCGCACACACACACACACACACACACACACACACACACACACACACACACACACACACACACAGCTGAAAATATATAAGAATTAATTACAATTTAAAACAGTAATAAAAAACAGATATTTTAAATTGTAAAAATATTTATAATATTACTATTAGTTTCACAATAATAATATTGCTTTTAATGTATGAATGATCAAATAAATGTAGCCTTGGTAAGCATAAGTGACTAAGTGACAAAAGATATGATAGAATAAGAATATATATTATACTCAGTTAAAAGAAATAATAGAATCTGAATATTATATATCTGAAGTAAAATTTGAATGGACCATTTGTTTTATTTATTTATTTATTTTATTTCTGTTCGCTTGTTGGTGAGAATAGCATCTCTTTTATTCAAAGTCCTTCATTAACACTTTTTCATAAAAGATTTTCAGAGAGCAGGATCAGCAGAGCAACTAGTTTTCATTAAATATATGAGCCTTTATTAGGTCTATATAATATGGCAGCAACGACATTCATTCTCTTCTGTTGTCACCTTTCATAACAGACAGATTCACTATTTATTAGTTGAAGTTTGATTAAAGCAGCCGAACCCAGAGAAGCTGCAGCTCATTGAGTTTCAACCTGTGGTCTGTGGAAGACAGAAACCAGATACTCACTGGAGAGTGTTTGTCACTGAAGTCGCTGTACAAGCCGTCCATTGACCAATTTAAAATCAGGAAAACGCGTATTAAAGGAGATGGGAAAATCATTAGACTTCTAACTATTATTCTTAACTAACTATTAAATGATCACAGAGATATCTGTATGTGCTGTTAGCATTTTTATTGTGTCTCAAATGTTAAGGCCTTTTTGCCCACTTTGATATTCAGAGAAAATTGGCTCTCTTATTGGTTGCCTGAAGCTTATGTGCGAGTTAGTAAATCCACTTGCTTAGGGTGGAATGAGAACAGTTACTGCTAACAAGTTCATTCAGCTCCATATCCTGTATCAACCGTTTAGCTCATTACAGAAGCAAAAAGACATTTGGCCAGCAATTCACCTCAATGAGAAAGCAATAAGAACTTTCTATGAAAATGACATGGACTCCTCATTAGACCTTTTTATGACTTCTCACAATTTCAAGGTTAAATCCTTTTGCCACAACCTCATTACAGTCTAATGGAAGAGACTAAGGAGTCATTTTAGGTACAGTTGGTCTGAATGAGGTAACTCTCACAGCATGTCTTCTACATGTTCTTGAGGGGCTTTTGGTTGCACAAACACCCCTGATGTTTCTAAGCTTAATTTTTAGCCAGGATCTCTAATCCCAAGGCTTACCTAATGAGGGAGGTAATGAAAAGTTAATCCACATAGCTCTACTTTATGTTCCCTTTGGCTAATGCTGCTTTTAACTCAGTTCTCATTAACTTTTAAATCACAGGTCATTAACAACAGGTTGGGAGGCTACCCTGCAGCTTGCCTTCAAAGCACTTTGTTACCACTAGTGGGGGACGTCAAAGCACAATTAGGCAGAGAAATTCTCACTGCATGTTGACCACTAATTAGGATACAGTCTGGACTTTCTGGAGTTCAGCTGTCAAGCTATTGATTTAGCTTCACCTCACCCCTCCTGGGGACACTTGGTTGGGTGGCATTTTTGCCTTGAGAGGAATTGTAAGAGATTGAAAGGGGATGCTCTCCTTCACTAGACACAAAGAACTTGTTGGTCCATTGTTTCACTATATGCAGGCTTTAACAGTTATGTATCCATTAATTTAGAACCGTTTTCATGTTTTTATTGTTTTGGAACTGGAAATCATTAACAGATATTCCAATTACATTCTTCCCATTCTTTAGCGAATCAAACAATAATTTTGATCAGTGTAGTCCAAACAATTTCCAAACACACAACTCTTATGATTGAATTAAATGCATACAACTTAAGCTGAGAGACTGAGGGTATGTTTACACGAAAATGTGATGAGCTAAAAATGGAAAAAGTTTTTTGTTTTTCACATTCAGACAACAACATTATCAAAACGATCCACGTTCACATGGATCGGCGAAGTACTACATTTAGTTTATAAACTAAAAATGCTTTATGCAGCATGTCAGGCCAGTATGACACTTCATAATATTAAGGTTGAACAACTGTAGTCACATGGACTATTTTAACGATAACTTTTACTAACTTTCTGGGCCTTGAAAGTGGTCGTTGTGTTGCTGTCTATGGAGGGACAGAAAGCTCTCGGATTTCATCAAAAATATCTTCATTTGTGTTCCAAAGATGAACGAAGGTCTTACAGGTTTGGAACGACATGAGGGTGAGTAATTCAAGACAGAATTTTAATTTTGAAAACAAATCCAAAAACAACGAAAGTCGTTAAAAAACAGTGGTATTTTATAAAAATGAATTAAACATGTTTTTCAGCTTAAGTATTATTTAATATTTAGTTAAGGTATTGTATTGCATTTATGATGCCTCCAAAAAATAAATTTCACTGCAAGGTCTGCGTAATATGGTGGCCGTGAGTTGCGCTACAACTGAAGAAAACACATGCAAATAGAAAAAAACACCAGCAAACTAATAAAACATCAGTTTGATAACACGTGTGCTGCAAATACTCACAACGCAACTAAATACAGAAACGCGCTGCAAATACTCACAATCCACATACGATCTGTATGTTAAAATAAACAAAAAAGCGTTCACCTTTCAGGTCATTGACAACACCAATGACGAATAGACGAAGAACAATAGGCCAGCCTGCTAGGTCCGTCACTTGTTGTGCTATAATCGGAAATGAGCTCATTAAATTACTTATGATTTCCATCCCTAATGATAAAGATTGTATCACTGTAATGAGTTAGAAGTAGATTAAATTGCATTATCATTATTTTATAGAGCTGATATAAACAAATAATTTAATTTCAAACATCCTGATCTACAAAATATATACATGTGATGCTTTGGCTGGTCACCTGTGTCTCCCTGCAGAAAATTAAAAAAAAACATTCCCTTTACCTTGACAACTTGCAGACATGACAGCACCAACTCATAAACCACATCTGACCGAGCAAACAATAAGTAGTGATTTGATTACAAATGGTTAATGCAGGAGCAAACAAGTGTGTAAATCGTACATTCCTGTGGCTTTCTTGACAGCTCTCAGCTGATTAGCAATTCATCATCTCCCAGGCATGGTGACACACCGCTCAACAGTTGCTCTGTAGAATGTGAATGAGGTTAATGAATGTGAATGAGGCTAATTCTACAGTCCTTGCCAGACCACCAGCCACATTAAACCTCACTTGGAGATATTTTATTACAAACATAAATTCTGATCTGTCTCAATGTAGAGCACAATGAATGTGTTTCTTATGTGAAGGGTACTCTAGATGTCAGAAGGTAGTTATGTCCTTCACTAACCCGCCCAACATCCAAATATTCATACTTCCTGAATGCATAATATAGGCCTACTTTAGAAGTCATACTAATTCGAACGGAGCCCAGGTTTGTGATTGTTACAGTCACAACAGACAATATGGGTCAAATCACAGTAAAAGAGAAAATATTTAGACGGTGCTCAAATTAATTGATAGTTAAGCACCATGCAAGTTATTGCTGTTCATGTGGAGCAGGCATGCTGTTGCGTTCATGTTTAAAGTTTAATCAAATGCAGATCAGACAGGCAGCAAGTGGCTGGGTCTCTGTCAGGGATTTTATATGGTCTTCAGGGATTCCCTCATGTCTGTTTGAGCACCACCTGTGTCTCCGTCTGCCTTATTCTGCCAATCAAAATAGCCTTTACCCCTCTGGAGGCTCAGTAGACCTTATCTGTCCCAGTCTGAGAGACGTGAGTCTTATCTCTTTATCAGGTGCTCTTGTTTACATCTCTCGAGGAAAAAAAAAAACAATTAAATAAGAGGCACATCTGAATCTCTCATAATGTGTGATCAATTCATTGTGATTGCTTTCTGCTCTGTTTTTTTTTTCAAACAGGGATAGAAGGGCAATAAATGTAATGCCACCAGTTCAAATTGCACTGACAGGTATGCTATTAAGAGAGAGAGAGAGAGAGAGAGAGAGAGAGAGAGAGAGAGAGAGAGAGAGAGAGAGAGATGTAAACTGCACGGCAGATTGTCTTTTGTGGACTCATGTAACTGTTTATTCGATGGATGCATGAGAAGGGTTTTGTATTATGAGTATTACCTATATTATATACAGCAGGGATTGAGTCATTTATTGAGTACTGATGTGAGTACTGATGTCTGTCTGGATCTCAGATGGTATTTGATGAAGACAATGTGAAAAAAAACGCCTGAGCTAGAGCAAAAAAAAAAAAAAGTAATAATAATAAAAATAATAATATATATATATATATATATATATATATATATATATATATATATATAGTGCTGTGGGATTATATATATATATATATATATATATATATATATATATATATAGGTCCTTCTCAAAAAATTTGCATATTGTGATAGTTCATTATTTACTATTCGCTATTAACCTAATCATCTGAATCAACTAATTAACTCTAAACACCTGCGAAAGATTCCTGAGGCTTTTAAAAACTCCCAGCCTGTTTCATTACTCAAAACCGCAATCATGGGTAAGACTGCTGTCCAGAAGGCCATCATTGACACCGTCAAGCAAGAGGGTAAGACACAGAAAGTAATTTCTGAACAAATAGGCTGTTCCCAGAGTGTTGTATCAAGGCACCTCAGTAGGAAGTCTGTGGGAAGGAAAAAGTGTGGCAAAAAACGCTGCACAACGAGAAGAGGTGACCGGACCCTGAGGAAGATTGTGGAGAAGGACCGATTCCAGACCTTGGGGGACCTGCGGAAGCAGTGGACTGAGTCTGGAGTAGAAACATCCAGAGCCACCGTGCACAGGCGTGTGCAGGAAATGGGCTACAGGTGCCGCATTCCTCAGGTCAAGCCACTTTTGAACCAGAAACAGCGGCAGAAGAGCCTGACCTGGGCTACAGAGAAGCAGCACTGGACTGTTGCTCAGTGGTTGCATGTCATTTGGAAATCAAGGTGCCAGAGTCTGGAGGAAGACTGGGGAGAAGGAAATGCCAAAATGCCTGAAGTCCAGTGTCAAGTACCCACAGTCAGTGATGGTCTGGGGTGCCATGTCAGCTGCTGGTGTTGGTCCACTGTGTTTTATCAAGGGCAGGGTCAATGCAGCTAGCTATCAGGAGATTTTGGAGCACTTCATGCTTCCATCTGCTGAAAAGCTTTATGGAGATGACAATTTCATTTTTCAGCAAGACCTGGCACCTGCTCACAGTGCCAAAACCACTGGTAAATGGTTTACTGACCATGGTATTACTGTGCTCAATTGGCCTGCCAACTCTCCTGACCTGAACCCCATAGAGAATCTGTGGGATATTGTGAAGAGAAATCTAGTGCTGTGGGCTTCATTCACAGCTTCCTATTAAACAGGAAGTGCCGTGACTGTGTTTACAGTCTATCCAGCCTGTGTGGGCCTTGGCGTGGGCCATTGGCAGCTTTTGAGTCACGTCCCTGCGGACATCCCAGGTGGAGTCCATAACCAAGGGGTTTATCAGGAAGAGCATGCGCTGCACTCCATGATTAATTAATTATAATTTTCTGCTCAATAGGCCTCTGTGGAATGTAGTGCAGAGTCAGCAGTTTCCACTCTATTAGGAAGTATGCGATGTAAGTCACACAGCAGACTGCGTCATTTTACAAATTAGTACTGGCAATTTGATAGCAAAGCTTTAACTGGCAGATTCATTACGCTTGATATTAAACCAATATTAAAAGAAATTAATAAAAAAAAAAAACCATGAGCTATTAGAGTAATTTTGGACATGCTATCTTGAACTCAGTGCTTAATTACAATTTAACTGAGAATCAACTGAGAATTCATCATTTTTAAATGAGGGTAATTTATTCATATTGTTAATATGTTTAGAAAGCATTTAAAGGCTCTTGGTACTGATTACTGTTACTGCTTTTTAATCATATTGGTCAAAGGAAAGGATTAGGTTTTATGAGTAAAACATGGAAAGCCTGCTGGTTTCTAACATGGTAATACTAATTAAACATGTTGACATGAAACTGTAACATTGTGGCGCAGGGGAAAAAAATCTAAGAGGACGACGAAGACAACAAGAGAATAATTCAAGAAGAGCAAATCAAATTAAACAGCCCTGCATTCAACAAAGAAAATAACCGACAATGAACAAATGAAAAACAGGACCATATATACTGTACATGGGATTAAAACAAGAAACAGGTGAACAACACATTCAGGAACTATGAAAAATAAAACACAAACACAGGAAAGACTATAAAGTTGAAGGCAGAAACAAAAGCGCAAAACAGTTTCAAAATAAGAGTCTCAACTAGCCACGACAGAAACAAGTTGATTGGTTACTTGTTTCATAATTTTAATTATTTGATATATTTATTTAAATATTAAAAGTTTTGATTTGTGGGAAAGAACTTTATTTACTTTACTTACCAATGTACTGTACTGTATATGTAACTACCCACCCATCCTGGCATGTTTTTAAAATATTTACAGCACAAATATTATTTTCTTTCTCTAATTCTTCTTCAGTTTTGTTTGTGTGTAAATAAAAATGTTTCACTGTTCTGTGTTTCACTGCTCGGTAGAATATAATTATTGCAGTATTTTAAGTCGTATTGATGAGGACACAAAAGAAAATTGCACAGGGCAGGATAAATATTTGTTTACATTTGCAAGACATATTGTTAAACTAAGACATTTTTGGAACATTTGAGTGCTTTTGTCTTTTGCAAATGTGTGCTAATTGAAACAGCTGTAGAAACCTAATGAAGAAACTTAGATACAGGTCTGTTTTAAAGGCATCAAATCGCCATACAGCGCTGTAAAAAGATAAATGCTTTAAAGGTTTTGTACATCGCATTTTTTAACATTTCCAATATTACTCAGATTTTTTTCCTATTTATATGTAGATGGTTTCATAACATGAAGGGTACTACCATACCATCTATAATCATTTCTTTCCAATAACAAATAGTGACGCTTTTGGTTGAAGCATGCTGCATTTGTTTATAGCTTTATGTTTTGTTAGCATGTCACATCTCTCTATGTTACACTGCCAATATGCAGTGTTGTCTTGGCATTTGCATTACTGACCAGCTGAAATATTAGATTTTTTGCTAAGCTTCAGCTTGAAAGCTGTGCCTGTTTTCATCAATTTGTCCCTGTTGGAAGCACTTTGGCACGGATAAGACATTCTTCTCACAGCCTAATTCAGTCCATTTCACCCAAACAGCCATCTAAACAATCTAAAATGCCCCAGTGGAAGTGCAAGACCTGAGTCTGCTAACTAGAGGAGAGAGAATGTGTGCCTAACTGGACATCTGTGGCAGCCCAGTCTGTTTCCTTTGACATACTGCTTTGTTGATTGTATTCCTGAATGCACCATGTATGGAGGAACATTTTATATATTAACAAAGGTTATTGCTGCTGTATACGAGATAAAAAGAAAAACAAACAATAAAAAATAATTAGCATTATTATAGAGGGAAGCTGCTGGTGCAGAATAGGCGAAGGACAAAAAAGACAAGTGTCATATCTGTCTCAGCAGTTGGACTGATAGTAGCAGATGACACCCTCTCATTCTATACTAAAATGGAAAACTGATGTGGTGGAACACATTCAAAAGCTGAAGCCTGTAGCCTGACGTATGCTTCAGTTCTCTTATGAGAGGTTCTCTCGTATTGCGTAAGTTAGCTTACGCTACGGGAAAGATTAATCTTTTCGATATATTGAAGCCAAAAATTATCCTTAATTTTGTATTTATTGTCAACGCAGTGCAGCAGCTAGCAGACCTAGAGCAGGCTGTCTAGCGAGCCTACCAGTGAGCCTGACGTGACGTCACGTCCAATGAAGGGCGCTCGCGACCTCATCGTGTCTCATCCCGCAAGAATGGGCGTGGTCTAGTGTATATAAGCAGGGCTCGGAGGCTGCTTCCCTGATGTTCATCTCTTCAGCGATGGACTTTGAGAAGCCACGCCGCAGTTGAAAAAGCGACACAGCCAGCTAGGAAAGCGCCTGAAGAAGCCGGCCGATTTCGCCGCCTTCAGCCATCCGTGCGAGCTGAGCTATCCGGCGACGTATCCTTTTTACAAGCTCTACTCTCTCGGTGTGTGTTCGCCGCTGCGATACTCCCCTTTTCCTAAAAGAGCAAGCGAGCCGTCTTTTTCAAGATGCCTCGCACTTCCTGCGGCTCGTGCAGAGCCCCGCTCAGCGCCGGAGACCGACATGACACGCAGCCCTCGCCCTCTCGTCTGGAGGCTGCGAGCACTGCGAACAACTTCCGATGTCCACCCTGCGGGCTCGACTCAAAGTTTTCAACCCGGAAGCCGTCACTCCGTCCTTTGTGGTACCGCGCAAGAAGAAGCGCCGTTCCCAAAGACTGCCGGAGCCTGTGGAATCTGCGAAGCACTCGCCGGAGCCCCTCCCTCGAGCTTCGCCTACGCCTTCTCCGCCCCCTCTCCCGGACGCACAGCCGCCGGCTCCCGCCCGCACTGCCGTCACTTCAGATGACGAGGCGGAAGGAACCGCCACAGGAGACTGCTGTTCCATTCTGACGTCGGACAGTAAGGCCCTCCGCCAGATGGCGCTCAAATTCTGCCCTCCCATCTAAAGCCTGCAGGACCACGTCTGCTTTTGCTGGCCGTGCTTACGCAGCCGCCGGACAGGCCGCATCTCAGTGTTCACCCCTACACACAAGCACAACACTTCCCGTGTCATTCACAGAGCCCACTCTCATAAAGCAGGCAAATGCCGCTTGAGTGTTTAATGTAGAAAATGTGCCCACGAGTCCGTGCGCACACCTGCTATCTGCCCGCTCTATCACACGGCCAAAACAGCCCTACATAGGTCCAGGGGTATCAGAATGGGTGCTTAGCACTATAAGGCAGGGTTATTCACTACAGTTCTGTCGCCGGCCTCCGTGCTTTCGAGCGCGGACCGTGACGTCAGTGGGCATGGAAGTAGCACATCTACTCCGCGCAGAAATAGTGAAACTGCTGTGCAAAGGGGCCATAGAAAGGGTGCCGCCTTCTCTAAGCGAGTCAGGCTTTTACAGCCGTTATTTTCTCGTACCCAAGAAGGACGGAGCCCTCAGACCTATTCTAGATCTGAGACATTTGAACAAAGTTCTTATGAAAAGACCGTTCAAAATGCTTACGACCAGAAAAATCCTCGCGCACATTCGCCCGAGGGACTGGTTTATATCTCTCGATCTGAAAGACGCCTATTTTCAGATCCAGATAATACCCCGTCACAGGCCAATCTTGAGATTCGCCTTCGACGGTCAGGTATACACCGTCCTGCCGTTCGGCCTGTCCTTGGCACCCCGTACATTCACAAAGTGCATGGACGCGGCTCTCGCCCCTATGAGGAATCAAGGGTTGTGAATAATTAACTATCTGGACGATTGGCTGATTCTGGCTCAATCAGAGGTAGAACTTTTATCTCACAGAGCAGTGCTCCTCAGTCATTTGGAAAGCTTGGGTCTCACGGTCAACTGGACCAAGAGCTCATTAGTGCCCAGCCAGTCAATCTCCTTTCTAGGAATAGAACTGGACTCTGTGGCCATGGCGGCTCGCTTAACGACACAGCGCGCGTCCAGAAAGGCAACATCGCTCCTCTGAAGGTTTTTCAGAGGATGTTGGGCTATATGGCTTCAGGCGCTGCAGTGCTTCAGCTGGGTTTACTGCGCATGAGCCCACTACAGCGCTGGCTGAATGCACGAGCGTCTCGCCGAGCCTGGGCCTCCGGCTGCGAGCGAATCAGAGTGACTCAGAGCTGTATTTCCGCTCTGCAGCCCTGGTTAGCGGCCGACTGGTATTGGCGGGGAGTGACTATGGGGGAGTCTCGTATCGAAAGGTCATCTCGACAGATGCGTCCAACTCGGGTTGGGGTGCGCTCTTCGAGGGCAGACCGGCCGCTGGTCTGGTCCCTGCACCCACAAACAGTCCAGTTGCTATGGCGCCTTTTCGGCAAAGCGAAAAGGCAAAAGACAACGCTCACTGCCAAAAGTTATTTTCAAAGAGCGAGGACGCGCAGGCCCAATCATGGCCCAGCCGCCTGCTATACGCTTTCCCTCCGGTCTCATTACTGCCACAGGTGATCAAGAGAATCAGGGAAATGTGCCATTCGGTGCTCCTCATAGCCCCGCGATGGGAGAACCAAACGTGGTTCCCGGAGTTGACGCGGCTGTAACAGACAGCCCCGTGGCCGCTTCCGGTGAGGGCAGATCTCCTCTCTCAAGCTCGCGCCTCGATTTGGCATCCCCATCCAGAGCGCTGGTCTCTGCACACATGGGTGATCAACAGATACCCGTTGTCCTGCCAGAAAGTGTAATG
Organism: Meda fulgida; assembly: GCA_030578275.1. NCBI lineage: Eukaryota > Metazoa > Chordata > Actinopteri > Cypriniformes > Leuciscidae > Meda > Meda fulgida. The sequence continues at coordinate 22,318,084 of CM060629.1, forward strand.
AACACGATCACGCAGTCTAGAGCTCCATCTACTAGAAAGCTCTACGCATCTAAATGGTCTGTGTTCTCCAAATGGTGCACCGACAAAAATCTGGACCCACGTACGTGTGGGGTATCGCGGCTGCTTAGGTTTCCTTCAGGGAAAACGGAGGTCCCCTTCCACGCTTAAAGTCTATGTGGCGGCCGTCGCAGCATTCACAGAAACAACGCGCGGCCGGTAACTAGGAAGGAATGAGCTCGTCATCCGCTTCCTTAGAGGAGCTGGGAGGATGAACCCCCCGCGCACCCCGTCGGTTCCTGTGTGGGATCTTTATTTGGTCTTAGAGGCCCTGAAAGCATATCCCTTTGAACCGTTAAGTTCCGTGGATCCAAAGTATCTGTCACTAAAAACCGTTTTTCTGATTGCTTTGTCATCAGTCAAGCATGTGGGAGACTTGCACGCGCTGTCTGTCGGCGCTGCGTGTCTTGAGTTTGGACCAAATGACTCTAAAGTCATACTCAAACCTAGACATGGCTATGTCCCAAAAGGGATTGACACTCCTTTCAGAGCGCAGGTTATTTCCCTATCGGCTCTGCCAGCATCCGATAGCGAGAGTGATGTTAATCTCCTCTGCCCGGTCAGAGCGCTGAGGGTTTACATTACGCGCTCTGCACTGTTCAGACGCTCAGAGCAGCTCTTTGTTTCATTTGGTGGGCGCACTAAAGGTCTCGCCGCCTCGAAACTAAGCCTGTCCAGATGGATAGTGGACGCTATAACAGCTGCTTATGCGTCAAAATGTCTGCAGTGCCCTTTGGGCATCAGGGCTTATTCCACTAGAGGCATGGCCTCGTCGTGGGCGTGGTCCAGCGGAATTTCTATTCATGACGTGTGGCGGCGGGCTGGGCTTCCCCGTCCACCTTTGTTAGGTTTTATAACCTAGAAGTTCCCACCCTACAGGCTAAACTTCTGTCAGTGTGAGTGAGATGCATGTCCTGTCCAAATCTGATCGTGCGCAGGCTACGCTCATGTGTTATTAGCTCTCCTGGTTGAGCCGCATTTTGGGGGTTAACGTGCTATATGCTTATTCGGTCCGGCGTCGCCGCTCCGTATCCCCTGTGAGTGCTTATGTACATGTGTCGGCCCGCATTGCTGGTCGCCTTTATTTTATTGCTTATTTGGGTTCCCCGGGATTCCCTGGGACTCATGAGTGGATGCTTGGCGCGCACGGCTTTGACAAAGGGTTCCCGTAGCGTAAGCTAACCTACGCAATACGAGAGAACCTCTCGTAAGAGAACGTATCGGTTACCAAACGTAACCTCGGTTCTCTCTAGAAGAGGGAACGAGTATTGGTTAACCTGCCGTGCTCGCTCCACGAGCGACTTTCGCTTCAGTCGATGAAAACCAGGGAAGCAGCCTCCGAGCCCTGCTTATATACGCTAGGCCACGCCCATTCTGGCGGGCTGAGACACGATGAGGGCGCGAGCGCCCTTCATTGGACGTGACGTCACGTCAGGCTCACTGGTAGGCTGCTGCAGTTGCTGCAGGGCAGCCAATGAGCACGCTAGACAGCCTGCTCTAGGTCTGCTAGCTGCTGCATTGCGTTGACAATAAATACAAAATTAAGGATAATTTTTGGCTTCAATATCTCGAAAAGATGAATATTTCTTCTAGCGTAAGCTAACTTACGCAATACTCGTTCCCTCTTCTAGAGAGAACCGAGGTTACGTTAGGTAACCGATACGTTTTCTGCCTGCCGTTACTTTCGTGCTCGGCCAAATGTTTTCGCTTTTTTGAGTATACTACACTGCCCATGAACTCTGACCATGACTGCTTTGTGAAACTTCCCCTGGGTTGCGTTTAAAAGCATTGTATAAAGGTACATTTACACGATAACGATGTACTAAAAATTGAGTTTTTTTGCGTACAAACAACAACGTTGGTTGTCAAAAAAATCCCCATTCACTCAGATCTGCGAAAACTTCTAAAAACGCTGTAAGCAGCATGTCAGACCACTGGTTGGTGATAACACTTTGTAAAAAAAAAAACCTACTCGCCTAGACTGAACACGTAATATGCATGCGCATGAGATCATCGGTTTCACAAATACATGTTTTTGCAGTTTACAGGACATACACGGACACAAAAACACTGTTGTCATGTAAATGAACAGCCAAAACACATAAACATTTTCCCCCCAGTTTTAGTTGAATACGGTGTCGTGTAAATGGCCCCTAAGAAGATCAGAGAGACCATAGGTGCCAACGTTTCTATGATCTACTTTACGCATACAGTGCTTTTGGAAAACGCAGTAGAGGTGGCCCAGATCCATAGACCAATCTTGTACTGCATTTTGTCTCCAAACACACCTGCTTCAAAATTATTGGCTTTTTAGTAGAGACTCAAACTGAAAAGGTTGTGCCATATATATATATATATATATATATATATATATATATATATATATATATATATATATATATGTATATGTTGAGAGTACTGCAGGACCAAGTTGATAAACACTACTGTAGAGGAAAGATAAGGTTGGTGAGTCATCTTTATAATCTTTAAACTCAAGTGATAATAAAGACACCATCTGACCTCCTCATATATCTATTTGTTTCCACCTTCATCTTCTGTATTTTTTATTGGTATATTCTTCAAGAAAATCATGTACATTTGGGACAGCATGAGGATAAGTAAATAAAGATCTTTTTTTTCTGGTAGAGTATCCCTTTAAATGAATTTACTTTAGAGAATGTATACTATATATACTATGTATACCCTTCCAAAGAATTCCCTTCTTGAAGATATACAGTACACGTTTAAAACATACAGACCTGCTTCCACAGACAGGGATTAGATTAAACCAGGATTAGGCTTTAGTTTAATTAGCACATTTAAGTATCTTTTATAAACGTGCCTTAGAAAAAAAACATGTATTTTAGTCTGGGACTAGGCTTAAGCTTTGTCTGTAAAACCGGGTGGACAGTCTTTCTCTTCCAAGAAAATGGAATATAAATATACATTTACCCCTGTACCCCTGTATTTACCCCTGTCCTCTTCCTACAGCCAACAGGCAAGTAGCAAATCATGGTTCATAGCTGTGAAAGGTGAAAACAGTTATAACCAACAAAGCAAATAGCCCAACAGCATGTCATGGCCACACTGAACTCGATATTCAAGGAGAATGTGTCTCTCCAGTGCTCTCATTGCAGAATACATTACATTGTGAAATTGGCTAAGCAGGGCTTCAAAATACAGGAGATGGAATTCCGCCCCACTAGCCAGATGCCATAATATCAGTAAATGATAGTAAGATATGCATTGTGCTCCTCTTTCCTCCCCTCCTCTTAACATCAATATGGAGCCCACTGGTGTAAGGCTCACCTCTTTATCGACCTGGAGCAGTGCGAAGAATAGAAGTGCATTACCTCTACCTTTCACTGCAGAGACTTATCCCAGATAAGTGATTTTAATCACCGACCAGCGCTATTGATCAGGAAGGTGTTGTGTTCAATATAAAACTAATTTTAGAGCCAATTACTCATTAATAAGAATGTCCAGCCCCTCTCTGCACACAACTGATTTGTCTCGGCAGCTAATGGGTATAAACGTACAGTGCAGAGGGGAGTTCGATACAATTTTCAGTGCAAAATAAGGGTTGAAGATCTTGCTATTCTTTTTGTAGTCCACAAGTGGAAGCATGCTTTCTAAAAGAATTAACTGTTGAAAAAAAACCCCATAACTTTCATGTCCACAAACAGGCTTTTGGCACACTATACAGCCTCAGTTTTGCCATGTTGAAAATGTGCTAAACATTACAGGACAGGTGGCAGCTGCAGCCATAAAGTCTGCACAATGGAGGATGACAATGAAGAGATGCAGTCACTGAGCATTGCAAAGGGTCATGAAAGCACTATTGGGCCTTTGTGAGAAGTCATCGTCTATTTGAGCTTTATGGCACCAGGCAGAGTTATCAACCGTACACATTCTCTCCACTGGAAAAAAAAAAAAAAAAAAAAGCATGAACATGCAATCAACTGATTAAATGCCACTTAATGTCAAGGAGACAAACCTGTTGTATTTGTAAAGTTGTGTTTTAATTTGGAGCGACTACACGCATTAAGTAAGAAAATGCCAGCCTGAGGGGTTCAGCTGTCCATACAGATTTGGAAATTGGTGTATTTTTAAAATATGCAGTAAAACTGTCATAGTCCATCTGTAACTAATTGGTGCTGCCAGGATAGTGGTAAAAACGGAAAACACTGAAATGTTATTTTTTTAGGAAACAAGAAATCCAAATGCTAACAAGGTCCAATTAGCAAAATATGTCCTAAATGCGACCCATTGTCTCCTGAGAGGCCAAATTGCTGGAGTATCCAGAAACTGGGAGAGAGATTGATTGGAAAGTTAAGCGAGAGGTGTTTGGGCATTGAGAGAATGAGAGAGCGCTCTGACTGCTAGCCAGCCGGTAGTGCTGCAGACCTCATCTGTCCTCATTACTGCCTCTTGTTTCCCCACCAAGCCTACGAGTGAACGACAGACTTCAGCAAAGAAGTGCTCTTCTGCACCCATGCATCAATGATACCAAATTGCATGTTGGAATGGTCTCTTCCTCCAGGCTGGCTTCTCCGAGAACAGACCAAAGCATATTGTGTGTGGATGTAGGAAGAAAGTCATGGCTACAAATTATTTCCATTTTGCAGTCTATTACTGTTCTCTTTTGTTGAACAGTAATAGACTGATCTAACAGGAAGTAAATGATCTAACATTGGATATCACCTCAGATTATGAATGCAACGATGCTGTGAAAAAGTCCATGTGCATCATATTTCTTTCTCCTTTTTTTTTCACTACAGTGCACCTGAGCTACATGAAAGGCATTCACTCTCAAAATAAAAAGCCTCGCGCTTTGGTCTGTTTCAGGGCAAATGCAATATTTATCAGTGTATCTTTTTGCAGTGCACAACAGAAGAATGAGTTACTTTTGGTCCTACAATTCTTTTGTTTAATGAATCCAAAATCATGCTCTTTCAGTGAGACAGTCGAGCTAAATGAAATGTCCTGCCTATGGTTTCATATTCCTCTCAGGTTAGGCTGCAATTGCATTTTCTAGAGTAATTTCTATTTGACACTCCACTTCAACAGCGACAGTATTGTAATTGCTCAGAACAGTCATGGTTCTGCTTTGTGAGATATCAGAGTGTGCTTGCATTTATGCTTTTCCAATGAGACACAGATTCAAAGTGTACTGCCACTTACTTTACATACGAAAATGCTTAACACATTCTAGTTTACATGAGCTTTGGTAAATGTGATAGAGGTGCATATTATGGTTGAATTATTTGTTCGTAATTACTTGATCTATCGTTTCCCCTGTTGATTATGTTTTCATGTTCTCAAGTAAGTGAGGACATTTCTTTTTAGTCAAAACACTTTATGCAACATCTTGATGAATATCATTTTTGTCAGAATACATTATAGCACTCTCTATTATACATAATAATTCATTAAGTTAGATTATTTTTTAAAACCCTGTTAGCGTGTTGAACAGGTACCTCTATTGATGTATTTTCTATTGAAGCAGAAAGTTTGGGCAGGACATATTGAAGGCTGAGTCCAAAATTGCTCACCAATTCACTATTCAAATATAGTGTGATAGTGTAGTGTGTCCCTGTTTTGAAAGCAAAATGTGACTTATTTTACAGTGCATTTTATCTTGCATAATGATGATAATGATTAACCTAATTTTTAAAAATACATGTCAGTTTTGTGACATCATGGATGGTGTAACGATATTGTAAATCTTTGTTCTGTTTGTCATTTTTAATTTATTTATCATGATTATAAACTTCCAACAAGAATCAACATGGACAAGCTTACCATAATTTTATTTAGTTATTATTAAAATGGCGTGTCTTCCAAGCTGAGTGACATTTCTGTGGTCAGAGAAGAAACACAGGCGTGAGCTGATCTACTTTCAAGGCACGTGGTGGCGATTATAAATATGTTACCTACAGATGATAACTGAAAATTTGAATCATTCACAAACCATCATCTCATCTGGTAAGATCTTCCGAGTTCACAATAATGCATTTCATCTGCAAATGAATACAGCTAACAAACATTCCACTCTGTATACTTGTAGACCTTGCTGTATTTAAATAAATGGTTGTACACTACAAATTAAAGAAAATTATGAGTTAAAATAATTGAATTATATTGGTAATTAAAATATTCATTCAAAACAAATGTTCACTCACATCTCCTAATAACAATTTAAACAGTAAGAATTAGGACAGAAACATACTTTACGTTTGTGAAAAGTGTGCATTAGAAGTGCACTCTTTAGGGGTGATAGAGCTCCAAATGTTTCTGACATTAAACTCCATGTTATTATTCAGGTAAGTTACTATAAACAGATCTAACTTGCTCACCAAAGTCTATTCAAACTGCTACTCCGCCATGACAGTATTTGACAAATAAGAGAAAACTGACCATAGAAGACATTACACGAATTCCTACCGTAGCGCCCCCTGCGGCAATGGTGAGAATGGAAGGCTACTTGCGTTTTATGAAATGCTATACAATTCAGAACGCAACGACGTGTCAGACAGATCTTGCATTGCGTCGTTTACGTACTTGCGTTGAGTAGCCTATGTTTCTGGCCTTATTTGCAAAATATTACTTTAAAATGTCTCCTACATTCGCTTTCTTAGCATTCCGAGTAGAGGTTTAGGGAAGACAGATGAGTCACGCAAGGAATCAGAGGAGATGTAATTAAACGTAAAGAATCCGCCAGGTGTTTGTCTATTCGCAAGGTCAACACATGAAACTCTGCTGTTGAGCTGTGAACGTCCGCGCGCCTCCAACACCAACAGCGGCGCGCGGTTACACGCGACATATTCCTTGCCGAAAGGCGTTGTAACATCGTGCACCGAATCGATGAAGCGCACCGTCACCCATCACATAATGATATATGACTGTGCCTACGGGATTACTGAGGCAATAACAGCCCTGGGAGAGTCCAACGGACCGATGCAAGCAACAAGAGAGCCGAGACGTAGTCATCTTAACCATGACAAACACGAATGAAACCGTTGTGCCTGAACCATGCATGACTCAAACGATTTCACTCGCAATAAGGTAGGCCCTACTGAAGCGATTGTCTCTTCTAAATTATTTTCTCTGTGTTTTAGTCTTAGTCACATTTAATTTGACAGAAATGAACCTGAACACAAAACGCCAGAACAGTGATCCTAATACTAACGTTACAGGTAGCATGCTATAGTATGCTATATATAGCCTAGAATCTCTATTTTAAAAATAAATAAAAAGCCCATTAGAAACGTTAGAAACAGCCTACTGTAAACAAGGACTAGCATCCGTAGTTTTCAGCACATGGTTCTGAATAAAGAATTGCCATTCAATCTGTTGTTGTTGGCCTGCTCATGTCTTTGATTGTGGAGTTTCATTGGATGCTCTGCTTCATGTCCAGTGTTTTCTCTTGTGTAGCTAATGTCATTTTCCCCCCTCTCTGAAATATTGCTTTCTTTTACTCTGCCAAAAGTAATTTTTGACCCAAGGTGTTTAAAATGTCTAGTGACACATTTTTTATTTATTTAAACCTATTGCATTATTTTAATCTCGAAATATGAATGATTTTTATTGATCGACTTTGACTATGTATGAGCCATTATTCAGTTCTGGATGAGCAAGCTACAATTTTGCCTGGAATATCTTGCTGTTTGAAAAATAACATATAGGCCTACATGGACATTAAATCAAGATTTAGTTTATATTTTTGTGAATTTGTAATGGAAAGTGTATCCTATTGTATGATAAATTAATTTTTTTAAAATTACAAATACTCTATGCAAGAGGCCATTAAACTCACCTGCACAGCAAAGCAAAATGCTAAATTTGGTAGTATAGTATTTACAGTCACGTGAAAATTGCTTCTCTAAGGCCACGTTTACATATAGCCGGGTATTTAGAGAAACGAATATTTCCCACCCGACCGTTTTCAATAATAACATCGTGCACACAACCCAAATAAATACGCCGCGAGCGGCATCATAACTATGCCAAACCTATGGGCGGCAGTGTAGGGAGAAGGATAAAGCCATGCAAGCCAATCAGAATCGACAAGAGAGAACCTAAAACCCCGTTTCTCCCAGTTGACACGGCAACACATAACCAGCGTTTTCAGAAATCTCCATTTTGGCCGGAGTTTTTTAGAAATAATCGTTTTCTGTGATAAAAACGGGGTTTTCGTGTAAATGAGAGGCCAAACCGCAGGGACATTTCTGCGTTTTCCCTTTGTGTAAACAGGGCCTAAGATCATTGCTAATATCTTTCCTGCTTGGTATTGTGTTAACACACACCTGAATGCTCCAGACCAGCAAACTACCAAAACTTTTGCATTTATAGAGGTGATCACACTTGCTGATGATTAAATCAAAGACATTTGATTAGCAGCACCTGACTGCTTCTTAGGCCTACCCTCCTTATTCCTATGGAAGCAGTAAGGGTGTAGGGAAGAGCGGGGCACAACCTTACACATTTTGGTTTTGGCTCAATTATTAAAAAAATTAAGTTAGATTCATTTTTTTTTTCTAGGACCTACCATTTTCTAACAGTTGCACTGAAAGTGACAGAATTGCAAATGTTACAACTTACCCCATATGCGGGGTTAATTGTAACAGACAGAGGGGTTAGTTGTAACACTTGTTTAAGACACAATTCAGAAATATTTTATATTTCTTGATATTGATATAGTTTGATATTGTTTGTGTATCTGTATAGATAGATATCCATACATCCATCCCTCATCCAATCATCCTTCTATTATGGATCAATATCATGGAGAGGAAAAGGGCTGCACAGTTTTGCAAAAAATTAATACATAAATAAAATCATCAAATATTGTAATTGCAATTGAATTATGTTTGTGTGTGGCAGCTGCATGCAAAATTATTATTATTATTAATAATAATAATAACAGTAATAATAATAAAAACAAGCTTAAAATCACATTTTAAAGGGTTTATTGCATTAAAAACAGGCAATATTTTTAATAAACAAGTGATCAATGCATAGTTAACATTTTGATTATCATTATACACTTGGCGGCTTAGTTGTAACACTGTGCTACAACTAACCCCGCTGTGTAAAAAATATTTTAAGCCTAGCTAACAGTTGCTCGGAGTTGCTGACATGTTTCAAAACAGTGCTATGTTTTAACCAACAAGACAGTGATTAAGGTAATATGAAGTTAGATTTGGTGACGTACACACTCAACTCAGAAACCGAAAAAAACTTATGACGAAAAAATGTACTTGCATGGTGTCAAAACACTCTTTGTCCAGTATCTTCACAAAATCTTATCAAAACTTTCCACAAATTCACGAGAGAGCGTCTTTTGGCAGCGAGAGAAAAGAGCAGAAACACAACCGGCTTGATCCTGACCAACTATGTAAAACGTCCGTGTTACATTTAACCCCGCGTTAGGTTGTGTCCCGCGCTCCCTAGTTAGTTTGTCACCCATGGCTTGTCAAATTTTGGCCTAGTTTTTGTTTAATAAATAATGACACAGTGTAATGTCATGTGTTGTTTTTCATCTGAGGTTGTATTTACCTAATTTTAAGACCTGCCAAGGACCAGATGAATTTTTTATTCTGTCCTGCCCTCAACTAATTTTTCTAGCCAACTATTAGTCCTTCATTTAAGTGATTATTAAGCCATGAATCATAATAATGAGCCTTTAATTGTCTATAGGCCTGCATAGCATAGGCTAATAAAGTTTGAGTTACTACGCACGCACGCATAAAGTTTGCCACACTCCACCGGCAAAAGTAGTGATAGTGTCGTGAAAAAAAAACAGCAAGGAGACTGTCTGAACATTTTAATAATTTATAGATAATGTTTTCAGCTGCAGAGATTAAGTCAACAATGCTGACTCGTCATCTCCGCGTACAGTGCACGCACCTATATTTGTTTTCCATTTGAATCGGTTCATTAAAAAATATACCTTTCAAGCTTTTGATAGATTTATTTCTCATGTCTGTGAGGAAAGTTCACGCTGAGTTTCTTTAAAAAAAAATCCGCACTCAAGTTCACATATAGGCCAAGACAGCAGAAAGCACATACTTAGTTTACTAAAGCACGTTTAGTTATTGATTGCACACAAATAAAATGAATCAGTTTCGAATGACGTATTAGGCTACTTTTGATGTGATACCAAAAATGACAGTATTTTAAGTTCAATGCCAGTGATCACGCCGTTTTCACCATGTCATGCAGTAAGTACATACTTTGGCTTCCACACCCCACAAAACCACTTGGATATGCACCTAATAATAGCGTACATTTATATAGGTTACCGTTAGAGTGAGCAGCCAAGTAAAGTTGCTACTTACATGTTTCAAATGATGAGCTATAAATGAGGTCGATGGATGACAAACATTCAAATGGCAAACCTTTGAATTTTCTGCCTGACATACTGTTATCACAAGGACCCGCCATTAGGGATCTGTCCCTCATGGACTATGTGACTTTTCTTCTTCGACTAACCCACTAATAACATTTTTGGTCGACTAAGCATCTTCTAGTCGACCAAAGACTAGGGGGGGAGCCCTAATCCTGATACATAAACCATATAATTCAATAGGGTGTTCTTTCTTTTTCACATGACTTGGATGCAAAGAGACACACACACACACGTGCACGCGTATAATAAAAAAAAATATTTTTTAAATGTTTTTGTCTTTGATTTTATTTTTAACTAATGAAAATGTATTGTTAGTTTTACCAGAATATGCTTTTAAAAATGTGCAAAATGCTTCAAGTTCTTTTGAGTAAATATAAATGATCTGGTTTGTCTAGTTTTGTTGCTCACAACAGCAGTTTATTAGTTTGATAGAATTATTCTCTGGGTTTCCACAGCAACAAGGTAGCAAAAATCTCCCATAATTTTGAGAATCAGCAAAGTCAAGGATATTAAACAAAGTGAGAAAAATTGAAATGGAACTATTTATCTGAACTTGATTATCAAATTCCATGCATGATTTGCTTCAAAAGTCAGTCTAAGAAAGCTTCTTAGAAAAATCTCTTACTGTGCAGTGATGTCCAGTGGGGTTTTCAAAAAGCAGGCATTTATTTTTTCATTCAGTCATTCAGTGGACAAGTAATAAACACAGCATTAGTGCTAAATACAGGTGAATGTCAGTGCAGGATTGTCTTTAAAGCCAGATTTAATCAGTTAGAAGTCCCTCCAGTGGGATCAGCAGCTTGTGAAGATATTAACTTAGCCTGCCACTGTGCAGCAGCATTGATCCACTTGTATTAGGGTGTAAGCCTTTTATGAAGAGATTGAAATTAATTATGAGACGTGTGTGCATATGGAAGTGCCACGTGTGCATGTGTATAAGAGAGGGAGTATACATTTGCCGACCTCAGAAATGGCCAACAACTGGATTTGTTTTATTTCAAGACAAGAACTCTGTATGAAATGGATGAGTTCCAGTGAAATGTAACAAAAGGTTTGTTTCTGTGTAATCTTCTGTCTCAAATGCTTATCGTCCAACATGAGGGATGTGGAGAATCATAGAGGAAGTATGAGAGACGCATATGGGCTGGGATTTAGAAGGTAATTGCACAAGTAAATCTGGCTGAAGTTTACAGTTGTCAGACCTCCCAAAAATGCCTGACTATGTTTGTTTGAGGGTTTGTGTTTGATAGTATGGGTCTATGACTGTATTTGTAATACGTGTATGAGTTTAACAGGCCACCACTTTGGCTCCGACCAATGGTATTGGCTGGGCAAAACCTCTGCAAGAACATATTCTTTTTTTTAAGGTATGCTATGATGATTAATAAACCGCTAGGATCAATGAGAAACATTCTAGTTAGAAGCCTAACCTTTGACACAAACCAGGTGCGAGTACTCATGTTATTGAGTGTGTTTACTGTCTTGCTGCATCTGAAGAGCTCAGTGAGGCAGCACTGACTCGGAGCCAACTCTCCCCCTCGAGGGATGGATGTGTTTTGCGTGGGTCGCACATAAGGCTCTGGATGTATGAACATCACATGTCATTCACTGCAATGTTGTCCACGTTTGAATTTGATGCCTTCCAAAAAGAAGATTAGCAGCTCTGCTGGGATTGCACTAATATGAAGTATGATCTCTTGTCACTTGCCAAGTGTTCCTGGATCACTTTCTTCTACTTTGCACTTATCCTGCTATATTTTCAAAATTAGTAAATATGTTTTAGTGGGATTTGCCCCATTCCTTAACTAAGTTCACCGAGGCTAATTTGAGTAATTTACAGCCCTGTTTTTCCTAATCTTGTTTTCTTAATGAAAGGTTATCTAAGTCCTTGGTTACATCAACATTTAATTCCGGTTATCTCTTCCTCTGGAGCATCTCTCCCAATCCTTAGCCCATGATAATAAACTCTCATCCATAGATCTCGGGTAGCATGACTTAATGTGAACATTGATCAGATTAGCAGTAAACTATCTCCCTGAAACCATATGGGACCTGGACATCTTGAGGAAAAAAAGCTATGAAAAGTAAGATTGGATTTGAAACTCAGTGAGACCATGGATTAGAGCCCTGCCAATGACCTTTTTTACTCCACAGGCACATTTGTGTGTGTGGAAGTGATAATCATGACTTACATTCTGTGAAAAAAATTGCTTTTAGGGGTCTTATTGTATCTAGGTGATGTGTTCAATGATGTCTTTTATAGGTAAGCCCATTAGTTCAGTCACAGAGATTGATTTATGTTTATCATTTGGAGTTGAGATGTGACCTAAATCTTATATTATGGTATCAGCTATTTACTAGCACTATAAACATGTATCATATAGTTTTTTTGTCTGGAAATCCAACAGGGGAGAAAATTATAAATTAAGGGCGCTCCGATTGATCGGGAGCCCTATATTGTTGCCCGATAATAGCTATACTGTTTGTTTCGTGGCCTCTATAAAGGTGATCTTTTAGTGATTTTCTTTCCTTCACAACTGCGTGCATTCGTTCCACCCTAAAAGCCCTAAAAAAGCCCTAATGCAATCTATAGTTGCTAACTGCAGAACGTGCTTTATAATAAAAGTTATTAAAACTACATTAAGCCACGAAAGAGATTCTGTTCTCCAGGCAGCTTTCTGTGCGCCCGATCAGAGACGGAGTGGAAGTGGAACACACAAGCAAAGTGAAGTTTGAGCTTCAGGTTCACGCTTAAATGGGTAACTAGGCTACACACCGAAATATGTAAAAATGCCTGGCTTGGCGAGTATACACTTAAAGAATTAGTTCACCTCAAAATGAAAATTTCCTAATAATTTACTCACCCCAATGCCATACAAGATCTCCATGTCTTTCTTTCCTCAGTGGAAGAGAAATTAATTTTTTTAAGGAAAACATTTCTGGATTTTTCTTCGAATAATGGACTTCAATGGCAACCAACGTTTCGAAGTCCGAATCAATGCAGGTTCAAAGGGCTTTAAAGTGCTTCAAAGGGCTGTGCACGTTCCCAGCTGAGGAATAGTGTCTTATCTAGTGAAACGATCAGTCATTTTCTAAAAAAATAAAAAAAATAAACATTTATACTTTTTATAACCACAATTGTTTGTCTTGTGCTGGTCTGCGATTCATCAGGCATTAGATCGAGCTGGGAAAGAACTGCAGAGCCCTTTGAAGCACTTTAAAGCCCTTTGAAACTGCATTGATTCGGACTTCGAAAAGTTGGTTGCCATTGAAGTCCATTATTCGAAGAAAATCCAGAAATGTTTTCCTTAAAAAAATAAATTCTCTTCTACTGAGAAAAGAAAGACATAGATATCTTGGATGGCATTGGGGTGAGTAAATTATCAGGAAATTTTCGTTTTGAGGTGAACATCCTTTAAAACATCGTCAGTTATGTCTTGAATGAACATAAACAGTTGGAAAATAAGTTGCATGTGTAACAGCATTTAGTTTTAGTGACAGCAGCATAATGTTCCTGCTGCCATCTGTGACATTAATGTTAATCAAACAAGGAAAGGCAAAGAGAAAATCACATGCTCTTAAGTAGATATACAGGTCCTTCTCAAAAAATTAGCATATTGTGATAAAGTTCATTATTTTCCATAATGTAATGATAAAAATTAAACTTTTATATATTTTAGATTCATTGCACACCAACTGAAATATTTCAGGTCTTTTATTGTTTTAATACTGATGATTTTGGCATACAGCTCATGAAAACCCAAAATTCCTGTCTCAAAAAATTAGCGTATTTCATCCAACCAATAAAAGTGTTTTTAATACAAAAAAAAAAAGCCAACCTTCAAATGTTCAGTTATGCACTCAATACTTGGTCGGGAATCCTTTTGCAGAAATTACTGCTTCAATGCGGTGTGGCATAGAGGCAATCAGCCTGTGGCCCTGCTGAGGTGTTATGGAGGCCCAGGATGCTTCGAGAGCGGCCTTAAGCTCATCCAGAGTGTTGGGTCTTGCGTCTCTCAACTTTCTCTTCACAATATCCCACAGATTCTCTATGGGGTTCAGGTCAGGGGAGTTGGCAGGCCAATTGAAAACAGTAATACCATGGTCAGTAAACCATTTACCAGTGGTTTTGGCACTGTGAGGTCTTCCTCAGGGTCCGGTCACCTCTTCTCGTTGTGCAGCGTTTTTTGCCACACTTTTTCCTTCCCACAGACTTCCCACTGAGGTGCCTTGATACAGCACTCTGGGAACAGCCTATTTGTTCAGAAATTTCTTTCTGTGTCTTACCCTCTTGCTTGAGGGTGTCAATGATGGCCTTCTGGACATCAGTCAGGTCGGCAGTCTTACCCACGATTGCGGTTTTGAGTAATGAAACAGGCTGGGAGTTTTTAAAAGCCTCAGGAATCTTTTGCAGGTGTTTAGAGTTAATTAGTTGATTCAGATGATCAGGTTAATAGCTTGTTTAAAGAACCTTTTCATGATATGCTAATTTTTTGAGACATGAATTTGGGGTTTTCATGAGCTCTATGCCAAAATCATCAGTATTAAAACAATAAAACACCTGAAATATTTCATTTGGTGTGCAATGAATCTAAAACATATGCAAGTTTATTTTTTATCATTACATTATGGAAAATAATGAACTTTATCACAATATGCTAATTTTTTGAGAAGGACCTGTATATCTAATTTATACAGTGAAGACTATGCATTGTTTTTACATTTGATTACTTTCAGTTGGTAAAGTTTTTTTTTGTTTCGTTTCATTTCTATTATGCATTTCACAGGAATGCTATATATTTGCTAAACTCTAAGCTGTTACTAATCACCTTGGAAATCACCAGAGGGAATGGAATGTTTTACACATGTCTTTTGCCAATAAATAAAGAGTTGTCAATTAATGATACTTCCTTATCTCTTAATTTTTTACACATTGTTAACATTGTTTTTAATTAAGAACAGTATTTATTTTGGTGATTGGTATCGGCCAATACTGCTTCCAATGATCAGTAATCTGTGAAAATCCTGATCGGATACATGATACATTATAAATAAAAAAGTTGGCATTACCAGAGTTATTTAATATAAACTACCGTTTAAAGGTTTGGGGTTGGGAAGACTTTTTAAATATTTTTGAACAAAGTATCTTATTCTCACCAAGCCATTTATTATTTATATATATATATATATATATATATATATATATATATATATATATATATATATATATATATATATATATATATATATATATATATATATATATATATGTGTGTGTGTGTAAGTGTAATATTTGGAATGAAAATGAGGACGTGAGGGATATAATTAGTGTGTTCTAGGGCTGCATAACGATTAATCACGACTAATCGTTTGCAGAATAAAAGTTTGTTTACATCATATGTGTGTGTACTGTGTATAATAATCATGTATATATAAATACACAAACATGCATGTATAATTTTAGGAAAATAAATCTTTTTATATATTTATTTATAATTATATATAATATAAATGATATTTAAATATAAAAATGTATATAAACATGTAAATATTTTTTAAATGTATACATGCATGTGTGTGTATTTATAAATACATAATTATTTTACACAGTACACACATATATGAATGTTCAATGGATTGTAACAAATAGTACAAACTCTCAATTCTGATTGGATGAGGCATGTTTGAAGCCATTCTCGACTCCCAAACACAATTTATATTTCTTGGTGTTCCATGGTCATTTTGTGAACCTCTAAAGCTAAACCAAAAGGTAAATATTTAATCCCAGCAATACTGTTGATGTTTTCAGAGACCGAAGTCTTTGTTCGGAAAGTAAACAGACCTTGTATTAATGGATGGCGCTGTCACAAACCCTTTAAGAGCCCTCGTCTTGTTGCATGCCACTTGGCTCTGTCCAGTTCGGGGGCCTGTTATTTCAGTAAGGATCTGAGCAGCCCAATCACATAGACTTCAAGAAGTAGTGAGACAAAAGCTTTGCCAAAATAGGACAAATAACAGTAATTTGCATGGATAATAGATTTTTCTGACCCCCCCCCACCCACCCCCCCCACACACACGCACACGTTTCATTTTATCCAATAAATAACCAAGTGGCTTGTGTTGCTAGGCAACCGTGACATAAGTACCCATTGCATTGTTTTAACACAATGTCAATGCCAGGCACAGGGCCCACTCTATGTTGTGGGTATTGGAGGTTTGCAAAAGCAGCCCATTTCACCTGGTATATCGCTCAGATAAATTTAAGACTCTGGAGATGTCCATCACTTTCATAAAATAACAAAACCGATGATCAGCATACAGCATTACAGAACAGATCTCTTTAAAGTAGATGAGATGAAATTGGTTTCCACAATGATTTGTATACAAAAATCATCCAAATAAGACTTCAATATCAGGTAGCAGTGAGTTTCAAATTTATGCATCATACAAGAAGAGATGATGTATCAATAATTTTATGTCAAATTGAGAGTATTGGTATTGATACAAAGCTCAGGTTGTGCATCAAAGCTTTTCATTACCTCTTTGTATTTTGTGTTTTACTCCACGGTGGCAGAAATGACTGGCGCTTTCTCAAACCTGTGTCCTTGAAGTGCAAGAATGCCCAGTTCACGCGCTGTTTCGCCTCCTAAAGCGAACCTGCCGTCTAATCAACACCTGCAACCTCCACACCCGACCATGTGTCCAAGTGAGACTTCTAAAGTCGTGCCAAGCTCACACTCGCAGCGAGAATTGAGGGAAAGGAGGGACTTTAATCAAAGCTTCACAAACATGAAATTATTTTTGCCTCCCTGAGCATTTTTTAACCTGTGCAGTGCTTTCTGGCCCACATGTCTCTTTGAATTGTAAGAGAGCTTTTTTTTCTCCTGTCGACCGGAGAGCAATTGTGCCTCTCAACACCAGCTCACAATGTGTATCTAGAGCCTTCACCTTATATTAGATTTGCCTTCACATTCTACAAAGAGGTGGGAGTACTGCACTGGCCGTTTCAGCTTTAGACAATAAATGCCCCATGAAATACATACAGATCCACAGTAATGACCGCCATCCATCTTGGCCCATACTTCAATGGCTTGTGCATTTACTGGGGCCTTTGTGTCTTCTTATTGTTATACTGGCTGATTCAGTTGGAGCGATTTGAGCACTTGATTCTTAGTCCTTCTGCCTTTAGAATTTGCCTTAGAATACAGAGACTTTCGATCTCATTTTCAATAGCGTACCTCTAATATCTTTGTGCACACAAGATGCCATGATAACCTCAAAGCCATTATTCAAGCGGAAAAAAGCATTAAGATTGCAGCAGGACGAATTATGCTAACATTACCTCTGAGTTGTGTGAGAGCACTGCCAAAGACTGTATTATTTCATGTCATGCACAATATTCTACAGTGGTTTTATTTAAGATATTACTAGGATTTTTCATTTACAAATTAGCCTTAAATATCAACAGCCTCGCTTCCAGACAGGTCCCTGAGCTCAGCTCTGCTGCACTCCTGCATTCTCGTTAGGCTGTTGGGCCTTACTAATTACAATCAATCTGAGATGACTGCGTTTGTCCTTCAGAGTGGTGAGAAATGCACGGCTGTGAGATTTACGGATGTTTGCGACCCACAGCGCGAGTTCGGTCATAATATAGAGTTTGTACCATCCTTACTTACATCCAGTACTGTGTTAAATACTCTAGCTTTTCCTGCCTTACCTCAGCATTATGCAAGCTTTATTAAGCATTAGGATGAGCACATGTGCCTGGCAGTCTGTTTAGTCCTTGCCGATTAGTTTCCATATTTTTTCTTTTACTGAGGTGAATGCGTGGGTGGCTGTTTGGGAAGCAGTTCCGTAATCAGGTTTTCCCCTTTATCTTCCCAGTGAACTCTGATATTAGAACTGTTAAAACTGGCTGCGTTTACACTGCAAGTCTTAATGCACAGATCCGATCTTTTGACCATATCAGATTTTTTGTGACTGTTTACATTTACTTTAGACACGACTGGTATCCGATATCTGTGTTTACATTTATTCCTGCCCCCCAAATTGATTGTTGGTGATCACTTTACTATGCACATGGAAGACCCTCTGGTTTTGAATGACCGTGCTATTAAAATTATTTATATAATTCATGTCGGGTGGCTATGATAATTTGGCTGCTTGGACAAGATAACAGCTGTCATATGGATGTTTTGCAGTGCAAAATCTGACCGAACGGATATACAGAAACATATTTTATTTCTGTTTATTTTATCTCTGGCTCGTCAGATCTAGAATTCTGAAGTGAAATAAAGTAGTTCTGTAAGATTACATTTTTTTAAATAAATTCATAGAGATTGGATATGTATACCGTAATCTGATTTAAAACCACATTTGGAGGTGGCTCAGAACGGATGTGAAAAAATCGTATCTCATGCAGATTTTTATTTTTAAACATGCACAACAAATTCCTATCTGTTCCAGATGTAGCATGGAATTGGTTGGAGATTTGAGATGTGACCTTGCGTGACAGATTCCCACGTCCTCAAGCATCCTGTATATAGTAAGAGAAATTACATGAATGATTCAATTGAATTCAAATGAATGATTTGTTTCAGATGTGGTTTACTTGGAAAAGAGATTAGTTTTCCCTTTTAGAAAGATTTTGTGAAAATTATTAAAATAACAAACATCATTTAATGGAGTGATAGAGTTATATATCATGATAAATTAATCTTTTCATATGTGTGGGGGGAAAGAAACAAAACATTTAACTGAGCATTGCCAGAGCCGCTGAATGAGTGAGCAAGGTGGTTTGAATTATTTGACTTATTGAATTTTTGTATGCACAAATAGTCATTTTGAAGTGATTATGAAAATGAATGCCTTGAAGGACAATTTTTGACTTAAATATTTCCATCCCTCGTCACAAAGCGTAAGGCAAGAAATTATTCATCGCTTCAAAAAATGGGCTAGCTATATCTTGAAGTTGCTCATGCTTGAGGAATTTATCCTGTGGCTTCCTGCATTACGTAAATAACATACTAAAACCAAGGCATTCTCTCAATTATTCATTTCAATGGTTCCTTCCCATACAAGGTGTGGATGAAGTCTTTTAAAGATTTATTTTCTCAGAACTCTGTAAAAAAATACAATAAAATTTGTACGTGTTTTGATAGACCCAACAAAACTTTTTTATTTGTTTATGCAGTACAGCTTGAAATCAAAGGAAATTTGTAGATTCACAACCAGGAAAATTGTTTATTATTTTTTAAACTAAGTCTTACAGGTATGAGGTACAGAACAGATAAACAGATTCCTTTATTGATATATTCATTGCTTCTGTATTTCCCCCCACCGCAGAGCTCAAGGCAGCTGCATTAGTTTTGTTAGACAAGATTTACAGTGAAGTAACTATATTTAGGAGAAATTTGGGCAGATTGCTTTGCTTTAGTGAATGCAGTTATGTATCTCCAGGATTGATGATGTGCTGTAGGTTATACTGATAAGCTGTGATAGCATTCAGCTACAGTTTTCTTAAAGTTCTTTGAATTTCATGGTTTTAAGATTCATAGCATTTCAATTTGCCGTGTTTTCTAAAGTCAAAGAGTTAGCACCAAGACAAAGGCAAAAATTGGCTCTCAATATGTGATCTTTCTTTATTTACATTATATTTTTAAAGCATTTATTTAACAAACAGCACAAAATAATTGAGATTTCTGCATATGGTTTTAACAGCCAGTGTCGCTAATAGAAAAGGTCTAAATATGACCTCTTCAAAGGGGGTAATTGGAGTGAGATGTTCTAATCATTCTGAGTGGGGTTTGATCTGTCATATGGAGAGAAAAGAAAAAACAGTTTTGCTTACCTGTTCTTCATAGAATTGTGTTCAAGTGCAATATGGCTCCATCAAAAGAGATTTCAAAGGTCTTCAGAACAAGAGTATTTGAGGCTCATAAGATGAGAAAGGATTACAAAAGGATTTCTAAAGACTTGAGCCTCCATATGGCCACATAGTCAGGCAGATAGAATACAGAACTGCTGCTACTTTCCCTAAGAGTGGGCGTCCTGCAAACATCAGTTCAAAGGCATGTCATAGAATCAGACAAGACACAAAGAACCCCACGTAAAAACTGCTGCTGGTGGCTCTTGCGCTTGATAACATTGATGTTTACCGACGATTTATCAGTCTACCATTAGAAGTGCACTGAAGTGTTGTTTGGATGAGTTACCGTGGAGGAAACTACTACTCTCCAAAACATTACTGTTGACTCACGCTGACCGAAGATCACCAACAGCAGCGATGGAGCAATGTTCTTTATGAAAGAAGAGACAAGTGGCATCCTGGTGTATGCAGTGTTATGTTTGAAGAGAAGCATTACAGTCATTCAAAACATATTAAGGTTATCTAAGCTTTGCCATCAGTAACCTTAATTTTAGTTTGTTCATTAAAAATTAACTGAAATAAAAAGCATTTTGGTGATTTTATTGAAATAAGTTATGTATTAAAAATAGTATTGGCTTGGTTTCACAAGCCTTGTCTGTGAAACCGGGCAATTAAGTGTTGAGGAACTTGGCACAGTCAACTGTATAAACTGTATAGGTATTATTCTTAAAACCCCCAAAAATAATTGATATAAATATGTAAGTAAATAAAAAAGTTGTTCTTGTGTTTGGGAATAACCGTGTTGGTCCTTGTTGTTCCTGCCCTGCAAAAGAGGTGGTCTCCTTTTTAACCAAATTGAATCAAAAGGTATATAAATCAATCGAATACTGTGAGAACATTTGTGAAACATTCCATTGTATGATCTGTTCCCCTTTGAGTTCTGCTGGTGCAATTACAGTGATGTCTCATTCAATATCAGCTGTAAAACCATATGAGAGACGTCTCCCTCATTTGGTTTTGTGATTTAAGTTTCATAGTCTATTAAGGCACAGATTTGTCAGACAAATATTAGAAATAGTGCAGGAAGAAAAGCAATTCAATCATTTATATGGAGAAAATCAAAAAAGATCTGCAGAAAGATAAAAAGGTGCCCTTCTTTCTGATCTAAAATATAATTGCATTTGCTATTGGTAAAGGCATGTATGAATGCGGATTCACAGAACTACCTGCGTGAAGTTGGCCCCCCACCCAACGCAAAACGTCGTCAAACTATGCTCAATCGTTTGTGCTCGGTTTGTGCTGTAAAAAGTTACGTTTGTGATGTTTCAGTTTTTTAGATATTAAAAACATATTTTTAGGTCATTCTGAGGTCACTTAGCCCCCCCACATGATCCAAATTCACCCAAATTAGGCTCGTTCGTTTGTGCTGGTTTGTACCGGTAAAATTTTAGTTTGTGCTGTGTCGGGTTTTAAAATATCAGAAATTGAATTATAGACGATGACGTCACCAGCCCCCCCACATGCTCCAAATTCACCCAAAATAGTCTCGTTCGTTTGTGCTCCGTTTGTGCTGGTTTGTGCCGGTAAAATTTTCGTTTGTGCTGTGTCGGGTTTTAAAATATTAGACATTCAATTATTGTTGATGACGTCACCAGCCCCCCACATGCTCCAAATTCACCCAAAATAGTCTCGTTCGTTTGTGCTCCGTTTGTGCACAACTAACTGAATGGGCGAGACACTGAATGAGAGAGAATTATAGACGGTGCATCAGCCCACTTTTTTTAACAGTAGGCTAGTTAAAGTAACAAGGTAAGACCTAAAGAGTCGGCAAACCAAATCACAATATTCACTTAGGTTATGTTATCCTGTGCGTTTTCAACTTTTAACGAACACTGCGGATACAGGATTTGGATGCAACACAAACTTCAAGGTTATCCTGTGCATTTTCAACTTTTAACGAACACTGCGGATACAGGATGTGGATGCAACACAAACTTCAAGGTTAGTGTTTTTACTTACTGTATGTTGTGTTTTGTTTATAACATATGAAAATTGTCACAAATACACGCACCATGTGTTTGCTGTGTGTTACGGCGGTCACGCCATCTGTGCTTCGGAAAAGTGCGGTCGCGCCATCTACGCTTAAAAATAATTGCGCGTCCACTCGAGGTTGCGTGGTAGACGAAAGCTTTATGCGCTTGGTGTCGGCAGACCTTTAAAAAATATATTAAAAAATAAATAATATCAAATTGTTTTCTGCAAACTCCACCAGATTCTTGTTCTACATCTCACTGTCTACCACTGTGGTGATTTTCATGTTGATTTACTGTTTTGTTATTTAATAATTGCCTGCCAAAGTCATGAATATTTACATTGCTATACAGTAATATTTGATAAATTCATAAAAATGTGAAATCAAATTGTTTTCTGCAAATTCCACCAGATTATTGTTCTACATCTCACTGACTATCAATGTGGTGATTTTCATGTACTGGTTTATTATTTCATAATTAACTGCAAAACTTCTATACTCTATACCTTGTTATTCAGCAATTTTTCATGAATTCATAAAAAAATAAAATCAAATTGTTTTCTGCAAACTCCACCAATTATTAAATAATAAAACAGTAAATCAACATGAAAATCACCACATTGATAGTCAGTAAGATAAAGAACATTAATCTGTTGGAATTTGCAGAAAACAATTTGATTTCACATTTTTATGAATTGATCAAATATTACTGTATAGCAATGTAAATGTTCATGACTTTGGCAGGGAATTATTAAATAATAAAACAGTAAATCAACATGAAAATCACTACAGTGGTAGACTGTGAGATGAAGAACAATAATATGTTGGAGATTGCAGAAGACAATTTTATTTCACATTTTTATGAATTTATAAAATATTACTGTATTGCAATGTAAATGTTCATGACTTTGGCAGGGAATTATTAAATAATAAAACAGTAAATCAACATGAAAATCACCACAGTGGTAGACAGTGAGATGAAGAACAATAATCTGTTGGAGTTTGCAGAAAACAATTTTATTTCACATTTTTATGAATTTTTCAAATATTACAGGTCCTTCTCAAAAAATTAGCATATTGTGATAAAGTTCATTATTTTCCATAATGTAATGATACAAATTAAACTTTCATATATTTTAGATTCATTGCACACCAACTGAAATATTTCAGGTGTTTTAATACTGATGATTTTGGCATACAGCTCATGAAAACCCCAAATTCCTATCTCAAAAAATTTGCATATCATGAAAAGGTTCTCTAAATGAGCTATTAATCTAATCATCTGAATCAACTTATTAACTCTAAACACCTGCAAAAGATTCCTGAGGCTTTTAAAAACTCCCAGCCTGTTTCATTACTCAAAACCGCAATCATGGGTAAGACTGTCGACCTGACTGCTGTCCAGAAGGCCATCATTGACACCCTCAAGCAAGAGGGTAAGACACAGAAAGAAATTTCTGAACAAATAGGCTGTTCCCAGAGTGCTGTATCAAGGCACCTCAGTGGAAATTCTGTGGGAAGGAAAAAGTGTGGCAAAAAACGCTGCACAACGAGAAGAGGTGACCGGACCCTGAGGAAGACCTCACAGTGCCAAAACCACTGGTAAATGGTTTACTGACCATGGTATTACTGTGTTCAATTGGCCTGCCAACTCCCCTGACCTGAACCCCATAGAGAATCTGTGGGATATTGTGAAGAGAAAGTTGAGAGACGCAAGACCCACCACTCTGGATGAGCTTAAGGCCGCTATCGAAGCATCCTGGGCCTCCATAACACCTCAGCAGGGCCACAGGCTGATTGCCTCCATGACACGCCGCATTGAAGCAGTCATTTCTGCAAAAGGATTCCCGACCAAGTATTGAGTGCATAACTGAACATATTTATTTAAAGGTTGACTTTTTTTGTATTAAAAACACTTCTTTTATTGGTCAGATGAAATATGGTAATTTTTTGAGACAGGAATTTTGGGTTTTCATGAGCTGTATGCCAAAATCATCAGTATTAAAACATTAAAACACCAGAAATATATCAGTTGGTGTGCAATGAATCTAAAATTTATGAAAGTTACTTTTTTATCATTACATTATGGAAAATAATGAACTTTATCACAATATGCTAATTTTTTGAGAAGGACCTGTACTGTATTGCAATGTAAATGTTCATGACTTTGGCAGGCAATTATTAAATAATAAAACAGTAGAACAACATGAAAATCACCACAGTGGTAGACAGTGAGATGTAGAACAAGAATCTGGTGGAGTTTGCAGAAAACAATTTGATATTATTTATTTTTTAATATATTTTTTAAAGGTCTGCCGACACCAAGCGCATAAAGCTTTCGTCTACCACGCAACCTCGTGTAGACGCACAATTATTTTTAAGCGTAGATGGCGCGACCGCACTTTTCCGAAGCACAGATGGCGTGACCGCCGTAACACACAGCAAACACATGGTGCGTGTATTTGTGACAATTTTCATATGTTATAAACAAAACACAACATACAGTAAGTAAAATCACTAACCTTGAAGTTTGTGTTGCATCCACATCCTGTATCCGCAGTGTTCGTTAAAAGTTGAAAATGCACAGGATAACCTTGAAGTTTGTGTTGCATCCAAATCCTGTATCCGCAGTGTTCGTTAAAAGTTGAAAACGCACAGGATAACATAACCTAAGTGAATATTGTGATTTGGTTTGCCGACTCTTTAGGTCTTACCTTGTTACTTTAACTAGCCTACTGTTAAAAAAAAAGTGGGCTGATGCACCGTCTATAATTCTCTCTCATTCAGTGTCTCGCCCATTCAGTTAGTTGTGCACAAACGGAGCACAAACGAACGAGACTATTTTGGGTGAATTTGGAGCATGTGGGGGGGCTGGTGACGTCATCAACAATAATTGAATGTCTAATATTTTAAAACCCGACACAGCACAAACGAAAATTTTACCGGCACAAACCAGCACAAACGGAGCACAAACGAACAAGACTATTTTGGGTGAATTTGGAGCATGTGGGGGGGCTGGTGACGTCATCGTCTATAATTCAATTTCTGATATTTTAAAACCCGACACAGCACAAACGATTGAGCATAGTTTGACGACGTTTTGCGTTGGGTGGGGGGCCAACTTCACGCAGGTCACAGAACTGGTTATCTTTGATCTGTTGTTCTGTTTTAGATGGCACTTGAGGAATTCACATGATCGTGATCTCTGCTCAGTATCAACAAAACACCCTGTTGACGGTTTGTGTTTGAATACATTTTAAAACAAGTTTTAGGATGCTTTTTGCCTTTAGACATGTCATAATAATTGCTATTGTAATTTTACACAAGCATTCTCTGACCCTTACAATTCAGCTAGCGTTTTTTTCACCCTTGAATATATCAATCCTTTTTACAATGTATATAGTTTGCCCTGCCCCATCTTTCAACAGCAGCCTCTTTGTACCGCCTGCATTACGTTGTGACAGTTTCATGAAACTGTATATTTAGTAGTATTTTTAAAATAGTGTCAGCTGGTCATTTTTAACACAGCAAGTCTGAAATAGAATACGATTTGATGGACTTCCTCCAAATTTTATTCTTATCGTTAGTTTAATGGCAGCAAGAATAAGAGCATCATCATTTTCTGGTGCTTTGAAATAATAGTGTCTATCTTACCTCCTCCCTCATTATTACCCCGCCACTGTGGTGTAAATCTGGGCAGTCATATATTACTGTATTCAGTTTCTCAGAATGAAGTTTGTTTATATGTCTTAGTTGAACTATGGAAATCATTTTCATTTCTGAAACATTGAGGATGTGTCCATATGGTGCATTGTGCTTTTTTTTATCCTAAAACATTAAAGGGCCCCTATTATGGATTTTTGAAAATGACCTTTCATGTAGTGTGTAACATAGTTACACACTACATGAAAGCATAATACACATAATGAAAACATCCTGGAAAGTTTTAAATCTGAAAGTGCACCGTATATAAAGTTATTGTCTTTCAAAAATAAGAGACGACTCTGAGTCAATTAAATGCATTGTTTTTCAAACGAGTCATACGCCGTTTCGTTGTGACGTCAAGACGAAAAATTTGTATATTGGGCCCACGTATTGCACGCACAGGGAAACTTGAACCTCAAAACGGCAGCTGATTCCTGTTCTGGATAGCATCATGTCGAGAAGACGGCGCTGTGCATAATGTGAAGGTAAAGTTATTTTTCACTCCCCAAGGATGAGCATGTGAAGAATCAGTGGTTAAAATTCATCTTTACCTCGATATCACAGCAGTATAAACCTAAACTTTTGCTGTGTTCCCTTTATTTTACTGATGACTGCTTTTCTCAATGCAGGATTCACAAACCGCTTGCTCTTGAAAGGTGTTCAAAAAACGTAGTTTTGAGTTTTATATTGTGTTGGTCTCCTACTAACTGGCTAACTCACATTATTACTGTCTTACTGAAATACATCTGCTGATCAGCTGTGGCCCACTATTACCTAAAACTGTGTCTATTAATCAGAGACATTTTATATAGAGACATGCTACTTTCTCAATTCTCAATACAACTATATAGGGAAAACCCGTAGCGCCAAAGATGGCGGTTGTATGCACATGTCCCGCCCCTTCCGCTGGAAAGCCAATCATCTGCATTGAACAGTCAAGCCGGGAAACATTTAAGCCTATCGTCTGGTTCCACTGACGGCAGCGGAGACGAGAACCCTTGCGCATGCATAGTAAAAGTATAACCTGTGGGGAAAAAGGCATTTTAAACCTTATTTTGGGGCAAAGTCATCAAACTTTGTCAGCGATTTTTATCATATTTTACTGCTGTTTCTATACATGCAGTTTTTATGTTCCGGTGACCAGTGAAAGTGCAGTTCTGACTCTCTGCCCATTCATTTAGATAGGAGCCTGGTCTTGTTAGTCCGAAATAGCTGCCCGGAGGCGTTGCCAAGATTGCGGCCGAGTGGCGTGACTTGCCTAAAAGGACTTTGTATTAATGCAGATTATCTGTCATTCTCACTACTTTGAGGAAATATTTGTTTTACTTAGTTTGTTACATCAGATCATTCACTCTAGAGCTCGGCTAATGTACATTGCATACATGCACTGTTATTGATACAGTTTCCACGTGTTCACTGCAATATATTAGAAAAATTATTTGGTAAATAAATAAATAAAAAGTAAAAAACATGCACTTGTTAATTCTGATGGTGAGGAATTACAGTTGCAACATCTTCGGGTTGAATAACAGTGTTTCATCATCAGACTCGCACTCGCATTAATATGGTCAAATCGACGTCATTGTTTGTTACTGTGTTTAGTTTAGAGTGTAGGAAGCTTCAGGACAAGCAGAGCTGATGTTATGGCAATAGGCGTTTTTGTTCTGAATGCGCTGTACACGTTAGGCCAAATACAAAAGACTGAGCTGTCTGGCCAATCAGAACAGAGTAGCTCGCGGAAAGGAGGGATTTAGAGAGATTGATTAATTTGACGAGTAGCAGAGAAGAAATACATAATCATGTTTGGCTTGGTCCTCTCAAAGTTGTGTTGGATTTTCTTAGTGATGCACCGATTTGAAAATTGTGGCCGATACCGATAACTGATATTAATATTGCTGTTATGGCCGATACCGATATTTACCGATGTCGATATCTCGAGCTATTTTCCAAAACATTTTTTTTTTTTTACTTTTGTAATTTATTTTCAGAAATGATTGATATAGGGCACCTTTACCTGTGTGCAAAATATGTCATCAGATTTTCAGAATAAAAAAAATAAATATTTAAGGATATATTAAGTGTGTCCTGAATTCACACTATGAATAAGCCAACCCTGAGTATGCTCAATAAACATCTAACTCACTTGAGACCAAGTCACTGTATTCTGTGAACATTGTACAACAGCTCAAAACTTTAAAGTACAGTACTGTCTTACTAAGGCAAAAGACCTTAACTTCTATTTTATAGCACAATGTTATGATAACACTTAAAACGTAAGCAATATTAACCCTATTAGACTCACTATGATAAAAATGGCTTCACATGTATAAACAAGAAGTTGAAGTAGTGAGAATAGTTGGAATGTCCTGTATGAACAAAATGACAGTATTTTTCCACTGTTCGATCGCGCCCGCGCCTCTCTCTCGCTCTCTCTCACCCGCGTGCGCCCCCCCCCCCCACACACACAACATATTCCAGCATTGCAATCTTGACGTCACACGCAGCATGTTCATAATAGTTACAGAGCTTCAGAGCTAAGGCAGGGCTACAGATTAGGTGTCCCTAAAGAACTGTATAGTTCTGCATTTTAATGAATTTGCTTTCTCGTCGGTTGTTTGACATGGATTTTAACCAGGGTTCAACAAAAGGTAACGTTAGGCTCTAAATTACTACGTTCCTGCTGCTGGTGTATAATGGGTGTGTCGTTACGGCTCCAACCAACTCGCATAGTTTTCAGTCAGTGGACTTTCATTGACAAGCGAGGGCTAGCATTTTATTTCAGTTGTAGCCTACATGTAGCGTTGTATTACGGGCTGTGAATTAACATATCCTACAAGCCTGTTCTAATGCAGTGCTTATTACTAGATAAGTTGTTGATTACGGCTCGAAACCTGTTGTTTCTAGTTTGTGAAGTAGCATCTCTAGTTTGTGAAGTAGCATCGCTGGCTAAAGGCTATTACTGGATTTTAATGATTATCTTTTTATGCACCCGTGTCGTGTGTCATTCTTACCTTGATCATTTTCATTTTCACCATCATTTTCCCCCGAGAGTATGCCATTATTCAGTAATCTAACAAAAGCAATCACTATGAAACATGTTGGCTAACTTACCTGTGTGTCTGAGATGATTTAATTGCTACATCATAACCCTGTAACTCCAGCGCGAAAATACTTTGATGGTCGGTCAGAACAAGGCAGAGTGCCATAACTTGCCGTCTCCAGCACCTGCTTCAGCACATTATGTGTGTAATGTATGCGCTCGTGCAAAAACAAACATCCCTGCCCCCACATAAGCCTACACACACGTCAAATACATAGGAATGATTATCGGCCTGTTCACATCGGCCCTATTTTGACATCGGAATGATACCGATGTGTAAAAAATTGACCATATCGGCCGATATCATATCGGCGGCCGATATATCGTGCATCACTAGATTTTCTTCTTAGCGTAAAGGTTAAGAGGCCCATCTATCACTGTTTTCCATGTTCTTAGAGTTAGTTTGTGAAGTAAATATATAGGCTATAATCTGTGTGAACACAGCTTTTTTTAAAATGAAGGGTGCTGGTGTTTTGCGTGCGTTTGGCCAATCAGCGTACACTAACATCACTGGTAGTTTCCTATAGTGCTGGTTTAGACCATTATTACGGCCCGTGTCTAGGGGAATATAGGAAACTCTAAAGAGGCGTAGTAAAAAAGTTGGGTTGTGGTAATGGAATCCGAGCAACGAATCACTACGGTCGATAATCAAACAAATACACAAAAATAAGCAGAAAAAGTAATATATTTATTAAGGAATAGCAAGTGAAATAAAGAGCATCTCTTCAGGGTGTCCCAAAAGCCAAAATAACAAACAAAACAAATATTAAAAGAAAAGAGGAAAGAATTGATATCCTAATCCAATAACAAAAGAAAATACATTTAGCTTACCTAACTCCCTGCCAAAAAACAGAGCTCAAATCAATTCCAAAATAAACAAGGCAGGACACCTATTCTCCACACTTTTTAGGATGTTGTTTAGACATAGGGAAACGGTTTCAGATGTTACAAAAGGATGCATGTTCACTTAAACTAATTAACATGACTAATACACACAAATTTGATTATCGGCCAGAGGAGGGATTCCGGAGATCTCACCCCGAGTACGACTGAACCAACAATGAGCTCCCAGACGAGTGCCAGCAGCGACAAAACAAGGAAGAGAAGAGGAACACAGAGCAATAGAAAAACAATAGGCTACATAAACAATGGTCGTAACACCCTACTCTAAAGTATGAATGAATGAATGAGGCATTTATATAGCGCTTTTCATATGTATTACTGTACACCGAAAACGCTTTACAATCAGGTCTGTCCTCAACCACCACCAGTGTGCAGCATCCACTTGGATCCAATGTACAACGGCGCCAGTGCGCTCACAACACACAAGCTATAAGTGGAGAGGAGAGAGCCAATTCAATGGATGGGGATTATTTGGAGGCCATGATAGGCAAGGGCCATTGGAGGGAATATGGCCAGGACACCGGGGTTACACCCTTACTCTATACGAGAAGTGCCATGGGATTTTTAATGACCACAGAGAGTCAGGACCTCGGTTTAACGTCTCATCCAATGGACGGTGCTCTTTGACAGTATAGTGTCCCCATCACTATACTGAGGCCTTAGGACCCACACAGACCACAGGGTGAGCACCCCCTGCTGGTCTCACTAACACCCCTTCCAGCAGCCACCTAGTTTTCTCAGGAGGTCTCCCATTCAGGTACTGACCAGGCTCTAGGGGTGGGCACTATACCGGTATGAACGTGACTACCGGTATTATGTTGTGCCATGATATGGATTTTCCAATGCCGAGAATACCGTTAGATATTCAAAAATATATATCTTTTTTTGGCAGTTTTATTGTTTCGGTCAATTTTGTACTCTTTGCAACTTTTAGCACTACTAATGGCAATACAGAATCGAGGCTGAAGCTGAACTGAACGTTTAAACTTTTCCTCTAGTCTAGTACAACTCGCGCAATGCACAGGCATTCATAATCAAACAGAGCACGGCAACACTCCAGTCCAAGTTAATAGAGCACAACCCGGCTCCTCAAACACACAGCAGCAAAAATAAGCGAGATTTAATAATAGGCACTGCAAAAGTGAACAAGATGAGCGAACACGCAGAAAGTCCTATTGATGAGCACGATGAAGAATTGGTTAAAAAGAAGGGGGGCTCCTCTGTCGTATGGAACTGGTTTGGGTTCCAAATCTCCGACATCGACCAACAAACAATACTATGCAAGTTATGTCGCCGTGTTGTTGCAGCCAAAGGTGGAAACACCAGTAATCTATTTAATCATTTGAAAACCATGCATGCCCGCAAATATGAGGAATGCACCCAAATGCGTGCAACAGGTTTTCCCAGAAACGGAGCACGCCCGAAGACGGCTCCCACTCTGACTCAGCAATCAATAAAGTCTTCATTCACTGCCGGTACTCGTATTGACAAGACGAGCAAAAAGTGGAAAGACATAACAAGTGCCATAACACATCACACAGCAAAGGACATGGTACCCATTCAAACTGTGGAGAAAGAAGGTTTCAGAAAGTTGATTCAAACTCTGGAACCAAGATACGAGATCCCCAGCCGTAAATATTTTAGCCAAACATGCCTGCCACAGCTTTACACTGAATGTCGAGAAAAAGTTTACAACGAAATAAGTAACGTTGCATTATTCTCCACCACTGCCGATCTATGGTCAAGCCGTACCACAGAACCGTACATTAGCGTCACAATTCACTACATTGACGTTGACTGGAAACTGCAAAGCAAATGCCTACAAACTTCATATTTTCCTGACGACCACACAGGGGAAACAATCGCTTCGGGTCTGAGGGATGCACTTTCGTGTTGGGGTTTAAAAGAGTCACGTCAAGTATGTATGACGAC
This sequence comes from Meda fulgida, assembly GCA_030578275.1. Classification (NCBI taxonomy): domain Eukaryota; kingdom Metazoa; phylum Chordata; class Actinopteri; order Cypriniformes; family Leuciscidae; genus Meda; species Meda fulgida. The sequence goes on from CM060629.1 coordinate 22,350,095, forward strand.
CAACAGTGGAGCAAACATGATCAGAGCACTGCAGCTGAACAACTGGACAACCCTTGGGTGTTTCAGACACAGGCTGCACAATGCCATTGGTAAGTTTCTAGATTGAAGCCTACATTTATGATGCTTATTATAAAGATATAATACAAACAATCTCTTCTAATCTGAGCATTCATCTAGAAATCAGAATCCTATTTATTGAATCACATTACTGTGAGTAGCCTATACATGCATTTACAAGGAATTTGTCTTGGTTTACTGTTGAGTGAAAAAAGGTAAAAGGGAGAACAACAATATTAAATAAGTATAATATATATATATCAAAATAATATAATTTTTTTTCTTAAGTTTAACACGTTAAAAATAAACACAGCATCCGTTTTTCCGATCATAATTTGGCTTAGGCCTACATATGATCAGGCTGTTATTCATGCAAATGCTTTAAAACAATTCAACCGCGACAAGACACGAGAACGCGTTGTCTGTGAATGTCCTCCTGTCTGACACACAGAAAGACGTGTGCCAGTATCGCGCGCATAAGATCTATGTTTAATTTATAGTTAAAGCAGTGAAGTGCATAAATAAAGTGTTTGATAACTTTATTATAGCCAATATTTCCTACATGTTATACAGGTATCAATACAATTATACTGTAATGTTGAATGTCTATCATTTAATATTTTTTACAAAATTCATAGAAACATCATTATTAGTATCAGTGATATTGGCCTTCATTCATTAAAATAGATGCAATTACAACAAATTATAGTCTTTAAGTAACTGAAATTATTACAATATAAAAATATGAAAAACTGATATTTTTAATTGCGATAAATTACAGAAAAAGTGTGATTAGTTATTTTTTAATCGATTGACAGCACTAATACAAATATATAAATACACACATACACATAAAAAATATGAAAAATAAAAAGAGATCAGTAAAATACAAGTAGCAAAAGTAAGGGCAGTGTACATGTTTACAGTTGAAGTGGTTTAAACATTAGTGTACATTAGTGCAAGATGTGCAAAAAGGCCAGAGCCCTTTTAAAAGTGAAGCTGAGTCTGAGTTGTGTGTCAGTGTCCATGTTGTAAATTACATGGTTGTAATTACTGTGATATTTATTTATTATTTAGTTATTCTATTGTAATTTTTTTTCACCCTATTATTTTGATTACTTATGTGCAATTTCTAGAGAGGAGTGTCCAAAACGAAACACGGATTTCTCGGGCCACAGGGTTGTGCAAGAAGATAGTTAGCACATTTTCTTATAGCTGGAAAAAACAGAAGGCCCTGATGAGTGCACAGATGGAAAGAGGCCTGCCCCCACACAAGCTCATCACAGAATCCCCAACAAGGTGGGGATCTCATTTGCAGATGATTCAAAGAGTCCTAGAGCAGGAGAAAGCAATCACACAAGTCCTGGCAGCAGACAAAAAGACACAGCACCTTGTACCTACGTGGCAAGACATCATGGTCCTGGAGTCAGTCACAGCAGCACTGAAACCACTTCAGGAATTTACAGATGCCCTGTCAGGAGAAGCATATGTGAGCGTGTCCTATTTGAAGCCTGTCATCCATCTGTTAAATACAGAGGTTTTGAATTCAAAAGAGGGTGATACTGACCTGAACCAGGAGATCAAGAGTAAGGTTCTCAATTACTTGAATGACAAGTATACTGACCCAGCAACAGATGAGTTACTCACCATGGCTACATATCTGGATCCAAGATTTAAGAACATGTACATGTCCAATGAGAAGCTGGAGGACATTAAGGTGAGAACTGCCTCAGAGACTGAAGACCTTCTGGTGGAGAACACTGACCTAGGAAAATCATCTCGTGCAGAGGTTCAACCTGAAGGGGAGAGAGAAGTAGCCACTGCTCCAGCAGATCCATTACCATCAGCCAAGAAGCCTAAGAAGAGCCTTGGAAGCTTCTTTAAGAAGACCAGCAGTGCATCTGCCTCTGTCTCATGTTCACAGAAGCAGATCATTGAGCAAGAGATAAACAGCTACATTCTGGCAATGGCACCAGACAGTGAGAATGATCCTTTGGAGTGGTGGCGATTTCATGGATCTAATTTCCCACGTGTGAGTTGTCTGGCAAAGAAGTACTTATGCATCCCTGCCACAAGTTCGCCCTCTGAAAGGGCATTCAGCACTGGGGGCAATGTCGTCACATGTAGCAGGGCAGCACTGAAGCCAGAAATGGTCAACAGGCTGGTGTTCCTGGCACGGAACTTGTGAAGAATTTGACGCAATGTGAAGTTAAAGTTGATACTTGATGGTTCGGAAAAAAATTACTTTGAAAAGCTTAGTGTTTAACATTTAAGTTTTGTGTTAATTACCTTATTTTTCATCTCCTTGAAATACAGTATTTTATTTAATTTTACATATTTAATTTGAGCCTACCTCATTTTGCAGGTTTGCACTGTTTGAAAAAAAAAGAAACAATTGCACAATTTTTTTAAAAAAAACTTGAAGAAAGTTGTTGGTTCTAGCTGAGGCTTCAAAAGATTTCTTTGAAAACATTACAGTGTTTAATATATTTGAGTTTGTAATTACCATATTTTCCAAGTAGTGAAATACTTTCATTTTCTTTATCTGCTGTGTTCATTAAATTATTTTATTTCATTTTATGTAATATTTAATGTAATTCATACAGGCCTACCTTGTGTTGCACGTTTGCACTTTTTGAGAGAAACAATGGCACAATAAAAAAGATTTTCAGATCTATGTCCAATGCAATCCCTCACCTTTTTCTAGTTATATTAGGTTAAAATACATATTTTGCCTGTGATTTAACTAAGGTGTACCAAAATGTGATTCCAATTTTTTTTCCCCATTTTTTTCTCATATCGCAATATAATATCGATATCGTCTGGAGAGTGAAAAATATTGTGATATGAATTTTAGCTCATATCGCCCACCCCTACCAGGCTCCGCCCTGCTTAGCTTAAGTTGGCAACTAAATTAGCTCCTACAAAATGAGTTCCTAGAACTAAAATCGTTCCTAGTTCCTGTGGTGCAAACACACTAAAATCCGGGTACTTCCGCCAGTTCTAGGAACTATGAAAGGTTCTTCCGGTGTGAAGTGGACAGATACTAAAGTGTTTCAGATATTTCACCTTTGCTGTGTTTCTGGCCTTTCTAGTGCTTCTTTTTTTGTCTTGTTGTTGTCCTCTCCCTGTGGTATCATGACCTTTGCTGCTTTCCTCCTTCCTGTTGTGATGCACCCAGCAGAGCATTATACTGAGACTGTTCACATCTAAAGCACTGTCTGGTCGTGCCCCTTAACCTCCCCTCACACACACAAACTTTACTCCTCAGATGTCACTGTGCATAAAAGGATACAGGCCTGTTGTATGAGTTGCATTAGAAGCTCCAGTTATAGCCTGTCTGACTCCACCCCGCCATCAGTAGCAGCAGTCGTACTCCCACATGAGGGCAGTGAGGGAAAGCATCATTAATAGGATAGAAAAAGAAAAGATCAATAGGCCTCCTCAAAGGAATTCATTTTGAGTCTGGATAGAGTCCATCTGTAGATTTTTTTTTTCACCCACAAATTAGCTGAATAAAGTGTCTGTAGCTTGTATGAAGGACTGTTTCCTCGACCGCCTGCTATCTGAGCAGCATGGGAGAGGCCTACTGAATGGTGTTATCAAATATAAAATGATTGCTTGGAATAATTAGTTGCTGCTTTGATTGTGCATGAATTAAGGCAGATTGTTTTGGGGAAAGTGAGGTCCTCTTAGCATATTATAGTCAGTGGCACCGTGGAGACTCACCCGGTGGAGCCTCAGTTGTGATTGATTGCCTTCAGACCACTTCACACTTTACCCTCTGACCCCTGAATGTTATTCTATTATTTTTCTTATTTCTCATCTTGCCCTTTGTAGTGAACTCCAGGGGTCTGCTCACATTGTTGTTTAGACTCTGGTGCTTCAGTGTGTTATAAGTTTGATGTCTAAGAAAAGATATTCAAGGCGAGCACAGTTGTTCTTGTAGCGATGAGAAGATGTTTTCTCTCGACGATTTACATCCGTCTGTCTTTGCCCAGAGACACAAGCATCCTCCCACTTAGATAACAGATTCCTTTATCAACTGAACCCAATTAAAAAACTGAAATCACAAGGAATTCATTTGATATCACAGATCATTATCATGGCCGTGTGCACAGAAGCGATTAAAGATGAATGGCATCTCCATCGTCATCTTTCTTCCTCTTTTTCTAAATTTAAATTTACTTAGTTGATAGACAGACAACCATATGTAGGTATATATGGAAGTCACATTATGACAAAACGGTTATACAAGTGATTGTACGTATGGGATAGGATTAGGCCCATGTTTTAAAGTAATAGTTCACCCAAAAATGAAAATCCTGTCATAATTTGCTCTTTCTTCTGCAAAACACAAAAGAAGATATTTTGAAGAATGCTGGTATAGCCATTGCCAAACAGTTTTGGGTACAATTAACATGCAAGACAATATTTCTCAAAATATCTTCTGTTTTGTTCCACCAAAGAAAGAATGTCAGAAAGGATTTAGAATGTCATGCAAGTGAGTAAATGATGACATCATTTTGCTTTTTGATGTGGGTGAAGCCTACATCTATAATCTACATTAAAGCAGTCAGCAATGGGGAATTTCCCACAAGTTGTCTTTGGTGTGTTAGCAAAAACTGAGCAGCTGATATTGTTGTGCTATGTTATTTGTGAAAAACATTTATTCATGTTTTTCCCCCTTAAATTTCAGCTCAGAACATCAAAGTGTTTCAGAGCTATTTATTTTTATTACAGTTACATTTTTAAATCGACAAACCTAGTAAATTAGCAATGAGCTCCAAAATATATCCAGACCTCGTCTACAACTGACCAGCGAATTAATTTTTGTGAAAAAACAAAACAAAAAAAACAGAAACATGTAAAAGCATAAACCCCATGAGATGCTAGGGAAGTTGATGTATTCAAAAAGGAAAATGAGCTCTGCTTTTTCTTCTTGTGAAGAAAAGGAAGATCTTCCAAGTACTGTAGTTAGAGCCAAGGTTGGCGGATATGTCGGAACTCAAACTGTGAGAGTTGAAAGACTGAAATACTTCCAGTTAAGTAAGTAGAAGCCATTAAAAGTCATGTCACTGTGCTTCTCCCTTATGTATGAGCAACTGATATAATCACTGGTGATGTGCACCAGCTCACGTGCTGCTCATCGCCATTCATGCTACATACTCACAGTTCACCAACTATCTAACACCCTTGCATCTTGCCTCTCGCTGCTCGAAACATGTCCCCTGCATATGAAACAGGCCTGTGTAATCCAATCATGAAAATGTATGCCCTAAAGAGCCACATTGCTTGCCTATGCATGTTGATAATCCTGTTTATATAATCCATACAATGTTGGTTGGAATAAACCTTCCGAGTGACATTTAACCACTTTTGATGCAAACATATTCTCCAACAATTAATCATTTTAGGCCTTACATGTAACATCCTGTGAATTTACCTCAATACACTAATGAATGATTTTCCCTCCATCCCTGCTGGGCAGAAGGGGTCAGCGCAGACCTCACCAGATTCTCAGTAGTCTTGCATCACGATTAAACTCCGGAGACTCTAGCCGGCTCTGATGAATGTATAGTGTAATGAGGAGGCACACAGCTGCAGCGCAGTGAGGTAAACCCAGCCCAGACAGTTTTCAGGTCGCAGATGGAGGGAGAACGCTTCATGCAGGCATGAGGGATCTGATAATGGAAGAAGTCGTCTCGGCGGGAGCCTGCCTGGAATTACTAGCTCTTTTATGAAGTGCTATGGCTAGGGAATGCTAATGAGACATTTGATAAGGCATAGAAGGCCAAGTCAAGTGCAAGTTGCCATGCCAGGAGGTGTGAATGCGTGAGTTACGGTAGGCTGTTGGTTTTCTTTGACTGGATGGAAATAAGAGGGGAGGCCCTTAACATGGACATTAAGCATCAGCACCTGTTTCAGGGATGCAGGTAGACCTGAAGACATTTGTTGAGTAGTATGTTGAGACAACCTGCTTTACAGAGGCTTAACTGCTTTAAAAGAGGTTTTGGAAGTGAATATATTACTTAAGTCCCTATATTACAGCAGAAAACCAGGGGCCCAATTCAATTGTCTATTTTATGCGTTTTTATATCTAGTAAGTCCATGTGAGACACGACCACATCATATTGTTAACAGTTGCGTGTAGTGGAATCGATTTTTCTGTCACTGTAACTGTGACAGCCTGTGTGGTTTTTTTTTTGTGTGTGTTTTTTTTAAGGCACACTGTCAGATTTTTGCATTAAAATATACAAAAACCTTTAGCACAGTGTTTTTTGTGCACAGATAGCACATATATTTTGTTGACTTGCATTACATTGCATTACATTATCCCCAAAAGTTTCAGAGATATTTGCAATTTTAACCAGTGTAATGTCCTTCCTCATTGCTTCGCCTGTCAATTGCAGCATTATCATGGCCAAAGATAACTTCAAGAGATGTAAACTTACGGGTGAATCAAATGACCCAAGAAAAGTTTGGACAAGAGGAGAAAAAAAACGATATCGGTGTGGCAAAGACTTGTTTACCAGTTTTACGGCAGTTTAATTAAATATAGTATGTGTTATACATAAATAGTAAGTCCGTCTTTTTGCAAATGCTGTGGGTATGTTCAAATGTACTTTTAGTAGGATTGTTTTAAACACGAAAAACTGCGCAGCCTTTCCCCAGCCCATTTCATTTTACAAATAAACGGACATGTATAAGTAGTAATTTAGCATTAAACATTAAACTTGTTGCGGCCAATTCATTAAAAGGAAATAGTCATGTGATCAAATTTTATTTCATTACCTCATCCATAAACATTATTTGTGAGTCCCATCAGCTTGATTTCCATTAGCAGTTGAGGTGAAGACTACAACTCCCATCATGCCACACTCCTTCACACTGTCATCAAGCTACGCCTTTGTTATTGTTTTGAATATGCAACTTCTAGCGGGAAAATTACATACTGTCCCTTAATATTGCATAATTCATTTTGCATGCTCATTTCAAAAAAATTTTTTTACATGACCTTTGCTGTAATTTTCACACCCACTTAAAGTTCATCTTTATATATATATATATATATATATATATATATATATATATATATATTAGTTAATGTAATCTTTAGCAAATCCTCAAATTAATATAATTCCAGTTATTTTGAACATACATTCTTTATATGGTGCATTACAATTCACGTGTAGTTTTACATTTTTAAAATGGATTATATTATATCAATATAGTGTTTTTAATTTATTTCGATGAATAGTGTCGAATTTAAACATTTATTAAAATTAAATAAATATACAAATTCTACATTATACTAAGAAAATAAAACGCTGGAAAAAAAAAAAAAATATATATATATATATATAGATATTTTGAGAAGTTTCAAGAAGCCATTTTGAATTAATTTGGATTTCCAATCCAAGATGTTCTTTTGCGACCAAAGGTTGTAGCCTTCGTGTCAGTGAAGTTTGCTCATTAAGTGCCAATCAGAGATTACCACAGGCCATGATTTGCCTGTCTAGTGACGGAGCACCTGTCACAAGTGGCAATCTCTCAACCTACATCTGCATGCTGTGCCGTGCCACTGCCTGTCCAGTTTCTCATTATCTCCGTGCCCTTTTACTGCCCACATGGCTCTGTAAATGGGTCAGAGCTGCTTACATTTGCAGTCTCCAAAGTCCCAAATTTCTATCCATGCTCATTGATCAGTTAGGCTGTGACCCAGAAAGAACTGCTGTGGCTGTCCAGACACTTACCAGAGTTCAGAGAGGATATTTGGTGAGTTATGCACCGTATGTGTTGTAAATCATCTCAGTGTTACTGTTCTGGAATAACTACGTTAGTACCAATGATTGCTTCTTTACTTGCTTGAGAATAAAAAAACATCTGTTCTACATATTTTACAAGTTTGTTTTATACATTTTTTATGATAGATAGCTAAATTTAAGCTTCTTGAATGGTTGTACAGTTACAAAGACCAATGTGATCTGCCATCAGAACAAAAGCACTATATTTAGAAATTGTTTCAAGCAGATCATGCGTATTGCAATTCATGTGTTGCGAAGTGCAGCTTGACACGTCCACTTCATTTCGCACCTAATTTTCAAGTGAAAGGTATATTGAGATAGTCAGCTCGTTTCCCTCCACATCTGCATATTACATGTCCTGAGAGATTTCATTCGGATAAATTAGGGCATCTTTGATCCGACGGACACATCTGTCATTCATTAATGCTGTCACAGAGTCTCGAGGATACTGCCAGCTGAGGCTCTCCCAGGAGAAGATGTCTCTCTCTGTCTTTTTTACGATGCTCAAGATAAAAATACAATTAAAACATTAGCTGGAATGTTCTGCTTAAAACATTTTATTTTTCCCTCAAATGAGCAGTGCAATTAAGAACGTAAAAATTCCGTCATCCTGGCAGGGTCTGTAATGGAATCTGGCAGCTCCGTGACAGGGGTGATTACGAGAACTTTAATTGACAACCTGTCACTCTTCCAGTGTTTCCGACAGACGCAGAGTATTGTTTCATCATTTACAAAAGCTTAAGAATTCTTCTAAAATGCATGGTGCTAGCGAACCGCCGTAACCCCACAGAGTGTTTTAATCACACTCCCCCATGTAGCCTCGATGACCCGTAGAAATGCAGAGATGGCAGCGGGATACAGGCAATAAAGACTCACCATGCCCTCTTCAGCAGTTCTTAAATAGTGATGAGGTGCTCATAAGCAGCACTGCTAGAAGAATAATATTCCCTCAGAAAGCGTCCATACCTGCGCAGCCATGTCTAAGTGGACGTCTGCAGCCTGATGTGAAATTAAAAAATTCACCTCTTACTGTGACTCTAATTAAAAACACTTGAATCAACAATTTTGCATGCAAGACAGCACTTCAAGAAGAGATGCCGGTGGGTTTGCCTTTTTGCCAAGCATTATTAGCATACTCTTATTGTCTATTCCTCTGTTTAGCCCTGGTGCAGGAACTTTATCACCTCCGATGGTTTGCAACGCTGCTCGGTTTCTCTCCTCCAAAGATTTTCAAAACGCTTTAATCTAAATGCATAATACTTGCAGAAGCGGAGTACAGCGAAAACCATCATGCACATGCATTTTTTTTTCTGTTGTTTTAAGACGATGCTCTTCAGACCTTTGAACCTACTGAAAATATGATGTATTCAGAATGAACAAAACCACCCTCTCTGGGATTGTTGGTGGAATCCTTCAAGGTTGGCTAAACAAAAAAGGACTATAAAAAGAAATATCAATGGCTCTATAAAGAAATGTCTTCCAAAAGTTTGAATACTGTGCGCTTTATTCAAAATGCGTTTGTACAGGTATATTAGCTGTTCGAGAGACCGCTATGAGCGGTTTACATTGATTTACCAGAATCTTTCTTTGATTATTCCTCATATGTGTTTATCAGTCAAATTAGTGTGTTTCTAGTGGATAGATAAAAAGCAATAGAAAGATAAATAAAGTACTAACATCCTCTTGCTTTTCCAATTGTTCTGCACCTGACTCTTTTGAAATGTGTAAACATGCAATTCCACTGTATGGTGCTTTCTTTCCCTTTCCGTTTCATCAGCGAGTGTGTAAAGATGGTCAGGACAGGTTGTTGTTTAGGAAGCAAACCAGAGCAGGCAAAACTTGTCAGAGTGGCAGAGTTCCTCTCCAAAGGAAGCACATTAAAATGCAAAATCGACCCCATCTGGGTTTGATTTGCAATGTAAATCCACTTTGTTGCAACACAGAAACATGACTGTAATCCTAGTATGAGAAACTCTTTGTTGAAGTGCAGCCATGATCTCTTTCTTGTCTTTTTTTTTCCAAGAACTTTTTTTTTCACCCAGATAAAAGTTAATTGAATCGGATCCTAATCTCGTCTGAGATGTGTCAAGAGGGAAAAAAAATAAAATAAAAAAATATTAGTGCGGGTTACAGAAATCCCCTATCTCTCTCTTTTTTTGCCCTCTGGGATCGGGAGCAATCTCAAGGCTGTTTTGCCGATTAGGTCTTTGGTGTTCTTAACTGAATGCCTCTTTTATCACGAATGCCGGGGTCTTTTTCTTTCTCTGCCTGCCTGTGAGGGGAGAGTGAGATGCGGCCTGGGATGTCAGTGATCAGCCACCCTGCTCAGCTCTGCCTGAGTGTCCTCTCTTCTCCTGGAGGGGCTGACATTGAGCTAGACTCAACAGATGACCCACACAATCACTGCACCTGAAAATAAAGTAGTCTCCCTTGGGCTCCTACCATCACAGTGTGTCCTTGTTCTTTTCCAAAAAAGAAAAAAACTAAACAAAACACAGAAATCTGTGTATGGAGACTGTAGATACGTGTCGGATTTTCCAAATATATATATATATATACATACAATATATATATATGTATGTCAATGTATAATGTATGTGATGCACTGCCACAAAGAATAATTGATTTTCTAGTTTGTCGTTGTATTGTTTTGTAGGTGATTTCTTAAGGTCTGAAGAAAAGTGTATGAGAACATGTTGCTTAGCTGTCAGTGCACCCATATAGTGCTAAATTATTTATCAGACTGGGGCTACCAGTGAAGCAGAGAGAATATTGTAGTTAGGGAGCATTCACATTAATGAATATTGAATAAGATTCCAGAGTACAGTAAGATTTTTAAATGGCTCCGCTGTTCACATATATTTTTTTAAACTTTCTATTCATTACATAATCCTGAAAAAAGTATGACATATCCACAAAAATATTAAGCAATGTTTTTAACATTGATAATAATAATAATAAATATTGAGCTGCAAATCAGCATATTAGAATGATTTCTGAAGGATCATGTGACACTGAAGACTGGAGTAATAATGCTGAAAATTCAGCTTTGCCATCAAATTGCATTTTGTAAAATATAATATAATATGCATTTTGGGCATATTAAAGCTTAAAATAAAATGTCTTTGACTCACCCTCTTGTTATCCCAAACCTATGACTTTCTTCAATAAATGACAAAATGTGAACATTTTAATAACATTCAGCCTACTGTTTTCTAGATAATGATAATGAATCACAATTGGAATAATGAATCTGTCACATGTCCACAAGGTTATGCTCTGCTGCTCTGAACTGTAACAATACCATTCCCTCTAAACTCACATCACCTTGCCTTTGTTCAGACAAGCTGTTCAGACTGTTAGATCTCTGTTTTCTCCAGCAGAGAGTGATTTCAGAAGACCACAGGACTGAATGTGAGAAGGGTAGAAAAATGTGAGAGCAGTCACTTCTCTGCCAGAAACCATATTAAAATTGGTCTTACTTTTTCAATCTGAGATGTCCTGGAAGGAAGAGGGGAGGAAAAAGTCATTAAACTCTAAAGCTTTCCCTCTAATAAAAATGCATGAGGCTAAACTGTGTTTTGAGAAATTGAATTATTAAAAGCAAACATTGTACCAAAATATATTTAAATCCATCACTGTTTTGTCTATGTGACTTACATTATCAGAAGTAGAACAAATGTACGTCATCTCTTCAATGTCTCATTTAACCTGACTTTCTCTGCCTTCTTGCATCCAGCTGATCTTATGGGTCTGAAGCCCAAGAGCGTACAATATAATTTACGTTGTTACTCATTTTTTTAATGATCAGGACTGATGGCCAGCCAAATTTGATGTACTTTTGGAGCTCAAGATACTTTTAGGCACTGGATTTATGAACCTCTCTACTGGGAGATAAATGTCTTCCATATTTTACGCTGTCATTTTTTATTCACGCTAGTAGCAGTGTATTTGTGCACATTTCTACAGACAGAATGCTAAAATAATGTCTGAGCTACCTGTCATTTACAGACCTAGACTGCAATGGGCAATGTGGTATTTCACATGCTCAGTCTTTACCACCTGACCAATTAGATGTAAGAGAACTACACAAGATGGAGTCTGCCTTAAGGACCAGGTACAAGCCATGACTGCCTCACAGCAGTTGCTAAGCAACAGAATCTATCTGTTATTGAGAAAACTTGTTGCCAGTGAGCAACTATATATCTATATATTTATATATATGTGTGTGTGTGTGTGTGTGTGTGTGTGTGTGTGTGTGTGTGGGGAGCAATAGTTTGAAGGGAAAAAAAATACTTAAGGCAATCCGTCCCCTCAAAGAACAGAATCAGTAATTGTGTTCTCCCTTCTTTCTTCATCTTTGATATTATTTGGCTTTTTGCTACTTTTATTTATAGGAAGGGTAGAAAAATGTTGGTAAATCATGGGTGGAATAGGGAGAATGATGCAAGGTGGAGTTCAGTTGTGCTATGCTTTAAGGTGTTTACATAGCCTATCTGATGTTATTCTGATTTATAGAATTTTTTTCTGTAAATCAGGTCAAACTGTCCACCCCCCCCCCCCCCCCCCCCCATGATTCAACTGTCCATGATTCAATGTTTTTTTTTTTTCATAATAAGTTGTATCATATATTATGCATATTATGCAGGTAAATGGTGTCTTTAATATTGATACGTTTAAATGAAAATTTAATAATCTTCCTATGCAAGTCATCCTTCCTCTGATTGGACAAAAAACCTTTTTCAAATTGAGTATCCTCAAAAGTGATGAGATATACACTGATATATACCAGCCCTAGATATGATATCACTATATGTATGCTGCATATGATGAGCAGAAGACAGTAGGTGCAGGTTGAAACATCATTGCTGTTGGCTTGTATATGTGTTCAGACACCTGCATTTATGGTGATTGTGAATGTTCTGCGCTGATACAAGACAGGTAATATGTAAGTATGAAATTTGATGTATGTTTGCTGGCAGGGACTGCAACATGATAAAAACAAATGAGTACAATGTCACCAAGGACATACATCAGAATACAGCTGCAGTTGGAGTCTGCACTTGTTTGAAAGGACACACATTACACTGAGATTTATCAACAGTTTTGTAAATCTGTTCAGCAAGCTAGGGATGGGCATGTCTGTTTGTCCTCGTCGTTGTTTAACTTTGATCCGTCCTTGAGGAAACCGAAAATATTTTCTCAAGAAGTGTGATGGCCTTTCGTTCTCTCAGGGATGTTGGACAGGAAATGCAAACTAATGAGTGTAACAGACAGAGATGGAGAATGAATAGGGGCTCATAAATTAAAGTAACACGCCTGGCTCATCTGCTTGCATGAAAGACAGGCTGCCTATCTATGACCATTTTTCTGTGTATGTAATTAATACATTAAATATTATATCAATCCTGCTGCCCACAGCTGTTTGGTTCAAAGGAAGTTTTGTATCATGGCAGAGTGCCCAGGGCCCAGCGCAGGAGAAAGCCGTGCCAGTTTTGCCAAAGGCTGACTGATCACAGGAAGGAACTGCACTTTGTAATTCAGCGGAGGATAAAGCTGAGAGTCCCATGCTTGTGGACCATGCTTATTTCTCTCCTTTTTTCCCCCATTGCACCCAACCCATCAAATCTTCAAATGGAATTTCAATGGATTCCTTTCACATAAGCACACCATTGTCCTGTATTTGTGTTGTCTTTTTTGGCCACAGGTTTTGTCTTCTGACCTGATGGTTGTTTTTGCTTATTGTCGCCACCATGTTTGGTTCGCTGCTATCTCATTTGCGTTCTTCTCTGACAGGATTACCTCTATAGAGGGAGACAGAGAAGGCAAAGAAAAACACTAGGCTTGTCAGGGGGACATCAACTGCAAATGCTTATCTTGGCCCATTGATGAGAGGGACGTGCCAGTGCCAAGGTCAGTTAGAGTATAGGTTTCTAATTTACTTCTGAATTTTTGTGCTGTGCTGTACACTGTACAAAAATGCTTTTCTTAATTAGTATTTTGTCTAGTTTCCAGTTCAAATATAAAAAAATTCTTTAATCAAAGATGCATTTACTAAATAAGTAAAATGGCATAAGATATTATGTCTTGTTTTCAAAAACAAATTTACAAAATAAAAATAAGTGCGTTTTTGCTTAAAACAAGCTAAGTGATCTGCCAGTGGGGTAAGTAAAATAATCTTGTTTTAAGATGCAGATATTTTGTCAGATAATTTTGCTTGTTTTTAAAAGAAAATATTCTGAAAACATGACATAATATCTTACTATACCATTTTATATCTTAATAACATTTTACTTAGAAAATGCTTCTTGATTTAAGGATTTTTATATATTTGGTCTGGAAACGAAACAAAAACACTAAGTAAAAAAAGCTTATTTTTGGCAGTTTATCAAGGTAAGCCTTAACATGGAACTTAGCCATTAATATGTAGCATACATAATGATACTAAATGATATTAACTCTTTTTCCGCCATTGACAGAAATTTCCAAAATTTGTGAGAAAACGCTTCCCCACCATTGACGGAAATTTTCGTGCTTTCACTTGTTTTCCGTGTTTTCACCGTGATTTACACATCTTCTGAAAGAATACTGATTCTCCTGATCAAAAGACATGCGAAGAAGATGCAGAAACAAGTGATATATGTAATCATATGCATATGTAAAATAACACGGTCATCCACAATAAACAGCATAGGCCTACAGTATAAATCAAAACTGCTTAATGTTACTGAATGAAATGTCAGACCACGACGAGCTATAGAGTGGTGCAGGTATGACGTCACTTTGTAGGCCAATCGACAGTTAGCATCAAACTGGTTTTGTCCATCAAGATAATTTTCACAGATGAACACAAGTTTTATGAATTTTGAAGCCTAAATGCAGTCGCCAGAAGTAAAAAGCTAAATGTAGGCTATGAACGAACTACACTACGATCCCACAACCTCAATGTCACCATCACTAAGCTTTCGATAACTCTTTCAGTTTTTATTTCCAGAAGGTTTGAGTTAGAATAGTTTAAAAGAGTACAATTATGAGCATAATGAGGCTGTAAAAGTGGACTGAGCTTACTTGTTTCCCCAATAGCCTCTGTAGTCCCATTTAGTCACTTGTTAGCAACTGCCTTTTTCAAGACATGTAACAGCTTTAAAGGGGTCATATGATTTGATTTCTTGTTTTCCTTTTTCTTTAGTGTGTTATGTAGCTGTTTGTGTGCATGTATACGAGCTGCAGAGTTACAAAGCAAGAGATATTCTTTGTAAAAGTTAAGGCTCAGCCACACTTTCCTAAAACGCTTCATTCAAACAAACCCTCACAAATCTACGTCAGCGTGTGGGGGCAGAGTTTCATAACACCGCCCAAATGTATACGCAAAGAAAGAAGGCATCACTTTTACTCCCGCTGTATTTTTGTTGCCGCCAGTGACTGTTTTTTCTTTTGATTTATTGAAAATTTTCAAAAATACTGGCAGTGGCTGGCAACTTAAAAAAAAAAAAAACACTAGCAGTGAAAGAGTTAATTAATTCATTTCATAATTAATTTAATTATTTTAATAATATGCAGTTATTTAAAAAAAAAATGTTTAATGTTGTTAGTGTTTTTTATGGTGTTAATTCATGTTAAAAATTGTTTATGCTATCTCCCACTTTGACATCAGCAAAGCTGAATTTGCTAAATGTGTGACATTTAATTAGCATCATCAACAAGTATGAATATATATAATATATTATTTTTTTAAAATCTTGTGTTTTTTGTAGTTCACATCTTGCCACTGCAGTTCCATAGTTCCATATTTTTGATTTTTGAAAATTCAAACCGATTGACAGCCCTATCCATTAAATATTTGCAACACTGTACCCATTAGCCCCAGGGATCTTAAGTTATTAGAGTTATTAGAATTGAATTGTCAAAAGAGCCACAGAAAAACACTTTAGCAAATGTCTTTTTAAAATAGTCTTTTCCCCCTGCTTTTTTCCCTGCTTTTTGCCCTTAAGTAAAAAAACTGATCTGATTTATTGGTAGCAACAGGAAAAAGCTACTGGATTGTGATGCAGACAAGAACTTAAATTCTTCACTTTAAAGTTACTGTGCTCTGCAGATGTTGTGCATGGCACACAGTTTGCAGCAGTACTACAGTCTGCAGTGCTTTTGAATAGCAGTCCGCCTGTTGATGTTCAGCGTAAATGCCTGTCATCAAAACACTGTGGATCTCTGGGTTCATTGCACTTTGGTGAAACAAGGCCACACCAGTCAGAGACACAGGGCATCCCTATTGCCTCATTAGCATAATAAATGTGAATGAGCACAATGCCAGCTAGTGGGCTTAAAGAGTCATACACAATACACTTAACTATTGTCATTCAGATCTCAGGGTGAGAATCACAGATTGATATCAGACAATACCGTTTCACTAGACGGGGAGTGGAGAGACATCCGCTTTTGTTCTTTTGACAGAGGGGGGCTCCCCGAAACCTCCACGTCTCCCTTCCTCGCATCCCCGACAGGACTCTGAATTAGCCCTCTTAATTAACATTTAGCAAACATCTAGTAGCCGTGTTAAGGTAATGGGACACCCTTTAATCATTAATGGAAACAAATTAACCTTTGAATATCAGCAAGAGTAAGGTTGTTAGTCGTACCCTCATCAACCATGTTCTGTCAGCCTGATTGCAGAAGCACGAAAATGCTGCAGTCCTCTGTACCAGGCTGCCCTGTTGCAGCTGGGGAGCGAGGTAGCATGTATGTGGGACATTAAGACGCTCATTTTAGTCCTGCCCAATCAAATCAGGTCAGCGCAATGCATTGCAGCCCGCAGGAAATAGCCAGTCCAGAAAGGCCTTGCATTGACTTAATTAGACCTTCATTTACTGAACTGTCACTTGATTGCTTTTTGATGGCGTTTAGAGTAAGAGAGCATTTTTAAATTTAGCAAAGGCTTGTCATATAATTCTCAAGAAACAATACTTTTCTTTGAAAAGAAGAAGCCTGGTGTGATTTTTCAGATAGCATAATGAAACTGATTTCGGAAGGAGCCGTGTTGTTTCCCATCCAAGCCCGTGGTGATCAGCGGCACGGTAATTAATGCGGTTGCACTGAGGCCGATCGCACATCCCTGAGACTCTTACAATATGTGACCTTTAAATATCACACTTGGAGCTGGAGTTTGGCAGTAAGCGAGGCTGGGCTGTTTGTGTGAAAGTGGACATTTGGTGATGAGGCTGGAGAATGTTTGACACAGCTGTGAGGTGACAGCTGCCATGAAGCTGTCTGTTGGAGAGAAATAAACACATCAAATGTGTGTAGATACATTTATATTTGATCATTTGCATTCCAGCCGTTAATTGTTACATTCAAACCTTCTGAAATGGTGAGCTCTGCAATGCAATGAATTTGACTTTCAAATGAGCTAACGTAAACCTGATATATCTGATATATCCATTATTCAGATTCCCTCCGCACCGCAAGTGTCCATGTGCCTGTGAGCCCTCGTGAGTGAACGAGAAGAGCTATTTTGCGGATGATAGTTTAATGCAAATCAAATAGAGCTCGGCCATAATTCAGTCATTCTTTATTCATGAGCGTACTCCACGACTGGCCGCCGCTTTGGCTGTTGTGTTGTGTGGAAGGGAAGGTCAGGGTAAGGTGAAGTATTGGCATGCCTGCGTCTGTGGCGCACTGGAGCGGACCAAGACAGAAAGACAAATGGCCGTACGTGTCCGTTCAGGGCTAGTGGCTATGATTGTCTCTTTAGAGATTTGTGGGTGTCAATGAGCGGGTGTGTGTACAGGTGGGGGCGAGGTGAGCCGCGCTCGCATTTAGAGGCTGTTTCCCAATACATGTCTTCTGTCTCTGGGTTTCAGACTCAAATAACGAAGCCTCGCCCAACCACTCTGAGCGGGCAAAAGCTGCTGGCTCTGTCGCTGCAATAATAATTATAAAAATTAATAAATTGTGTCAAAGCGTGAGAGCCAGCGGTGCTTACTAAATCATTTATGTGGCAATGACTCACAGACTAAATTTTATCACAACAAAACGAGCAACACAGCAGAAGTTTTCTCCCGCGCTCATTCTTTTACCCCGTTTTTTCATTAGTCTAAAATCAGATTACAGATTGTAGTTTCTGTGCAAGAAATAATAGCTAAATGATGCGGTGCTTCCTTAAATGTGAAGCGTTCCCACAAGCATTCTCTTTAAACAATTTACTTTCATAAACAGTATTTATTCACAAGGCATCATTAGTTAACTGTAATAAATATAGTAGATTGTCTTTTGATCATCCGCATTTAGATATTTAATTTCAGCAGTCTTTGGAATGCTATAGAAAAACAATACATTTTTACTTGCTAGTAATCAAGCAGTGTAAATTGGAAGCTCATTAAGAATGACAGCGTAATTACTTTGTGGTCTTATAGTCAGATTTACGCTCATCAATAAATACGGTGCAATCAGCAGGCTTTCATTATGGTGTGCTCCTTTTCACCGGCTAAGTAAGAAGCTTGATAATAAAGGAGACTATATAATTTACTTGAAGCATGAATATCACAACAAATGACAGTCATCCCTCCCTCAGTGCAGACTCATGGTGAATCCCCTAATTACTCTACCTGCTTCAGTGTGCTGTGGTAGCACATTATACTATGTTACAATGAATTTGATACTGTATGTTTTTGAAAAGATGCAAGGCATCAGATTATTACAAGGTCTCATGTTCTTAGGGTAGACATGTTAGACAAATGTGATCAGATTACATGCTTGCTGTAAATGAATATGTCCACCGTTGCTAGTCTCATTAGTGTTAGAAATTCGCCAAAATAAAATTTCACATGCCAGGAGTTTCTTAGTGAATGGGTCTCAAGTTGTTGTTTATGTATACCACTCAGCAGTGTAATGGATTGTTCAATGGAGTGCAGTACAGATTAGCAATACAGCACAGCCAGCCCGTTCTCATCCCAAGGGGTCATACATGTGACGCCATATGACATTTCGTCGAAATCTTACGCACATGGCATCCTTTAGCGTCAATATGAGACGCAGAACCCAAGGCGTCATACATGTGACGCTCGTCTAAATCTGACGCACATGCCATCCTTTAGCTTCAATATGAGACGCAGATCCCAAGGCGTCATAACCGTAACTCTACCCCAGACCTAAACCTACCCATAACAGTGCGTGTTATATTGACGCTAAAGGGTGCCATGTGCGTATGATTTCGACGAAATGTCATATGGCGTCACCTATATGACGCCAAAGGATGAGAATGCGTTGGCACAGCACAGTTTTTCAAGGCAAACTAGTGTTGAGAAGCAGAGTGGCTATTTTTTTATATAAAGTGGAAGCAACATAATTTATTATTAAAGATGCAATGTTCAATTAACATTTGTATTTTTTTTTACTGTTTCTTGATATTATCCAAAAATGTTTTTGAAAATGTTGGATTAATCTGTTCCACATGTGATCAGAGGTATTCTTTTACATTTTGGTTAATGTTTGATTTTGCTTCATTATCATCATTATCATGGCATTATTATTATCATGTAATATTTGGCAGTGTTGGGGGGGGGGAGTTGAGTTTTAAAAATGATCTTTTTTTTCAGGACACAGTATTGTTTCTTTAAAAGATACATATTATTTAATACATTTTATATATTTATTTTAATTTAATTATCTCAATGAAGTCTGAGGGCAGGTGATTGCTTGGGAACAAGTGATAATGCCTTGATTTTGATTAAAATATTGAGAATATCAGGTCGTTTGTCCCACAAAAACACGTCCGATATACATGGCTTATCACTATCATTAACAATGTTGTGATGAAAGGTTGTCAGTGTTAAAAGATGTGACTAAAATCCTGTATAAAGAGAACAAGACTCAAGATTAAATGCATGTGGGAACGAATAGTTATTTGGACGTTTCATGCTCTTAGCTTGATACAAAGTGAATAGTAAAGGCAGACAGACACTCGCTTCATTCTGTTTAAGGATTCACCTCTTCCGCTGAGAGTTTGAAGGTGCTTGCCTCATAATTGGCTGCGTGAGCCCCTGGCCTTTCAGCTGTCAAACACTCATTAGATAAAGATGTGCATATTAAGCTGTTATTGATGGCTTTGTCTGATTTATTTGCATTATGTTTTGATTCGGAGGCACACAGAGGAAGATGGAGTTATAATGAGAATCATCATCAGGGCAATGAGGTTGAAAAGCAGTGGAGCCATACAAATGTCATTACCAACTGTGCAGCAGGTACTCAATGAAAAAATAATGGCTGAGATATGCACTGATAGGCACAGTGTTTCAATGCCCCCTAAAGAGGAAAGGTAACAAGGCAGATAGCAATGCATGTAATGATACCATAGGGCAGAACTTTCTCTTTTTTCAGATGAATAGTTAAACAGGGTTAGACTTTCGATTCAGTGTTTAATTCTGTGAAGTGAACCTCCATCCGGCCTTCAAAATATGTAACAGTTTTTCTAGTAGCTATTATAACTGTATTTGGTGTTTTTTGTTTGGCTATCAAGGCCATTTCCAGGATTGTGGGGCCAAACTTTGAATAGAATTGTAGAATAGATTTTAGATAGTTTCAGGTTTATCAGAAAAGGCAAACACAAGAAATGTTTATAATAATACTGGTTTGGTTGGTTTAGGTGCTATAGACTTATACCAAAGATCTCATTGTTAAACTATCTACATTTTTGCAAGCATTTAAAATAAGCAAACTTTCATTTTTTGAGGCATACAAATGTATTTTAATTTCTGAAATATAAGTTGATTTTATTGAAAATGTTACAGTGCAATATTGATGTTTTAAGTTTGTTGATGATAATTAAGTTCAGCCATACAAGTGTGCCAAATTACTCTACTTTTCTTTGTTTTATTTTTAAATAATATAAAATTATATATTTCATTAAAAAAAACTGCAATCCCTGTCCTCAAAGAGGGTTCCAAAAAGTTTTACTCTCCTAGTCGGGTGATTCGTAAAAAGCTCTGTTAAAAGTGTCTGTTTTATGTGCTGTCATTATGCTGCTTATCGTCTGTTTCTGTGTCTTTTAAAACATTCCAAAATTGTTCTTTAAAATGTTTCATACGAGTTCCTATGAATACTAATGAGATTACACTGACTATACCACTAACTATTTAGAGAGATAAATAGACTCTGGTTTTAGTTATCCTGAAATACTGCAATACCTGCTGCTTATGCACGCCACCTCGCCATACAGATGAGGGAAAATACATTTATACATGAACACTGTATGAGTAATGACTCTCTGAACAAATTAGACTTACATGAGGGGAAATATCACCATGTACACACTCAATACAACGCCTTCATCTCAAAACAAGATATAACATATAAAATGAGGATGTCAGAGGGGAGGTGAGGAGCTGCAATTGTATGAATTTGCTACAATCAAACAAAGAAGTGCTTTGTATAAGAAAGAGGCAGCGAATTCTATGATCAAAGGTCTTTTTTTGTTACGGAGTACAATTTCACTTCCTCCAATCTGTCTGCAAGATTAAGTGCCATCCCTGCAAATGACTGTTATTCGTTTTGATGTCAGTGAAGACAGACACTCTGGAACAATGCAATATTGAGTCTACAGACATGCAGATTGTAATCGAGGGGTATACAGTGGAGACATGGTTCCAGCAGCACTCAGACTCGAGGTATTATCTCGCTTGCATGTTTATTTAATGGGAACAGACACAAGCGTATGCAGTGTGATGCAGGCGGATGTGTTTTGCGTGCTGGGGAAATGAAGGCAGAAGTGCACTTGGTGGATACAGCTGTCCTTTAGGACCACTGCCATGTCTTGATGAAACAATTCGATGCTCTGGAAACATTACAAATTAGACATTAGACGAGTGCCAAAGGTGAATCTGGCTCTTAAAGTTCAACAATATTTCCCTTATTTTGGAGAAAAAATAGAAGTCAGCCGCTGTAATCACCCAGCGTATTGGAACTAGCTGCAGTGTAATGGCATATAACAGCCACTGGCTGAAAAGGGGGCACACTTTAATAACCAGGCGGCTCCACTCCTCTATTAATCATTAAAGCATATTGATTCATAAGAGCCTTGCTTTCCTCCTCAGTTTAAATGAGAATGAGCTCCAAATTGATCCATCAATCAATCATTGGTTGCACAGTAAGCATCAAAATGGCTTGTGCTTGGGCTTCTTGTAGCCTGAAATTACTGAACACCAGCAAACAATGTGTTTGAAGCCCGTAAGCCAGTGTAAGTTTGCACCACACAGAGTCACTTAAAGGTCAGTTGAAGCTGGTAAGTGCTGCTATTGATAGGACTCTTTACAGATTGATAACAGTTACATGACATGACAATGGTAAGGAAAAATACGAGGGCTGTCAGTTTAATGTCAATTGTCAATTGTTTTCTATTTAAAGGATACATTTGATATTTTCTTAGAATTATGGCCAAAACAAGCTTTCTTAAGAGGCAACATTTTTATGTTGTCTACTTTTTTGGAACAGTCTTCACATGAGCATGCTCATGATGCCTTAAACTTCCGTTTCCATATGACGTTAACAAGGTTTAGGAACAGAGTGTATATATATATATGAAAAAAACTGTATAAAACTGCCAAAGTTTGCTAATATGTTGCAATTTTCTCATCAGATGAACAGACTGTTTTGCTAGCTCTCACATTTTTTTCCATTAAGGACATAACCAAAGTGCCGAAGGTTAATTTGCAAAACATGTCAGATGTTAAACTATTACAGAGGACATATATAATATCCATGAATACTTTATTAATTGAGTTCAGTGTGGTTCTTCCTCCATATCAAGGTTAACAAAAATGAAAAGGAATGAGAGCTTCAGATGAGACATTAAAGAAATAATTACTCTCTGGTGTTCTCAACTGAATCAATGCATTGAGTAGGAAGAGTTATGTTTTATTTAAGCTTGCACGATTCTTCAATTGAAGATGCACCGTGGAATAAATGTTCAACACTTTGTCAGCAGCATTCAGTGAGCTTATTTTGGTCTAACAAAATAACTGATCATGGAAATTGTATTGTATTAATTTATATACTGAAAAGTTCTTGCATTGTGTCTCATGCTATTAAATATTCATTAGGCTTCTGAATACCCTTAAATCAAGGTCTCTGGCATTATCTGTCTCCTCACGGATGTCATTAAGCTCTGCTACAAGCCCTCTTGCTCCACACACACTCTCCGGCGCATAGCAGTCCACAGATGGACACACACGGGGAGGTGTGTGATGGGAGCACGGCCTCAGACGCAGAGCTGTCCCTCAAAGCCATGTAATAAAATAAACATGGTCACACACAAACACAAAGCTTGCTACTCAAAAGTAAACTTGTGTGTGCGCAAAAGAGGTCCTGCGGAGAGGGTGTGATTAGCGTATCAAGCATGCATCAGAAGCCCTCACAGCTGTCATTGTGTTCGTGGGACGTCAAGATAAGTAGCTTTAATATTCCAAGTCATCACAGCATAGCAACAGTTGCCTTGCCCCCCTCCGAACGGTGCAGGGGCTTTCTGAGAAGCCAAGCTTTAGAAAGTTGTCTGACCTTTCCCTTGACCCCGCTGCCCTTGCCTTCTTTAGCCCTGACCTCCCGCAAGCCTAGGAACAATGAGCATAGATCCTTAAAGGTGGGAGGCTCTTGGGAGAGTACACCACAAAGCAGCGCTAATGCTTTCTGTTTATCCATTTTAATCCTCTGTGGAACTAGTCTGACCTTCTACCCTCTGCTCTGACCCCACAAACACAGCCGAAACTCCCCCTGCTCGCCAACCAGTCACCAAAGCTTGTGAACAAACCCCAGCTACCCCCTCATCAGCATATTCTTTTATTATATATCCTGCAGCATCCCTTAAGATGGCAGAAGCATGCATTGGAATGAACTAATTATATTCTGGAAATAATGAATGACCTTTAATGACCAGAAGAACCATGCAAGTTTGCTCGTATTGTTCTTCAAGTGTTCTGCAAGCATTCGTAATAATAATGCTGCTACTATTTTTTGTTACTCACAACTTTCTAAAGGAAAATAAAAGTTTGAATCTGCTTTTAACTGATAGCATTTGTTATGGGTAAAAGGTTCCAAAACCTAGTGAGCCGACTACCTAGACAGCATTTTAATACATGTGCTTTAATCAAAATGATGGCAGCATTGCATGTAGAAAGTTCCTCATGAAAGACGAGAAATGTCAGTTTGTTCAGTACTGAAAATTTGGCAAACCAAGTAAAAGTAAAAAAAAAAAACTGTTTTTTTTTTTATTCTGTTTGTAAGGTTTCAAGTGGTATCTGTCAATTCAGGTGTTTTTTCTTGTGTTTTTTTTGTGTTTTTTTGCAATTAATCAACCAGCCACCTCGTGCCTCTTACATTTTTTCTTTAAAAATAATTTCTGGTCTCGTTTAATTTGCAAATAAGCAATATAAGAGATGTTAAAAAGTAATAACATTAAGAATTTGACACAAATACTTCTCTATAGGATATGAACTAACATAAGACCTATTATTTATAATTACACAAGACTAATTACACATTCATCATTTATTTACTTCATGCGTACCGTACTTTAATTATAACTATGAGTAGAAATATATTGCAAGTAGGTGAGAACTCGCCTGCTCTTCAGTGTTTATAAAGCAAATCTTAATTCTCGTTGACAGTATGGTGGTATACGATTTAAGGAATGTTGTAAAATTACTTTTTTTTTTACAATTTTGGAAATGTTTGTTTCTTTAGTTCAGTTTTTTTGGTTGTAGTGTTGTTGTGTTGACCCTTCTTTGCTGAGAAGCTGTTTTTCTGTTTTGTCTGTAAATTGAATAATCTTAACAAACTCAGAACTGAGGACTTCAGTTGCTTCTGAAAGTGCAAGATTTTCTTTCTTTGTTCACTTTCTTACATGAGCTACTGAAAAAAAAAAAAATTAAGACAAAGCAGAAGAGAAATTGAAGTTTGGTCAAAAGTCAGAAAATCTTGTCTTATGTTGCATATTCTATCCTCACATCTGAAATGTTTGCTGTGTGCCTGGCTTCATTTCTGTGGCATTCACTTGCTGCCTATGAAGTACATTAGTCATCTGATTATTAGTTAGTCTTATTTGAAATGTAAATCAATTATTATATTATTATATGAGTTATTTCACTTATGATTAATTAACATATTTGGCTTAAATTTAGCTAAAAATCTTGTTTTAAAGTATTCATACTCTCTAGCACAGTGGTAGTGAAAAGGAAAAGGTAGATATGCCATGAGCCTTTCATCCTTTTATACTGAACGGGGATATAAAAAAAGTAGAAACCTGTGAAGGTGGATTTGATGAGCAGTGTCCTTTTGTTCTGCTGACCAACTGTAGTAAAAATAACTGTGTTCTGAAGCTGTCTTTCCATTCCATTTGGATATCTGCCATGTTGTCGGATCCATCAAATGATTAATGGTCATGTCTCTTGGGATGGGTCTGATCAATTAAAAATAGATACTTAGACAGTCCGCAAGAGCGATTGAAAAACAAAAAGCATCAATTACAGAAAGATGTCGGTTCTTGTTTAGTGAACCACATTGATGACTAGACCAAATTTGCCGTGAAGCCATTTTCATTTAGTTTCTAAGCTCATGCCTTGACAGCTGACAAAAGAGTCATCGCTTTGCTAGAAGACTGTATGCTTGGAAGATCCTCACCGAACATGTAAGAGGTAATAATTGCAAAATGCTAAGGACAATTTGCACAAATAAAGGAAGATCACAGATGACTGGAGCACAGATGGTGCATGCAGAAACACATAGCTTTTGTCCAGGATGCCTTGCCAGTTTCTTATATTAATGCTGGTAGAGATTTGATTGTCCCTGCAAGTATAGGGTTGCATTAGACCTCTATCTTCTGGAGCAATCTCCACTCAGGACTTATTTATTGAGAAATTGGCACTTTCAAAGACTGCATCACACAATCTATAGTCATCATGAGTCCTCTTTTCTTACCTCTCTCTTTTTTTCTTGCGAAAGACAGATTTCAGTTGTTTGAACTGGAGCCTGACTGATGGATGTTTTAGGAGATTAATTATTTGCAGTAAGTTTGCCCTTGAAAATGAATTCACGGGAGCAGAGGACACAGCCACCACGGCAGTGGGAGCTCAATTGAGATTTTAGTCAACTGTACTGGCCACTTACCACTTTTTGCTTTGCTTATGAGTGCCCTTAAGTCTTTAACTCACCCTTTGGCATGGTATGTACTTTATTGACTCTGGGAAAGAAAGCATATTTTTCATTGTGGCTGTAATGGTCTGAAATCTAATGACTCATGACAAAGAATTGCTTTTTATTTGTGTGATCATTTAAGTGTTGTGCCTTTTGATGGATGAAGAAATTCAAGTTATGGACTGCAAGAATATTAGCCTTGAAATGTGAAACAATCAAGCTTTAATCCTAAAGCAAAAGAGAGGTTGTACTTCACTAAACCAATGCACTTTTGCATGTGGTAATTCAGCTTATTCAGTAACCTCCTGCTATCCACTTGCTGCAGCGAACTGTGACATGAACATTTTGTGCAGATTTTGATGGCACGTTTGCATCAATACCTGATTCACATAATTCCTGTAGTGAATTGAATTTGCCGCTTAAACAAAATAGACTGCATGTGAACATTTTAGGGTATTCCCTTAGTTTTTTATTTTTATTTTATTCATTCTAACAAAAAGAAAAATGACACTAGGCAACCTAAATTAAAAAAAAAAAAAGATAAATGTATTTTTGTCATCAAAGGTCAAACTTTTTCTTGAAGTTGTCCAGCATAACCTTTTAATGACATTTGAAGACCCGAGTGTTGCTTGACCTTGAAGCTCTGGTGGCCCTGCATTGCTCACCATTATGATTCTTCAATTACAGGCAGGGCATTCTCTGACAGGAGATGACATCATGTTTCATCTGTACTGGACAGTCTCTTTGCTTCAATTGCGTTAGTGTGACTTGAGGCAAACCTTTGGCTTTGATGAAACCATTTTGTCCAAAGTTTTTCTTTCTTCCCTATAGAGGTTATGTTGGATCAGTGTCAGCAGATACATTATTGGTGTATGACTGAAGTCAAGTAAGGAGAAAATAGAAACATATAAAAAGGAAACTGAGCAAAAGAGTGGCCTTGTCCCCATGACTTTCATTAGAAAAGTCACATGTGGTTGAGTGCACCAAAAAAGGTCAGCAATGACCAGTGTAAATGCGACCAAGAGTGAAATAATCTAAGTGGGGCAGTGCAGCATATTTTCACTTTTTGTTGTTGTTGCAGTCCTCATCCTTCAAAGGCTTCGAGCACAATGACAGTGCCAAATCAATGTGTTTTACAAGCATCTTTCAGAATACTAATATACGATATAGATCAGTTTTGTTTGAAAGTACTTGATGGTTCTCTTTACTGACATGATTGGGCTACCAAAAGTAGCAAAGCATTTCAAACTTAATTTTGATCATTGCCATTAAAGGCAAATAAGAATGGTAGCAATACTCATCATGGGTGCATTTAAAAAATGCTTCTGTGTAAGGATTACATTAAATATCAGCATATTATAGATTTTTATATTTAGTTTATACGTATATGACAGCTAATATTCAATATTTATTTGTGCAAGTTAATTTCCCTATGTTTAAATTTTATATTACTGCTGTATATTCCATACTGCAAATTATATGCTTACATTTATTTTGAAATAAGCATTTTATAATGATTGTAAAATGATAGGTTATAATTTATTTACACTTGTTTTGTTTCACTACTGTAAGGCTTAAATCGTCTATTTTGTGAAGGGAAGCCGGACCAGCAGGGTTTTAGCTTTGTTTAATGTGAATCGCAACCCAGTGTTTAGGGGGAAAAAAAAGTCAGCATGTGTTTTGTTATGAACAACAGCTGGTGCAGAGATATAGCCAATGATTTCAGTCACGCTCTCCAGACCTAGAATATGTAATAATTATCTACTGCAGCCCCTTTTACTTAAACCATCAACTTCACTCTTTTTTTTTATAATGGATATTCCCTCTTAAAGCTTATCCCAGGTTAACTCAAGACTCAGCAGCTATAGTTTGAAATTATTTCTTGTATATAACAAAAAGAAAGAAAAAGAAACTGCAATCGGATGTAATTAATCAATTAATTAATTAAACGATAAACAAATATGTAAATACAGTACAAATAAAAAATGCTTGCTGTAGCATGATTGTGATGGTCAGACAGCATGTGGATCAGCTTTAACAAAATCATCAATAGGGTAAATACATAAGAATATAATAATTGCTCATTCTAGCATTAGGATTTTGCACCTAGCACATATTTGTCTTGTTTTTGAATGTATTTCTTTTGTTTAATCCTGAAAACTTGTGCTATTTACCAGTCTGTACAATGATATTTGAACCATGATAAACAAAACCAAGGCTTTGTATTTCATTTTGAGAGTTTTTGTGAAATAAGTCAAAAGTAAAATAATATAAATGTGTTTCTTTTCTCAATGGACGGTAACCAGAGTTTATAAGCATAGTTTTAGGCAGCTATAGTAGCCAGTTTCTCTTGGCATTCAATTGCTGACCACTGACATAAATATTCGGTTGACATGACCAATTGCATCTGTCCCTTACAACTTGTTACATTTTATACACTTGAGTTGGACTGGAGTTCTTACAAAAGCAGAATACTTTTCAGTAATTGGTATAGTTTGAAGACCAACCTTTTAGGGACCTAGGGCCACAAGGGTGAAGATAGTCTTGTCAGATAATGCACCATATTCTTGAAAAGTACTTGTCCTGGCTGACTCTGGAGTGTCAATGTGCCTTGAAGGATGGAGCCAGAGGTTAGAGTGCCCAGGACTCAGGCTTCAAGCCTTGTGGCAAAATTTAGACTTGAGCAAATCACATCCACCAGCAGATAGTCAGAGACAGCAGAGTTTGAACCATGACCCTACAAGGGGGAACAGCTATAAATGTGTGCTATATCATTTAATAAGTGTTCACTCAGCCTTGCGACATGAATCCAAACCTTATATTTTTGAATTGTGGTTGTTAAATTACAAGTAAAATTAGCACAGTTTTCTCAGATAAGCTGTCAAATCTGCACTGAAAGTGAATAACATGCTATATGTCTACTACACTCAATGCATTTCCAAATAATTCATAACTTGTATTTCTTGCAATTACTGAAGAGTTATTTATTGATTTATTTATGTAAATGTTTTTTCATTAATGTACATTTATTTATGCTATGAGTTTTCCATCACTAAATCTGCTATATGAGATATGTTATCTCTATTGCATTACCTGAGCTGCATCTCAGCCTTATGTTGTAGTGCTAGGTTTGCAAGGTCTGCCATTCAGTTATGCTGAATGTGTTGTCCCACTTTAAACCAATTAGGCTAGCATGTTAAGAAACTGTGAACACTTCAAAGGGCAAATGATTGGTTCCATCTCTGCCATTAAGTTGAAACTGAATAGTAAAGTACACAGTCTTACCCAAGTCTTACCCAAGCTAATCCACCTCTCGCCCCACAATCCATAATTTCACGCAGTGCAAAATGCAGAGTTTGGGACAAATATATAGGTAAATCAGGGACGGCAGCACATAACATTCCAATCACACTCACGACCTCACACGCCATTTATCTCTCATCAGGCAAACTGATTGTGCCCTAAATATGGAATAAAATGAGGGGAAAAGTGGTTGCTTATCGAGGAACTCCCAGGTGGCAGTGCTTAATGTATAATTATGGCATGTGGAATGCGGCTTTCATTTTGAAGAGAGCAACGGTTTAATTACAGAGCTACCTCTGTTGGTAGGAGTGTCTCGGCGTCTGCTGCCGTTGTCAGCTAAAAATCTCTGTGTGATCCCATGTTCAGATACTCCACATGTCTCATTAACCTGCCGGCACTGCTTGTGCTTTTCCACGCAGAACTGCAAGACGTTAGTCTTCTAAAAGGCTGTAGGAGGGTGCCTTCAGCAGCCTCGCTGTTGAAATCGAACGATTGAAGTTGCAGCTCTATATTTGATGGCAGTCAACTGCAGGATGAGATGCAGATGGTAGATGTGCAGTCGTGTGTAGTAGAGGTATTCAGTGATGAACCATCCATATCCATCTCATTATTGTCAAAATGGTAAAATGAGGCTGGCAAAAAACATTGTCAACATAGGTTGTGCATTAAATTTAAACATATATATGATCTATACAGCTAGCAACCGCCGTGTGTTATATGTCCTCTGAGATTGTGAAGCTGATGTTGAATGGCAGTAGTTTTTTTCAAAGCACATATTCCTTAATTTCAGAGACGGATTTGCAGTAATAAGTCTATTGACTATAAGCTAAAGTCCTTGACAACCAGTCAGTATGCTGTCTGTGAGCAGAGACCTAACTTTTGCACTCCAAGAAATACTCACACTTCCATGCAACAACAAGAAAAGATCTGATTGGTTGGTGAATCTCTTTTCTTTAAAGAAGGCATCGATGTTTCCAGCATCCCTTTCCTGCACTACACATTGCATTCTTTTTAACCTGATGTCAAGCTTCAGCTGTGGACATCATTTTTGGCCAGGCTACCATACAAAGACACTATGAACACATGCAAAAATGAGAGAACCAACTAAATATTAATAACTGATTATGTTGTTTTCCATGTATGTTTTTTTCTTGTGAGCTTTATCTTTTCTGTGCTTTTTTTGTATAGTAAAATTAAACCTGTTGCTGTAGTTACTGTAGCTGAATGTGTCACTATGGCATTATGGTCAAAATATGATGAGGAAAAAAGTAACGTTAATAAAGGGACATTCAAATGAAAAGCATGGCTATTGACAAACCATTGAGACTGTACAAAGGGGAAAGACAGTACTTTTGCATTAAGCATTTTCTCCTCAAGGAAAAAAGAATTTTGTTAAAAAAGAATATCATTTGTCATGCTATGACTGAAATCTCATAATGTTGGGACTTAATATCTCAAATTGAATTTATTCTCATAAAAGGCCTATTATGAGATTATTCACAAAACATTACAACTTTATTCATGGACTGTTAGAAATTTACTATTTTATTGTTCTCATAATTTTGACTTAATATATTGCTTTAAATAATTTTATAATTAAAAAATGTCTCAATGTCCTCGTATTTTATTCTCAATATCAATACTTTAATTATGTAAAGTTAAAATGTTATCCTTTAACAATTTATTCCCATCAAAATCCTTGTGAGATTATTCTCAAAACATTGACAACTTAATGTTACGACTTTTTTTCTAAGTCGTCCTCTACATTATTACTTCAATCGCTACTTTTAATGTTAAAAAAACTATTTTAATATTAGCATTTTATCATACAAACTTTGTGGCTTTATTCTTGTAAAATGCCTGTTATGGATTTATTTTAACGTGGCACTAAAACTCAAAAGCCATACCTTTTGTGTTTCACATATGAAAGGGGAAAAGAACAGGGCGGAACCACTCGGGGTGGGTAAATGATGCCAAACTTTTTAGGTGAACCGTTCCTTTGAGCCCTTGTTATCATTTAGGACTGTCAATATAAAAAAAATGTATGCAAAGATCTAAGCAGAAAGACAATTTGAACTATTTGAAATACATTATTCAGTAGTGGTAGATACTGTTGAGACCACCTAGAGCAGATTTTTTTACAAGTACCCCCATAATGGCATTGGCTGTGCTTTCTGATGCGAAAGAAAGATAAATATTTCACATGCTGGTTCAGAACATCGTCATTAATATCACTATGGCATCAAGACGGACCTGTGGGAATTTGTTCTGAACAAAGCACTTCCTGTGGCATTCCTCTATTTGATTTCCTGCAGTAACCTTGGTGATCGGCTCTTTTGGGCCAATTAATTCAGGTCACAGTTTCATCTTATTGGTCCATGTAGCAGAGTACCCAGCACTGATGCTGCCTGAATACCAGCCAGGAAGAAATGATTCTTCGCTCCCCTGGCACCTATTGGCGCCTGCATGCCTGACACCACTCCCAAACTGGGCAAGTCCTTGGTTTGAACCAAATCTCAGCTGTCAGACCAGGGACCTTTCAACTTCCCTTTTAATTTGCCCTGTGTGTCTTTTCCCTATAGAAAAAAAAAAAAAAACTATTTTTTAAATTCACAAGTCGATCTTTTGTAAGCTGTCTGTAAGGCTGTTCATTTTATTTGCATCTCATGGCAATAGGGTGCAAGAACTAAGAAGACTTTGGCATGTGTGTTTGTATGTGTTTGCATGAAAATGGGCAGGCTTGTGCTTCAGTGAGCAGCATGTAGATTACAAATCAGGTCCACATCCTTTGCAGAGCTCGTGGGCCTTAGTCTGAGAACCTCATTACCTATTCAGGTCACTACAGGACAACAAAGCTGGTCTGCTCAAAATAAGCTGAATAGCCAATGCACTAAGGAACGCTCGGCTTATTCAGGCCCTTGATTTCAGCTCCTCCAATAAAATGGCAGCTTTGATGTCAGGTAGGTAGGCCTAATGGACAACTAATGAGCCATCACATGGTGGCCAGGCATTTTGAATACATGTCTGATCTTAGGATTAAAAGGCCTGCATATTGAGATGTGTGTGGCTTGAGACAATGAGATGAAGGATGAAAATGGCTGACTTTTTATGTTCAAGGCTGGATCAGCCATACATTATTTAGTGCTCAAGCTTTGCCATGTTGTTGGTGTTTTTATGCATTTCCACTACCGATTACTTGATGCTTTGTCGGGCTTGTCATATAAAAAGATCTTGTAGTGCAAGCTTTTATTTATTTTTTATATATGTTGCATAATCCTCAAGGTCATGTAATGGCCTTCAATTCTTCATAAAGACTAATTTCAGCCGTTTAGGTGCCAGTCAACTTAAAGTCCATTTTACCTGAGCTCTACAAAGAGTCCAGATTGGTGATTTGTTGAATTCCTTTCATAGATATAGTTTTAGACGGCAAATGAATAGTTTGTTTGGAACGGCATGATTGCTTTCACTCTAATTGTTAATGTACCAGCCCGTTCACCCTGAAGACCATCATTTGTAGGCGAGCAACAGTTGAGAGCAGAGAATATTATAATGCAATACAAATTCGTGAATTAGAGCCATTTTGAAGCAGTTCGCCTGTCGCTACTCTCTGTTGTGTTATTTTGAAAGGTTATAGGGTTTATAGCACGGGCCGGGCGTGTTTTGTAACCTTTAGTCATGATGTGCCAAGCCCCTGTAGGCTGATTGCTGATGCATTAGTGCTCTCGTTTTGACTTCAGCATGCAGTGTTTAGAGCGGGACACATTCACAGGTACCTTTAAAAGCAGTTGTGACCCCTGCTTGCTATGTGCTGCTGGCTTTTCAGCTCGATCCAACTCAAACGAGTTTCTATTGTTAAAATTCAAAAGAATTGATATGAAAGAGATGTGTAAAATTTGTTCAGTGTTAGAGACTAAGCAGAAATGCCCTTGCCGCAAGGCTGTTTTCTTAATTTACTATATGCACTAAACACACACCCACACACACACACACACACACACACACACACACACACACACACACACACACACACACACACACACACACACACACACACACACACACACTACTACCGTTCAAAAGTTTTAGATCGTTTTTAAGTCCAGGAAGCTTTTGTAACATTATAAATGTCTTTACTGTCACTTTTGATCAATTTAATGCATCCTTGCTGAATAAAAGTATTAATGCATTTAATTTCTTTCCAAAAACTTTTCAGATAAATTTCAGATAAATGCTGTTTTTTTAACTTTGATATTAGTAATTAATGTTACTTGAGCAGCAAAATAAGCATATTAGAATGATTTTTTAAGGATCGTGTGACACTGAAGACTAGAATAATAATGCTGAATATTCAGCTTTGCCAACACTTTTTAAAATATATTCAAATAGAAAAGTTATTTCAAATAGTAAAAAAAAACAAAAAAAAAAACATATATATTTATACTTTGTATTTTGGATCAAATAAATGCAGCCTTAATTGTAAATCTTATAAAATATTCAAAATCCTACCGATCTAAAACTTTTAAGTGTGTGTGTGTGTGTGTGTGTGTGTTCAATGTTATAACTAGTTGTAATTTAAAGGGGACCGATAATGCAACATTTTACTTTTCACTTTTATATTATTTTTGAACATATTTGTTTTGTCCACAGTGTGCACAACCACCCTATTGTGGTAAAAAAAAATCATCCATTACATTTGTTATTTTACCCATAAATATGAAACAGTGTCTCAAGGTGAGCCTTTCAGGAATGTGCTCCAATATGATGTCACATTGGAACAGGCCCCGCCAACGACTGGCACATAATCTGCCCTATTAGCTTAGCTGCTCTCTTGACTGAGCTGTACACAGTACACCCTGTTTATCTCCCTGCCAGAGCATTTAACAGCAGTATTCAAGTAAGAAATGTATTATTAAAGCTTCTAAAGTTATTCAACCAAGAGCAGCGAGCTTTTGTTGTTTGACTCATATTAACAGCATACAGTATATTGCAATAGGTGCTGTATTACGCTGCTGTCACTTTAATACACAGATCTAATATGATTTCTTTCCCTGCTGTTTACATTCACAGACATAACCAAATTGAGAGGTAGCTGGCAATGATACTTCTGTTTAGTTCACAGCTCGAAGTAAGCTATGACATGTTTTACTGAAATTGCACTCTAGCCAAGACAAAGAGGCAATTCAACTTTCATCATCATGTTAGTGGTAAGCTGTGTCATGTCATCAACCACAGGCATTTTATTTGTATATGATGGTTACTTTCTATGTATGTTTACATGACAGAAATTGTGCACAGTATTTAGATCAAGCGGTGACACAACTTGCCCCATTTCCATTGACATTTTTCTCACCTCCCTCTATTAATGGACTCTGTAAGCACCAGTGCAGACCTCAGATGAAACTGATTGACATTATATGACCAAGACGGTGATTCTGAAGGAGCAACTTGTCTATTAACTGATTCATTGAAGAGGCGCAGATCTGTGAAAACGTTTTGACGTTTTGCCTTTATGAATCTGGCAACAGTGTGCTGGTGTTAGAGCTGTTCTGTGTGAATATAGATGAGTCTCTGATCCCATTATCTAACCAGTTTAACTTGGAAATCCCCTTGGCTAAGTGATCGCTTTTGAAAAGCCTTTAAATATGAATGAGCTGTTTGTCTTGCTGTAGGGGTTACAGGGGGGTGGATGAAATGATAATCAATGTTTTAATGGTGAATGGAAATGCTGAAATTAGTCATGTTGAAGAATTGACGTGGAATTATTAATCAAGGAAAATGTATGATTGTGTTATTATAAAATGGGAAAATGGAATTGATCAATCGTTGTCTTGGTGTCATCTTTGCCTACTGCACATCAGGAATATAAAAAGGTTGTTCGATTATATAAAAATCTTTATTGCACTTGGAAACAATTTTCTAATTCAATATAACATCTATAGTCTTATAGTTTTTATCTATTAACCTGAGTATATTGAAGTGTGTGTGTGTGTGTTGCCTGATAGAATGTATCCATATGTTGTGTTTTTATTGTGCCATATTAGAAACTGATATAGTTCTTTTTTATATATATTATCATTATATATGTAAATGCCGCTTTTGTGAACTGGTGTCAATCTGACTCAAGATTACATCACACCTCCTATCAATTCAAGTAATTAAGTTATTAAATAAAAAAAAAGTAATTATTAAAAACAATTATTACTCTCACAGGAGCTAAATCACAGAGGTAAATCAGAGGTCAAATTAAAACAGTTTCCTTGTGAACTATTTAAAGAAAGAGAATAATAGATTCATAAAACTGTATGGGACCTTTATATTCCCAGTGGAAAAACATTTCCCACACTTTGAACAAAGTTCATAAAGCTTCAATTAACTAAGGTTTCATGTTATGCCTCATCCCATTTCCTTTCACTTTTCAAGGTAGTTTGAAATCCCCTGAGGTTCTGTCTCCTTGTTAATAAAGCATATTATTGTACAATATGCTTTAATAACAAAGCCAAGGCTTCCATTCCACTGCATGTTTGATGTTTGATTGAGTCGTCTTTTTCATTTGGACTGTTTTTTAGGATTGACCTGAATGAGATGCAGTCAAATTCTCCACCAGTTTATTTTGTGTGAGGCATTTTACAGCACGGCTACTTTCCTCCTCTAAATCCCCTCCTCTTTGCTTATCCAACCGGCTGGAAATCTTCTAAACACCAGCACAATAGGACTGCGGTGATGGCAGCCTGTTTAATAGGAGCTGATCCCCAGCTGTTTAAATATGCATTCTGTTTTACCACAGAAACTTTTCAAGCTTCTTAATTGATACTAAGACTTTTAGAAAGCAATATGGCTGCCTGGCACTGCAAGGTGATATGGACTGGAATGCCTTTGTTATCTTTACAAATTGGTGGTCTTTAATGACGACCACCTTGTCTTATTCCATTGTCTCTAGTACAATTAGTAGCATGCTGGATTACACCACCCTAAAGATGGTTCAAGGAAACAGTGAAACAGACCATAATGTGTTTAAAGCCCCTTTGTCAACAGTGTTCTCAAACATAAGGTTTTATTTGCTTTGTCTGTTTTATTGCCTTTGGGTCCAGGTTTTCCCATTCACCCTATTTTTTGTGTGTGTGTTTGTTGGGTGTGGGCCCGCCCCAGGGCCACCCTCCTCTTTCTGTTTTTGCCCTATCCCTAACCCCTCTAATCCCTAACAATCTCTTCTTGTTACTTTCTATTAAACTCACTGACCTGTCTTCTTTCTTCTCAGTTATTGCTTACTTTGTTTCATTGTAGTTGGTGCTGTCAAGTTTCTCCATAAGAAGTTTATTGCTGCCATACAGAATGTATTAGTCTCATTAGAAGGGTCAATATGAGTAGATGATGGAATCGCTCTTGAAAATGAAATGTGAGTGGTTAGTGTTGCAAGGACAGTAGACACATTACCCTGCTCAGCCAGCTCCATATGCACCTGCATTGTGAATAGAAATGAGATCAAATTTGTATGGACGGAGTCATAGGAGGGTGGTGAGGTTTGGGGGAAAGAGACAGGCAAAATGTTTGAAAATCATATTTGACAAATGTTCCGTAGGGAGGTCAGCATTTTGCCAATGTTTCAAAGTACATTTTAACCACACTGACCAAATTGGTATGAGTATAAAGTTTTTTTTTATTATTATTATTTTATTTTTTTATAATTTTATAATTATTTATAAATATTTTTTTAGGGCTGTCAATCGATTAAAACATTGAATCTAATGAATTACATACTCTGTGATTAATTAATCTAAATGAATCGCATACATACTTTTTGCTGTGAACGTATTTTAAATATTTAAATTCAATTTAATCAGCATTACATTACAGTGGCCATAACAATCAACAATATGACCTAATATGCTGAGGAAATAAATTCAAAAGTGCTTCAGGAAGAATATTTTTTTCACTGTTCATACAAGGCATCTCAGGCCAAAGCTATAACCTAGGGGACACAATGAATAAATTAACACTCCCCTCAATGTCAACACTATTTCTCTTGTATGTGCCATAAAATGGACCAAAAGTTTATAATAGTGCAATATCAATTCCAGGGCTTTTTTTTGTGTGTAATTGAACATAAACCGTCAATAAAAAATCAGCCCCTTTTACCACATTTCACACAAAAAAGCAACAACAAAGCAACAATTTCTCATTTTTAAGTTGTATTCAGACACATCTGCCTCACTAATTGTGATTGCTAACTGAAATCCAGTGATCCCCTGTCAGCGCGATATATCCCGCTCCCACCTATACAATACCAATTTTTTTTTCAGTATCGTACAGTTGCTGGCTTTTCACGATGGCGAGTTATATGTTATGTCTGAAGAGGCAATTTGCAAAACCTCTTCTAACCCTCTCTCTTCTATCACCGAAACTGGTCTGCAGGACATTGGGATCCATTTAGCAAGGGAATTGCTCAGTCGGTCACATACAGATTTGCTAAGTTTGCGTTTCAGCGTTTGCTCCAGTGTGCTTTGAAGATGACGTTGACTGCTAGAGTTGGTATCACAGCACGTGCTATGTCGTACCTCCGGATTAACGTTAACTCCTGGAGGCTTTGTATTGATGTGGTAGTGTTGACGAACTCCGGTGAGATGCAAATTCCTTGCTGCAGATATTGCAGACGACTTTATTTTTTATCAACGCTTCCATCAGGCCGTTTTTTAATAAGTAAATGTTCCAATCAATAATCCAGGCAGCGTTTTCTCGTCTCCCTCCTTCATTTTACAGTCGAATGGTGGCTAGAATGGAAAACAAGACGGAATGGACTATTCTGTGTTATTTTTATAACACGTTATTTTTAATAATCTCTTATTAATTAATCGAAATTAAAGCGTTATTTTGACAGCCCTGATTTTTTTTTATTTATAAATATACACTACCGTTCAAAAGTTTGGGGTCGATAAGATTTTTTATGTTTTTAAAAGAAGTCTCTTCTGCTCACCAAGGCTGCATTTATTTGATTAAAAATACAAAACAAACCCAGTAATATTGTTAAATATTATTTCAATGTAACACAGCGTTTTTCTATGTGAATATAATTTAAAATGTAATTTATTCCTGTGATCAAAGCTGAATTTTCAGCATCATTACTCCAGTCTTCAGTGTCACATGATCCTTCAGAAATCACTCTAACATGATTATTTGATGCTCAAGAAACATTTATGATTATTATCACAGTTGACAACAGTTGTGCTGCTTCATATTTTTGTGCAAACAGTGAATCATTTTTTTTCAGGATTCTTTGAAAGTTCAAGAGAAAAGCATTTCATTAAAAAATAAATATTTTGCATTATTATAAATGTCTTTACTGTCACTTTATATCAATTTCATGCGTCCTTTCTGAAGAAAAGTATTAATTTCTTTAAAAAAACAAAAACAATTGACCCCAAACTTTTTAACGGTAGTGTATATTTTATTTTAAATAGAGAAAAAAAAAACATTGCAACATATCTCAGATTTTTGCTTTATGTCTCACACAATGTGACTTAAAATCTAGTCTTAAAATCTAAAAAATGTATCTCCCAATTGTGATTTTATAGATCCAATTCTTACTTTTATATCTCACAAAATTTCACAAATTGCAAAAAAAAAAAAAAAATCATAGTAATTGCGGGTTACTTTTTCTGGTGCAACTTTATATCTCCAAATTGTGACTGTGTAACTCCCAATTACCTTACTTTAAATGACTTTAACTCTTGCAATTGGATTTTTTCTCACAATTGCAACTTTTTATCTCACAATGTGACTTTATTTTAAACTTGTATCACATGAAAAAGCAATTTTATCAAATAATACAAATATATATATATATATATATATATATATATATATATATATATATATATATATATATATTCTGCATCTGTCTGAATGGCATCATTAATGCACCTCACCATGTCCACTTTGTAGAAATAGACACTGCAATTGGTGGTTCAGCTTTGCTTGTAAATTTGAAGGCATTTAGAAAAAAGGAGCATGCTTTTATCTGTCCCCTCAACCTCGATCAGGTCAATAAAGCTCTTGCAGTGGATGATATAAGCTCAATGATAGACACAGAGGTAATGACAGAGCTTAGATGCAGAGTTGAAGAAAATTAATCTGACCTGATAAAGTAGAAAGGGAAATGAAACGGCCAAATATCACTCAATAGAAAGACCAAATGAAATGTCACCGACAGTGCTTCATTCAGATGTCCTCACCTGATGATCCATCAAACCATCACTTGTCATGTGTACGCTTTCTAACTTTTTTTTTTTTAATCTTCATGCACTTGAAAGTTCTTACTTCAGCTATTTGAAACTTCAAGTGCAAGAGGAAATGGCCATTTGGGTGACCTATAAATCCTTCATCGCTCACACAAGTCCAATCAATTGTCTGCAATCCACTCCAGAGAGTTAAGGTCTTAAAGTTAGATGCCTCTGATGCTTCTAGCTTTGTCACACTCTGATTCTCCTGGTGCTTTCCCCTAATTGTTGGGATGCTGCCTCACTGCTTTGGACCCTCCTTCTCTGACTCCGACTATCAAAACAACAGTCATTAGGCAAATTTGCTTTGGTGCAAGATTATGTTAATTATCGCCAAATTATCACTTCATTAAAGCGGGTAGAGATAAATTATCTTTTTGATGAAATGGTTGCAGAATGGGAAAATAATGATCCAACTAAAATAAATAAATAAATGCTGTCTTGCGCAAATGAAATAAATAACTAATCAGAGGGAGCGGGCGGCAAGCCGTTCTCTTGCTGCACAATGGGATGTGACAGAGGGAGTTTTATAGAGAGAGCCGAGACCACCGTTCCTTCCAGCACCCTCTGTGTACAGCTTTCTATAGTGGGACCCATACACTTTCCTAATTGAGGTATACATTAATCATTCCAAATACCAATTATAATGAAGGCCTTCATCAGTCTCGCACTACACCCTTTGTTTCCAAAACAAAGTGTGCTGCTCCAAGGAAAGACTGTTGTATAATTTTCTAGATTGATGTCTCCATAATAATCATTATTATTGTAGGTATTATCCTCATGACAAATTTGGCTCTGCTTCTTTCGGGGCGAATGCAATTATGTTTGAATGCCAGCGCGGCTGAAAACATGGCAGTGGAGGCATTCAGACTTGTTCTGAGATGCCATAGCCTACCACCGCATTATACCTGAATGTGTGTCAGAGGAGATTATAACGCTGAAGCCAGTGCCCAAGTACAGTATTTTCAAACTATGGTCTTAGAATGGTGGAAAGATTGGATTGCCATGGCAACGTCAGCAGGGCACCTCATTCCCTGTTGCTGGCCTGTGGTTGGTGGCACATAAAAACAGATGGAATGGGTTTGGCTCGGATTGGTGTCTGTGTTTGGCTTTTGTCCTTAATCTAGGGAGGCCTGAACAGTTCATTGTGTCCAGGTACAATTAGTACTCTTACTGTATTTACTGTATGTTCTTAGTTTGATATATTTATTTATTTGTTAACCTTACTTGTCTAGTGAGTTACAGTCTAACCTTATACTACTAGTGAGTTCTTCCATTACCTCTTTATTGGGATCCTGTTGGAATAGAGATAGTCCATAAATCATGCTGTATGTATACATGCTGTTAAAAAGTTTGATTTTATTTGTTTATTTTTTAAAAATACAGTGAGATTACAAATTTTCAGCAGCCATTACTCCAAGTATCGTGTCACATGATCCTTGGAACATTCTAAATATTTCTTATTATTATCAATTTTGAAAACAGTTGTGCTGCTTAATATTTTTTTGAAAACTGAAATACTAATAAACGTTGAATAAAAAGTTAAAAAAGAAGCAATTTTTTTAAGCATTAGTCTTTTGATCAATTTAATGCATTCTTGCTGAATAAAAGTTATTTCTTCCTGACTCTTTTAAACAGTAGTAAATATATCTAACAATTGCATAAATTAAAATGTTTGACATCCTTTTGAAAAATCATCTCAGAGAAATTAAGTTTGCCCTTTTCACTGCATCTGGCTGGCTTTGTTTGAGCTCTTTTCCCATTGATATGACCATAATACATTATAATTATGTTTGATTGTTATTGCGTAAGACATTTGGCGGCAAATTTACAACATGAAGTTTGATTTAGCTCACCTTCTGTCTGTTAAATTATGATTATGTTTGCCAGCGCTGGGTACGTTTTCACTAGCACAAAGCTTTTACTCAGGCCAGTGCTCCATTTTCTTAGACATGACAGCATCTTAAATCTAGATTTCAGAGTGCAGGAAGATGAAATAAACTGTTGCCTTTGGCTCAGCGGAATCCAATGCTTTTGCATTTAGATCTTTGTGACTTCATGGCTTTTTGCTTTTCCTTTCCCTTCACTTATCTTTTCTCTTTCAGCCAAGCAAGGAAATTGCTCCTCTCAATCGGTTGCTGTAGTAGCCCAGTGCTCCTCTGTCTGAGCAAACTGAAACACATAATCCCCTCAGGCTCCACTGTAATGGCACTGCAGCATTGCACTGAAACTCACTCACTC
This sequence comes from Meda fulgida, assembly GCA_030578275.1. Lineage (NCBI taxonomy): Eukaryota > Metazoa > Chordata > Actinopteri > Cypriniformes > Leuciscidae > Meda > Meda fulgida. The sequence goes on from CM060629.1 coordinate 22,391,949, forward strand.
ATTGGTTACGTCATCAGACTATAGGCATGTCTTCCTGTTCATTTCAAATGAGTTTGAGAAGATTTGGAAGGACATTCAGCAGGCATACGGCAACCTCTTCTCGAGCCTCTCCACTGTAGTTATTTACCACCCTAATGAAAGCAATTGTAGGGACCTTATATAACTCAAAGTTAAGTGATGTGAATAAAGGCGCAATAGCAGCAGAGCATTATTGTGATTTCAGTAGCTCTACAGTTCCCACTTCCCACAAACTGTAGATTGAACCTGCGACCTTTGTGTTGGCGGCTGAGATGTTTTGAATTTAGCATATGATTTGGCCACCATGATTAAATAAACACCGTAGAGTGGGCTCTCAGTCACTGTGAACTAAAGGCAGACTTCATACCCTACAAGGTTATGGAAATATCCCGGTGGTGAAGTTGTTTACGGATTATAGACCTTTGTTGTTCTTCTGCTAGACAGCCAGTGCTGAAATATTAGGCATAGCACAAATAAACATCAGTCTAATGGGAGACTATATTTTCCATGTACTAGTCAACAACAGTACAGCTATAAATGTGATCTACTGTATAATTTGCAACTATCTCCTTTCTTTTTAATACGGCTCTACCTCTGATGATCTTCCCAAGTCAGGCTCAAGAGACACAAAATCCAATTTAGTCCTCCCGCTGTACTCCGTACACCTGTCCTCTGAGCTCTGGGCTCATTTTCAGCTTTTTGTTTCCACCTTTAATTAACAACCGAGAAAACAAAGGTAACATGCACAGCTAAATAGTGCAATGTCACACAGTTCAGCGGAGACTTCCGTCGACCACAGTATTACTCTCAAATGTAATTAATCCCATTCTGGCTCACTCGCTTGCAAAATATACTAATACACTGTGTTATATTATTCATTTATTCATGTGGGTTACCATGGAAATATATTCCTTTTGTTAATTGTCAGTGATTTTGTGTTTACAGTTGCTTTTAATGCAAGTTGATTTCAACGGCAGATATTTTGTGCCAACAAAAGGCATAACATATTACTTTGTTAGTGTGATTTGCTACTGGAGGGGGGTGGAGTGTGTTTTAACAGGTGCATGTTATTGTCTCTTGTTCTCTGGCATCCACAATTCGTGTCCTTTAATTGCATGCACTTGGTTTTGGTTCTCGCACTTGAGGAATGTCTGATTGGGTGTTGATTAGAGAACGAGTCCTCCATATCCACATGAATGGTGTTTAGATGCCACAGTGAGTGGAAAGATTCAGTTTGCAATTAAGAGCTTGTGATTCAGGGTGAATGGTATTTCAAAATGGTATTTCATTGAAATGCATAATCTGTAGGGTTCAAAGACATCAAAGTAATCTTAATATAGATTTGCACACATGTATGATGTTGTTCAGTCTTCTCCTCTATGACAGGGAGACATGGAAATTGTGAGGATGGGGAATCTGAGATGAGATGGCAAATTTCCTTTCATTCTGGTCTTTTCTTTCAATTGTTTTGCTCAGTAAAATGAATGAGTTTGGTGAGCTGTCTTGTAGGTAAAGCTTAGATGTCAAACACATATTCCCATATAGTTAAAAAGTTTCCTACTATGTAGCTTTACTTGGTTATTTTGCTGTGCCAAGATCAGTACACGGCGATGTCACACCACATTACTTAGCAACATAATCTGCATTTGTTTTATTTCATCCAAAACCAACATGCCAACGTGAGCTGGGCTTCAAAGCCAACTGTTTCCTATTGATACTGAACATTTTCTTTGGATGTGAAACAGCTTAAGCATGGCTAAAAGGGGAAAAAAAATCCCACATTTGAGGATGGATCCAGAAAAATAATTAGAAAACTGGACAGAACATAAAAATGTTAGTGGGCAAGCTAGTGTATCGTCTGTTTACTGTTTAAATCAGAGAAGCTGTTTGTTTGGCAATGTCAAAATATTCTTTTTCCCTGTAGCTTCATTCAGCTCTCCTACAGATGGATTTTTCTCTTTGAGCTTCCTGGCTTATCTGTAACAGTTCAACATTATGATAAAATCTTTGGCTGCACAGAGCAGAAAGCTTTTCCCTCTGGTGTGAGACTCCAAGATGTTGAGGAAGAACACAGTGAGTTCACTCTCCTCAGGGCAACAGGGTCACCACAGGGAGATTTTTCCAAAATACTGAAATATTTGCTCAGTACGTTGTGTGTTTTCTTTTTGCCTTTTTGACAAAATGAATGCCCTGGGAGAAAATCATTAATTCATTATATCATGCATAACCATTGTAATCTTGATCAAAATGACCAGATGAGTGCTTTGAGCTCTCTCATCATGAGGTTTTTAAAAGTCATTGTAGTGTGGAGAGAACATTCACAGCATTGTCTGTTTTAATGAATAAATGCAATCAGTGTCTGTGTTCTTAAACCTAGTGACTTGTACTTTGTGAATTGTGAAATTACAGAGTGCAATACAATGAGCTCCATTAAAAAAACATTCAAGATGGTGGACAAGTTGGGAGAAATGTTAATTTTAAATATTCTTATATTTCATTCAGTAATGAGAAGTATTTATAAGATGCCTTTTTTATCCTTTGAATTAGGCAGTTGAGTGCATTGAGTTGCATAAAAATATTTATGTGGATGATTTGAGAAAAAATATTCTTTGTGAACATATTTAAGTTGAACTAAAATTGACTACCCAGTATTTGTTTGTTTTATATGTTTATACTTAGAGAGTCACACTGTTTTCATAGCAACAGGCTAACTTCAAATTTGATTGGTGTTCTCGAAACCTGATTGATCTCCTGCTCACATAAGGAATGACAAAATATTATATGACCATAATTTTGGAACACAAAAATGACAGTTTAATTTATATGAATAATCTGTTATGCACATTGTTTTTTCAATCAAAGATAGTGTGCACTGCGGTTTTGCAATGCAAAATAAATGTATTTTTTTTCAGATGCAGGTATGATGATGATGATGATGATGATTTGGTCTCAGAATGAGTGAAAACTAATCATTCCTTACATAAGCTATCCCTGGAGTTCAGCCATTAACACATGCTCCAACACCCTGCCAAAAAACCTTGCCTGCCATCCAAGTCTCCCCAACCAAGTGCTGTTCACCTCCGTATTGTATCACGTAAACCCTGGGCTCATCCTAACCTTGGGCCAACTCAAGACCCTGGTACCCTTGTAGTGAACGTGGTAATTAATGAGAAGCATAACCAAGCAGTGTGAATTATGTTGGCTTTGGTACCAGTTCTATGGCACACAGATGTGTAATAAACCTTGCCTAAAATAAGACCTCTCCCTCGAACAGAGAAAAGCTATTAATACAAGTCATCACGACTGTAATGACTCATTTACACAAAGGAGGAAGAATGGTAATCTAAATACATTAAGAGTTGAAGCTGACAATGAACTAATATTTGAATGTTCACTTAATGCATCACATTTGTGGCTACTCTTGTTTTTGGGATGAATGGTGCCTCCCAAGACAACTCAAAAATGATAAACTAATCGTTTGATTGAAATACTTACTTGAATAAATATAAGCAAGAAATCCCTCAAGATAACACTTTTTTTTTATAAATGGGATACGTAGTCTTGCAAAAGGGTTTCTACAATTAACCTGAACTATATCGAAAATTATATTATATTATATTACTTATTTGTTAGATTTGTGAAAATAATTTTAAACATGTGTGAGGGGTAATTAAATGATATTTTGGAAATAAGAATGACAGTTAAAGAAAAAAAGCAAAATAAAGTTAAATTGCAGATACTCATTGAATATGTCCTCTCTGTTAGCATACAGCAGCATTATATGTATGGAGACAAGTTAAATGACAAGCCTATGTGATTTATTTCTTGCTAGCCCTTGCACATTTCTGATCTTGCTTGAGAGTGCAATCAGTCTTGTCGAATTACTGTAATGTTGGAAGAATAGTCCCAATCATTTTTCAGCCCTTTCTATTGTCACTTTTGGGTTTGTATAAAAGGCTGTTGGCCAAGGAAGAAATGAACATAAGAGCTTTGCTATAAACTGGTAAGATGGAAAGATCTCACAGGGTCATTCGATCCCCGTCAATACAAAAGCCCCAGGTGCTCTTGTTCTTTAAGCGTGTTATTCTTCTTCTGTGCATAAGGCAGTTTGGCATATCTGCCATCTAGTCTTTTGCTGCGGGGAGGATGTAGTCACCTCTCATTCTCTAATATTCCTTTCAGATTATACAGAGCATCTGACATATGTTGCCAGACTATTTAACTGACATGCAGAAAGTTTAGGTCAACCAATCAACCTCTCCATACTGTACGCCTGCCGTACTAGCACAAGAGATCCTTCACCCCGATTGGCGTGGTGGATAATGCAGACTGCAAAAGGCCAGACTTTAATTTCCAACTCTTCTATCGGCTCTTTTGTCCTCTCGAGAGGGGGCATTGACAGCTGTTTCCCTGGATCTTTGGACCATGTCAGACATGCCCTGGACTGAGAGGGGTGGCTCGGGTCAGACAGCGAGTGCGTCAGCTCAAGACTGGCTTCTCTAAAGGCCACTTTCCTCAGACAGTCAAGCCAGAGGGAGTCACAGCTATCAGGGAATCAGGCGTGGTTATGATATCATCTGTCTGCCTTTAGCCCAATTACTGTGTGGTGGCTTCCTCCCAGTGCCTCAATGAATCTGGGCAGCCGGCAGTAAACACAAAACACTGTGTCATTTCTCATTTGCAGGGCTGATTAGGGTTATATTGTGGGGACTACATACAGATGAGGCAGTGTTTGTCAGATTTGTAATGGTGGGTGAGAAATGGAAGGTCTAATCAACCTTGTGACTGACGGTAATGATCGACCTCAGGTCCTGTTCGTGTATAAACAAAGTGCAAATTCTCCTGTGATGCTTCTCTTAATGATGTGCCTGAGCATTTAGCCTCGCTAGAATAACTTCTCACTTCTTTCCATTGCTACAATTTAGTACATATCCCTATACAGGGCCGGCGCCAAGGTTGGTGAGCATTCGTGGGCCACCCCCCACCCCAAACGGGTTTTTCTATATATATCTGAACATTTTGCAATACAATTATAATATAATGTATTTTTATGATTTTTATTCAGAAGTGTTGTGTGCCATTAAGAATTAAATTAGGGATTCATTTTAAATTCAGGAAATTGTACTTCAGAATTCATTTTAAATTCAGAAAATATGAGTTAAGGTTGCAAAAAAGTTTATTTTAAATTTGTAGAATTAAAATGAATAGAAATTCAAATACATTTATGTAACTGTGTTTTTAACTAAAAAGAAAGTTTTTCCAAGACAAACTTTGACTGTACACTTGCCAAAGCCTTTGAAAGTAAAAAAATAAATCCAAAGCCTGACATTAGAAAGTTTTAAATGGAAAGATGGATTTAAGTTTGAAATGCCACCTATTAAAATGTGGTTATCTTTGGTTTATTTATTTTTTAAATTTACTTGATGTATTTCACAATATTTATTAATGAAACATTTTTAGACCAAATTAGAAGAACACTTAATTTCCCAGAATGTGTTGAATTCATCTTCCTGTCATTCTAGTGGGGTGTGGCTAATTCAATTCAAATTCTATCTCATGAATTGAAAGTGAGCTAGTTACTTTGTTCTGAATTTTCAGAAAAGTCAGTATTTGTATGTATGTGCAGAGTTGGCTCTATGTTGCTCTATGACTTTCAGCGGACCATTTGAGATGGACCTACAGGAGTCTATGGACACCATTTTGCAAAATTCTGGTATATAATGTTGCTTGTGGTAAGACAAGTTATAAATACAGTCTTGCCAAAAACTCAATACAGTGTATTTCAATACAGTGTGTAGATAATTTTTTGGCACTGGATTTTGAAGTCTGACTACATTTTAGCAATTGATTGAATTAGCACTGGCCACATTATATGGGTACATCTGCTGGCAGACCATCTTTTCCTTCCTTCCATACACTTTGAACTCATTGTTTTGCAACTTGTAAATCCATAACCCTATTCTCTATTGTAATGAACTCTGACTTCCTGCAATTCACACTCCCGGATCCTTCCTTTGAAGAATGTCAGAGTTATTAGATGAGTACAGAGAAGAGAATAGGAGGCACTTAACAAAGAGTTTTCAGAGCCAAGAAATCCGATTCCATATTGTGGCTAAGTTTAGGTTCCCGCTTTGTGCAGGTGCAGGTTCTTTCCTCGTCGAGACGCTCTGCAAGGCCAAGCCAGCACATGCCTCTGTGAGTCAGACAATAGATCACATCACACAAAGGGTCACCTCTGCTTCTTTAGGCCTTTGATTTGTATCCTCATTGACATCACACAAGGGCTTCTCAGTTCTTTGTTAATACCACAATTCCCAGTGTTCTTCACTTTCAAATGAGTCTGACCTTCCAGCACAGAGGCAGTCCTCCTCTAGCCTACTGTGCACCCCAGGCATCCCTGCACCTCATGCAGATGGGCTGTATGGCTGCATGCAGACAGGCTCTGTGTTGGCTTCAGGTCGATCCGATTACTCTCCTGTGGTGAGGATAATGGCCTTGCCTGAAGGTGTGGATCTTTAGGAGAGGCCATTATCTGCCCGACAAGTCCTCCTTGGTCTTCTGCACAAGGCCATAGTGTCTGGGGCAGAATAGTAGTCAGTCGCATAGCACATCAGTATATCACATGCACTTGACAAAATGACAACGTCCTACAATGCTGATGGTAAATAATGCGACATTGTTTTAATGGAGCATAAAGTGTTGCAGAGAGAGAGCCAGCCATTGATTGTAATATAGTATGTCCTTCTCTAGCCAGTCTTAAAGGGGTAGTTCACCTAAAAATAAAAAAAGTTCAGTCATTGTTTACTCTCATTCTAAGCCCGTAGGAGTCTTTTCTTAGTTGGAACACACATGGCTGTTCTTGTCTATACCATAATAGGTATATACCTATCTTGTCTATACCATAACAGGTAATAGGGGGCTGTGGTGGTCGAGCTTAAAAGATAACAGAAATACACCACAAAAGTCATCCATATAATTTAAGTCTAAATATTAAAAGATTGGGCCAGAATATAAGTATTACAATCTCCCTTTCAATGAATATTTCAATGTATTATTATTATTACTATTATTTAATTTCAGTGTCTTTCCCACACAAAGCTATCTTCAGAAGATTTGCTTCAGAACAGTGCATAATTCACTTAGATCACTTTTATGGTGCTTATTTTTTATACATTTAGGTACTTGACAGCCTCGGTTTATACGGTAAACTGTATAATTGGTAATCTGCAATTGTTGCCACAAGGATATATTTCTATACCTCATGTAACTCTTATTTTGTGTTTTGGTGGTCTAACCTTATTAAGGTTAAATCGATGATGTTAACCTAAAAAGTGCTTTAGCTGTTAACATTTCAATTGATTTATTTTATTCAAGTTTGTTTATGTATTAATGTATTCATTTATTAATGCATGGAAAAGATCAACAATCTTTTTTTTCTCCTCTTGTTTCACAATTTGGAATGACATGAGGGCGAGTAAATGATGACAGAATTTTTATTTTTTATATAAAAATATTTTATTTTTTTGGGTTAATGTTCCTTTAAGACGTGTCTTACTGTGCTGCTAGTACACCCGCTGTGGCCCAGTCCTTATTTGCAACTCTATGCCATGATGTGTTCCACAATTAGCATCCAAATTAAGAGTATAAAGAAGGAACATTGGCCCTGAGATTTATTGCCCTGTCCCAAAATGCACTCTCACAAAGGGCACAGCAGGGTGACTGGGTTTTAGCCCAGTACTGACAGCCCAAGTGCTTTTTGTCCCCAATAAAGGGTATGTCTAAATTATTAAGCACAGCAGTTGGTTTTGTATATACTTTTTTACACATAATGATAAAAAAAAAAAAAACTTTTCGTCTTGTCAATTTAAATTTTAAAGACAAATATTTTTTTTTAATCATTTTTTCTCAAGAAATTTCAGTTTGCCCTCCAGCCATTGCTTGGTGGGCACGGGATACAGAACTGGTCCCAGAGGTTGGCCTGAATGAACAGTGGGTCACAATGAGCCCTTTCCCCGCTGCTGGAGCAGCTGCAGTCCTTTGATAGAATGAGGTCAATTCAAGAATGGAGATGGCTGGAACTGATTGAGGGGCCTATTCAAAGAAATAAGGTGCAAACTGTTTTGTATTGGTGAAAAAAGAGTAGCGCACCCCCTTCCCCCTTTCCCTTCCCCTCCTCCCACTTTTATTGCTTTGCTTGTCGGTGTCAGGAATAAATCATTTAAATTGTTCTCTGATTCCCCCTCCTACCATTTGGCAAAATGATAATTGAAACATTAATAGGACATTAATAGGATGTATGTCCCGGTAACCTTTGAGATAAATCTCTGTATAATGGGATGAATTCACCCTGACCAACAGGAATCTAGAGTAATTAAACATGAGGTGACGAGGCATGTCTTATAATTCATTTGTAGCTCAGAGCAGTGTGCGCTGCCATTGGATCAGATTTAGAAGTCTGAGGAAGAACTCATTTGTTGGTCATTACACCGAGTTTCTTTGCAGTACTAATGATGGGAACTACGAGCCTTTTAGATGTGTAGAAGTGTAGTGTCCTATTAGCGACCCTACTTTTGAACACCGTTAAAACGACATAATATTGTGCGGTGCAGTCAGTCCAATGCATGTTTGAATTTTGTGGTCCAGGTCCTGATTAAAATGTGTAATGGTGAGCCCCTTTCTCTGTCATTTTGTCTTTTGTCAGATGTTATTTTGACAGATAAGTAGCATAGCATTGCACTGGGTATGAATCCAAGTAATGATGTTCTTGGCCAGAATTGCGTGCATCATCCACTTCAGCAAATTAGAACGACTAGCGATTTGAAATTGACACTGCTCAGTTGGATGATTCTCAAACGGCTGCTTTGTTTGGCAGCATTAGGTGTATTTTCTGCTGTCGTTTGTAATTTTTGCAATTAGTCAGAATCAGGATATCTAAAAAGGATGCTGCAGAATGATCTTGCAGGGAAGCATTCAGATTGGACCTCAGTGAAAACTAATTTTCATTTGATTGTCATCACAGCAGCCGACATTGCCACACATTAGCATATTACTTTCGGGGAAAATTAACAGTAGATATTCATATCACATTATAGATTTTAATGAATTATGGCAAGACAAAGGATCGCTTAAGAAAGGATAATTGCTGTATGCTGAACTCGGGTTGCGCTCATTACTTTTCAACAATGCCGTCTCACTCTTTTCCTCTCCAGTCGAGACGGGTCTATTCCATTATGAGCCATTTGATGGCAAATTAAAAAGAGTGTGATGAAAACATGCAGAACTGATGAATTTAGACAAGGAGACAAAGTGGAGAACATTTAATAGTTTAATAATAAGCTGCAGTATACATTCAGTGATAATTCTCTTTTTCATGGTGCCAGAAGCTGTTTGGTGAGACCAGCAAAAACATTCAGCTACTAGATCTATATCTTTTTCACACATTGCTGCTTTTTGTACTTTCCACATTATAAAATGAATATTGCAAAGAAACTGATTTTGCAATTTCTCTCTGTCCGCTGCTATGGCAATTCCACCAAATCAGTTTTTTTTCTCCTGCAGTAAAACAAACTTGTCTGAGTGGGCTTGGTACAGCGTTCTTAAGTGATCTGGTAAAATGGAGGGCTGTACTTGATGATAGATAGCAAAGCAAGTTTGTCTCAGAGCATCTGGGTTTGCTTTACATGGAACTTACTTCCATTTAGCGCCTCTCAAACACTTCAAAAATGAGTGGAACCACTTTCAGTGACTCGAAATGGTAGTTTTACTCTTACCCTTACTTGAGTATTAAGATTAAACAACAACCTGTTATCTTGAAAGTTTAATGTTTGTTGTAATTTTTTGGTTTCTTTTGCTATCTCACTCTAAGCTCATTGTACTGACACACAACTGTTGGTGTTGTTTTTTTTTGTGATTTTTTTTTTTGTCTTTTTCTCTTTTTTTGCCCACACAGAAACTTGATGGCACGAAAACTGACCAATAAGAAACTATTTTACAACAAGGTAGACTGCAATCAACAGTTGCCAGGGGTAACACAGCCAACAAAAATTCAAGATCAATTGAAAATGTAAAATAAAAAGGATAAAAGAAGAAATAACAAAGTCAATAAAAAGGGGACAAATAAAGAAAAAAGCCAGTTAATTTCAAGTATAACTTACTGATAAAATAACTACACAGCATTAAATATTCTCATTATACATTTTAAATTATTTATAAAATATATTTTGGCATATATGTAATTTTTTTCCTTTTTGTCTTTGTGTACAAACGCTACTGTAGCTTTAGTTGAACACCAATGTTTATTTATTTTTTATTTTTTTTTACTTTCGCAACAAAACATTAAAGGGATTGTCACATAACAACAGATTATTAAAAATGATAGTATTAAACCCTAAACAGAGTTTCACATAGCAAGACGTAAGTGACGACCCCTTCTATCCTAGCCCCATAGTCAAAATCCAAAAAAGTACAAGACCAGAGCACGAAGTTCTAGTAAACTGCGCTCCACTGGCTACAATCAGGAAAGGGCACAGGAGATTTCAAAAGCAACAAGTCTTATGTTTTTTTTTCTTCTTTTTGTCCATATACATGTGTGTATATATATATATATATATATATATATATATATATATATATATATATATATATATATATACTGGCTGTAAGTCTGGGTCGGTCTCTCCCTATTCCAGTTTTTCGGTGAGCTTGAGCTGATAGCGTAACTTCATTTAGCTCCATCAGAGATAAAAAAATAAGCAGTGTAATGACCTCATGGTTTGCTGACATTGGAATATCTTGAGGGAAACAAAGAAGGGTTGTCTTATCAGACCAGTGAGAAGCCACTGAAATGACATGAAATCTGAGGGAGTGTTCCTGTGCGTTCTCCCGCAATCGGACGGCTTACGTCATATGGGAAGAGTCTCGCTAATCTGTAGCGTCAGAGAGACCCACGTCCTCTTCGGGAACAGTGAGCGGTTTGGCAGCTGAAGCAAAAACTGCATACCAAAGAAGGCATTAGAAGAAAGTTAGAAGTCTCTTTCGAGTCTACAAGGCATGACTTTACTCAGGTGTCATTGGCGGTGCCCCGGAAGGTCTTTCTCCTCTAAGGGCAAGACGTGAGGGCAGGGTGGAGCGTGTCACGCAGCACACAGTAACCAGCCTGTCCACTGCAGATAGACGATTGCGACAAACGTACAAGCGTTGTTGTTAGTACCAAACCACGATGAAAGTCTGAGCTCGCAGACACATTTTCAGCTTAGTTTGTTCGGTCTCTGGAGAATACATTGTGCTGCACATGTGTCTTGCCCTTCTTTCCCCAGGCCCGTTCGGCTCAGCGCTCAGAAAAGCACACAAATACACACACACGCACACGTCGGCACTCACTCGTAGTAGCATATGCGTTCTGTGTACACGTGGGAGCTGGTTAAAGCACAATGTCCTTCAGCCGCTTGCTACCGGGGGACTCCTTCTCACGGCCGTCCTGCAAGAGCGTGTTGATCTCCCGCATAGCCGGCTCACTGTCCTTCCCCTCTGGCTGCCGCAGCAGGCTGTGGTTGGCTATACGCTCTACATCCCGGCATTTCAGTGTGTTGTAAGCGGAGGGTGATTTGGACTGGGGGCTCTTCAGGTGCACTGGGGACGTGATGGGGCTAACGGCCTCTCGGCCATTTCCGGCCTCGCGAACTGTGCCGTTGGTCTTGGGGCTGCAGACGGCCGGCTCTGCTGTTTGCCGCCTGCCCCTCTGTTCAGCCCGCTCCTCGTCCGGCCCATCTTTGCCAAAGGTGGCAAAAGTCCTTTTGGTGGTGCCACAGTTCTCATAATGAGGTACGTCCACGGTTGTGGCCTCGATGGACAGAGCGATGACGTTGCGGCCGTGTTCGGGAGACTTCACTTTCGCTGGCATCGGCACCCGGGGCATCCAGCAGCGATCCGAGTGGCCCAGGATACGACATTCGTCTTGGCAGTGAAACCCCTCTGACTGATCTACACAAAAAGAGAGAGAAAGAGAGGAGGAGTTAGTTATGTTTTCTAAACCAGAGCTTTTAAAACTGTACACAAAATCACTTGGCTGCAGCTAAATTTGCGTTTCAGTAAATGAACACACACACACACAAACACAAAAAAACAGATTTGTCTAGGGCTGCACAATATACCAACATTAAATAGAAATTGCGATATTGCTTTTGATTTACAAATATTTGTGCTAGCTGCGTGTTAAATAGCGTTTGTGTGCAACTTGTAAAAACAATGTTTTCTTTGTCTCAGAGGGGCTTGTTTCCTTATTAAGCTGCTTGGTGCACATTATTAACGAAACTCCAGAGAATTACTCCAGAGAATTCAATTGTCACAAAAGGCTGTTTCAGGTCTGTTCATATGTTCAACTTAGCGTTGTTATCTTTCAGAGATATGGTTGTAAGAGTGCGTTCTTTGCGTTCCCCTATGTGTATTTGGCTACCTACCAACACAAGGAAAATGTCTGTAAAAAGCATTTTACATGTACACACAGAACGAACATGAGAGCGTTTTCTGCGCTAAACACCCCAACAAGTTTAACACTCACAGTGCAGATCACAGTTCATATCCAGACCAGAGCGAGCATGTTTCAAAATTTTATGGACATATTTCATCTAATCTAATGCTCCAAATGTGAACCAGTGGCGTGTATGATGGATTATTTACGTAAACAGTACTTTGTTGTCATGGGTTTCTTTTTTAACCCCCCTTCCCCCCATAGTTCACTTAAAAATATTTTGGTGCATCTTGAGATAGATTCTTGTCTAGGCGGGTCCTGGAATGGAAATGTTTGGGAACCCCTGGTCTAAACTGTGCCGTTTGCACAGCTTCTACTTATTTGTAGTTTCTTTCATGGATTTCAGGCATAGTTTGTTTTGGGGCTTTCATCTTTCCAGCACATGTCAGAGCTGGAAAAGGAGGGGGGAGGGGAGACTGGCATACTGAAGAGCTCAAGAACATTTTAATGTAAGCTGGCACTACTTTTTCAACAATTTTTTATGCTAGAACAGTTGAGGGCCCTTTAATAAACCAATTAAAGGGTGCATAGTTAAATCAAAAGTGGATGCCCATCTTATGAATAATTGTTTCACACTGTTGCCAGGCTTGATGAAAGGAGGGTTTAGACAGTGCAATCACAGATTTCACAGTGAGGGACACTGGCAAAGTAGCCTCATTGTTAAATGCTGAACATTGTGCTCTGTCTCTGTCATCTAGCTGGCAGTTATAAATATGTAATGATGTTTTAAAGCTGTTGTGGAGTAAAAAAAGAAAGAAAAAAAAACATTAGTCTGAGCCAGTATTACTACAGATCTGTCCTTTGTTGTGTTGGAGGGAAGTGCTTTCAAGCTGCTTTTTGTATCATTATAACTACAAAAAAAGCCAAGCTCTCTCTTGCTCAAGTTGAGGAGCTGTCTGCCTCTTTCCCTTCCCTTTTATTTAAAAGAGATGCATCTGTGATAATCAAGGCAGCTCTCTTTTTATTAGCAGTCAGCCTAAAACAGCTTTCTGCATAAGTCCTTTTGACTCCATACATATTTCATTATTGACCATCTGGATAGACAAGCACGACAAGGGCACTCTCTCTGCTTAAATGTTTGCTAATACACACAAATGGTATTTGCATAACAAAATCACATCCTTAGATTGCTGTTTCCACGTGCACCGCGCACATGTAATAATAATAAACAGCCGTAATTAGGGATGCACTGTTAATTCTGGCCAATAGATATAATACTAATTATTTTTTGATCGCTGATAACCACTAAATTACTGATATTAAAACTAGTTTATTAAGGCATCCAAATTCTTATTTGAATCTTTATTCTGATTGCACCACAATATTTATACATAAAAAAATAGCATTATAATTTATAATATTCATGTGTGTGTGTGTGTGTGTGTGTGTGTGTGTAGAACAAAACTGATAAATGTTTTTAAAATCTCTGCAATCAATAAATAACTGATATGGTACCAATATATGAGTATGCCTTAAGCATTACATTCCAAAGTCAAATTGATGAATGTTGATATAGAGTTTGCAGTAATTGTAAAGCCAGAGAACACCTGCTATTGTTGATTAATTGTCACCAAAGAATTCTCTGAATGACAAGTTCACATCCCATCAACCAAAATACACAGATAATATCCCACACAGATGTTTGTTGACACATTTGGTCAGCTTTCTTATTGGTAAATCAGCCCAAGGGTTGAGAACTTGCTACATAGTTGTAGCCCTTGGTGACAGCGAGAGATTGTGGGAAGGATTCACACATTTACATCTGACACTCTGAGCTTGACGGATCATCCAATTAAAATCACTAATTATCTGCTTTTCCTGCTCTTTCAGGACTCTGAGGGACAACACAGCTTTGGGGCCTGAATCAATATTTAAAGATTGGAGCGTTGCTTTCCAAGATCTCCACTGCCAAAACTGTCACCCTTAAAATGTGATCTAATGAGATTGACAGATTACTAACTGAAGTCTGGAGACACTTCAGATATCCTGCGGCACATGTGAGAAGATAAAAGCTCCAGTGTAATTGTGTATCTGTATCTCGGTGCATTATTAGAGATTTGACCCACATATATAGTCACACCATTCACACACAGACCGTCACACACGCGCATGCTTCCTCATACTAAAACTCAGCCGAGCAGCAGGGAGAATGGAGAAATTAAATTGAAAAAGTAAAAAATAAATTGGAAAGTAAAGCTCAGGATCGACTACGGTATCTCAAGTGGCTCAAATTTAGCCCATAATTACCAAGCCCTGTGAACACACACACAAGTCCACATCTTGAAAGGGCTTTTCATCACCAAAAGTCAATGTTATCACCATAGCAACAAGGTTGAGTCTCACCATTATCCACATATACAGAGAGCGAGTGCCGAGGACACCACACCTGCCACGGCACAATCTGCCTACCCAGAATCCCTCCTTTTATTTCATAAGAATCTGCTTTTCTACAGAAGCATGGATTTATCTGCATCCTGTGGATCAATAGGAGGCACTTTAACAAGATTCAAATCGTGTTCACCTCTTGAATGGGCAACACACAAAAATAGAGTGCATTTTCCAATTCCCCTTCCCAATGACAGTAGGGACACGTCCATTCATTGAATGTTGTCATCTTTTTCTGCCTCTGTCCTTTAAGGGGACCCCCATGGAGCGATTCTCTTGTAAATTACATCACTGTGAAAGCAGAACGCCATTAACAGCTCTCTCACATCCTGTCAGTGGTTTATCCACAAAACTCACAGATGTTTCTCTCAAAGATCTGTGCTAACCACAAAACAAATTGCAGTAAGACATGACAGCCTGTCAACCCCTGACAAAACAAGAGTCTCTTCCTATCTTTTTTTGCCCTAAGAGATAGAAATATAATGCCAACAAATGCAGCAATTAAAGCTTCAATGCAGCTGATCTTTGAGTTGTGCAGAAGAGAGCAGTGAAAGGGAGACGGCCCTCCTACAGAGAATGTCTATTGAAAGTCATCAGAAAAATACTCGTGCCAATCAGTTCCAGGAAGAGACTTAAAATACAGTCCAGAGCACTATGTCAGAAGGAACATTTGCAGTCTAGGATTTAAAGCCAAATTATGGGCTTGGCTCTGGCTGGAGGCGGAAGCATCTATGTTTTCTTAATCTTCCACATTTGAAGTAAAGCACACAGTTAATAAAAAAAAAATCATGGTGATGAGAGACCCACAGCATTGCTGAGTATCAGAAATATTGGGATTTAATTTTTGCACTGGATGAAAGAATGCACAAGGTGTTTGGGACTGTTTTAAATGTGTACCGCTATCTGCATTCTGCAAAGCTGAAGAATAATAAATAGTCCACTTGTAATGCAAAGGCTTTTGTGATAAGAGCCCATCACTGCTGTCAGCTTGTAGTAGAATGGCATCAGTTTACTTCATGAGAGAAGAACTCTGTCCCGTAATGAGGCTAGAAAGAACCTTAACTCGTTCATTAAGCCCCGGCGCTGGCAGGTCAGAGGTCACAGCAAATTGGAAGGTAGACATTATAGCTAAAATATTTTGCTTTGCTCTCTACCAATAAATAGGTTGTGCTCCATTCAGAATTGAATATGTTATATCTTCTAAATACCAATTTGGTTCATGAGTTTGAATTGATGTAGCAAACAGGATGCAGAAATACAGAAAGACAAGATAGATAGATAGATAGATAGATAGATAGATAGATAGATAGATAGATTATATTTCTTTGAACTGCAATACATTCCTCTTCCTGTCACTCCATTTCTAATTAAACTTTATGAAATCAGAACTTTGCCCAACACTGCTACCTAGAGAGGGATTTTAATCCATTTAAAATGTTTGTTATCTTAAACATGGCTAAATGAGCTAAATTTGTGGGTGGGCTGAGTTTGGCATACCCAAAACAAAAGGAATAGCTTTTAATCTAGAAAAAAAATTCTGAACATCTTTTGTCTCACTGCCAGACTTTCATCTTGTTTGGAAGCTATTATGCTCCTTCTTGGAAAACACACTTTCTTTTCTCTCCAAAAATTTGTGTACGAGCGCTGGAGGTCTGCATTGTTGATGTAATGCGAGAGAGGGCCAGAGAAAATGCAGCTAATGTACCTGTTTAAATAGGCTCGGGCTCAGGGAGTATGTAAGGGGAAAGTGGGCAGACTCACACACACTCTCAAACACTCGACTAGGGAAGTAATTGCAACCACGGGGCTCTGCAGTTTTCACAGTGACACTATTCAGTCACTTTGGATTTACAGGCTTGGGGAAAGAATGTCATTTCTTTGAGGAACAAGGTGAAACAGCCAAAGAAACAAGCAAGATGTTCCTAATAAATCAAAACATTCTGAGCAACATGATGCATCGGTTTAAAGATTAACTATATTAAACCTGAGCATGTTTTGCAGCGGTTTTGAGCATAATGATCATATAAATCATATTTAGATGTATTCTGCCTCAAAAACATATTTTTTTTCTTCTTGTTTGTCTCTCTCTATTGTTGTTCCGTGTAGACTGATGAAAAGCTGCAGCACTCCTGTGAAAAATAATGTACTGGAGTGAGAGGGCAGACATTGGTTGTGGCGCTCACTTTTGCACATTCTTTTTTATTATTCTTATAATAATAAATGTTTAATTCCTTTTTTTCCCACCAGTGTTTAGAAAGCTAAATGAAACAGTAATGTTAAATTTTTTATCTTGTTTTCTATTATTATTATTTAATAGGCTACTATTACTAATTATTATTATAATTATGGCTATTTGATTGTTTTATTTTTATTTATTATTTCTCTTATTTATTTATTTTTTATGTATTACCTCTGGACCTTTGTGGGACAAGCACTTGGCAATGGCACATTATTTATTATTTAATAATAAATAATACATTTGTGATTAATTTAATGATTTCCTGCCAGTCTTTAGAAAGCAGAATGAAACCGTAAAATAATGCATTATTATTTTTTTGGTTATTTATTATTATTTATTATTGCTGGACCTTTCTGCTGACCCACACTTTGCAATAGGTGGCATATTAAACTATGTGCCATGTTAATTTGTCTATATGAGAGACTTAAATAAATGTCATACAACTATTGTTCATCTCATTCACGTCATTCTCTTGAGGCACAGGAAGTGACCGGGAGGTCCTGGGTGACATTGCAGCGCGTCCGTCCAGGATGGGGGTCATGTTGTCTCCACTCTAACACTATCGCAAGCTGCCATGCACAGGCTCCAACAAGCCAGGCAGACGCTGGGGGCTTCCCACGAGGGAGAGTCCAAGTGCTGCTGTCATCCCAGCCAGGCAATTCAGTCTGTGCACCATAAATCAGCTGCGAGCCCTCAGCCCTGCGGGACCACAAGATGGAGTGTGATGGTCTTGTTTTTACAAACAGTGGAGGAGGATGCGTCACTGAGCCACGAAGACGCCACTCAGCGCATAGACCTTGCCATCTAGAGCAGCTCTCCAAGATTCTCACTCCATCTGCTTGCTCCCTGTCTTTCTCTTTTTTCCCTCCCTCCCTCTTTCACACCATTTGGAAAAATAGTTTCTGTATTACACCTGTACATCTGCTTTTCTCTGTCTTGTACCTTCAATTTCTGTGACTCCTTCAGGAAAGTGACCTTGACATCCTCCGTCTTCCTTTGGCTCGGATATTAATTATTGAGGATATAATACCTGCTGCTTAGCCTTGTTGAGGACTGTCACACAGATGGCAAATCAAGGGTTCCCTGTGCCCGCTTCTGTGTCTTAACATTAGTACCAGTCAATTTACCAGGAAGTAAATCAGGGTCTGGTCTATCCCGCTCTGGTAAGTGTGTCTGACGGCCAGTCTCCTCAGTGAAGCCACCTACACTCCTATAATCTCAAACACACACTGGCAGCTTAACCTATATCTGTGGTTTACTGGTGCATCATTCTTTTTTCGACCGCTACCTATGTGTGAATTAGTAGCACAGCTCCAAAATATGTCTTTCCACCTCTCTACCCGCCCCATGTGGCTGGTCCTAGTTAAAGAATGAATTTCTAAACTAGTGCTGCCAAACAATGCAGTATATAGATTGGTACAAACAGTATCTGCTTAACAGATGTGTAACTACATGAGGGAAAAAGACACTGTGATGCTGTATTATGAATCACTTTGAAGCAAAAATCAGCAGCTTTATGTGGGAGAAGAGGAGGGTGGAGGCTAGCAAATGGACTGCTTGATGCTGTGGTAATGAGCTAAGCATGTGCCTCACACAGGTACAATATTTATTTACTTTATTGTGAGGGACGGTTTAGTAGCATTATTTGTTTGCAATAGCACTACGATATAATTGTTACAAATCCAGTTTATATAATGCTATATTCTCCTGTTGTGATCCATTGCTCGCTAACATTTACAATTAACTAGGTCAGGGGTTTTAAAAGTTTTTAATGCCATGGACCACCAAATATATGACCTGCTTTCAAGAGACACCCTCCTTAAAATTTGAAGGTAGCAATATATGTTCATGTATAAACACCCATTAATACAGTGAAAAATAAATGAATATAAATATTTAAATAAATATCTACTTTCTAATAATCTGACAGTGTTTCATTTTCTATTCACTATTAGAGTACTTTTAGATGTAGAAATGAGAAACCATAAAATAATGTCTTTAGAAAGCAGAATGCAACAATAATAATGTCATAATGTCAAATTCTCTACATTTATTTGTTACTAAATTATTATTAATGTTATTGCTATTTTATTGTTTTCTTCTTTTATTTCCCCTCTGGGCTTTTCTGCTTGCCCACACTCTTAAAAAATATAATAATAATATTTTTCTCTGAACCTTTCTGCTTGCCCACAGTTTCCAAGCTACTGAATTCCATGACTAAATCCTTAGCTGAAAGTATCAACATTTGACGTCTTGGAGCCACTTTGTGGGTAAGGGATCTTAAGAATAGTGTAGTCATAATTGTCAACAGTATATCTAAATTAATTTAACCATTGAAATTAAAAGGTTGATTATGAAGGATACAGTTACTGTCTTTCTGCTCTTTATTTTGTAGAACGCTTCAGAGCCACTATGAGGAGTTGAACTGAACTAATGGGTTAGAATCCCTCGAGCATGACCAGAAACCGATGTCATCTCCCTGTTGCCGTGCCACTGCACCCGTATAGCTCTCCACTGGATTGTGTCATGACCTGAGAAGTAGATAGCATGCTAATATAGGGTGAAGCAACCTCTTAGAGCCCACTATTATAAAACATGGGGGATATCTGACAGAAAACAGGATATTATGTGTCTGGGTTTGGGAATGACAGATTTGCCTATTAGTTTTGGAAAAGCACAGAGGAGGCCATTGTAGTTGTACTCGACCCCAGAGTTTTCTTGATGATGGCAGTCCCAAATTAACCTGACTCATATATCTGGCAGCCACCAAGGCACGCACCCTAAGGCAGCCAGTCACAAGAGTTGGCTCTTCTTTTCCAAAAGGATTGGTTTGTGGAGGACATCTTTAAATACTCTGTTACAAATGCTGTATTCTGTGTTTAAGCTTGACCGAACAATGTAGCTAATTTACTCAGAAACCCTTGAGTCTGGGAAGAGCGAGAGGGACAAAGCAGACAGTAAATTACATTTGTGAGGGGACGGGCTGGGCTTTGGGGGTTAAGGGTTTGGGTGGGGATATGGGGATATGGGGGGGGGGGGGGTGTAAAAGAGGACGCAAACTCATTGGCTGCAGCAAATTAAATCATCTGTGAGAAGCACATTGCCAAAGTCGGTGAACCCCTCTGAAATCTGCAGGCCAGCCTCTTTTCTTGAAGCAAGCCTATGAGATATTCTTCTATTAGGGCTTTATTATTGCTATTCATAAAGCATCCAGCCTAGAGAATGTAACTTGCTTCAGGGCAGGGGTGGCAAAAATAGATTTGTGGGTGGATGAATGTACAGTTTTCCTTCTATTTATATGTGTCTCTTGACCTTCATTCTTTTAAGTTCTTCATCCAATTACTGCTTGCATTTGAGCTGAGAAAAATAAAAAGAAATATAGCTGCAAGCAGCCATTACCGGGGCCAAGCGCAAGAAGCGGCAACAGATGCCATCATGGGCGGGAGTGGCAGACCAACTGCAGCAAGGAGCAATTAAAGACATTTTAAGAGAAGTTTGGGCAAATGGCTAAAAAATCATATATACAGTAACTTTTAAGATGATTTAATGGATTATCACTTTCGACCAATAGGTGGCGCAGTTACGAAATCGATGTGATGTGGTCAGAGTGAGGTGACAATGACACATACAAACTTTGGTGTCAAAATGTCAAGGCATTGCAGAGATAAAGCCTGAGTAGTCATTTTGGCAGCATCCCTCAACTTTGCTGCTGCGGTATCCGAAAACGGTTTCGTCTATCGTCACGAAATCCATAACTTTTAGTCGGCACGGTCTGGAGATGGTAGGATTCGATTTTGGTGAAAATCGGACAAACGGCCTTGAAGGAGTTCGAAAAAGTAGGTATTCAATGAAAATCAAGATGGCGGAAAGGAAGTTTCTCCAAATACGTCAAAATTGGTATCCATGTTCTCGGCATGACCCAAGGAATCTATTAAGACCAGTGTCATTACAATAGGCTGTTTTATTCAAAAGTTATTAGCATTTTTGGAAATGTAATTTGAATTTTTGACCAACAGGTGGTGCTGTCTCGAAATCTTTTCAGTGCCTTCAGGGCAAGGTGCTGGTGGAAATTTCTGAGTTTCATAATGTTACAGCAATGCATTCGTTAAGTATAGCATTTTACATCCCAAAACTGTATTGAAATCAATGGGAATTTCACGTTTTGTTCTATTATAGCGCCACCAAGAGGTAAAATCCTTTTTTTACGTGTCCTCAGAGTGAGCTCATACATATGTGTGTCGATTTTGGTGAAAATATCTCAATTCACTTTGGAGTTATAGACACTTATGTGAAAAAACACGTGACTTTGATTGAATTTTACGACCCCTTACTATCAATATTTGGGCATTTGAGCATTAGCGCAAAGCCAGCGACCTATGTTTCCAAACTTCTGACGGTGGTTTCGTCTTGATCGGACTAGCGGTTTCGAAGATATCGGCAAATGTTTTTTAAGCGCTTAATTACAACGCTGCACAAACCATATGCCGAAACCTGGCAAGTCTAGTATCGTTGGACTCGGAGAGGATTCAGGAGACTAATAATATAACGTTCGTGAAAATACGTCAACCACAGCCAGAGTTATAAGCATTTGAAAGTTTTATTTTACCACTGTTTCAAAACTTCTCAGGCTCCTTCAGGGCATCGTACTGATGACCCATACCGAGTTTCGTAACAATTCGTTCATGCGTTCAAAAAATATAGCATTTTAGCACAAAATTTAAAAAAAATACAGCATTTTAGCACATAATTCAAAATGGCCGACAGCCAAAATGGTCGATATGGTAAAATTGGATATCAGTTGACTCGGCATATCGCCCTGAATCTAACAAGACCAATTTTCTGATTTTTGGACAAACTGTTCAGAAAAAATAGATATTTTTCATATCTCCGGACCAGTAACTTTTTGTCGGCACTACCTGGAGATGATCTGGTGCAATTTTGGTGAAAATCGGACAAACCGTCTAGGACGAGTTCGCAAAAGTAGGTTTTTTGGACAATTCAAAATGGCGGCCATATATTTATGACGGAAAATGACGTCATAGGATGCAATTGAATCGTCATGAGCTCAGGAATCAGAGGAAAAAACAATTTTGTTGATAGGCCTTACGGTTCCAAAGTTATTAGCATAATAAAAGTGAAACTTTGGACAGGTGGTGGCGCTAGAGGGAATGAGTTAAAGACACCAAAATTGGTGCAATTCCTGTTGGGATTGTCCTCTAACGGAATGTCAAACCGGAACAACTTTCCCGGAAACGGTTCTATGGGCTGCCATAGACGCCCAGTCGGAAGAAGAAGAAGAAGAAGAAGAATAAGAACCGGAACAGATACAATAGGTGCCTCCGCACCTTCGGTGCTTGGCCCCTAATAATTCATTGCAATATATAGCCTACAATATATATTATCCTACTTTTCAAATGTTTGGTGTTGCAACCACGGTTACATTTATTTGATTTAGAAATACATTAAAAACTAAATTATTATTATTACAATTTAAAATAACTGTTTTATATTTTAATATGTTTTAAAATGTAATTTATTCCTGTGACAAATTTGAATTTTCAGCCATTACTCTTTAGTATTAGTCTTTACTGTCACATGATCCTTCAGAAGTCATTCGAATATGCTGATTCGGTGCACAAGAAATGTTTTTTTTTTATTTAAGTTGAAAAGAGTTGTGCTGCCTAATATTTTTGCGAACACTTTGATGATGAAACAACATTTATTTCAATAGAAATCATTTGTAATGTTTCCACTGTAACTTTTGATCAATTCAATGCATCGTTGCTGAATAAAGGATTCAAGTGAATCTTACTGACCTCAAACTTTTTAAAGGTAGTGTATATAAATATATATGTTAATCGAAAGCCAAATGATTCATGAATTGACCAAAGCAGACGTGGCTATTTAAATCCAAAAAGGAGAGTCAACTTAAAAATCTTAACATCCTTTCCCACAAACTGCTATTGCTTCATTTTCCTCATATTGTGCTATTTATTTATTCAATGAAAATAAAGCCGATGCCCTGTTCCTATCAAGCTAAGACTGACAGAAACGTACCTGGACACAATGCAACCCGAGTGCATAAAATCAGTGTGTCTTCTCTTCAACAGCTGGGCCCAACTGCGTCAACCGAATACTAATATCTCCAGACTGTCATCCCCTGTGAGACGTGTGTGAGCGGCCTGCTTGCATAGACTGTGTTACATAATTAATGCAGTGTGCCTTCTCATTCAGGCATGTTCACTGTGTCAGCCTTAGCTATGCGTTTTATATTCCGTTTTATCTTGTTTTTCAAGCTGGCCTATCTCATTCGCTTTCTTTCATTCTTTTGTCTTTCTCTTCATCTGTCTCTCACTCTCTTCTCCATGCCCATGTCTGCCTCTTTCTCCTACTTTCTTTTAACCGACTCCCTCATTATTTCCCACATGCCCCTTCTGCCTTTCTCCTTCTTTCACATCCTTTCTTTTCAGATCATGCAGAAAGACTGTACACAGTCTGACTGCTTGTTAACGTTCCATTCATCTTTATTTTTCAGAGTTGATTTTCCTACGCTTATAAAGATGGTTGGGAAAGTGCTACCTGTAATATAAGAACTGCATTCCATCAAGTCACCATTGCCCGGCATGACAAGAGTCAGCAGCCAAGAGGAAGAGCCCTACTGGCTCACCTGATGCTTATTGTACCACAGAAGTAATATACAGCATTGAAATCCAGGTCCAGGTGCAGTATAGCCGTGCCACCTTTAAGTCGGTTAACCATCTGGCCTCGCACCAGTGACGCCACACCCTGTTTTGTTCTCACATCCCTATGGACACTTATAGTCTCCCTTTGTATTAGTATTTCAAGAGTTTTCACTCCCCACATGCCCAGAACAGCAGCTCTGGCCAACCATTGCAAAACATGGTGTAATACTGAGTCAAATTGACAGGCGGAGCGACACTGCATCTGAAATGGCAGCAGACCTTGCCTTGAATCGCAGCCAGACGGTGGGGAGGGGACATATGTGATTGCTCATCTATATGCTGCAAAAGCTTACCTTAAAAAAGTATGAGTCATGCACCGAGACTCAGCAGTGGGGCCTATTGCTCAGTGAAAACCCTGAGATCACAAACAAGAAGAAAAACAGACTAATAATGTCCGACTCAAGTTGAGTCAACGGAAGTTAGTGTGTCATTGGCGATGGAAGGCACCTGGTTGTGCCAGAGGGGTGGGTGGGATTGAGAAAGGCACAATGTGGGCAGTATTGCTGTGGCTGAAGTTAATTGGATTTCCTTGGTGCCCACTCTTGGCCACATGCGGGGCCGTGACATTAAATGCCCTTATCTATGACAGAAGAATAAGACCAAGTACAGAGAAAGCCACTAGTCTTAAGAAGCCTTACTGACAGTCCCCAGTCACCTGGACTGCAGGGGTGGGCAGCTTGAGTTTGGCATGAAGAGTGGCCCCAGAAAGTAGTAAGACACTTAGTCACACTTAAAAAGGTATGAATTTCATTCAAGAATATTAATCCAAGTGGCATCTGCAAACATGACATCTGCTATTATGCTAGCAGTAGAACTAATTTTCCATTCCTTTTTATTTATTTTTGTGGATGTGCTATACCATTCAGAAGATTCTTTTTTTTAAATAAATCAATATTTTTATCCAGTAGGGACGTATTAAATTGATCAAAAGGGACAGTAAAGACATTTGTAATGCTGTTTTGGTGAGCATAAGATGCATCTTTCAAAAACATTAAAAATCTTACTGGCCCTTACTGAAGTTCAAGACAGGTGTTCAAGCAAAATAACCCCTGGTCTTGCTTGAGGATCAGAAGCAAAGCCCACGAGAGGAGCACTACATGGGAGCTAATGATCCCATAAAGGCCAGAGATTAAATTAGACATCTATCACCAATTTGAAATTGTGTAAGTGACAGCGTAGATTTGGATGGAGACATATTAGGCTGCCTTTTTAGAACTTTTGTGATGTTAATGTGACAAAAATAATGAGCAAGATTGCACATTATCCTTTAACACAAGGCCTGAGCCCCTGCTGTGATGTTTGGCCCATTTGATTGTGTTGATCTCTAGTCTTGCAGTGCAGCAGCCCATTCCAGCCTACTCTTTAATGGATAGTGCATGAGAGCAGGGGAGCATCATTAAAAAACCCATTTTGAGGCCTCCCTGTCTCCCATTAAACTTAACAGCCAGCCTCCATCATTAGTTTTTATACTCCTTTTTAAGGGGTTGGGGGCAAGGGCCCTAAAACCATGAAGGTTAATTGGCTACCCAGAGGATGGAGTGATTGAGTTCAATCTCCTCTTTTTGGAAGCCTTGAAAACAGACCGTAGGGGCGGCATGTAGGAAAACAAAGTCTGTTGCAGTGGCACGCTCAGAATGCAAGCCACATTGCTTTTTTTTCCTCTGAGGAAAACGATTGCTTAAGCTCTGGGGAGAGCTGACCGCTTTGAGGGAAAGAAAGGCGGGTATTTGCACGTAAAAGGGTTGCTGAGGTTTTCTGCTTTGTGAAGCTGACATTATACAGAGATAACGCCTTTGGGCAAAGTGGGAGACTCCCAGGGTTTGTGGCCGCAACTGATCTCACTCACCAGTTCCTGTCTTTAATCTTTCATCAATAGCTGATAATCTGTCATTTTTATGCAGGAGGAAACTGAACTAAATTTTAACCCACTGAGATCATCTGCAATGGGAGTATGCAGTGAGGATGCAGTGAGGACAGACGGATGAAGCAGTGACAAGATGAAGGTATCCCTGTGAACTCTGTCAGTCGTTTCCAACAGCACAGTCATTGCTTTGATGGTCGTATGCATTCCGCGTATGCATTTCAGCCAGTCATTTATGTTTACACCAGGGCAAATTAATATACATCAGAGTGATAGGATACAGAAAGGGCAGCTGCCCTGGGTTTTAACCTTTTCGTAATGGCTGTAATTACCTCAGATGAGCAGAAGGCGTCATTTTAGTGTTACGATTCAGAAGTCATAATAAGGGAGAAATACAATGCCAAAATGGGTTGTATAAAGACAAAACAGGAAATATAGCATGGAAAGGGAATGGAGGACACCTTCTATTCACTCAAATGCATGCTACATTAATAGGAAGGGGGTTAAAAGAGAAATTCTCGCACTGCCGCAGTGACAGAGCAGCCAGTTCTCCCTTGTATATTTTTCTCCTCTCTCTTTTCTCGCTCACACCCCCTCTCTCTTCTTCCCAGCTGCAGTGATAAATGTCTCTTTGTATTCTGGACAGAAAACTGCCGGGTACAATGTACTTGTCAGAAGACAGCTGATTTTTTTTTCCCTTTACCGCTGCAGAGTTTATTCGTAATCTTTCCTTTAGTGAGCGAACCCCGGCGGTTCTAGAAAAAAATGCAACACAAAATTGACATTTGCTCAAGTAAATAATGTGTGCAACAGATTATCCTGTTTGTATAAGCGTGGGTATGTTTTGTGAGGGCAGTACGCTCTTTTAATCAGTGCACATTTCGGTGTACGCGCGTGTAGTTTTGTCCGTAAGCATGAATCAGGAATGTTGCGTTTTAGTGAAGCTAGTTGAGCAATTCTAATGGGAGTTAATGGAGTTGAGCAAGACTTGCTGTGGGTGCTGTGGGCTTCATGCCAGCAGGGATCTCATCCTGCCATCTATTAAACCAACTGGCTACAGATCGAGGCCCACTTTTTGGCAGCACTCGCCACACAGTCCAATCCAATCCCTGTCAAACAGAGCGGCTGTGGGGATGAGTGTCTGGTTCAGCTCGGGATCGGTGCTGATGGGATTCCGCTGATTGGATACATTTCCCAGTTCTCGGAATGTGATCCGCAATTTACGCGACCCCTACAGGATTCAACAATAAGGTTTTTTTTTTTTTCCAGCTGGTCCTGCTCATAAATTCACTGACCCCAACACAAAATAATTGTTAATGTTTAATTTTAGTAATGTATTTTTATTTTTGTAATGTTGCTTTATTAAATTAATGTTTTGTTTATGAAAAAAAAAAGATAATTATATTTGTAATTATATTTGTTATTTTTCCTATATACAATTGGAAATGTATATACAATGTAATATATCTCCATAAAAAAAGTTTAAATCCGTAAGGCATAAAAATTAATGCAAATGATCAGTGAATGCAAACTTTTCAGTGACAGCGCAGCACTGGCCTGAAAAGGACAAGTGACAATCCCATAAACTGACCAAAAAATATCTGACGCTGGCCAGTGCCATCCTTATTATTGAGCCCTGCTCTATCCCACCCGGGTAAAATAATTTGGGACGGGATGCAAGAAATGCTTACTATAAGATCTGGGCACCCCAGTAACCGTTGTTACCATGAGCCCACTACAGTCCGAGAGACCTCCACTGGGATGGACTTTGTCTCACCTCACTATTAGTTACATTCCGGTTAGAGCAGAGCTGGGGATGTGATGTGGTTAGCTTCATTTTCCATTCTGCACCCTAGAGGATGCTTTGCCCCTGGGCTTTTTTACTTGTGGATTTTCATGACTGAGAGAGAGAGAGAGAGAGAGAGACAGAGAGAGAGAGAGAGAGAGAGAGAGAGATGTAGGTTTGGATAAGGGCCACGAGTCAGGAAGGACCAGGAGTGTACGGAGCAGATGGACATGAGGATGAAAGGTGTGTGGCAAAGAAATCCAGCGTCGTTAAAGACAACTCTCCAAAATCACAGATCAATCAGGATAGCACAATTTGGCACACTGCAGACAGCTTGGCGCCGCATTTCAGCTGATCTATCCGCCTATCCGGCTAAAACCCTCACTCGTTGCTTTTCCTTTTGCACAGTCCCTCTCTCATTAACCCTTAGATGCACACTTTTTCATTTCTCCTTCCTTTTAGTCTCCCAAATTGACTTGAGATTGAAGAGCAGCGGTTCTTTCTCACCGTGACTATCAAACAGCACATTACCTTGCCTTAATCTTCTCCTCTGTGTCGTGCACAAGGCCAATCTCTGAGCATTCCTATCTGCGCAGAATTGTACCCAGTTACATACGTGTTCAACAAACAATTGGGATTCAGCCTGTTTTCTGAGGAGATTATTAACACACAGCCGCAAGCATTGGTCCTGAATAAGCAATGGAATCCTGAGCCTTCTTTTCCTCACCGTCCCGCTCTTTCTCGCCTTCCGTGAATCAAAGCTAGGATTGTCTGGAAAATGAGCTGTCAATTGAGGGTTCACAATGAGATACATCAACCTCATTGCCAACCCTGGAAATAATGAACCGCTCCTTTTTTCCCCCTCTGATTTGTTCAATAAGCTTCCCATAACAAATGCAGAAAGATAAGAAGCCCCCCTCTTGAGCTGATTAAACCCCGTTGCGAGTATTCAGAAGAAAGGTTTTGGAGATTGGGGGTTCAAGGCAGAGCAGTGCTATCAAGAGTTATGTGATTGTCTGAGATGTTTTCATGTTTTTGAGAGGAAGGCACACCTTCAAAGAGAACGACCTCAAGGCCTACCTGCCAGAGTATGGCGCGAAAGCACTGAATAAAAACACGATTAATTTCCTCATTTTTACACAATGTTATGAATTTTTTTTTTAAATCTTATTCTTAAGTCGTTTAGTTTTTATAGTTTTTGACTTTTGATGGATATACAGAATCCTTTCAATTTTTTCAATATTTCATCATAACATTCATTATTTTAGTCTGTTTTATTTGGACTAATTTTAGTAAACAAAAATAATAAATGCAAAATTAAACCAAATAATTAAAAATGTTATTAATTTACATTTAAATATATGATTGGAGTATTTGAACAATAGTATTCTTTCTAGATTTGTCTATTGAATTGTTAATGTTATTTTTTCTTGTCATATTTTTGTCAACAGTTAGTTTTCCTTGAAAATTTGTAATCATTGTCATGATGTGTCATTTTATCTTCATTATCGTTGACAAAATTGAAACCCTTAATTAACGACAATTTTCATTAGTAATTTCATTGACTAATTTAACACTGCACTTAGCCTCTTTAAGGCAAAAATGTGTGCCATTTTGATTAATGTGTGTTTCATGACATTTTAATTTATTACTTGCCATGCAAATGTAATTAAATGCAATAAGTCCAAATGTTATAACCATTTATTTATTTATATACCTGTGTCTCATATAAGGCAGAAGTCTCAGTGAGACTTTAATGTCTGATTCAGTCAAATGTTAATATTAGTTTTTAAGAGAAGTCAGCTGTCATGATGCACCCTTGAGGATGCAGTTTAGTTTAGAGTCGAGAGAAAACCGCACTAGACTGTCAAAGACATAATTTCTCCTGCTCTCTGCTCCCTGCTTACCTGACTCTGAGTCCTCTCTCTGTCTTTCTCTGTTCCTGTCTTCATTTTGACATCTGTCAGCATTTGCATTAGGCGATCAGAGACGCAAAAAAATAAATAAATCCACCTAAAAGTGTGGGGCGAAACTGGAGTGCAAACCCTGTTATTTATAGTTGTCAATTATTTTAATATGAGGAAATCTGGCAGGAAAGCTGAGCAGTACAGTGCGTATACAGATCTTGCCAGTAACGTGTTGAAGAGAATGAGAGGGTGACCGAGGAGGAGGAGTTTGTGATGGGTGAGGGGGTCCATGGGGGGTGATGGAGACAAAAAAGGAAACTCTTTTATCAATTTCATCAAAATCAATTAGAAGCCAGAGTCTACTGATGGGGCACTGGGTGGTGGAGGGAGTGTGAAATCCTGGGGCATGGGAGGAGATACAAGCCCGTGGGGACAGAGGAATTGATGAATAAAAGACTCCGGGGGTCGGGGACACTCTGAGTGGAACATGCTGGAACTCAGCAGCTGCAAATTGAGCTGCCAAAGCTCTTCAATCTCCTCTGGGGGTGGAAAAAAAAAAGAGCGAGGAGAAGAAGAGCTTAATGGTGACTGTCATTTTGTCTGGTGGGACTTGGAACTCTACAAATAGCCTTCAACCAGACCTCTGGCCTAGAACAAGCAAAATCAGCAGTCAATCCCTGAGATTCACAGATTTGTTTGGGCCCATACAGGGCCGTAAATGCTCTTGAAGGGATGTGGAAAGTAAATGTAGAAGTATATTTCATGTTTATATGCTATTTCTATCAGGTATCATCATTCTCAAGAGTCTTTTGCTTGTAAATTGATGTATAATTCAACGCAGGGAGGCTTTAAACACAGAGGGAAGGGTTCAGTCAGTGACTGAGCACTGTAGGTAATTCTGCCCTAATTCAATCATTAGTCTTGGCTCTTGACCACCACAGCCCTGCTACAGTAGCATTAGCACCATCTCCTACGCTTTCCTGTCAAGAACACACCATCTCCCGATAAGTGCAATGTTTTGTGCCATAGAAAGCCTCCATAAATTGCTGTATTCTTGAAAGAAAAGCAGTGCAAACTGCAGGAAATAGACATAGATCCTGGTAATAGAATAAAAAGGCTATGAAGGAAGCACCCCTGAGGAAGTTTGTGTATTGTGTATTAAGAGACTGTAGTCCTAAGAGGCCTTTTTTCCTCCATTCTCACACTAGATCTCACAATGGAAGAGAAGTTGGGGAGGAGCCATTTTAAATCGGAGGTAACACTGTCTCCCTGGTGCAAACGTTAACTTTTCAAAGAGCTGCGTGAATCATAAACATTTACACTGCTAGGGAGCCTGGGGAATGAGACAGGAGGGAGCTTACTATCCCTCAACTTCCTGCCTCTGTTTGTTTCCAGGAAGAATGGGGGTGAAAAAAAAAACATAAAAACAAAAGCAAAAAGAGGAAACAAAGGGAGAGTCTTTATATCCAGACTCTCTGTTTATGTCCTTTGGCAATTGCAGTTTAAACTTGTTTCACAGTACTAGAACAGTTAAAGGGTAGATCAGAGGTATTCCCACTACAACTGCTATATGCCTTAGTGTCTTGGTGAATGAGTGTGTCTTTTTCCTAGCTGGAAATTCAGCCTTAGGTTGTTTTTGGGGGAATCTATGATTGTCTAATTTAATTATTTACAAAACAACCAAACTCTGATATAGCACCTTTTATGATACACAATAAGGTAGAAGAGCCACTAAACGTGAAGATCTATCAGAACTTTCGGCAAACAGTCCACCTGAGATTTCTGAAGCTGTCTCATCCTGGGTTTGAAAGATTTAATTGTTTCGAACCAATTTAGTCAGTGAGTCAGCTTTAGCAATATAATAAAGCGCAACAGTTCCTGCCCACATTTTTAGTAGCCTTAGCTCCAGATGTAGTTTCCCATATGGATTGTAAAGAGTTATAAGCCATGAACCAAACCAACAAGCAACAAGGTGAATCACAAAACGGCGAACTTTGAGGGAAAAATTTAATGAGGAGAAGAAACTCCAATCCCATGAAGCATTGCGAATGACAATTATGGAGAAATGTAAAACTATTTGTTTAAAGAAATGTAAAACTATTCATCCTAATTTTGATTGATTTTATTATTTTTTTGCTGAAAAGTGGGTAATGTAGTTTTTCACTAGGAATTTTGCTGTTAAACATGCTTATTTAAAAAAAAAAAAAGTTTAAATAATGTGAGTTGATGGTTTCAACAAAAACAGAAAGTGACATGGACTTTTATTTCCGGACTTTTCATGGCCAGTAACTACTGCAGAATAATATGAAAGAAGACATGCCTCAAAATGACATTAGTATCTGATATTTGTCACCGTCTAATGGCTTTGGTTAAAACCAATGACAGCGACGTTGAAGTGCTTGCTCATTTTGCTTATCTGCTATCCTTTATTTTCAATGTTTGCTTGCTCATGAGCAGATAAGAGCTTTGCTAATGATAAAATGGCTGACCTGGAAAAGCTTCATCTATTTGTAACATTCTCAGTACATTTTTCTACTTGTGTCCAATTATGTAAGTGCCGAGCTTGAGGGTATGTCAGAGTGCATTTTATGAGGCCTATACTGTATATTAATTTATCTTACAGAGAGACATCTACAACAGCTTAAGCTGTAGTCATGAGACATACTAATTGTTCATTACACGTTGACAGGAAGTTGGCGGTGAAAGAAATGCTGAAAGATCTCCATCATGGAAACCCAGAGGCTTGTAATTCCTCTCAGTGGTTTCCATAGTGCAGACATAACACGGCGAGCCTAGCAACGCTCAAACAAATTTGCATATAAAAATTTAAATGGGAGAATGTTTCCTCCCTCCGGTTGTCAAGTAGCCATACGTCATGTGATTCATCTGGAGAACAAAACGGTTAATTAGCCTGCTGGAATTAGCCATAGACCACACGATCTGGACCAAATGAGATCTTAATTGGTTCACCTGCCAATTCTACATAATTCAGGCTCCAGCTTTACAGAGGGGGAAAAAACACAATGAGGAAGAACAAGCTAAATTATTTTATAGCCATTAACGCTGTATTTTCTCATCCATAGCTCTCTTATTAGGCTCGTCTTCTCTAAGCAAGACACCAAGATCTGCAAGCGGCAGTTCTATGACTCAGATGCAGCCAGGCTTGATTTAGCGCGTTACAGGTGAGCCACAATGCCTCGCGTTCTTTAAACTCCTATCTGAGCGACTGTCCTGCCGATTTTAATGACAATTTTTATTTTAATAACGATTTTAATGATTCATCTCCCTAGAAATGCTCCGTTCTCTATTCAGCATTCAGCAAATGTCAAGCTCTCATTGTAATTCAGAAAATTGGTTGACTAATTTCCATCCGACAAGAATAGAGTTTTTCGCTATTGACTATTAGCAGCTGCTAGAGGTGTTCAATTGTTCTAAATTACATAGATCAAAGGCTGATTGAGCATGACAACACAAAACAATCGGTGCAATAAAACCATTCGGAGCCCTCCTTTGGTCTTCTCCGCACTTTGATTCTCAGTAGCGCTGCCATTCGTCACTCTATAACTTTGTTGCATTGAGTGGCAGTAGCTGAGAGTGAACATGACCTCTCACTGACTCCTGCCATCATACCGGATGTCTTTAACGGCAGTCGGGAAAAAAAGAAACATCAACATTAATTCCCTGCTAAATGATCCACGTGAATTATGCATGAGGAGACTGTGTGATATGTAGATTTCCACCATCAACCTTTGTCAGCCTAATTTCTGCCATTTAGGTCTGGATCTGAAGTGTAGCAGTCGACTGCAGACGTTGCTCACATCCGTCAATAATGTTCTCGGGCTCGTATCAAAGACTCCAGGAAGAGAAGTGCTGCCTGTGCATTAGCGAGGCGCCTCTGGGCCAACTCTGCCTGCGAAGCTAGGTCTTGATTTTTTTTCCCTGTGTGCATTCAGCTAGTCAAGATCTTTCTGTCTTACCTTGGTCATGTAGCTGCGAGTTGTTGGGGGGTACGGTCATATTCAGTACGTCGTTGACAGCCGTGTCAGCGTAGTGCCCTCTCTGAACATCATGTTCGCTGTCGGTTTGGTCGCTCTCCTCGTGCCCGCTGTCCTTCAGACTGTTTCCTTCCATGTCCTTGAATGTTGACGTGCTACAGCCAGGTGAAGGAGAAAAGACAAGAAAGAAGGATAGTGTTATTTAACTGTCAACTTTGGTTTCATCATTCACTCTCTCTTCACCCCGTGCTACCTTTATTTATCTTCCAGCCACACAGAGAGTGTAGCTGAAAATAGGTGTTTTTTTCTCAAATTCTTATATGGTGGGATAAAGGATTGGGGGTCAATGGCCTGCACTCACTGTGGATGTGCAGAGATCTTTTGTGTTGCTTCGGTCAAAGTTCCTACATTTTCTATAGACCGTTTCAGAAATACGTCTGTTGATTGCAGAGGCATTTATGGGGTAGTTGACCCAAAAATAAAAACTGTCATCATTTACTCACCCTTATGTCAGACTCTCAAGCTCTGGCTTTCTCTCTTCTATGTAACATTCTCTTTAATGAAAGTATATGAGGACTAGGTTTGTCAAAATCACAAAATGACCTAAAAAAATTTATTATAAAAGCGGTGCATATGACTTGATGGATTTGTGTAAGGAACAGACCAAAATTAAGGCATATTATATAGTAATGGTAATGTAAGTTAATAAAAGTGGTGCCATATATGTCCTGAGAGCCATATATGTTAATATTTTTAATTTCTTCAGAACAATGTACAAAATTACTTTTCTGAAATACTTTTATGAGACTTTTTTGTCTTTTAAAACTCGATTGCCTCTTTTACTTTCATTGTATTGACACAATTTTCTTAAAATTCGCAGTAACACTTTACAATAAAATGAAAAATTATTGAAAAAATGCTCCTGAAGCATTTCATTTCAACATTTTCTAATACATTATTAAAATCAAAAGTTGAATCTGTTAACATTTTTTTAATAGACCTGAACAAGTACTAACAATGAACAGTTTTATTTTTATTATCTGGCATTAACAATTATGAATAAATACTGTACCAAAGGTACAGCTCATTTTTATTCAGTTAAGGCATTAACCAGTGTTAACTAATGGAACCTGGGGGTGTGTAAAAATAACTATCTCTTAAAAAGTATATTTATATTCATGTGATTCGTTAAATAAAACTGCACAGACATAGATATCTTGTATAACATCCCTGCATACAAGATGAGCCATCAATATTTATGGTTAATTTTCCTGGAAGAGAAATACTTTTGATTTTTGACAAAAGCTACGATTCTTTTATTGCATAGTTGTTGTTTTTTACGTGAACAAAATCAGGCCACTTCCTCTTATTTAGGAGAACTTATGTTGGTCACATAAACCCCTGGATGTTTAAAGAAAGAGAGGATTTTTTTTAAAGAAAGAGGTTTAATATTTTGAGCAAACTATGCTTTCCCCCTTTACCCACATTTATATGACTTGATAAAGCGAGAGGTGTAATAAAAAAATAAAAAAAACCTGCCTA
Source organism: Meda fulgida (assembly GCA_030578275.1). Taxonomy (NCBI): domain Eukaryota; kingdom Metazoa; phylum Chordata; class Actinopteri; order Cypriniformes; family Leuciscidae; genus Meda; species Meda fulgida. Next base: position 22,426,951 of record CM060629.1, read on the forward strand.
GAGACAGCTGCAGTGAACAAGCCCGATTTCCTTTAATTTGATAGTTAGCCCAGTGGACCACATTCAACCTCTGAAGCAACAGCGAGGATCAGAAACGCATGCATACACATACACACACTGACATACATAGACAAAAGCATCTCTGCAGCCTCTTCTAAGGAGGGAGAGAGGGATTCTAGCAATGTCACTGCAATGGTGGTAGTGCAGCCTCTGATTTTATCAGTCTAATTGCACCTGTCCCAGTCTGTGCGCCCACAGGCTCCAGAGGGGATTTCTTTGTAGTGTCGCAGAGCCAAACAGTCGACACTTGAATACTCTTTGTTTATGTAAACATAGGCAGTGCTTTTTTAGAAGATAAAATTGCTGTAATTGGTTTGAAAAATGCGGTACTGAGGTAAACCTGAATGTTTTTTTTGCTCCAGGTAAAAGAGGCATTACAGTCTCTGTGCACATCCGTAGCAGCCAGGGCCCCAGGCGGCCATGGACCTTCATTAGGGATGTCTGCATGCCAATGCTCCATGTCAGTCAATAGCCTCCTTTTAGGTGGACTGAGGAATGCTAGCCAAGTCCTGCCAGTACAAAGGATCTATTGTCCTTGTCCTTTTCTTCCACAGTGCAAAATAACGTTACCTTTTCCTTATCTCAGTGGCCTTACAAAGCCCTCTTTGTGTGCACTGAGGAAGAATCCTTTGGAATTCCGGGATTAAAATTCATGTAGATTTAGCTCTCAGATTAACATCTACAGATGTATCTTAACCGCCCAAGCCTCCTCCGCTCTGGGCTACAGTTTTAATATTCTCTAACATGTAATATGTATACACGTTTGCAGGGATTTGGTGGAATTATTCATATTAGGGGGGAAAAAAAAGAAGAAATATTTGATGAGGATGTGCTTCATCACTTACAATACTGAATTATTAAAGTTTTAACACTAGCCATTTATAAACATTTTGAGCATTAATATCTTGCCTATACGATATGTGGCCAACCCTAAGACTTTATTTTTGGGTTATTTTAATGAAAAATGGCATCTTAAAAGGGCCGTAAAAAGGATCGTAAGTTTTTGTTGTTGTTAAATAAAGAGTATTGTAATTTTGTACTATACTGCAATTGTATGTCCACCCATTGAAACTACTATGCAAAAACATCTCATTCCGAAATATCTGACACTTGGTACACCCAATTGAGAAAAACTTTGCACATGCAAATAGGATGTTTAGCATAATACAAAAGAAAATATGAAAAATAAAACAAGCTATGATCTGACCGCTTTAGAACGCATCAAAATAAGTTAGATAAGTTAATCGGATTGCTATATAAAGACATACCTTTTAATTAGGTGTGCTCTGCTGTTTACATAACTGGAGTCAATGGAATAATTCTCCGTCTGGGGGAAAGAGACAGAATTAAAGAGGGAGAGAGAGAGAAAGAAGGAGAGAAAGAGAGAACAAAAATGAATTTAATTATGCAGCAACCAAAATAATGTCACCAGTAATTGCCTTTCAATATAAATGTTATTTTACACAAAGACTCTATTTAGCTGTCTGGGCTTTCAAAGGCAAACTCCCCCATTCTCTTTCTAAGCACATGTGGCCTGTTCTGCTGCAGTGAGTCTGCTCCTGTCGTCACTCCTCCAGCCTCCCCCACCCAAAAAACATCCTTAGTCAGACCACGCTCTTCAAAATGTCATTAAGACAGACTGGGGAATAGAGGAGGGGTGTTGGGGGTTAGAGAAGAAAGTTTCCTCTCTTCGAGTGCTGCTTTTCCTCATAACACTTTTGAGGATGCTAATGTGGAAATATCAAAGAAATAAATATACAGAGGGAAGAAATTAAGAGCGTGCCAGGGGATTTTTTTAACTTTGCAATTGCAGATGAAAAGGCCTCAATGATCTGCATTTGATGACTCTTTGACCCACATTGAGAAAGAGACTTCAGAGTCTTCTGGAAGGCAGCGCTTTCTAAATAAATGACTAGAAGTACACAGCAGAACTGGGTGATATGCAGTCGTGCTCAGAATTAATGGTACCCCCGGTAAATATGATAAAAAAAATGGCTGTAAAAAATAACTCTGCATCATTTATCCGTTTGATCTTTCATTCAAAATATTGGCAAAAATCTAAACTTTCATTGAAGTAAAAGAATAGAAAGTGGGGGGGAAATCACATTATGAAATAAATGTTTATCTCCAAAACACGTTGGCCACAAATATTGGCACCCTTTTATTAAATACTTTTTGCAATCTCCTTTTGCCAAGACAACAGCTCTGAGTTTTATCCTATAATGCCTGATGAGTTTGGAGAACACCTGACAAGAGATCAGAGACCATTCTTACAGAATCTCTCCAGATCCTTCAGATTCACAGATCCATGTTGGTGCTTCTTCTCTTCAGTTCACTCCACTCATCAGGTCTGGGACGGTCATGGCAGAAGCTTCATTTTGTGCTACTTAACACATTTTTGTGTTGATTTTGATGTTTGTTTTGGATCGTTGTCCTGATGGAAGATCCAACCACGGCCCATTATAAGATTTCTAGCAGAGGCTGTCAGGTTTAGATTTTTTATCTGTTGGTATTTGATAGAATCCACGATGCCATGCATGTATCTGAACAACAAGTCCAGGACCTCCAGCAGAAAAATATGACCACAACATTAAAGATGGTATAATAAATTGTACACATGGGGTACTTTTTATCCTTGTGTGCACCAAACCCATCTTGCATGTTTGCTGCCAAAAAGCTATTTGTTAGTTTCATCTGACCACAGAACCCTGTGCTGTTTGAAGGTCCAGTCATGCCTGACAACTGAATTTGCTGGGGTTTGTTTTTGGATGAGCAAGGAGGATTTTTCTTGAAAACCTCCCAAACAACATGTGGTGATGTAGGGGTTGTTTAATTTTTTTTTAATAGGCTTTCTGAACCCAAGACTCAACTAATCTCTGCAATTCTCCATCTGTGATTCTTGAAGAGTCTTTGGCCACTCAAACTTTCCGCCTCACCATGCATTAAGACAATATAGACACACGTCCACTTCCTGGCAGATTTGTAACATATTTAGTTGATTGGAAGTGCTTAATTATTGCCCTGATGGTCAAAATGGGGATTTTCAATGCTTTAGCTATTTTCTTACAGCCACTTTCTATTTTGTGATGCTCAACAATCTTTTGATGCACATCAGAACTATATTCTTTGGTTTTACTCATTGTAATGGATGATTAAGGGAATTTGGCCTTTGTTTTTCCTCATATTTAAACTCCTGTAAAACAAGAAGTCATGGCTGGACAATTTCATGTTCCTAGTCACCCTGGTGTGCAAAAAAAAGGTAAAAATGAATGGGAATATACTTCAGAGATATTTTACTCGTAAACAATTCTAGGGGTACCAATAATTGTGGCCAACTTGTTTTGGAGAAAAACATTTATTTCATAATGTGATTTCCCCTCCACTTTCAATTATTTTACTTTAATGAAAGGTTAGATTTTTGCCAATTTTTTGAATGAAATATCAAAAGGATAAACGATGCATAATTATTTTTTATAGCCATTTTTAATCATATTTACCAGGGGTACCAGTAATTCTGAGCACAACTGTATTTATCGAGTATTCGCAGTATATTTGTGGCGTTATCGCTGGTGTTGTGAAATTAAATCAACATCATGAATAATGCAAAGACTTCAATACACTTCATATTTGGTCATTACATTTTGTAAACGGCATGACTAATATCACAATCCTCTTTGACTTGTGACTTGCAGGAATTAAAGTGTTGAGAAAGACCTGTTCCTACGTCTTGTTGGTAAGATCAATTAATTGACTTATGAATCACTTTAAACTGTTCATATCAGTGAATCGGAACTCTAGCCCCCGGTTTCACTGACGAGGCTGAAGCCTAGTATCAGACTAAAATGCCTGTTGGAGCCGTTTTAACTGAAACCAACTTGCACTGACATATCTTAAAATATGTTTCTAAGACATTGTTTATAAAAGCTACTTAAATGTCCTAATTGAACTAAGGCCTAGTCCTGGCTTAATATGTCCTGTTTGTGAAACCAGGCCTAGATTCAACGATTCATTTGTTTGTTCAAAAAGTCTCCACATGGCATTTTTCATATTTAAAATGACTAGTATAAACATATATGCAGCTTAATATCACTGTAAATGGCTGTTGCTTAATTGGTGCATAAAAGGATAAGAAATATTATGTTGATTTAGTGGAAAAACTGGCTGTTTTCCTGTTTGGATTAAACATTTTTAATCTTAACTGGCTACTATTGATGCATGTATTTTCCATGGGGAGAAACCTGCCTCTCAGATTCAACTTCAAAACTGAGATAGAAAATAATTCAATGGCTTCCTTCCAGGGGAATGTCTAGCCATCAGCCCCTCTGACAACAGCAGTCACCCAGACGATAAGAAGGTTAATGCAGACAGTGCAACAAGACCAATGATTATGCCACCAGCCAGGGACCTCCACACTAGCTGCTGTGAGACAGATACAAGCTATCATTATCACAGACGGAATAACTCTGCATAAAGATCTATGATCCCAAAAACATGGCCATTTCCTTCATCTGTGTATATCACCAGTGACCATGAGATCCCTAAAGTGCAAGTAGTGCATGTCAACAACTACATAAATGACATGTTAGCAGGATTAATTTCACAATAGATTTATTGGATCCTACGTTTGGAAACATACTTTTACTGGTTTTTGATATTTTTAATATTATGTTATATTTAGCAACAGCAGCATGCGTAGGAGATTTAGCCTGCCAAGACCAAATACATTAACGTGATTGTCATGATTGAATTAATTTTAACAATATATCTTTTTAAATGAAATATGTCATATCTTTAGAGGCCTGTTAAATATATAAAAAATGAAAATAAAAGAATCTTGTTTTTCTAGTGTAGTAATGCTCATCATTGTCCACTTCAGATCTTCTTCAATCTCTAGTCAATAAGCTGCTGCTTACTGCCTCACCTCCACACTTCTTAATTACCTCCACGCATGATAATATTTTAATTACAAGTGACGGGTGACCAGGCGTATAATTGAGATGTTTGGGCTGGTGAAATCTGTACCCACTGAAGGTTAACGTTCTCTTTTGTGTGTGTGTGAGGGGGGGAGGGGTGTTGCCTGTGTGGGTGTTTGCTATGTTCCTAATTAAACCTTAAGTCATTGTAATCACAGAGATAATTTGTAAAAAGCCATTTTAATTAACATTATATTAGCAGACCTCAATTTGGAACATACTCTTGTTTGTTCTCGTTGTAGCTCACAAGTTAGTTATTTGCCTCTTTGTTCTTGTCAGGGCTAACTCCATTAATATCAAAGTAACCGGCATGAGCATATATATATATACACACCTCAGTTCTGAAATATTTGCTATAGATAGATAGATAGATAGATAGATAGATAGATAGATAGATAGATAGATAGATAGATGTGTGTGTGTGTGTGTGTGTGTGTGTGTGTGTGTGTGTGTGTGTGTGTGTGTGTGTGTGTGTGCATACGTGCATGCGTTTGTGTGTGTGTTTTATGCCACCTGTGCACTACTTTAGTACCTGTGAGAACTCATTACAGAACCTTTCCATCTCTACAGTCGTCCACAAAAAGACTAATGAATAGCAATGGACTGAGTAACAAGGGGGAAGCCTTATTAAAAAAGACAGTATACAAATTTCCAAATGATATGCCTCTATGTGGCCGTCCCATAATTGGTTCTGAGCGGCGTTATTCAGATCTCTGCTGGGAGAGCGTGAGGCCGTCCTACTTGTCTATCTACACATATGAAGCTATGTTCTCACTCTCCTCGGTCACGGCACTTAAAACAAATGAGAGCACTGTTGAAATGCAGTTACACTGCACGGATCACTAACCCTTTTACGAGAAGAGTCACTGTCGATAATGCAGGCTCCGTCATCTCAGCAGATTTCCTTCTGTTGACATTTTGATCTCTCCGCTTATATCAGAATGGGCTAATTGGAGTAAGAGCTTCAGTTATGCAAATGCAGCTGCTGTTCCATTGAGGCATCTCACTGCTGGAGATTATGAAATACGCTTCAGTACTGTATTCAAGCAGATATCAACACTTTCTTTGAAGAATTTGATAGATAAGTGCCATTATTCCACAACAAAAGCATCGATTGATGTGTAGTGATGATTCACTAATGGATCATGATAATTAGTAAGCTTCCCCCAAAAAAGGATATCAATTGTATTCCGCAATGTTCTTGTGTTTTTTATTAATTCAGGTTGATGGCCAGAGGTCATTTAAGAGGCGCCCTAAGCCCTTAGAGGTCTTTATGCCAGAGAGCTTCCATGCATTAGCAGCAATCTTCCTATAAAGTAATGTACTGTATGCCTACACCGCTGACCGCCATCAAATCATAAGGACTATCAATATTTCTTTCACAGAGGTTGGGTTTCAGTCTCAGAGATGAGGGTTGCTTAAACTACAGACGAGCTGCCACAAATGGCTACTTAATCAGGTTCTTGTTATGTGTGTTGTTATGATCCGAGCGGCCCCAGTTTGGCGGCCAGTGTCACCCTATCCCCGTAATTGTTGTGTTTCTTCCCACATACTTAAGGGTCTGGTGGGGCATATCACACCCTAAGTGCTCTGTGAGCGAAGGTGGAAAGGCCGGACAGTAAAGTAATGGAAAGGGGGTGGTAAACGAGACCTTCAGAGAGCTAGGCGACACCCTAACCTAATTTCTCTCTCTTTCTCTCCAAACTGCAGCCTCTAACCCCAACCGAACTCTTCCAACTTCAGCTAGTGGAGAGGAAAAGCAATCTCTTCGCTTAGTTGCCGCTGTGAGATTTGATTTGCCTTCTTCCCAGCGTGACAATTGGTTCCATAGTCCGGATGCGAGAGCTTTCATTGTACAGAGGCCAGATGCAATGAGCGAGCGGAGCAGGAGTTCTTCAGGTGGCAAAAAAATGGGAAAATAACATACTTGTCAAACCTCTGCTGCAATTGATGTATTATCTCCTCTGAGACTGATACATCAGCCTGTACTTGCATAACACATTATGCACTAATTCAAACTGCACGCTAGAACAGCAATTAATAATTATCAGACTATACCCTTGTTTTCACCACCGTAGATAAAAATGCCTATTAAATTCATTCCAGGACACAAAACTTGTTCTATTAAAGCGCAAAGATTTTTATATATATATATATATATATATATATATATATATATATATATATATTTTTTTTTTTTTTTTTTTTTTTTTTTTCATTTTAGGGAGTGGTTGGGGATTTAAAAAAAAAATGTGTCTTGAAGATCAAGCGAGTCCCCTTTTCTTCTTTCTAACTCCTCTAAAGTTCAAATGCTCCTAATATGTCCCAGTCAGAGGTGGAGAAGCATATGCTCCTCTGAATACCTATGCTGCAGCTAAATAAAATTATTTTTTTATATTAAAAAAAGCATTTTTTATTACATGAACTAAAAAAAAGCAATATGAAGGACCTCAATTAAAATTAAACCATTCCATTAATTCATTTTAATTGCAGTTTGGTGCTCGCAGTTATTTGGAAGCTGACTCTTCAGTCATCTTAAAGCTTATTTACACAGTCCCAAGAGTGCTGGGAGGAAATCGGTACTCATAATGAGTCCTGTTGTTTATTTACCTCCATTCACAAGGAGCTTACCGAGGAGAGGTTATCATGAGGCAAAGGCAGGTAGTGCATAGCTGTTTTCTTGTTTAAAAAAAAAAAAGGTAAAACTGGAGACAGGCTTTGTTGAGCAGGGCTTAGTGATAGGAGCAGAAATGAGCCTGTAGCAAGGGTGGCATTTTCCACGGAGGCTTAAGAGATGTCTGTCTACAAATGTATTGCTGCAGTGAGGCTGCAGAGAAATTACGTGTGTGCCGTTTGACTGTGTGAACGGGAGTCTCTCACCCGCCGGCATATTGAAAGCCAATCTCAACATGGAGTCACTCTGCACAAACATCACACACTCTTCCTTTTTCCTTCTATGACATACAGGCCTTCCTTTACTTTTATTTTCATTATTTTCTTGCTTCCTACTCTCTTGAAGCCTTCTCTTTTCACCCCAGCATCTTTTTGGTGGGTCTGCAGCATCTCTAAGCCGCTCGTCTCGTTCCACGCGGCGCCCGTGACGACAGGAACGGACCACCGCAGCTTCATCTTCGCACCTGGTAGGAGTGGATTTATCCTTCCTTCCCCAGCTCAGAGAAACACAGCGCTCCTCAGCCCGGTGTTAGGTTGCCAACCCCTGATTATAGAATTTCCCATAGATCCTCTGCCATCTGCTAGATTATAGATTTCCCCCCCTTACCTTCCAGACCATGTGAGCCCTAGGGGAGGCTCGACAGTATAAAGGGAGGTGAAGGAGCGCCTCAGGCTCACCCTGGCATCGGGATGAGATTACGTTTTCTATTTCTGCCTCTTCGGCAGGAACCGTGATGAATATGAGGACTTGTTGACGTTTAATAGCAGCCGGCTACCTACAAACACAAATTATAACGAATCAATCGCCACGGGAGCCCATGTGACAAATAAGCTGCCATATCCCCGAGATCATTCCACTTCATCATCTGTCAATTCACACTCAACTCAGTTTGGCCCGTTGCAAATCCATCTTATTATGAAAGGGAGCCATTTTCGAGGAAAAACGCTTTTGGAGCTTTAAACTGGCTGTATGTTGTTCAGTTGTTTAAAAAAAAAAACACCCAGTGGGTTCAAAGTGATTTGTATTTTAAAAAAACAACTTCACAAAAAAATACGTAAAGGAATCATTTTTAAGCCTGTATCTTGCCCCTGTAAAATGCCCTTTTGTTTGATCCTGTAAAAGACTCAATCTACATATGCTAAGGGCTATAGACTCCGTTCAGTTTGTGTGTGATTAATTATGCATACATTAATAGCAGCTATGTTAATAATTCATAAGGTCATCATATGTCAGAACTCTCTGCCTTTTTGTGTGATGAAAAGATTTAAATAACCTTTAACTGGCAAGGAGGGTCATACTGTTGAGTCGTCTGCTAACGTTAGGCCACATTCCCACTGTGACACTCCTTTCTGATCTACTGTACATGTGAGAGTGTGTGTGTGCATACTTTGATATTTCTCTTTTACAAGAACACTTGGGTTTGTTGTTGGTCTGTGGTGTTTGGGAATTGATCAGATACTCTGTCCACTATAAATAGCTCTTTGGATGTTACAATATCCTTCTCAACCCGTAGTGCGTGTCTGTGTGTGTTTCAAAGAATTCACAATCTGCTTGGATGCTTTACAGGAAGTATACTGGTCATAATAGAAGAAAAGTGTGTGTGTGATTGTGGTGGTGTGTGGGTGGGGGGGCCTTGGCTATCATATTGCATTTTCAAAGGACAATTTAGCCATAGAAACGAATGAAACTCACAGAACTTACAGAAGTCACTCCTATGGGATGTTATTCTAATTCAAATGCTTTGACTAAAAGACATTCACTCCTTTTATTCAAAAGGCTCCTTGCATCCACCTGCCGTCACCTGGGATGGAAAAGAAGAGTCACCTGGACGATAGATAATAGCAGGATGTACAAACCAGTGTTGGTTCACTAGCCTTCAGATAAAAGGATGTGACACGCACAGGTTATTGAGGTACAGTCTTAATTTACATACTGAATTAGTAGAATTGTCTTTTAATTGTGGCTCTTAGTATTTTTAAGAAAAAATGTTCTGTTCTAAAGATTGTGGTTGGTAATTTTTTGTGTGTGTGTGTATACTAACCAATGCTGCATTTATTTGATAATTTTAGTGAAATATTATAACCATTTAAAATTTCATTAAATTTTAAAAAGCAATTAATTCATGTGATGGCAAAGCTGAATTTTCAGCATCATTACTCCAGTCTTCAGAGCCACATGATCCTTCAGAAATTATCTAATATGCTGATTTGGTGCTCCAGAGTGATCGGAATAAGATACATTTGTCCTATTTTTATAATTGTTGAAAACAGTTCAGTATTCTTTCAACCAACAGAATTCAACATAACAGCATTTGTTTAAAAAAAATATACATTTTGTAAAAGTCTTTACTGTCACCTTTGCTGCATCCTTGCTTAATAAAAGTATTAATTTCTTTTAAAAGTTGTACTGACCCCAAACTTTTGAACAGTAAAAATTAATCATGAATATAGTAAAGTATAAATATATCATAATCATATAAATTAATTTTCAAACAATTCTATAGGTTTTCAATGTTTTCTTTTAAGCTAAATACTTAAACAGCTCTGTTTGTATCATCTAGCATTTTTAATGGTGCTTGTTAATTTGCTTATTCTTAAAATTAGATGTTTGCTCATGGTAGATAGATAGATTAGATAGATAGATAGATAGATAGATAGATAGATAGATAGATAGATAGATAGATAGATAGATAGATAGATAGATAGATAGATAGATAGATAGATAGATAGATGTTATATTCACAGCTCAGGATGAGCACCATTGAGCCATTTTACACCATAGTCATGCATCTTTCTGTTACTCTCTCCCTCACAGACACACTCGCTAATACACACAGAGACTCATTCGACGGGCGTGAGTGGACATGAGCGATGTGAACACCTTTACATCAGTGTAATATCCAGCACTGGGCTCCAGCAGGGAGTGCCGACTCATCCATTCTGGATGCTGCTTTTGTTATGAGTGTAAATCATATATCCGCTTGACACTATGATGTAAAATAATGACATAGTATCTAGGGGTATGTTCTCCCAAATATCTGTCAACGTACTGAGATAGTATCTAGGGGTATGTTCTCCCAAATATCTGTCAACGTACTGAGATGTCTAACAGTACACACTTTCAGCCCATTTGCCTCCCCCGCAGAAAGCGCGGCACCTTTTCACAAAGACAAGGCACAAAAGCATCTTTCCAGGATTCTTTTTTTCCCCCCTGTGGATGGAAATTTGCAGCAACTCATTACAGACTCTTAGTCTCCCCGGATGTACTCCCTGTCTGTCTCTGCCTCAAGTGCACTTTCTCTTTCCTCACTCTGTCTTTTCATTTCTCTTTTCCCCCTTTCTAAGATGGATTGAGCCAGCCTCCTTATTGACATCTCCTTATTGACATCCCTAACAGATGAGATGCGGAGAGATGCAATGTGATGCAATGTGCAAAGAGGAAGCGGTGCGAACTTCATCATCTTTCACTAATCCCTCCAACCTTCCCCACTTATTCAAACAAACAATGTTTACTGCATGCTTGGCCTCGGATCCTGGGCTCCAGAGCGACAGTGTAGCAGTTAGCACATGGTCTAGACATTTTAAGGTGATGCTAATACGGATGACAGATTCAAGCCTTCTCTCTTTCCACTATGTAACAATCTAACTGTGGTTCTCATATATGGGGTTCTAAAAATCATTCACTTCTTCACATTCTAATCAGCCGCTTTAACAATACTTTGTTTCTCTTATACTCTTACCACAGCTATGCAGACGACACACAGCTCTACTTAGCCCTATCGCCTAACGTTTACAGCCCCATTGACTCCCTTTGCCAATGCATTGATGAAATAAACAATTGGATGTGCCAAAACTTTCTTCAGTTAAACAAAGACAAAACTGAAGTCATTGCGTTTGGAAACAAAGATGAAGTTCTCAAGGTGAACGCTTATCTTCAGTCTAGGGGTCAAACAACTAAAAATCAAGTCAGGAATCTGGGTGTGTCTCTAGAGTCAGACCTTAGTTTCAGTAGTCATATCAAAGCAATAACTAAATCAGCATACTATCATATGAAAAATATTGCAAGAATTAGATGCTTTGTCTCCAGTCAAGACTTAGAGAAACTTGTGCATGCTTTCATCACCAGCAGGGTGGATTATTGTAATGGATTCCTCACTGGCCTTCCTAAAAAGACCATAAGACAGTTGCAGCTCATACAGAACGCTGCTGCCAGGATTCTGAGCAGAACCAGAAAATATGAACACATCACACCAGTCCTCAGGTCTTTACATTGGCTCCCAGTTACATTTAGGATTGATTTTAAAGTATTATTACTGGTATATAAATCTTTCAATGGCCTAGGACCTCAAAATATTGCAGATGTGCTCACTGAATATAAACCCAACAGATCACTCAGATCATTAGGATCACATCATCTAGAAATACCAAGGGTTCACTCTAAGCAAGGAGAGTCTGCTTTTAGCTACTATGCCAGCCGCAGCTGGAACCAGCTTCCAGAAGAGATCAGATGTGCTCCTACAGTAGTCACTTTCAAATCCAGACTCAAAACACTTCTGTTTAACTGTGCATTTACTGAATGAGCACTCTGCCACTGCTCGTCCGACTGTTTGTACTGTATTTTATTTAATGTTTTAATTATTCTAATTTTATTTGATTATTTCTGTATTTTATCTTTTATTCTAAACTGTTTTAATTTTTCTGATTTCTTTTGTTTTAATTTCTTCTATGTAAAGCACTTTGAATTACCATTGTGTATGAAATGTGCTATATAAATAAACTTGCCTTGCCTTGCCTTGCCTTGTATGTTGCTGAGGGTCTTATTCCTCATCCTCATCTTTCTTTGTTTTTAAAATACATTCAATGCAAAAAAAAAAAAAAAATAAGACTTTAAACGCACCTGCCCTTTTAATACTGTTGGCTCCTTTATTTCTTAACTTTTTGGGATTTTAATCCATTTTTGGACAAAATTATCTGCTAAATAATTTATTTGTATTTTTTTATTATTAGTCAACATTATTTAGTGTCTACATTCTGTAACAATGTTTTGCTCTGTTTTTCTAGCAAAAAAAAGCAGATCCACTGCAATTAAAGACTGCGAAGATGCAAAAACCAGCCCCCGCTTTTCCTCCAAGATATTGTTGCAGTTTATGCCCTTATGCACTTTACCACCTTACTAAGCGCTGCTGGATGACAGACGTAGTAGTGGCTGGACGCTAATGCCCTAATGGACAGATGGGAGGATAAAAACTCAACTGTAATCATAACAAGCTTGACCCAATCAGCACAATTCATGATGCAATACTATAAGAGTACACAACACATCTGTTCCTAATATTTGAAATGGCCTTTTTTTAGCAGCTGTCAGCATTGGGATTGAGAGCGACACTTTACCTTGCCACACATCAGTGGCTCAGCTGTAGACCAATGAGCAGATGTTAATCAGGGTGCTGACAGTCTGCCATCACTCCACAACATCGTCCCCTCACACCATTGCACTGTGCGTTACGCGAGGGACTGTCGACAGATATGGGGCTAATCCAAGCATGCATTTCTTTGGATTTTCAATTAGCGATTTGCTTCAAAACATTGTCCCAACTGCACCACAACACTTATTTAACACCCTTCCCTTCACTCCTTTAACACTGTACAAACAAATAAACCCACATAAGCAGCAACACACTTTACATGCGTGCTGACAGGCTCACACCCTTGTTTTACATTCCCACATCCTGGGCCCGAGCACATGTGCATGCACACACACTCTCCTAAGTGGGCCAGTAGGGGTGCTGCTCTGCTCCAGCTCCCAGAGAGAGCGGAGCAGCTTGTGGGCTTGCTGTGGCGAGGAGGGCCAGATGCTGCGGGCTTGACCCCACGCCGTTGCAGCAGCTGAAACACACCAGGATTATCTGTGCTGACTTTCTTTAATTTAATTTGTATTAGACCATCTTTAGGGCCAAACAGGTTTAGGGGGAGGAGAGCAAAAACAACAACATACGGACGGCACATCACCCCCTCTATGCTTCAAACATGCATTCGCACTGATAAAGATCAGATTTGTATTTGGCATTGTGCCGGTATAATGAGAGTAATAGCACACCTTGTGTCACACTATTGTCACCAAGACTTCCTTGAAATAAAGAGCTGAAATCATTTGGCTTGCACCGTAAACAATGCGCGGTAATTGTCTCTTATCAAAGACGTCAGGGTGCATTCATGTGCATGTACACGTGGGTGTGCTTGTGTATTTCTGCTTGTGCGCAGCGGTTTTCGGGGGCCTGACATATCTTAAGGCTCACTGTGCGTCTACAGATTCAGATGTGTCAGAGCAGTGGCGAACCATTTCATTCATGTCTCGTTATTCGGCTCCTCCTGATTAGCGGACAATTTTATTCTTTGCAGGCTGATAAAAAATGTGATATCCTTTAGAGCAGGACTCTTTTCATTTCTTTAGAGGGCTCCAACTGTGGCATTTCCATTTAATCTACATTATGTTTTTCAAAAGCAAAGTGGTGAAATCCCTCTGCAGTTAGACAATTTAAGCTTCAAAACCCAATACTTAACTGGGATTCAAGCTAAGCTTGGGCAAAAATGGTTCCCCCTCCGTATGCACAGCATAGCTGTATCTCTAATTTAACATTTTAAAGCCGTGGCCATTTTGCATGATGAGCCACATGATTCTTTTTGTGTTTTTGTTCAGGTGGCAGGCTTGTTGATGAAGCTATTGTGGACTTAAAACATAGCAATGGCACACAGATGCCAACATGCAGCGTATGCTATGAAAAAAAAAAGAAATAACATCAGTGCAGCCTAGACGGATCAAGAGTGCGAACATCTATAAAAAGATAGTCCTGCTGGAGAGTGTCAAAGTGGAGAAGAGTTAATCTTCCTCTGTTTTGATGGAAAGTGGAATAATTGGGCTCTCTTACACTCATTACACGAGAATAATGCCAACATAAGAGTTCTTCAACAGCTCCAATTTTGTTCAATTCGAGCTTTGAAAAATAGCACTTCCTCTGATTAGCAGAAACAGAGAAGATCTGACACCCGGGGTCCTGGGCTGTAGGTTAATAAGCAATTTAAGATATTTTTTGAAAATGAGTCTTTAAAATGGGGTTATAACATCTACAGGGGGAATTTGATGGGAATTTTAGTAGCTTGCACTCAGGTAATTATTGACACAAAATATGCTGTTTCATTCTTTGACTGTATTTGTCTTCGAAATCCTTGTGTTATCTGAAAACACTCCACATATCCATCCCAGTTTTGTCCAGATATGCCAACTAACTACTAATATGATAAGTGAAGCTGATTTTACATTTAATGACTAAACTCCTTGTTATTCTCTCATTGTTTCTCATTATAATTATCACAATCAACCATCTCCCTTTATAGATGCCCATACTAAGAGTGTAGTTGGACGAACATACCAAGACTGGCAAACAGCCCCTCAGATAAATGTGGCATAATTATTGCCCTGGTTGACAGGTCTGCTTTAATAGAGATCATTAGTTAGACTAGAGAAGAGGTCAGCCTAAACAATACAGGGGAATCGGTTCTATGAGAGAGAAATCATTTATCTCTCCTTTTGTTCTTACAGAACCAATATGTAGTGATTTCTGATAATATGGATTTCTTGAATATTGTTATATTCACTAATTAAAACGTGAACAGATAGATGAGATTGGATTCTTTGTTAATTAACACCCAGAAAGTAACTTTAAGGTGAATTCAGAGGGAAAGAATCAAGTGACGTCCTTCTCCTGGTGGAGAACAGATGCTCTCAGGAGCATGCAGTTAATAGGAGGTTAAAAAGGTGTCACCTTGTAAACAAGAATTACACACACGCACCTCTATTTTTGCATCGCTCCCTTAGTGATTGTCTCCCTGCTGGATCCTCGCTTTTCTAGACCAAAAAAGGTTGTGCTCTCTTTGCCTCTGCCCCTGCGGAGTCCTATTTCTCTCGCTCTTCGCCCCCGTGAGACATATGGCAGCCTCTCGCTTTCATGCAATTTCAAACAACACATATCATGACGTGCTGGATTAGTGCTTGTTCCCCTAGCAGCCCTGACAGTGAGACAGCCAAAAACAAAACAGAAAAAAAGTAACACTTCATTAATGGAGCTTTAAACAAACAGGCTCATTTTGGATGCATTCGGATTTTGCTCTGTGCCTCGCTGCTGCTGCGAAAAAAAGAAAAAGAAAAAAGTAGATAAATAATTCAAGTAATGACAACCACAGGCTTTGTTTACCAACTTCCTTCCAGATCTAAGAGTTATCCACTTTACAAATGCTTGTTTTGCGGTGTTGTATCAAGCGAGTAAATAAAACTGCCGGCTGTCTCGCCATGTTCCGAATATGAATTGTATTGAAAGTGAAAACTGAAAAGTTGTACATATGCAATCCTGTCAATCCACTTCCTGTAGATAAATAAATAAATAAATATAGGCATAGCTAAACAGCTGTGTCTCGGATTATGAAAAGGATAATTTCACAAAAATTCACACAAAAAAATGCAGCTTTCATGGTTCTATTTTGCTGCCTTACTATTTAGAAATGAATAATTATTTTCAATAATGTATCTACACCTATGAATATGACCTTCTAAAGAGTTAGTTGAAGGGATAGTTCATAATTCACGCGCCCTCATGTTCCTTTCTCTCTTCTGGCAGATAAAAGAAGATATTTTGAAAAAAATGTCTCAGTGTTTTTTGGTCTATACAGTGGAATTGGGGTTTATTTGTATGGACAAAAACAGTTAAAACACTTTTTAAAAATCTCATCTTTTATAGTTTCAGCGTTTTTTTTAAATCACTTCTTAAAACGTAGTTGTTTTGTGTAACATTTGAAACTATAATACTATTATTGACTTTTATACTATTATACTATATATTGTATATTTGTTTAGCACTTTAGTTGATTTTGTTTTTAAATGTTCTATATATGTGTATATATAAGTGTGACTGTCTTTTTGTGTTCAACAGAAAAAAAGAAAGTCCTGCAGGTTTGGAATGACATGACGGTGAGTAAATGATTTTTAGGGGAATTATCCCTTTAGGAATTAGAAATAGTCAAATATGTCTAAAAAGTAAAAGATATAAAACATGTCCTACTGATTTTCAAGAGGCTAGATTATATATGACTAAGGGAAGATGGGTTTATATTTCTAGAAAATGTAGAAAACATTATTAAACTGAAAACAGATGTAAGCTTCCTAACATACTGTTATCCTGCCTTAGGAATTAATAGCTTCCTACTGCTTGTTTTAGTCATTTACTCCAATATTACATGACCTCAGTACTCTCTGCTTGCTTATACTAAGGTGTATTCTATAGGTGATACATAATCGCTAATACATGGCCACATTATCTGACTGTAACTAGTGTCATATATACACTTTTTTTTGGAAGTCACTGGGAAGTGTTGAGGGAAGCACTGATAAGCAGCTCTTATCCTTTTAAGACTGCCCCTTAATCCGACAGAGGGAAAGCTGCAGCTTTAAGAGATTTAGTCTGGATTATTGCTAGTCTTCCAAATTAAACCAAAAGTCAGCTTTTTGTGGTTGCTCATGCAAGCTACAGCCCACCACAGCACTCTGGCTGGAGCATTATAATTAGAATCACTCCCTGGCTTTCTTTCTTTCCATGTCCAGTCCAGTAAGCTGCACACAGGTAGCATCTCTCCACCACTATCTCTGAGAGGATGTCTGACCACTCAAATTCTCCATCCTGGCAGCCTGGTCCTTCTAGTGGCTAAACCTGAGGCGTTCTTCTTAATCAGGGTGAGTTGTCTGAGGCACAACAAATCTGGTCTTAAGCCTGTGGAGTAATTATTATTAAGACACGAACAGATGAAAGAGAGTCCTGAGAGTCTCTCCGACGTCCCCTAATCTGTCAGACATGCTTGTCTGCGGTGCATTAGCACGTCTATAAAGCATTGCCCAGGACCGCAGGGCTATAGATGGAAGAAAGGGCTCGCTAGTACCTGTGTTCTATCTAATGGCGAGCAATGTTTTGAAGTAACTAAATCAGCCGAGGCCATAAAATATGAAAATACCATAAAGCAAACACTGTCAGCGAGAGCCCAGAGCTACATCGTCAAGCTACCTCTCCTGTACCTTCGTATTTCAGGACACAACATAAAAATAGACCACAATAACAATTAATCACGCTCTGTGGGGAGAAGCTAAGAACCCCTGAGAGAAAACTGTCTCTCTCCATTTGTTATATGAAACACCCAAGACATAATAAACAAGAGACCAACAGAGAATAACACCCCTCCGCACCACACACCACCCCCTCTGGCTATATTTATGACAGATCAACTCGCGTGTTCGGGGGCGTGCGTCTTTTGTCGCTATAACGGGCTCTGTCGATTCGCTTTAGGCTAATGACGTCTCAGAATTTTGGGCCACCGAACACACGTCTTTAGAGTGACCTGCACCCCTAAGGACGAATTAAACCCTTATCATTACAGCTGAGAAGCAAGACTCATCAACCCTGTGCGATTCCAGTCTCTCGTTCGCTCACATTCTTCATCGTTCTCTCTCTCAGAGCAGCTGTCTTGTCAGAATGTGGTTAGAGAGGCTGCAGCCCATGCTGAGAGCGCAGTGCCCAGAAACAGAGCATCAAATCAGAACACACCGATCTCATTCATTAACTTTGGCTCCCTGGCTGCAGGACATCAAACGCTGGACGTGACGAGAGAGTCAAAGCAAACCTCCATTGTATTTTGTGGAGTGGTCTCCGAAAAAAGGGCAGCTTAAAATCGTTTTTGCATTTTCTGTTGCATCATAGACATTCAATTTCACTCGCATACTTTTCACTCGGTCTGTTGGGCTTTCAAATGCTTTTGACTCTGCATGTCTCAGGCTTTCAGTGCAAAAAAAAAACTCAAGAAACAACAAATCGTGTCGGTGAGGTAGACCTACTGGAATCCCATTTATGCAGGAGGCTTGAGCAATCAAAATGCAAAATAGGATCAAACCTTTCCAACCCCACGAAAAAACAAGCCAGTGGAGAATTCTCACAGCATCTTGCAAATAGCATCAACATATTTCTCACTAAACTTGAACGTTCCAAGATTCTTGGTGGCCCGTGTCAAGGCTTTTATTTACTCACCCTCATGGCTTCCCTTTCTTCAAAGAAAAGAAGTCTACAGGTTTGAAACAACATGAGGGTGAGTAAATGATGACAAAATTTTCCTCTTCGGATGAAATATAAAAGTATATAATAAAAGGCAAAACAAAGAACAGCCAGAAGCGGTAGAGAGGAAGAGGGGGATATTGGGTTATTCGGAAAAAAGTCAAGGGGGAATGGGCGATAGCAATGATTGGAGTGGCTAAGGCCCCTGGAAGGATGAACCTGGTCATAGCCCATTAGGAAAGACGTGAGCGGGTGCTACAGCTCATTACATGCTCTGCCTCCTGTTCTATGACTGAACAATGCACAATTATGTTGGCCTGCTGTTTTCTCAGCGCTACAGCTATACAGCGGTCTTCCTGCCAACAATCTTGCTGTTCATTAAACCACCTCAACACACACTCAGCACACCCTGCCTACTAGACAAATAACCCTGGTTGCCAATAGACCCACAAAGGGGCTGGTTATTCTTATTCTTGTAAACCCAGTGAATGCAGAAATTAATCTCTGCAGATATATGGTGCAATATTTTGTACACATTCTCTCAAGAAAGACTTTTTTTTCCTTTCATAAATATAGAGGCGAGTAATAAGGGTCAATAAGTAATTGACTCATACATCAGACTATTGTATTAGATGCAGAAAAGTGAGGCAAGCACAGATCAATACATAAACAAATTACATGTTCAGATATTAATCTGTGAAAATGCACAAAAAACAACCAAAAATACAATATCACACATTCTAACAAACTGCACAAGGCTTTTATAATGTACAAAACTGGAGATAAAAGTGCTAGGCACTGTTATGGTGACCTTTCTTTCAATCTATCTTTCATATATTCAATTTATGATAATGAATGCAATCCCTGGCACAGAGAGAACAATTTAAAGTAAAAAAAAAAAAAAAGTACAAAAACAAATTCAGTTTGGCCACTTCAAAAGATATGTTTGAATGAGATTTTAGCTAGAAAACAATATTTATAATGGATGTTCTTTTCTTTTCTTGTTATAATGCCACATGAACTTCCTATTCCTCCAAATGCTTTTGGATCCTTTACTATGGGGTTAGGGGACATCCTGTACTGGCCATCAATTGATTGTAAACTGCAAATGAATAAGCTTAGCAAAATAATGTTTTATAAAAGCACTTTCCACCTCTGTACTTTGGCATATTTATAGCATCCCACTTTCAAATGATTCAGACAACATAGTTTATACTGTAATGCAAATGACTGATTGTGAAAAAAATAGTTAAATAGATATTCAATTTCCCTAAAAGGTCTATCCATGTGCAGATCCCCTGGTAGTTTAATTGGCAAGTAGGTATAACAATATTTGGAAGGACATCTGCTGTCACAAATCTGATATTTTGCACATATACATACAACCCACCAGTTTTAATTGCACCCGCTAGGATTTTCCTGAATTTTCTTCTGGGTTCTTTTTTTGTTCATGTCAGGGCACTACACATGTAACTGTGAATATTGCACATAATCTACTAGTTAAAATAAGCGAACAATGGTGTACCTTGTCCATTATCCTCTCTATATAATTTAACGAATCCACTAATATTCTGATAAACCATGTAAAAAGTTGTCTGTTCGTCATTCCCTGTGGCAATGCCTTGTGTTAGAAAATGTAGGCCGACCTTTCCCATCCTATTAATTTAACCACAGGCATTTTCAGCGCTGGCAGCTAAATCTGTGTTAATGAGAGATGAGGCTAAGAGAGATAGAGAGAAATCATTTATATAGTTATTTTCCTCTCTTGTGGGTCTCAACTGTATCTGTATCTGGCCAGCTATTTTTCCATCAGAAGTCCTTTTTCACAGGTTCCATCTTGTCGCCCTGATCTAAGCGATATCACACATTAAGTGTTACTTTGCACAAGTGTGAAAAAAATTGTTGTTGTTTTTTTTTTATGAAAAGTGATATTAAAGTAAACATGCAAAGAGAATTTCAAAAATTTCAGACATGAATGGCTGCTGATTTTAATATACTGTATTTGAACATACTCAGTACAGTATGTACATACACAGTATGTATCATGTAGAAAGACTAAATAGGATTGTTAAGAAACATAGAGAAAAACTATAAAAGATCCTTTCATAACCATTCGAAATATTTAATCCAAGTAAAGCTCTGTAGCTTATGTAACAGTCAATTTTAGTTCTAGTAAATGTTCTTTTTTTTATAAGCATGTGTCATTAGGGTATATTTATTTTAAAATTACTACTATATTTTGGATGTAATATTTTTAACGCATGAATCCTGTGATCTACAGGTTGTTTGATGATAACTGATCTAAACTTCAAGAAATAACTTTATTTTTCAGGTACAGTAAAATATTTCATAGAGATGCCTGAACCAAAACAAATTTTTAGTACTGCACCAGAATACAATAAGTTGTTAGCACTACTTAATGGGGGGGGGGGCATTTCTGTTTCTAGCATGTGTCACTTTGCAAATGCTTTCATATTATATAGGGTGTTTTTTTTTCTCAATCTCTCTTTTTTGTACTGACTGACTAAATATATTACATTGTCAGCTTTTTGTCATAAACGTTTGAGAGCGGACATCAAATGAGAGGGCTTATGTCAGCTCATGACTGGAGTCGCAAAGATAGCATTAGGGGTTTTTCTTATATCAGATGAGGCTATGAATGCCTCATCTGCAGGCTACAATAAGACGATTTAAAGAGAATGAGTTTGCTTGACTATATTTCTCTAATAATGTCTCACTTTATCATCAGAGTTCAGCGAATGGTTGAACATCCGAGCTATAATGGAACCGTGGCCCTTTTATTAGATCCAGAAATGTTCCTGTTAGTAGGCGACTCTTGAAGGCAGAATGCCAGACAAGTCTGTGGCTTACAAATATAACCTTTGAAAACTCCCATCTTCATCTGCCAGAATCCAATCAGAACGCATTACAAGGTACTTGAGATAAGGCGTATCTCTCACTTCCTTATCCTTTTTCTTCCTGCTGTCTCTCGTACTGTCTATTTTTCTCTTTGGTACATAACATAAAATAAAGAACAGGAGAACTCAAGTTGATAAAAATATGTCAAGTTTAGGCAGTCTGTGTAGTTGGCAGTCTGTGTTGTTTTTCAACATGTCTTTCTTCCTTTCTTTCTTTCTTTCTTTCTTTCTTTCTTTCTTTCTTTCTTTCTTTCTTTCTATCTGTTTACTAATTCCCCACCTAATTGAAAGTGGCAAAATCCGAGTTCTTCTTCAGAGCAGCCCAGTTCAGTGAAGCCTTTCTGAAAGCCCTTCAGGGAGGCAGCATGCTGTGGCCTTTACCTTATCGTGTATGGGATTTAGAATGATTAATTGGCTTAGTCTGACGAAAGTCAGAGAAACACAAAAACCCAGCGGTTCAGTTAAGTCAAAACATTTTCAAAACCCTGACCTGAAAGGTGAAACAAATGATTTTTCAAAAACAATTTTGTGTTGAAAAACAACTGAATGGAGAATACATTTATTTTACAAACAGACAAACATGAAAAAAAAAAATGCTAGCCTAACTACAAGTAGAAGTGTGCAAACAACAGATAATGTAGCTCTGGAATAATTCTGAGGTTTTGTCAAACCAAAAGTTCTCCAACAAAGGTTTACCTTCATTAATAGGGGCTAATGTATTCAACAACCACTCTTTTAGTAGATAGAGTCTGAGCATGAGACATAGTCCTAAGTGGCTGAAATGACTGGCAGAATGTGTATTATTTTTACATGGCACGACATTGCTTTGTAAATTTAAAATGACATGAGAATGAGTTATGTGCGGAGAAGCCTTATTATGAAGCTGTAAGTACATGCTGGATATGCTACTGATTAGAATGGCACCCAGGAGAATAGGGCTAACAACATCAGCACAAAGTAAATGTATATGTAGCTTTGTTTCATTATAATGAAAAGACAACTCTCAAAATGATATGTCTGTATCACTATAGTACTATGTGTGATTAATCTAATCAAATGTACAGATCCTTATTGAAAGGCTGATATCAAATATTAAAATAAATAAGTACCATATTCTAGCAGTGGGATTTATGAGCTATTTTTTTTTTCTGTAACAGAATGCTAGCATCTGGAGGACGAACAATACTTAAGTCATTGCTCCAAAACCAGAGACAAGGATTCTCTGACAGAAAACACAATGTGGCACTAGTGAAATAAAACCAATATTGAGTTTTCTTTTTCACACTCTCCTTTTTTAAGGGAACTACAGTTCATAAATTAGCAGGATGCTTTCTCCAAGCACTAACGCAAGGCAGATCAATACTTGATGATTTTTAGCTTTTTATCAGTGTCATGGATGGAAAGAAGCCTCGTTTTAGTTTGAGCAGATTGTCATGTGTGCTTATGCTGCAAGATTCCCTACTGATATTGTATAATCGGCTAGAGAGCCACATCTCTGCTACGGCCTGAACCTTATTTTGGAGACAACCACAGACAGGTTAACCGCATGGCTTTGTAAAAACTGTGTGCTTCTTCAGAGACTGGGACCACAGAATCATCTCCAGAGAGTCAGTATCGTAAACACAGAGCTTTCCTTTAGCCTTGAGATACAAATTGCTGTTATCGCTATATATCTTCTATCCTCTACCCTGTTCTACCCTTGTGTTACTGCCTCCTTAGGAGTCATTGTATTCCTCATTTGGAAGTCACTTTGGAAAATCACGTCTGCTAAATGAATAAATATAAATCTTGGCAAGTTTACAGGCCTGTTATGTGCCCTCGTTCAATGGTGTCCTTATTCCACAAGTATATCTGCCACTGCTGTTGTGTTGTGCTCTGCATGTTCACAAAAAAAACACACTATGTGCTCTGCAAAATCACGCTATCAGTAGCATCAGTGTGCATATACTATCTAGATTATCAGATTAGCTTCATTATCAATAAGCCGGCAGGCTGTCATTTTAATTAAAACTTTGCAATATTTCTTCACTTGCAGAAAAAAGAAAATTGGCATAGCACTCTTCCAAACATCCATTTACAGAATATAGCTCCAACTGGAACTGTAAAGTAAACAAACAAACCACGTCTCAAAATCATGCTTAAATCACGAAACGCTGGAAAACAGCCCTCAGGCCTTGATACTTCATGGCAAGGAGATGCACGGTTAATCACAACTGTGCACCAACCAGTGTGTCCTCAGCAGACCTCTGGGAAACCCTGACTTGTAGAGTCAAAAGCTTCCAAGCCCAGGCTCATAATGCGTGACAGAGCTATTATCGGTCATTTCACAGCTGCAATGTTTGATTGTGCCCCACATAAATGGATGCGTAATTACATTGACAACATTTTTCATATACAGCATGTTGAATGGGGAGTCACTGTATTTTGCAAATGACACACAGAAGGGGAAAAGGATATGGGCGACTGTAGTCAGCCTATCTTTGGGGACTGGTGGAGAAAAATGCAGAAATGTGGTCAAAGAGATGTTTGTTAATGTCAGGTGGAGTACCGCGCATGATGAAACCAGCATACAAATAAGCCCACACCTTTATCAGGCCAATCTGGCCCATGTAAAATTTGGAAAATGTGCTATAGGGCCTGATTCAAGCCCGTCTCTCTCTCTCTCTCTCTCTCTCTCTCTCTCTCTCTCTCTCTCTCTCTCTCTCTCTCTCTCTCTCTCTCTCTCATTATGCTGCAGTGAAACAACAAAGCTTTGCACTAGAGTTTAATGTACTATCACACTCAATCTACAGGCTTATTTAGCCCACACCAACCCCCTTCCTTAATTCTTTGTCTTTTCATCAGTTGAGAAAAATAGATGTTCTTTCATCCTGCTGCTTAGGTAGTTTTATTAAAGGATTACGCTACCATGCCTAGCTACAGTACTACATTTGCTGTTACACTCTGTAATTCCATTGTCCAGCCAGCGTGCAGCTTTAAGTCGTGCACTAACCTCTGTGTAGTCTGACATATTGGATGATGGTAAGTAGGGCTCTGTCTGTACATTCCTTCATTCAAAAGTTGAATTTTAAATATCCTCAATGTTTTACTTGATCATCTGGTGACAGCTTCAATATAGTAGTGCTATAACTGCGCTCTATTGATTTCCACAGGCTTTACAAACGACCAAGAGGGCTGAATCAGCCAGTCAATGTATAGGTGCAAATTTAACCTCTCTCATTTTGCCAGCAGTCTTTTTGTGTACTGCCTGACAACTCAAACAGCCATTCCACTATCATTGAAACTACAATATACAATTGAGTGCATAAGTTTGCATGTCCCTTGTGAAATGTATACAAATAGGCTATAAGGTCTTTTTTTATTTCGTACTGCCCTTAGATATTTCCCAAAAGTCAAAGTGATAGTGAAACCAATCATCCTTTTCAACAGTGTGCATCTCATTATTTCTTAATGCATCATTTTTCCTTATTGAGCATTAATGAATGTTTGCGCCTTTTGTAATAGTTGTGTATGAGTCCCTTAGTTATCCTCAGTCACTGTTGGGAACAGCTTAAATGATTCTGGAAAGTCAAAAAACATGCAGTAGCTGGAGGGTTTTTTTAATTTTTCAATGGGCAGCTTCATTACTCGGGACAAATCAGGGACAAATCAGGGACTTAAGTGTCTAATTTCTCTTTTCATTGCCATTGAGGTTCTAAAGCAACCTGATTAGTTGATTACGTAACTGTTGATTACCCCTGTCATCGTGATACATCCTGCTTATCACTGTGTAACTCTGCTGCAAACAGATGTAACTTTGTCTTTTCATTTCAGATGCCCACCATAAACCACTGCATGCCACCCATGAAGAAAGGGAACTTGGGTGTGAATCGTTGTTTTGGCAATGATTGTTCTTAATGGTTGCACCTGAAATTACATGCAGTGCTGCCGATTAGCCAGGTCAGTGCATTTGGCAGATGTTCAGGCCACAGCTCTTTTGCTCAGCACGAAAAAGAGCGAGCAGAAACAGAGGTGGCCAAATAATCCACTTTGGCAACTGTCCAATGTTGGCTGGATATTTTTTTTTTTTATCTATATTTAGGTTTCCAACACCGACAAATAATGCAAGCATGGATTAGTATAGGTATTCAGGCTTAGTTTAAGGGATAGTTCACAAAAAATGAAAATTCTGTCATTAATTAGCCTACTCACCCTCATGGTGTTCCAAACCCGCAAGACTTTCGTTCATCTTCGGAACACAAATAAAGATTTTTTTTATGAAATATGAGAGATTTCTGTCCCTCCATAGACAGCTACACAAATGACACTTTGATGCTTCGAGAAGTTCATAAAGAGATCGCAAAACTAATCCATATGAATTGAGCACTTTAGTCCACATTTTCTGCAGAGACTTGATCGCTTCCTATGATGAACAAATTGAATTTAGGCTTTTATTCACATATAAACATTGATCAGCAAACAGAAACAGAAACTTAACCTAACCTGCTTGAACGCACGAGAACAAACCTCTTGCGGAAGCTCATTGGTTCTTGCACGTCAAGCGTTGTGTCTCTTCAGAAAAATTTGGACTAAACCTCTGAATTCATATGGTTTAGTTTTATGACTTCTTTATGAACTTTTTGAAGCGTCCGTGTCAGTTGCGTAGCTGTCTATGGAGGGACAGAAAGCTCTCAGATTTCATCTAAAGATCCTTTGTGTTCGGAAGATGAACGAAAGTCTTACAGGTTTGAAACGACATTAGGGTGAGTAATTAATGAAGGAATTTTCATTTTTGGGTGAACTATCCCTTTAAAAGTAACCATATTTAAATTTTCCAGTACTGTAGTGAAAAACATCAAGAACAAAGGAACCGAGTAAAAGAAAACTGCTAGCTATCATTAAGCTAATTTTGCCTTTTTGACTAGGTTGGATTAGCAGCCCTGCGACGGATCTCCCTCGACCCTCCCTTGACCCCTCCCTTGCCGCTGGTAGCCATGGCAGGCTGAAGGATGGAGCAGACTGGAGCAAATCTCACCTCAGGCAGCGGCATGCCGTTGATGATGAGGTCAGGCTGCTGAGGGCCCTGCCCTGTGAAGGTATGGTGGAAGCCATGGTTGGGTGCAGCATTCCTGGAGTTCTGGTTCTCCACGTTGAGGAAGGTGCTCTCGGAGCGCCTGCAGCCCAGCGGCAGAGTCTGCTGGTGGTAGTCGAAGTAGTTGAGCGAAGAGGTGAGAGACGAACAACTCACCACATTCATCTTGTCCGTCTCCTCCACGTCCCGCGGCACCAGCCGGATGTCGTTCTTGCTCAGCTTCTTCTTCTTGCTGGTCTTCTTCTGGTTGCCGTAGGAGTACTCCGCCACCCTGCGCAGGTACAAGAAACTGAACAGACTCAATAAAGCAGTGCTCTTCCTTCATCACTGCACACACAGCCAGCACCAGGTCCTCGCCTGGCTCGGGCTGAGGTGCCAGACCCATATACATTGGCAGCACAAGAGAGATCGGCCACATTCGAGCGACCTCCGGCCGCCAATGGAGCCGACATCCCTCATTTGTTTGCATTTCCATGCTCGGCGATTCAACTTGTCACAAACACACATACACAATGCAAACATGCTAAACCACAGAAGCACACACAGCGACAAATGATACTAAGTGTAAGCAATAATATTCAAAGCAAAGCCCGCATTTGTCTGTTTTTTTTTTTTTTTTTGCTCGTGTTACAAACCAGCCCGCTGGCAGGTGGGTTGTGAATTTCAATTCTCTGAGCTACACTCTGTGGCTACTGTTAACTTGATTTGAGGGTTTTGATTCTAATCACAGTAAATGAGAAACTTTGAGATCTTACCCTGAAGGATGCTTAAGTTGCAATTTAAACATAAACTTATGAGCTCATAAAGAAAGTTAGTGTAGTTATATCTGAGCTATTCCCCCTGACCCCTCTCTCTTTTTTCCAATGAGGATCATTACATCTTATGTCCTGAAACAATTTTACACTTATTTCTTTCTATGTCCTTGGAAGGGCACACATTCATCGGAACTTACGGCTTTAGCTTAATGATACGCTGGCTCTGCCTGCAAAACACAAAGCTCCTCTTTCTGTGCCTTTCATTTGGATTCAGCCTGTGCCTCCCTGCTCTTTACTTTTTTCTGGCTCGGAAAAATGATAACGGTGCAGGACCTTATCTTTTTAGGAGGCATCTAAAAGCATTTTTTCCTCTGTGCGAGTTAAAGCACACACATTTTTTATTTGATTTTAAATTAGGCGGCCCAAAGCATTCTTAATAGCTGGTCGAAAACAAATACTATTATGTTGTCGATGGAATAGTGGATTTGTTTCTTTTGTTAAAGAGATTAAATTGCAAATATGTAAGAAGAGATTTAGAGTGGTTACTTTCTGGAGGCTCTTCATATTTAATATGATGATGTGAATTATTATTATGGATATTATTAGGTGATGGTGTTGTCTGTGTTGTTTTAATAAAACTATTTGTTTGTGTTCTGTAAACTGCAACAGCATCAGTGTATTTTATTTAACTGTGTTAATAAAGTCGTCTCAATGGTCTGTTTGGTCATATGTGTTTTGGCTTTCGTCGCAGTGAACACAATCCAAAGAATCTCAGATGAGCCAGAAAGGAGAGTCTGTGAGCACTGCAGAGGAAAACCGTATCAAGCACTCTCACTAACCCCCTGTTGGGAGAGCTGAAAGCCTCCGTCAGGTTTCTATCAGGAGAGGAAAATAAATGTTAACACCAGCAATCTAAACACAGGCCATCTCTAACCATCTTGCGATGGTAGATACTCTGCGTGACTAAACATCGAAATCACGATCTAGCCTTCTTCAAAATGTTCGATTGCATACATCTCTGTTAAGATGGATCATTTACTGTATGCTGCTGCATTACAAGACAGAAACGTCAACAACGATTTGAGGTAAAAATATGCTAATGGTTTCAGGTTAAATTTGCAAAAGCAATTTATATGGAAATGCTGAGTGGTAATGTAGCAGAGGGAAATCAACACAGTGGCCAATGTTACAGATTGATAAGTATTCATATTACAGAAGATTAACAAAATAATATTATCCCCTACACACTATGTCAAAGACTATTACAGGTCTATACATTTGCATGATTTACCTTTTATGAGCATAATTGTTATTATGAAAGTGTGATTGTTGCCACAGCAACATTTGGTTACTATGTCATTGCTATTGTTTATATATATATATATATATATATATATATATATATATATATATATATATATATAGTGCACCTCTACGATCACAACCATAATATGTTGTCATTCAACCCATAAACACAATCTCTAAATATGTTTTCTAGTCAATATTTTGATTAGAGCAAATTTGAGAGAAGACCTAGAGGTCATAAAATTACACCAATAATGTATGCAGGCTCCAGTCTCAGTGCAGATGGTGTGTATGAGGAAAGGCCTGTGTTTGCTTACTCTTCCTTACTTATAATGCATCAGTCACAAGTAAGGGTACACATATAAAGTTGTTTTTGCTTATTTTAGAGCGCACATTTAGCTTGTACTTTTCTATGTTTTACTTATTTCAGAGATAAATCACAAAACTTAGGTTTAATTGCTGCTTACATTAGGCCTAAGTATTAAGTATATCATTAGGTGATAAGTTGGAATGGTTGGAAACAAAGAGGTTAGAAGAAAATTGTGAAAAGAATTACGTAAATCTTTCTTTTGGTATTGCTATTGTACCGCTATTTGTTTACAACATATTTTAATACATTTATTTTGAGCTCAACAAGGCTCTCCTCGTACGAATTAAAAGAAAATGATGCAGCTTAGTCAGTAATATTTATGATGGTATAAATATAATAATAATGATAAACGGATGTAATGATTACTAAAATTATATCATGTTACGCTTATTTATGTCATCAGTAATTGCAGCAGCAGAGCAAGGCCTGAAGCGCATGCACAGTTGACGACACAGCGCGTGCACAGCCAATATTCACATCAAACATGCTCTCCTATGTCTTGATCATTATGCTGTATCGTCCATTTATTATTGTATGCTGATTCATTTGTACTAGGCTACAAATCAGGATAGTAAACTAGACCAGAGTGCGAATTATGGGATGGTTGGTCTGACCCCGTAAGTAAGGCCTGAACTACAATTATTTGTCGGCCTTTCCATATTTTACATGTTCACATTTAATTTTTCGTTTTTTTTTTTTTTTTTTTCATTTTAAAACAATGCTGGCGAAATTTCTGCCAGTAATTTTCAAAGCCAATTATGTAAGTCTTGCGCAACCAAAATTGTTCTTTGGCGCCCCTAGCAGCACAGCTAACTACCAACTACCTAAAGATGTTTTAAATATACAAACTTTGTTGTTATTTACTTATGTAAATAATGATAAATGGTTAATGTGATCAAACAAACAGTAGGCTTAACGTTACTAGTTATGTTGTGTCGACTGGCGATATTCCATTCCGTCCTAACGGAAAGAACTCGGGTAACGTACTGTTGCTATGGTTACCACCTCAGGTGAACAATTTCCGTCGGTGAGCTTGTGTTTAGGTTTTGGGGTTAGGCGGCCTTGCTTTGATTAACTCTGTTTTAGGCCAGTTAATAATTCGCACACTGAACTAGGTTGTTTTGAACTTAAAAGAATGTATCAAAGATTGTTTGGGTACCTGCAGTTGTATGTTCGGATTTCCTTGTTATCCCTTTTGCACTTGACTGCCACAAATATCATTGTGACAAACAGGATGACTGCGATAGAACCCAGGGCAATGATGAAAATGAGAGACAGGTTGACGGGTCCGATTTGCTCCTGTGCATTGAGATCAGGGGAGAGATAAATGACAATATAGGCAGATGCAGATAGAGAAGTTTGGCCGTGGTCGTGCGCCACCACCGTTATTTGATAGGATGGTTTCGCGTTCTCCCCAAACGTCTTAGTGGTTCGCACCTCTCCGTTTATCTGGTCTATTTCAAAGAATGCCATGTCTCCTTCTGAAATTGAATACGTTAACCTTCCGTTTTCCCCCTCATCGTAATCATCAGCTTTTATTTGCGTAACCAAATAACCAACTCCAGCATTTTTCGGAATTGACACCTCCGCGGTGCCATTGACCAGGGGCGGGGTGGTCATCACTGGTGTGTTGTCATTTACATCCAGTACAACAATGCGCACGGTGGCGTTGCTGGTCAAAGGTGGATCTCCCCCATCCTTCGCAGAGACTTTAAACTCAAAAGTCCGCGTATCTTCGTGATTAAAAGCCCTAACGCCGTATATTTCGCCATTTGAGTTCACAGTAACGTAAGATTCCACAGACATGCCCCGCACTTCCGATTTGATGATTTCATATGACACAGTGCCATTCATGCCCAGGTCAGGGTCCCTGGCGGACACCGCCAGCAGAAACGCACCTGGGACGTTATTTTCGAGGACCATGGCTTGATAATGTGGCTTAGTGAAGTACGGGGGGTTGTCGTTTTCATCCGTAACTTTCACTGCAAAAGATTTCGAGCTTCTTAACGGGGGATATCCGCTGTCCTCGGCTAGAATTGTCAAATTGTATATGTCTCTCTGCTCCCTATCCAGGCGGCCATCAACAAGTAAGGTGGAGAAGCTCTCGAACTCGTTGAGTCTAAAAGGCACATTGCCCTGCAGTCTGCACTGCACTTTTCCATTCGCTCCCGAATCGTTGTCTGAGACTCTCACCAGAGCTATTACATATCCTAGAGGAGCGTTTTCGCTCACCTCTACAATCTCACTGTTTTCTGACAACAGTTTGATTTCTGGCGCGTTGTCGTTTATGTCGATGACATTAACAATCACTTTGCAGTGGGCAGGGATTGAATTTGGACCCAGATCTTTGGCTTGGACATCAATTTCGTGGACGTGCAATTCCTCGTGGTCCAAAACGCCATTCACGGTGATTACGCCCGTTTTAGGGTCGATTTTAAACATTTGTTTGGTCCGGTTGGAGACAAAGTTTATGAATGAGTAAACCACCTCGCCATTGGTTCCTTCGTCCGGGTCCGTAGCGTTCAAGTCTATGACTAACGTACTTATGGGGGAATTCTCCAGCACGTTAACAGTGTATACTGGCTCATCGAAAACTGGGTTGTTATCGTTGGAGTCTATGACTTTAATATTAAGTTGCACAGTCCCAGACTTTGGGGGGTCTCCACCATCCTCCGCTGTGAGTTCAAACGTGTAACGCGACTGCGTCTCTCTGTCTAAAGTCTTTTCCACCACAAGTTCTGCGATTTTGGACCCGTCTCCTCTCGTCTTAATCTCGAGACCGAAAATATCATTAGGGGTAATTGTGTACGTCTGAATGCCGTTGCTCCCCGAGTCCGGATCGCTTGCCCCCTCTAGGGGAAATCTGGTACCGGGAGCGGCATTTTCCGAGATTTCTATGTCAATGTGGTTGGTGGGGAAGCGGGGCGCGTTGTCGTTTACGTCGATAATCTCAATTTTAATTACGCAGATCTCCATCAAGTTCGACATCACCTCCAACGAAATAAAACACTTCGGTGTCTGTCGGCAAACAGCATCCCGATCAATTTTTTGCTTTGTGATGAGCAGTCCGGCGGGGCTCAGATTAACCCATCGCGGCTCGGAATTGGAGATAACCCGTAAATAAGGCTGTCGGTTTCCCAGTGCAAAACCCGCAACTTTTGCGTCCGCCGTCACGTTGGCTATCTTTGTGCCTGGACGCAGCTCTTCTTCCACGGTGTATTTCAAATTGAAAACGGCATTGACTCCAGCCCAGCACAAGAGAAAGCACAAAAACATTTGTACGAAATCCATGTCCTTGGAATGCATGATAGCCTACCTGTTGATGTATGTCTTCACACGCTCATTTGCATGATCTTTTATTAACATTTAAACCTATGCACAAAAATAATAATAAAAAAGCTCCAATAAGTCAAACGAACAAAATCACAGTCTGGTAGATATCCTTTAGAATGAACGAAAATGTTTATGTCTGCGATGAAATTCATCTGACTTGTACTGATTACGCAGTTAATAACTTCCATTTACTTTATCGAAATATTATCAGGCCACCCATCTCTTGCATTATTTTTGAAAAACATATGAAGAAAACTGGTGAATAATTCTTCATATAATGAATGTGAAAACATTGTGAACGAAAAACATGGCTTCAACATGAACATTTGTGTAGTTCAGGATAACCGAGATGTAAACCGACCATTTTGAGGCAGTGAAAAAAATATTAAATACAAATGTAGGCTAAATGTCCGCTGGAAGGTCCTCAACTTGTGAATGAATGAAAAGAAGGATCCAATTCAAAAATGTTTGCTCTCAGTATCATGATTCGCGATGAACACTTGACATTGAGTTAAAACATCGCTCGTGCCTAATCAATCCATTTAATGATGTTAAGTTTGGATGTCTCCTCCTTGATCCGCATTTATGTCCATGCACATATCCAACTGAAACCACAGTGATTCCAATTTCAGAAGGAAAAAATCAGTACAATCTCTGAAACTGGAACAATGATGGAAAACCAATATTATTAAAATATCAGTCCAGTTCACAATTCAGTGATATTCCCATTCGAGCAAGAGGTGGGTGTCTTGTCCAGTGAAGATTTCTCTCGACAATTTCTTGTATGAAGGTATTTCAGCTGGCCTTAGTCCAGAAGAATGAAACTAAATCCGAATAAAATACTAAGGAAAGATCAGTGGGAAAAAAATCAAGCATTTGTAAGTGCAGCTGGCTCGTCTCGCCGTGATAAAAGCGCCCGATCAGAAATATCCAGCCTCTGGATGAAGCGAAATAGTTCTTGATATAGTTCTTAAATGTGTATCACTGAGGTAAACGCACGGCGCTCATCTTCAGCGCATACTGTCGAATGCACAGCTCAGTGTCTCGCGCTCAGTCTCAGGACCCGCAATCCCCACAGCCAATCAGAGGGTACACTGGAGAGCTGGATTTGCTGGTGGGTGGGGCAAAACTACAGATATGAACTCGGCCAACTAGCTCTAGTTCATGCAACACACAGCATGTTACGCGTGCCAGTTATGTCTGGACATACAGTGTTTGAATTGTACAATTTTTTTTTCATTTTTTTTATAAGGAATTCCCGTAAGCAAATTTCAAGGTGCATTTAGTTGAGGTAGATAATGTCTTATAAAGAAACACGCTTATTCTTGTTTTTTCTATATCTATATATTTATCTTTTTTCCCCTAATGATTCGTCCGATTTTTCGTGTTGCGAAATTATTCCTCACCAAAAAAATTATTTTTCACGAATTCCGGTCTTTATTAAACTAAGTTTTGTAGGCTATAGTTTACCCTAATTTAGAGAAGGTAATGTATGCTATTAGATCTATAATAACGATACGATTTATGTCTATCCAAATCAAAAGTTGACTATTAATATTCTCAAGCGAAAGGCTAACTGGACGACTCTTGATAATGCTACCTAATCAATATATTCAAAATTAATCAATTTTATAGTATTTTCTTGACCTAAAGCAGGTGTGCATCTATTTCATCCGCTGGCAGAAAGGACCCATGCTAGTCTATATCAGTTTCATTAGTAGAAATGCCTGCCTAATTTTAGATCAGACAGATCTGAGTATCCATCCAGCCTGATACCTTCGGCAAATAGCCTACGTTTTTTACACACTCGTCTATAAGAGATTCAGTAAGATGTAAAGGGGAGATGCACGTGTTGCGCTTGGAGTAGCTGTGTTAAGCTGTGTTTCAGGGAGCTGCCTTTCATTCCCATCACTGATGACGGCCACAACATAATATCAATGACTCTCTCTCTCTCTCTCTCTCTCTCTCTCTCTCTCTCTCTGTGACACGCACAGACACAAAGAAATAGAGGCGCGCTCGCGCGTAACATGAAATATGATTAGGTTACTAAGGGACAAATAATATTCATTATATTGTTAGTAATTATTGCATTATTATAAATCCGCGTATTTTTGTCATTACTTATTCCTTGTCAATATGACATAGGCTAGGATATACTGCGCCTTTTTTGTATTATTTTAAATTCCTCAGTATCTGGCTCATGAACACGCACAAAGAAGAGTCAGGAGTCATGTGCACACATGACAGCATGTTGAGGTTAAATCGTGTTTAAAGTCACAAGGCTGACACCTAGCGGCCGACACCACTTTCACCTCATATATGAAAAAACTATTTTTTGTTTGTTTGTTTGTTTGTTTGTTTGTTTGTTATGCTCAGACATAAATGTTGGAAAACTAAAAATACAAATGTACAAATTTATATTGATGCTAAGACCCTATTTAGTATAGGCTATTGGCCTATTATAGGTGTTTAAACTTATAAGATTACACAATAACAATGTATTTTATTTATTTATTTATCTATGTATCTAGTTAGTTAGTTATTGAATGAAACATTATTGCTGCCACTTGATACAATTAATCTGTATATTCCTGGCGAAGTCGATTCCAAAAGATTTTACTTGACTGACCAGAAACATTGCTTCTTTGTTTGCCATACAGCCATAAAAGTTCTCAAGCAGTCATATTAATGAGCAAGCACAGATTTCATCATCTTTAAATATTCCAGTTCATGTTTGTTTCCAGCTTGAAATGCTTTAGGGACAGCTGTCAACCTGTTGCTCTGCTGACTGTTGAAACCTGCCTTGCTTCCTAAGCAAAAACAAGATACTGAAGGTGTATTTCACAGCTAGTTTTATCATCTTGGTGTAAGAAAGATTGAATTGAGGATGACTGTTATTTTTCCTCGAGCCTTTTAAAATTTAGCAGTGCTATGTTCCATCAATAAAACTATGAAGGAAATGGTGTATGTGTGCAATGGACTCCTGCTTTGACAAGTTGTTTACCTCACTTTCCTCACACAATACAAGTTCACGTGTTTTGACATGCACCTTCACTTTGACACTCATCACAGGTGAATAGATTTAGCTGTTTGTCAATATCAACACACACAGAATCCATTACGCTATTCACATTTTTATGCTCAAATGAAGAGATTTGTTGATTACTGTTGTGCAACATTCCTTTAGTAGCCTAGGCCTAGCCTATAAAAGCCTCATTCTTTGAATTGTCTTTGATAATACGACAGCATGTGGAGATTTTGATTCTGCAATAAGTAATGCATACGGATGGGGTTTTAATCTTGCGGTGTTCCATTCATTGTAATGGAAGAGAAATGACCATCAAAGACAGAGTGATTGTAGCCCAGTGGGAAGAGATAGCATAAAATGGATCCTGCATCAAAAAAGCAGTGATGGCTCTCAAATAAATAATAACACTGCATAGAAAAACAAATCCTTTCCAGTGTGGGTTAGGGTAGAAAAAGAGCTAGAAGAATGGGGGATCTGTCTTTCTACCTACCAGGCTGTCCAAATATATTTTCGTATGAAAAATACTTTTGTAAATGATGCTATAATATTGTTTATATAATTCATGTATAATTTATTTACGTTCTCTAAAATCACTTTCATAATTGAGAATTCAAGTTGTGTCTGTTATTTTTGTATTTATACATTATTTTATTTATTATACAGTACTTTTATTTTGAAGGCTTGGTTCAAGTTTATGCGCAAATTAAATCGAAGAATGTAGCTTCTGATTTGACATCATTTCGGGAAAAAAATCAGGCCGAAACGAAGTTTTTTCGGAGTTCGTTTTTGGAGTTCGAACATCGAACTCTTTTAAAACAGCTTTGCCAAAGCGAACTTTATGGAAAACTCAGAGAAACACTGTTTTCATGTTTAATGTGGTAAAGCTGTTTGATTTTAAGCTATCTGTTGTATAAAGTGAAATATAAATAAACGTGATGTGTTACATATTCATCTAACAATTGCTCTCAGCAGCGTGGACGGCGTCATAAGTTCATAACAGTATTTCGAACTTCGTTTTACCCCTAAATCAAGAGCAAAAAAAGATTTTCGAGTGAGTACTATATCGATGCCTTTAGTTCCTGCAAGCACGGGCATCATGCCTTGATAAACGCTTATTCTCGTCAAAAAAAGGACTTGAACTCTAATAAGGAAGATTCAAAGACTAATTCTCTTTCTCGCAGCATGCAGCCAATGAGTTATTTTGTTTTATTGTTCTGTATTTTGTGTCAGCAGAATGCCATTACATCTGTTGCGCACGCTTTTGAGCATACTTTCGCTTTGCTAATGTGATTTCTGTATTTGGTTGTGTTATTCTGTGTTTAGTTTTCACAGTGGATTTAGAGAAAAGTCTTCTAATTAACCAGTAGCAAGATAACCACTTGTGTCTGCTGCGTATGCTTGGAGGGAGATGCAACTTTCTTAGCGTGTTGCTGCAGTGTTGCTGCATTGTTTTCGGCCCAGTACCCCTCTAACTGCTAGGACCCTTTGTGTGAATTGCTAAGTAAAGTAGCTCAAAGGTACACACAGTCTGCAGTCCATGCTACTTTGTGCAGCGGGAGCCACTCAATCATGCAGTGGTTTTGAACTTTTTTAAGACACTTTTTTTGCTCCCAGACTTGAGCCAACACTTTCCACAGTACATAGAGAATAACTGATTTGATGCTATATTTTGCTGCTAAAGCATGTCACACTTCTGTAGCCAGTCCCTTCTGCTCACTTTGAAAAGAATATCTTGCTCTGCTGATATGTTGCTGTCTTATTACCCTTAGTGTGCAGCAGCCTATATTCTACTGAATAGCATGGGCGTTTACCGAGACTCAAATCTACAGGTGTCATTTGGAAGAGAGAGAGAGAGGGAAGAGCATGATTTATGGCGCGATGGAGGCTCTTTCTTTGGCTGGATGTAGCTACAAAGAGGACTACTCCATTATGGTCTTCATCTTAGGGTATTTCAGGCAATAGATTTCCTCCTATGATCGTGGGTGGAAGCAGACAGCAAGATGACTGACAGGGCCATCCTCAGTGTAGCCTTGTCCTGCTATCTGTGCCTTGATACATTGTGTTAAAACATCTTCTGTCCATCTGAGCACCCCTGCTAAGCAGGAGGGGGGCATCAGTGCATCAGTGATGGAGCTCACAATATTAAAATGCTTGTTGTTTGTCTCTTAGTAAAATGGAGTAACAAAGGGCAGTCTTTTTATTTGAATTACAGACTATTCATGTTTAGCACATTGTTGTTTGTGTAATATTTTAGTTTCATGTGCATATATTTGTTAGGAGATTGAGTGTCGTTTTCAGCTATTACTGAGCGCTATTACCATCTTCTGCCCTTTGTTGTGTCTGGCACAAACTGCTAAGCAGAGGTCATGATAAAATATTTGGTATTGAGCCGAGCTACCCTGCATTGCTGATGAGGACCTTGAAGCACATCCTTAAATGTTTTATTGACAGTAGAAAGTATACAGGAATAATTCTCCCGCTTAGCCTTGTCTTGTCTCCTTTTTCCATAACCTGGCAGATGGAGAACTTGGCAGAACTAGAACTGGAGAATAGTAACTTTATTTATATAGCACAGTTAAAAACAACACAAGTTGACCAAAGTGTTTTACATTGTAACACAGAACACAGAAGGAGAAAAGATCTAATCTGAAAAAGAAGCATCGCATAGGCAACACGTATAGTAAAATTATCACTGATTAAAATCTATTGATAACAGATGTGTTTTAATTTGTCCTTTAAAATCTTGCACAGAAGCGGCGTCTCTAATATGTTTAGGCAAACTATTCCAAAGTTTAGGCGCTGCTACAGCAAAGGTGCAATCTCCTTTTTGATTTCGATGTGTCCTGTGTATTTTGAGTAGCTTCTGAGTCGCTGATCTCAAACTTCGTCCAGTCTGATATTCAGTTAAAAGATCTGACAGATAGGCCGGTGCGAGGCAATTGATACGTGATTATTAACATGTTACTTTAAACACAACAACTGTTTCCACTGCTACCTCTAAAAGCTATTCTAAGGCTCTGAGAGGTTTTAGCAATGGCTGTATTTAAGATTTCATTAGGAAGAAAAAAAATGTTTGTAGTGTGAAATGAAACTGCTGTTAACTGTTGTTGGCAACTGTTTACACAGCCTGAGTAAAGACTGGCACAATACCAGAAAACCATTTGCTTCAGTCATCATTTTTCAACAGAGCATATTGTGTCATGTTTTTACAGATGTTTTACTTTGAAGATATTTCATTTTTATAGTGAGTTAAATTGCAATGTGCAAAAACGAATGACTATTTAAAATGAAAAGTCATAAATGTGTTTGCATGTATTTAGATGACAACATGTACTATGCTATTAGATTAACTCTAAATTATAAGCAATTAGTCAGTTTAAATTATTGAAATAATATTGTCGGCATGGCCTTGTAATGTCCAACTAGCAGCAAGAGCTGGAGAGGGAATACTCAAGGGATGAAATGTATACAGTGGTGCCAGTCACGTCGTAGGATTCATCACTGTAACTGGCACTCGGCACAGCTGCAACCAATTAGATTTCACTCCACTCTAGGCCCAAACAAGATTGAGCTGTATTCACACTTCATAGTGGAACTTATGATGGCTGCAAGTGAGACTAATAATTAGTAACCCAACATCCCATTTATCTTCACTATGACATGT
This sequence comes from Meda fulgida, assembly GCA_030578275.1. Classification (NCBI taxonomy): domain Eukaryota; kingdom Metazoa; phylum Chordata; class Actinopteri; order Cypriniformes; family Leuciscidae; genus Meda; species Meda fulgida. The sequence goes on from CM060629.1 coordinate 22,466,242, forward strand.
TTAAGAGCACTGTGATCTATTTATGCAAGATTAATTTGAATATTTCAGCATTTAGATATCAATTAATACATGTAGTTCCACCATCTTTATGGAAAATGTAATCCCTTTACGGCTCATGTTTCTCTAATTGCCGTAATGGCTTTTAAAACATACCTCTTGATAGTGAGTTTTGAGAGATGAAATAGTTTAATAACAATGCAGATTTATCTTAAAGGGATAGTTCTGAAAAATGAGAATTTAAAAGATTTTGGTTTGGATTTACAAGGGTCAGTAAATGATGACATAATTGTGACCTATCCCTTTAAGGGCCCATAAAATCATTTAAGTGCAGTCTTCTTTTCCTGAGCTGTTCAAAGTGTTTCTGATGATTGTTAGAAGGCTGCATGACTGACTGAGATTGCGAACAGGAACATGGTTTGTGTAACATCAGCCACACATTATTAGCTGTTTGATAACATAATCAAGCAAAAGGCTAATCGTATTAATTACCGCTATGTGTCTGACGTTGTAAAGAGCGATACCATTGTGCAGAGTTTACCTCGGTAAGTTGGCTGAGTGGATCTCTGAGCTGGCGTTAGTGGAGGTGGGGCTAATTTGAATATTTATGGACCCGCAAATGAAGCAAGTATGTAGAGTTGCATTCAAGCTATTTTAAGGCATGAAGATTTTTTTTTTCACGGGGAAAAAAAACTTTTAAATGTGTCATTTTGATCATCAAAGAAGAGTTTTAAGGTATAAAATTATTGACTTCAGGGGGACTTTAATAATAAACCTTAACTTTTTAGCTAATACAGGTCCTTCTCAAAAAATTAGCATATTGTGATGAAGTTCATTATTTGCCATAATGTAATGATAAAACTTAAACTTTCAAATATTTTAGATTCATTGCACACCAACTGAAATATTTCAGGTCTTTTATTGTTTTAATACTGATGATTTTGGCATACAGCTCATGAAAACCCAAAATTCCTGTCTCAAAAAATTAGCATATTTCATCCGACCAATAAAAGAAGTGAATTTAATACAAAAAAAGTCAACCTTCAAATAATTATGTTCAGTTATGCACTCAATACTTGGTCGGGAATCCTTTTGCACAAATGACTGCTTCAATGCGGCGTGGCATGAAGGCAATCAGCCTGTGGCACTGCTGAGGTGTTATGGAGGCCCAGGATGCTTCGATAGCGGCCTTAAGCTCATCCAGAGTGGTGGGTCTTGCGTCTCTCAACTTTCTCTTCACAATATCCCACAGATTCTCTATGGGGTTCAGGTCAGGAGAGTTGGCAGGCCAATTGAGCACAGTAATACCATGGTCAGTAAACCATTTACCAGTGGTTTTGGCACTATGAGCAGGTGCCAGGTCGTGCTGAAAAATGAAATCTTCATCTCCATAAAGCTTTTTAGCAGGTGGAAGCATGAAGTGCTCCAAAATCTCCTGATAGCTAGCTGCATTGACCCTGCCCTTGATAAAACACAGTGGACCAACACCAGCAGCTGACGTGGCACCCCAGACCATCACTGACTGTGGGTACTTGACACTGGACTTCAGGCATTTTGGCATTCCCTTCTCCCCAGTCTTCCTCCAGACTCTGGCACCTTGATTTCCGAATGACATGCAACCACAGAGAAACAGTCCAGTGCTGCTTCTCTGTAGCCCAGGTCAGGCGCTTCTGGCGCTGTTTCTGGTTCAAAAGTGGCTTGATCTGGGGAATGCGGCACCTGTGGCCCATTTCCTGCACACGCCTGTGCATGGTGGCTCTGGATGTTTCTACTCCAGACTCAGTCCACTGCTTCCGCAGGTCCCCCAAGGTCTGGAATTGGTCCTTCTCCACAATCTTCCTCAGGGTCCGGTCACCTCTTCTCGTTGTGCAGCATTTTTTGCCACACTTTTTCCTTCCCACAGACTTCCCACTGAGGTGCCTTGATACAGCACTCTGGGAACAGCCTATTTGTTCAGAAATTTCTTTCTGTGTCTTACCCTCTTGCTTGAGGGTGTCAATGATGGCCTTCTGGACATCAGTCAGGTCGGCAGTCTTACCCATGATTGCGGTTTTGAATAATGAAACAGGCTGGGAGTTTTTAAAAGCCTCAGGAATCTTTTGCAGGTGTTTAGAGTTAATTAGTTGATTCAGATGATTAGGTTAATAGCTCGTTTAGAGAACCTTTTCATGATATGCTAATTTATTGAGACAGGAATTTTGGGTTTTCATGAGCTGTATGCCAAAATCATCAGTATTAAAACATTAAAACACCAGAAATATATCAGTTGGTGTGCAATGAATCTAAAATATATGAAAGTTTAATTTTTATCATTACATTATGGAAAATAATGAACTTTATCACAATATGCTATTTTTTTTAAAGGGACCTGTAAATTGCATACATGAACTTCCTACATTACATATGCCTACCGCTAATACTATTTACAAAAACCTTTGTGTAAATGACGTATGTAATTTTTTTTATATCTGTAATCCAAATTAAAGCCTTGCATAGCATTGCATCCTCACAATTTAGTTGCTTTTAAACTTAGGAAACAACCGACCACCTGCAAAATTACCACATAGCCATTTTGTATCCTTATCTTCTGAGCATTGCAGGCAATGGTCTGAAATATCAGGTAGTAATATCTGCCATCTGGCTTTGAATAGTACACAGCATAAAAGTCAGTAAAAATCACATTTTGATGTTAAACGCAAGTTCTTCTTCAGGGCTGCGTTTCCCAAAAGCATAGTAAGCTAAGCCTAAGTTGACCGTAGACACCATTGGTGGCAATTGACTTGGCAAAACTTAGGCATACGATGCTTTTGGGAAACAGCCCAGAATAGACACCCTATTTAGTTCACTGGCTTTCAGCATCAGATGATAAGGACTCTGAAAGGCCCAGTTTCTACAGTTTCCATTTGAGCGCTAATGTTTAGCATTCATTTTCTCACCTCCCACTACCCAGACAATGTGCATAATCATGTGTTCAATACACCACGAGAGACGGGAATTCCAGTCATGATTACCCCTATATGCAGAAATCAGTGGCCTTTGTTTAGCCGTCAGCTCAAGTGCAAAGACCACCTCGCACAATCATAACCACTAAAAAGTACAATAGCACGGCACGGTCCATTCTCGTTGCCTTCTGAATTACCTGTACTATCTATGGTATTATTTTATGATTATTTTTCATTCCTTTTTGTAAGCCCAGGTTCTGATTGATGTCAGAACATGTAGGCTGAAACACCTGGAAATGTGCAGTCTTGGGCGGGGCAGGCCTTTGACTGATAGCATCAGCAGGATGGAGAGTTTATCAGCCCTCGTCCCCCTGGGTATGTGTTTACAGCTGTTCTCTAGTCAAGACAAATTAGCAGACTATAAGCCATTAGGCCACTTCAGACGCTTTTTTGTGTGTTCGCAAAAGGAGGTTTATGCCCCTATGTGTCTTTGTGTTCTGTTTAGATCAGATCATTTCAGGTAAATGAAAGCCAGTGGGTGCTGAAAGCATAATCGAAAACAGGGCACAGACTTGAATTCGTCTTTGGCACTGCTTGACAGCACGGTAAGAGAACATATGTGACATTAAGTGTATTAATTCACAAGGGCTTAACAGGGAATGACATATTGCTGTTGTTTATTTTCCTTCTAAATATGTCTGTCTTACCTAATATCTAAATTTATATTTTTGAGGAGCTGGGCCAGCTTTATCCCTCATATTACTGCAAATCTCCTTCAGTCTCTCCAGTCAATTGTTAGCTTAATCCACAGAAAGAAAATATGACTGAGTAAAGTGCAAATCATCGCTCTGAATGAAACTAAGCGTGTTTATGTGCTCGTACAGGTCAGGAGGCATCAGCTTTCATCAATAGTTAGATAAATTAAAACACTATGCTCAGTGATGATGGTAGTTTTGAGTGCTTTATGTAATCAGCCTATTTAATCACACAAAGTTATTTTTGAATGCATGCTGGTAAGTTCTTTACACCAGGGTCAATACAGCACGTTATATAAACCTAGTCTTACTGTCATCATAAAGCCTATGTTCTACTTTGCAATTTATTCTGGCCAAGAACCACCCACTTAAACAAGACCATCGGAATATTTTTGAAAGCACTTTCTGTGTCGTTTCTGCATGCATTTTAAGTCGTGCCCTTAACCATTTTGCCCTAAACCATTTTAAACCGTGCCCTCGACTTCATGTGGCGCTGCACAGACCAATCAGCATTTGACTTGAAGCAGTCCATGCTAGTTAGAAATTTTTTCCGACTTGCAACAGCGCAGACGCCACGTCATCATCAAAGTACTGCGAGAGCAATAAAATAGCAGTCGGCTGGCTCGTTCTATGCAGGATCTTCTGAGCGGCTGCACAAGCTCTGATGATGACACAGCTGTTTATCAAGACTGGCCTGATTCACAGATGACAAAGATGGTGTGTGTTTCATGTTTATTTTGACAGTTCCACTAATGCTCACAAATCCGCTTTTCATGTAATCATAATGTTATAATGTGTCATGCTTTATTAAAATTAAACTGATAAAAAAAAATAGACCTTTTTGGTCTATATAAACTAGGCTGTTATTTACTATATAGACTAACACTGTAAAACAATCTTTTTTGATTTTAGTAAACTAAACTTGATTTTTTTGTGTTTATGCAATTGATTCGTCCAATGTATCCCAGATAGCACATATATCCGGGCCTCATCTGGGCCAACCATGGCTCAGTTCTGGCTGTGGCAAAGGTCATATGGGCCGTATCCAGGCCACACACATCAAGCCGGTTTTAGTATGAGTTGTGGCTTGCTGTGTGTGACCCATGTGAGCCTTTGCCGCTGCCACAAATTAGCCATATGTGCCATAGTTGGCACAGAGGAGGCCTGAATATGTATGCTATTGCCAGCCACACTCGGGTTGAGTCATCGCCGTCATTCCATGCAGTATGTGGGCCAGAAGAATGTGGGAGATGTGGGCCACAACTAGGCCTGATGTCATTTGCTATCTGGTTAGCCTATTTGAATTGACCAAAAACACAACAACAACAACAGTTATCTCAACTTTTGAGAGTAAGAAAAACTCAAAAATGTAGGCTACTTAAAATTGGCCTATTGAATGAAAAGTGTTTCTGTTTGTGTATTTGACAAATGTTGCATCTAATCAACTTTATCCAGATAAAGTACGCAAACACCACTGCGAGAGCGGAAGAAGAAAGTGTCTGACTTCACGCCTCCATTTTCAACTCTTCCCCAGACTGCAAGTGGCAAATCTTGCCCATCAGCATATTCTCCAGTCGGGGTTCGACCACAGCCAAAGTCATACAGGTAGCCATGCTCACATTGAAATTGGACATTGGCCCACTCGTAATGAATAATAATTTTCAAACAAGGATGGGGTGAGACTTATTGTGCAAGTTTAATAGGATATTATATGACCAAGCCTTCTAGGAACAACACAAAAAAGCATGTATCATGAGATTACAAGCTAAGACTTTATGCGAGCGAGCACACAAACAGAGAGAATGTGCTCTAACTTGTCATTTTTGTGATTGATAATGTTGCATTTTGCAATACATCACATTTTTGCATCTTATTACGTCTTGTAAAGACACAATTTAACCCAATCCCTCTTATTTTACAACACAGAAGTAAGCTATCTGTGAATATGCTAAACTTTATATTCATTAGCCACTGATTTATTAGCCTTAGCCATAACAAGTTGTTTTTATAGCTAAAAATAACTGGATGTAGATGTACAGGTTACAAATGGCCATGTCCGCTCTAAAAAAAAGTAGGCAGCTAAAGCCTGTTCATTTCTAAGGCTATGAGAAATTTTTACAGAAAAACCTGTTGCACAAAATCTACCATATTCCTTCTGCCCTGATATTTCATACTTTTTTAGAAAGGAAAATGCCTTTCAGTCAATAATTCAAAAAAAAATGTCCACCTTCGGGTTGTGGTTCAAGTATATTTTTTCTGTGAACTTTGATTTTTGTTTTTTAAAAACGATATATCATATTTTAGAAATAATAATGTTAAAATGTTTGTTGTCTATATCAAATGTGACACAACAGGGTTTGGAGGAAAGTTTATTTACATCTCTCAATCATTTTACTGCATTAAACGTTTTGCCTCGCAAAATTAAAACCACAGATCTTTGATCATAAAACAATTAAGCATTTAAATATAATCGTACTAATACATTTTATTGGGAGATATGGAGTGGCAACGTATATTAGTATGTATTTTAAGTAAGTAGTCTTTTATAAAATCTTGATTTACATTACAAGCCATCAGAATTTCATATTACTTTTTGGCCATATAAATAAAACTCTATATTGCATATTTCTTCTCAGTTTTAGGCAGAAAATACAGGCATTTTTCCTCTGAGAGTGAGCTCACTATTTGCACTATCATGTGTTTGTTTTTAAATATATATATTTTGTATATAGGCACAAGAAACCATTCCTTTTTTTTAATCGATTTTTCTGACTATTTCATGTCAGGTTTTACAGGGTTAAGGAACAACCAGATATATTAACAAAACACAATAATAAAGTGTGATAAGAATGCAATAGACTGTGATAACTGTGTTACTCTGCCAGCAAACATAAACAAAGTGAAATATGCAGTTCTGCTTTATCTAGTTTATTTTTTACTTATTGCTTCAAACACAACTTTTTGTACATATTTTGAAATATTTATTGCCGCTAAGCTAGCAAACGTTGGCAAATTTAGTGTAAACCTAAACCTACATTTCAGGAAAGAGGCCATTAAAAATGTATTAAATGCAACAATCAGGGCAGACCCCTGTCACAGCAGCAAATATTGATCTCGCAGAATATTGGACAAGTGATATAACAAACCCTTGAGAGAGCTCAGACAAACATTGCCAGAAAGCAACTCTGTAGTGTGCTGAAACGGTTTTGCCAACCAGGCCCCGTCAGACTCCCCCATCCAGACGATGTGACAGGGAATTGCAGGGTTTTTTTCTATCTGGATAGTGATATCAATAAAGGTAGCTGTCTGTCGGGACTACTGTCAATCCAATTCCCTTCTCCCAAAGGAGAGTTATAAATGGCTTCTGTGTTGTTTACGTGTGCATTGTTCTCAGAGGTGTCTCGGACGACTTTCTAGATTCCACACATGTAGCCTGCAATGCAATTTGTCCTTCTGCCATTGGATGAGGCTCACGTTGGTGCAAGAATTAAAGGGGACGGCAGAGAAGAAAGAAATTAATATGGAAATTAGCCCGTATAATGCCTCAGATGATTAAGGTGCTTTAAGGGCCAATGAGAAGGTGGCAGTTTCCATTGCAGATAGCTGCTGTACTGCAAACGCAGGGATATAGAGATTTCATTTCTTGGGAGGATCAGTCTCCTCCCCGCAGTACGGATTAAGGAAATAGCTTCTGAGAGGCATAGCATGCTGTTTAGTGTGTGCTAATTGCACATCCAGTATTGAAAAGTCTGTTCTGAGCAGATTGTGGCTTTTGTACATATTTTCCATTTTCTCTCTACCCCTCTCTTTTTCTTTATTTTCCTCCCTGCAAACTCTCTGTATGAGTAGCGGTATACAAGCAAGAATAGCTTATTGCTTAACCTGATAATGCAAGCAGATACAGCATGCATGAATATATTTGCTCCTTAAGAGGGTAGGAAGTCCATTGTGTGTGTGTTCACCGAGAATGGGTCAAAGTGTGGTTGTGGGTGGGCTTTTACTAGATTGATCCATCTATTTTTATCCCTGCTTTTTTATCTGTGGTGGTCCACCACACCCAGGCATATGCTTTGGGCCGAAGTGTATTCGTAAACATTGGCCCTCGCAAGGTAATTGTGGCGAAGATGGCTGCTGGCTTCATTATCTGGATTTGCAGGTAACAGGCATTAGCACGTTCGGGAGGATGGGATGGCCTCGGGTTATGGGAATTCCTTCACTATCAGTGGCAGCCAATGTTTACTCATCCCTTAGGGACAAGGGAGGATCACAGGGTTTCGAGACCCTCGGGTCCCAACGTGTGGGCTGTGCAGACGAATAGAATTCCCTCAGTGTCAACATTTGTTTTGTTCATTTGTAATTTTCCCAAAGCTAGACATCTAATGGAACACACACGCACACATTCACAGACACAATATAAAAAGGAGAGAAATTTTGTCTGTCTTTCCAAACAGCGTGCTTATTTGACAGCAACAGAATTGTTCAGAACATATCGCGCAATAAAAACGTTATTTACAGCCCATTGTGAATGGATGCTGTAAGAAAGACAGCTCTAAATTTTGTATGTGTTTCTTTGTCTTTTTTGTCAACTGTTTCATCCTAGAATATACTCGAAATATACAAGATATTTTGTCAAACTCGGCATCACTGGAGGTTACAAAGACATTCCCCTGCTGTTTTTATATCCTTCTAGAGACAGAACACCCCAGGAATCCTTGATTTGTTATAATTATTGTAGTGACACTTTGTAAGGTTGATGTCTGTATGATATTCTACTACATAATACTTTCTAAGAACTCCCAGACACCGATAACTTTTAAGCCTTTTCCATAAAAAAACAGTAACAACAAAACCCATTTTGAATAAAAACAAGCTAAGCACTGCCTCCCTCTCCTTGAAGATCTGTAGCAATTATTAATGCTAGTTAAACTGTCAATTTTTCAAACAGCAGGTGTGATGAGAAGGTTTGTTGTTAGTTCACATGTATGTTTATGTCGACATGTAGAAAATGACAATTTTTGACATGCATTCCCTGCTGAAAAATCCAGCATTCCTGGTCACCTGCATAAGGTATGTTTTGCACACTGGGATTAGCTTTGGATACTGGTTGCTGGTTTGCTGGTCCCCAACATCCCAGCTAACAAGTATATGTTCTAAGAACATGTTTATAACACTCTCATTAGGTTATGAAAATGAAAATGTTTATGAAAGTTCTCTGAATGTTCAAAACGTTTTAAAAATGTAATGCATTTCCATTTAATAATTTTTGTCCACCAGCTAAACCAGCACTAAATCAGCTAACCAGCATGAAGCTACCTGAAATGAAATGGTGCTGGTTTATGAAATCTCAGGAAAAAAAAGCTAAACATTTGTTCCTTTTAGGTACTAATATGTACATTTGTAGGTACTGTTAAGGTACCAATATGCACCCTTTAGGAACTAAAGTGTACATTTTGAAAAGGTACCACCCTAGTGACAGCTTTTGTACCTTTTTTTCTGAGAGTGTGCTGGGTTTTTCACCAGGGTTCACAATGTGAGTAGTAGAGTTTTAGTGAGTAGTAAAAGTAGGTTTTAGTATTTTTGCATTTAACTATTAATTTCTGAGTCAACAGGATCAGATCTCAAAGCTTATAGTTTGAGTAGGAAGGGGAGCGGTTGTTGAACAGGTGACCTCTCCTCTAGTGTGAAAGCACGTGTGGGCGTGTGCACAAATATGCAGAGAAGATGAATTCAGTTTCTAGAAACCTTGAATTTCAGGACAACAGAATGTCACCTACATTCACGCACGCTGTATACATGTTCCTTTTCAAAGCTAAAATGTCACACAAGAGCACTCAGGGACACATCGTTTTAGTGTTAGCATTGTAAGTAGCATGTGCCAGGGTCTTTGTTTTAACACCAACTTCGGCTGTTTCTTTTCAGTCATACTCCCTCACTGAGACCAAAGAGATTTCAGTTTTTGATCAAAAAGGCCAGAACAGTAGTGTTTCCCTATCACAAGAGATAAATTTTGGGTGCGAAAGGCCAACATCGTTCGACATTGTTTACTGAAATGATGGCGCTTGTGATAGATGTGACTGAAAAAGAGATACCATAGCATTTTAAATCTGGCTTTGAGCTGCAGTAAACGCTTTAACTAATCTCCTCTTGCTGCATGCGCATATTCCGGGCTGGATGATTTTCTCTGCCCTCGGGGTGGGCTCCCAGGACAAGAGCGGAGAGCCGTATTGCCTCTCCACAGCTTTGCCTATGGAGAACATCAGAGAGAAATGTCTGCACATGCACACGTACAGACAGATAGACAAACAATCCATGGCTGTTGCACACTGCCACTTCTCTGAAGGCAGGGGTGATCTTTGCCAGCGCTGGTAAACAAAGGAGCAGGGGAGCCTAATCCACCAGTAAATCTGAGGATCATATGTAAATCACCTATTTTAGAGATTAACTCCCATAACCATCTAAAAAAAAAAAGAGGGAGTGGGAGGGCTTGTTTGCAGGTAGTTCTCGAAGGCGGTGTGGTCTCGCTGGTCTATTTTCTTTTTGCTTGTCTCCCTCACGTGCATTTGCTGTTAGATAAGAACGTAATGTGATATGCTCAAAGCTGGGTAACTAATCTGATATTTCACCTCGGTGAGAGATAGGAATGATATAAAAACACATTAGGAGTGGGCACTAAGAGGATTACAGTATGGAAACGGATGCGTGCTGGCTGTCTAATCCACTCATGTTTAACCCTTGCAAGCTAGCCAATCCAACGCAAGCAAATTATTATTCTTTGTTTCTTCAGTTGATCCCGCTTTAGGTTTAGGGCGATGCCGACTCGACCACCCTCTCTGGAATAAAAGCTGATAAGAGCGAGCCCCTGCCTGGCCTTGATTAACACCCTCTGTCTGCTGACAGCATCATGCTGCGTTTGGGTGTGCGAGCTTTAATCTGCTTGGAGACTGTCATTAGGAGTTTAGTAGGGTTTTACGTCTGACTGCTGGAATATTTGCAGTGGGGCAAACGTGTGTATTTTGTATTAATGCTGATTTGTGCATGTGTGTGCTCCATAGCAATTGTTCTAAACTCTGATTGGAACTGGATTGCACACTTAATCTTTGTCTTCACCTTAGTCTTTTTTTTATACCATGACTGGGGATCAGATGCTTTCAAACAAGCTACTGCAGCACAGATTGGCTTAACCCACAGTTCAAAGCCTGTTGCTTGACATATCCGTCATTATAGCAGTGGCTGTAAAGCTTAAGACTTGAGAAATTGCATAGAGGTGATAGTCGTTTTACCCCTGCGGGGCGTTCTTCAGAAGTTAAAGAACTGGGCTTGAGGCACTGACCTTATGTCACCTCCCCTAATTACCACATATTAGAGCTTCATGACCTTCAGGAAAGCCGTGGGGATCAGTTACGAGTCTGAAATAACAGCTGCCAGTCTTCATTAAATAAGATCTGCTTCCTTTCAAAATTTCTTATCAATCATCAATTAAGAGGAATGAGACTGAGGACACTTGTAGAATGTGACATCCTAATTAATTGCAGCTAGAATGAGAGACTGACACCTCCATTCCTATCAAATCCTCTATATCACCTTGGACTGTTCCGTAATTAGCCGGAGTGTAATGTAAGGTTCCGGTACATTAAACAAGCCTCTGTTGGACGGTACAGAATATGTACGTGAGATAATACATAAGTCCAAGTGAATTGTAATGAGTTTAAATCTGTGAATTCATATGCATGATATGTGTGAAATAATGTGGTTTATTCTGCTTCGTTAATATACTCTGGCTAAGAGATGTAATGCAGCGGTGCTGTGAAATCACAATTGAAGTTCCATTATCAGATTAGATGTGGTGAATTAAAAGACTTGTCATTTGAATATTTAGTTGACCCTCAAACTTCATGCATTGCTGAAATGAAAAATCGTTCTGACCGTTTTTACCCGCTGATTAGAGATTATTCTCTCAGAGAATAGATGTAGGATAATCAAGTGATGGAAAAGGGCTTCACTTTGCTCCACTGAGCAACACTTGAAATACAGAAACAGACACGGATATAACAGTGCTTCCTCACTATAGTAACACAATGGATGACACAGTTCCTCGTTCGGCTCCACTGTAAGTCTCTGCTCCAGTTACAGTAAGCTCATCCCTTCTGGGCTGCGGTTCATTACTGGGCCAGGTGTCTGCATTCTGAAGGGAGCTCATTGACTCTGTTTTCCCTAGAAAGAGAGTTAGGCAGTACCATTCATTTTCAGATTCTCTTTACTCAACAGGAATGTATTGTAAGGCTTTTACTTCTACAGTTGGCTTTCGGCTGGCAATCCATGTATTGAAAAAAAGGAAGCAGTGATATTAATCTGTATGCACTCAAGTGCTGTGAAAATTCAGCCTACATGGATTCCATTCAAAATAACCCCTGTCATTTCCATTGATAAGGTGTGCTTTTGATGTTTTAATTCACATTTATTCACAGGCTATCCCGTCTCCACAGTGCTCTGCTTCTTAGCGAATTGTCAGCCGACTTGCTAAGTGAGTTATGGGCCCTAAGGGAGGCTCGACAAAGTGTGCCATTGGCAGTTTCTACCCTGTGTCACTGCGATGCCGGTAATGCTGCACCGATCAGTGCGGTGACAGCCCACCGAAACCGTGTCTGCGTGTAACACGCTAAATAACTCAACAACCAAGCACCTGCTTCAGAGACAGAAGATGTCTCTCAGGTCAGGACTCATGTAAACACTGTGAGAAGTGTTGAGCGGTATTGCCGATGAAGCTCCGTCACTTTAAGATGATCAGATGGTAATGGTGTATTCTGTCAATAAATGCAGGTGCATTTAATTACTCCAGGTTCTTTACAAGCAATGCTAAAACCTCCAGAGAGTGTTTGGCACTTCAAGATTAAGAGCAGGAATTTAATTACACGTCATTCATTATGCTGAGGCGTTTGTTCGAGACAGCACAATGCAAATGTGTAATAGGTACTGACCACACATTTTACAAGATAAGATATTTGCTCAATGACGCTCAGGATATGTTGTGTACCAAATCCTCCGACATCATCCTGTCACTCATCGCCTTACTACATTATAAGTGAAATCAAGTGTACTATAATGTAACCTGCAACCGTAGAATGCTTCATTCATTATTTCTGAATTCGGATTTGGGCTTCGGGCACATCCCTTTAAGTATAACATTTCAAACATGAGAAAAAAAGTGTAAATATAGAGCGCCATTAAAAAGTCTGAAATAACTAATGAATGCTTCAGATGATATTTTTTCATTTTGAAATGAAAAATTTATATGAATTTCCAAGTATTTGGAATTTAAATTATTCAAGCTAGCTACATGAACTCCACAGGTTTGTGTAAAACATTTTGATCATATTCTCCTGCATGATTTGAGAACGACCTAAAGAGCATCTTGAGCTACAATGGAAGCAAGAATATATGACCTTTTTGCACAGCAGTTCACGTGATCAATGTCACAAATGTACTTATTTGGTTAGTGACCTTTTATGTGAAAACTTTTAAGTAACATTTCTGGAATACTTGATTCTGATTGGTCAATTTTGGCATTCAGCAGTCAGATTTTTTTTTAAAATCTTTGCCATCGTCCATGGCAACACTCTACTGTATATCATTCCGCTCACCTGGGTAATTGAAACTAGTGGGACTTTCAGGTCTCAATATCTAACTGCGGACTCATTCTCTCGTTTCATAAATGTCTTCTTGCATCTCAGTTACTGATTGCAGTACGATGACCACAAAGGACTTCAGCATTAATATTACTGTAATATTGTTGCAGTGTTTGCCTTTTACTCTTATAAGAGTATAATTCCGCTATAGCGGAAGCTTTAAGAAAACATACAGACAGCATTATAAAAATTTGAACTCAAATCGATATTTCCACATCTTTATTTATGATCTGAGTTTTGATCACACTGGCGGGGTTTATTTTGCGTTAATGACTGACTAACTTTAGAAATTAAAAATTCTAAAATGATCTATTTATTTCAAGGATTAAATTAGTCTTTGATGTAGTCTTTCATTGTGGTATCATCATTTTGGACCTGGCTTCATAACACAATACACCAACAATAAAGAGTGGGTATTTGACATTTACATTGTCTCTATCTATCAGATTAAAAAAAGTTTTTGAAATATTTTAAATGCAGGAATATGAAGACATGCCGAGTAAAGACATCCAACCACCATTAAAAAGCGAAGTGTGGATTATTGCAAAATTTTTACTCGCCAAATGAATAAAGAACACAATTCAGGTCTAGTTTAAAGAGCTGCGTATGTGATGCAGGAAGAGTTTGTCCTGATTCCAGCACAGTGTGAGATAACCAGCAGAATGAAAATGTGTTGCCTCATAAGCAAGACTTGTTCACGAGATGAAATATTAATGCTTGCGGACGGGAGCAGTAAGCATTTGGAGACGCTCGCCTGATGAATGATCACAGGGCTGTATTTGCATTGGAGATGAAAATGTTGAACAAGATTCATGACTGCATCTTTGAAACATAATATATGTGACTGCACAAGAGATTCTCGACTAATGTCATAATCTATGGCTTGGCTTTCGTCGAAAGAAGGCACAAACACAAGGGGGAGGGAGACCGTTTCTGGAGATGTAAACACTTTGGGATTGGAGGGGATTTTATTGGGGACTTTTTGGTGATGCTGTGTTTTTATTAGGTCATTGTCTGGCTCTATTTTAATTCCAACTTTCATTCTGCTGCAGCCTCACAGCTGTTGCGCTAATATCCACATTAATTTAAAAGTGACAGCTATTAACAGAGCAACTAAGCTCTAGGACTGAAATGAGTTTTTCTTTTTGGTGGAAATCTCACAGTGCTGTGCTGAAATTGAGTGAGGGTTGCAGCCTGTAAATATCTGCGCTCTTAAATTAATATACAAATATCATAAATATACTTACATATTATCCTATCGTTTAAATATTGTATTTACTAAGGCAGAGAATTTGGACTATGTTAAATGCACAGGTACTCAATCATAATTAAACATAAGCATGTACTCCAGCTTTGATTGACAACTCATTTTAGAGATGTATAGATGAATTTCTATTTCAAAATGGTCAAAAAATAATGGACCTTATTCTGACAATTTGACATTTGGAGTTTTTTTTTTTTAAGGACAATTTACACAGAAATTCGTTCTGCTCATGTTTCATTAGTGAGACCTGATGACATTTGGGAAAAAGGGGCTTGTTTAACTAGCACATATCAAAGACTATAGCGTGAATTCAGGTAAATTGGGCCAGCATAAAAAACTGACCCAATTTATCCGAATGAGCTTACCGTAGTCTAGAGCCAGTCTCAGATTGGTTCACTCTGGATTGTGATTCATTTCTCATAATTTATTATAATTATAAACAAACATATTGCACAGTGGACAGAAAAAAAGAGGCCTACTAATTGAGATAACAACAGAGAGCCTGGTCTGGTGCTACAAAACTAGATCTGTATTATAACCAACAGAGCTGTCAGTATGCATGTACCTGCACATAGGCACCGTGTTTCTGTTTTTGACCAGGTAACTCAGGCATTAAATTTTCCCTGTCTAACTAAAATAATATTTTATTTTAAAAAATCACATGTGTGAGTTGATTGCTAAGAACTGTATTAATTTTATCTTCAAATCACTCCTCATCACAAGCCAGCTTGTAATGTGTAGCAATGTTAAGGAGGAGGAGGCGGGAACCGGCGAACGTTTCAAATAAACTTTAATTATAAAATAAACAAACACAAAATGAAAGTAAAGCTCCAGCCCCTCACATAAAAAAAGTTGCCCTTTCCACGGCTTTCGCACCTTCCCTGCTTGCCATATGATATTTTTAATGACTAATTCAATTTATGTTTAGTTTGTTTCATATTTTGAACTTTCTATTCTGTAAAGAATCCTGAGAAAAACGTTGGATTCAAAAAAAATTTTTTGCAACACAACCTCTTTTTTATCATTGAGTAATAATAAATGTTTCTTGAGCACCGAATCAGCATATTAGAATTATTTCTGAAGGATTATTTCATGTGACACTGAAGGTCACAGTAATGATGTTGAAAATTCAGCTATACCATCACTGGAATAAATTATATTTTAAAATGTAATAAAATAGAAAACTGTTTTCAACATATTTTTATCAAATAAATGTAGCTTTCATGAGCATAAAATACTTATTTCTAAAACATTAAAAATGTCTCTATCACAGCGACTCTATCGCAGCTTTGATTGGCCAAAGACCGCCCAAGAGGACGTTTGACTGACATGTAACGCAACCAATCACGGTTAGTTTTGTTCCATGTCATGTTTAGGGGCGTGAATATGTCAAGTCGATGTCCCTACAATAACAGACCGGCGTGCATATGATAAATTATTCATTCAAGAACGTTGTGTAAGTTTACTGCAACAATGCAGCTGTGAACTTCACATACTTTTGAAAATCCAGCGTTTAGTTGATCCTGTTAAGCGCTAGTTGTCACATTTGTAAACACAATGGCGTTCTTCTTCCACTACGGGGTTTAGCGCTACGCCATTTGTTTCCAGGTGGACCATTAAAGAACGTGACGCACACGTCTCCTGTAGAATTCAACCAACCAGATGACGACTTCGAAAATCCTGAAGTGTATCCAGTAAAGTGTGCCATATCCATTAGACTTTCAGCCAATGTGACGTGGGTATGACGTCTGAGGCTGAGGCTAATAGTTTACCAACATTTTTCTGTGCATTTTTGAAAATTGTTTTGGTAATAATTATTTACACCACTTGAGCTATTTTAGACCTTTGTTGCCAGTTAAGTAATTCACAATAGTATTAGGAGAAGTATTGCACATTATTTTTTTAGGCTTTTTGCTGGACAAACCAGACTTCCTGGAACTAAATGAATAGCCCTTCCTTATATGTTTATTATTGCAATAATGATTATTTTTTTGTAAAAAATGCTTTTATTGTAACCCATCGTTCCCCCCAAAACAGTCAGTCCTCATCAATAGTAGCCTCTTGTTTACGGTTTTGATTCTCCATGCAGCCTGTAGGCCGCTGAGCCAGTCTGGGCTTCATCAGCTTTTTGAGACGGCTTAATCTTGTCAGTCTTGACAATGAACCCTGATCTCCTCTGTTCTCTTTGACGGGAAAATCAGCCTACAGCTCGGCCTATTCAAACAGCCCAGATTCCCGCTGAATCCGTAATCATTTCTATTAAGAATATGAATGTATCCGACTTTGAGAAGTGAAGGCAAGGATCTGCATTCAGCTGAACATAAGCCAGCCAGAGTGAATACAAAATGGCTTCTCTAAATTCCGGCAGCTTCACTACTTAACAGCCAGAGATATGAATAAAGGACGGAGGGAGTGAGAGAAAGAAATAATTTCACTGAAAATGAGAGTAGAGACAAATGTCTTTGGGAGCATTCACAGAATGGGTAGCGGAGGGAGAAAGAGATGGAGCTTTAGGATCTGTATTAGCACAAGGCCACTTATGCCGCTCCGCAGAGGGCACTTAATCAATCCCTTTGTAATGGAGTATTCCTTTCCTCTCCCTGACTGTGTTCGAAAGCACACTCACCCACATCAAAATCCAAAACTAAGAATATCAGCTCAGAGCCGACTGTCTCTTGCTAAAAAACCAAGATGATGTTCATTCAAAATATGGCCTTCTTGTGATTCATTTCCATGGCTGGAACGTAATTCATGTAGGAAGTAGTATTTTGCTCTCAGATGATCAAAGAAGAGTTCATGATTAGTCATGAAGTACTTAAGAATATTTGGCGGCATGAAGCATTGCATTACTGTCACAGTTTAGCTGAAAAGCCTGTAAATGCATGTGAAAACGTGTGTATTTTAGTCAGCGTTGTTGCATGGGAACAAAACGATAATTAAGCATCATCACCTTTCTCTCTCAGATCTTGGCAGGCATGCACCCTCTCGCAATATCATCCATGGCATTTCAAATAGGATAGCGGGTAATATTTGACTGCGAGCAGACTCTTAACCACAGAGTCACTTAAAGATCCAATCACTGCCTGCCTCAGAGAGCTCACTTAGTAATGCTGTATCACTCCATCCTTCCCCTCCAGAATCTTCCACTAGAGAGAGAGAAAAAGAGAGAGACTTTCCTCTGCCAGTCAGTGCAGTGATGTCTCTGATAATGTATTATCTGCAGGTAAGGTCTGTTACTTCTTACCCAGTTACTGTGAAGCCTTGCTGTCACTTTTTTCCCCTCGACTGAATCACACACAGTCATCAGTCAAACTCATGTTCTGGCTGGAGTGGCGCAAGCACGTTTCTCCCTCTGTCTGTGGGTGCGCATAGGAGTAAATTACAACCTTAAAAATATATTTCAGCGGATAACATTTTTGTTCGTTTGACAGAATTAATTTGTCCCAAAGCGTACATCAAAGATATTATTTTACACTGCACAAAGTTCAGATTTTCACCTGCGGTGTTTGCAGCATTAATCAATGCTAAAGGGCCCGACTGGGGCCCATTAAAAGGACGATAAATCAATAGCTAAATAGAGCTTTAAATTAAAGTGACGGCAGACAGTTGTCAAGTACTCGAATAGATTGAATCAAATTGGATATTGCATTTCAAGTGACAACTGCAACCCGAAACAGTAAATAAACACGCTGCTGTAACTTAGTAGAAGGGCAGTTGTCAGGCCTAGGAGTTTTTATGCCGGGAGAGAGAGTGACAGTGCGATATGGAGGTGTTGCACATCTATTCCTGGAGTGATGGCCCACTCTGCAACAAGCCACTGTGAAGGAGGAATAGAAATTGGCTTTGATTCGAAAGAGAATGGATGAAGGCTGCATCTGTCTCTCTATCTCTCTGACTCTGTAATGATGTCTTTATATTCCTCATGCGGAGGGGATGAGCTGTGTTGGCTTGGAGCCCTTTTGTAGGTATCAGGTGGTGTGCTGGTTTCCAAACATGTCTTTCCAGCTCACATCTAAGCTAATACAAGCTTTTATTCTTAAATATGCTCAAGTGGAATAATTTAAGCCTGCCCTAATTTTACATGGGGCTCGAACATTTCTGTCACACTTGCACATCTGATTACCATTCAAAAGAAGGGCATAGACCTTTTTAAGGATTTTTTCTTTCATTATTTAATAATGTTTTCCACCACTTGTTCCACCTACACATATATGTACTACAAAGCCCAAATGTTATATTTTTTATAGGTATTAGTATTATAGTATACCTCCTGAAAAGATCAGCACAAATTTCCAGGGCTGCGTTTTCCAAAAGCATTGTAAGACTATCACAGAACCTTTGCACCAAAATGGTCTCTGTGATCAATTAGCTCATGATGCTTTTGAGAAACGCAGCCCAGGCTGGTTCATTCTGCTGTTAAACTGTCTATCAATCAAAGAATCCTGTAAAAAAAATCAGTATATTAGAATAATTTATGAAGGATCATATGACTGAAAGAATGGCAGATCAAAATTCAGCTTAATGGAATAAATTGTATTTTAAAGGTGCACTATGTAACTGTTTTGTTCAAAATGAACAAAATCTAAATAATGAATCAATACATCATCAATGCTTCTCAAAATATTTTTTTGTCTGACCCTGATTCACAATGGTAAGTCTATTCTAAGTGATTATATTTTAGACTTTCGCAGAAAAAAACAAAATGTATATACGTCACTCGCCCATGCGTGTCTCCTCATATTCGTAAATAGAGAAAAGTTGCGACAGAGGTCGTAATGAAGCGAGAAACGAGAATCAAGGCTTTTCGGAAATAGTTAGAACTGAGGTTTATGTGTTGTTTCCACTGGTCTATCACTGGTCTAGTGAAGAAATATTGTTGCCAAAACATCTTCGACCAGCAGTCCTTCTAATGAAGATGCTTAAGATAGTAAGCATATTGTTGCGATCCAGTGCACCAGTATCCAAAACAGCAATGCTTGTCTGTTGACCAGGGATGTTATGCAATGTTATTAACAAATCATTTTATGCAATTGACAGAAATGAATTGCACTTCAGCATGGCTAAATGATGTGTCATGCGATGTTGCAAACAAAATAAACTCAACAGTAAATAGACACAAATGCTATTGCAAACCATTAGTATCATCTGGAACTTGTTTAGACAAATATGTTCTTGTTTTTAGACAGTATAATAGTTCTAGCTGATGAATTTGTTGAATACAAACATGACAATCATGAAAACATTTTATGCCCCCTCAAGAGGACCCAATGGGTTGTTTAAAAGATTGAATTTAGATAACATTTGGCTGAACATTTTTTGTTAATTCTCTTGCGCTCGTAAAAGGCTGATTTACACCAAACAAATAATGAATGTGGAGTAATAAAAATAGCACAGAAGGTAAACACAAGTGTAGGTTCTGTGATAGCTGGGGTAGCCTCTCACTGGAAATGATGAAAATATCGTGCACATTGTTTATTAGTGGATTTATTAAATGTCATTCCAATATATATGTCTGGTCTAAAGGATGTCAGTTTACAGAGAAAGTTTAAAAAGCATTTTCTCTTAATGTTTGTCCCCATGAGTTCAGTAATCAATAAATAGTTTTTTTTAATAGACATGGCATACAACTCATTACTGTCTCCACTGCATCAGAAGAACATATTGATGTAGATGTATGCAGTTAATTCTGGTCTTCCTAATTCACTGAGTCAATCTGCAGTCACAATGTCTACCTAATAGTCACAGGCAAAGAATAGATTGGAAAGAGAAAGCAACCAATCTTTTTCCTCTACCAGGATGGTAAGGCCACAGACAGCTAATTATGGTTGTCACGCCTCCTTTAAGTGCTTAACCCTGTTCGCTACACACAGCTTGCAGAGTTGCCAAATCTGCTTATAATATGCGACTTAGGGCTTCTTTTTTTGGTAAGTTGCATTAAAAAAATCACAGTTTTTTTTGGGGGGGGGGGGGGGGGGGGGCTTTTAAAAAATATGATTGCTTGTTAGGAAAATCTGACAAACAACTTACATTACGTTTCTTTACATGAATGGTCGCTGTTTTCACCAACAAATTGATTGACACTCTGCTCACAGCTAATAGCCAATCGGTGCAAGAATACAAGTGCTGTAGACCCTCCTCCCCCTCAGTGGAGAAAAATCAGGTTCAATGTGCTGGCATGTGACATTTTAAATGCAAGCAATGATAGTTAGTAGACGTAAATAGACGTGTACATTTTCACAAAATAATGCTACCGACAGAGATGTACAGAGATGGAGAGGAAACATGGGAGATGATGGATGGTGCTGGGAGGAGAGGGACCTAATTAATCAAATGTAATATTCTTATAATGTATTTAGCATTACAGGCCAAACCTATTGTGCTCACATGTGATCGGAGGATAGTGTGTGCCCTCCTTCTTTGTTGCAATTTGATGATTTTTGTAAAATAACTTCTGTTTTTCCTTTTTAAACACTGAGTTGTTTTAGGTTAAATAAAGAAATAATATTGATGATAATAAATACTATTATAATACTGGGCTTGTTTTTGAAGCTGCGGTTGCTTATTTGTCTTACGAGAGTTGGCAACACTGGCAGCTTGGTTATGTAGCGAATCAGATATGGAATCTATTTTAATTCTATTTTTTCTCCTCATTCCATTGTTAGTTTTTTTTTCTTCTCCAAAACATGGTGCCTGTTTCACTAACAATTTTATCACTATAGTAATATATAGCCGAGGGGGTCTCTAGTCTTAGTTTGGTTTACAATAGATTAAAAATAGATAAATAGATTTTCTAGTGCAAATAAATGTGTCTGACACGCTTACAGTTTTTGCGGTGTGTACATGGTCAGAGGTTGCAGAGGTAACCAAGGAGTTACACCTTGGGTAATAATAAATACAAGATATATATATTTTTTACAAGCATAGACACTTAATTAGACACTTTTGTGTCCACTTATATTAAGAATAATATGTAACATTTGCGTTTGCAATGTGTGAAATCCCTGAAGCTTAGTATATCAGATCACATGTGTTGACCCTTGACTCCAACTCCACATCTATTTTAGATTAAATCCACTTGAGATAAACAACATTAGTAGTCTGTCAATATTCCTGAGCCATTGACAACATACAAAATGTAATCATAAAGTAAGTACATTTTTAAAAATTTGAAAAATAAGTGCACCTCATAAATCTAGATGATAAATCTTGGTTTGAAATCTTGTTCTGTTTAATATTCACATTTGTTGCTGTCATGGTTAGTGTTAACATATGGAAGTAGCTTCATAACAGAGATACAAAGTCAAAGGAAGGCATTGTTTGATCAACTCCTGTTAAATACCCTGTGGATTTATGAAAGATTTATTAAAGTAACACAGGAACAGCACACAGAGTGCAGCAGAAATTCCTCAGCATGTTGTTGATTTGGCACAAAGGGGTAAACCATAGGATGCTAGATGTCAAGTTATGTGTTTGTGCTAAAAGTTACTCTCGTCTCCTTTAAAGTTTAATATCTCATCATGACTCAGGCAGAAATGATATGTGTTGTACAGAAAAGCTATGACGTTCCAGGTATTATAATGTCTCCTCCAGTACTTGGGTGCATAAATAAATCTACAATCAAATAATTCAAAATATGCAGTTGTTTTAAGATCAGTGCTTTTAGACAGCATTTTAGCTTCACTAGAATCAGAAAAGTCCGAAAAGGCATGCAATGCTTTTTAAAGGGTCAGTATATGTTTACCCACTCAAATTATAGACCATTTGGTTGTGTCCTGGATGTGAACATATAAATACTCCAGTTTAACCATATTTGGCTTTGTACTCCCAATTTTCAATGTGAAAATGCTTGTATTTGCAGAAATAGTGCCTTTGTTTTCCAAGGGTGATAATGAAATGCACCAAAATACTAAACAGCGTTGTCCACAGATGTGAATTGAAAAACAGGGGCGTCACGTCTTTTTAAAGCTGGCTTATTGAAATGCGCTCTAAATGAGACAGGGCTACACATCTATGAAGCGACACAGGGAGGCCTGTCACAGCCAGTCACAGCTCAGATGTTGCTACCGCTGGGCTATTAGGGCTCTGCTTATTAATTCTGCCGCGAATCACCACGGCCCCTGTTTTCGTCCGGCTAATCTTGACTTCATAACTGGTACATATGGCACTAGTACAGTTCATTACTGTTCGGCTGCAGCTCCTTGGCCAAGTGGTAATTTAATTCCGGTGAGGCATCAGGTGAACTGAGACTGCATGAAGATAGCTGCTCTCTCTCTCTCTCTCTCTCTCTCTCTCTCTCTCTCTCTCTCTCTCTCTCTCTCTCTCTCTCTCTCTCTCTCTCTCTCTCTCTCTCTCTCTCTCTCTCTCTCTCTCTCTCTCTCTCTTGTGGATGGACACAATGAGACACACAGGTGTGTGCTGCGGTTCCGATGAGTGGAAGCATGTGCTTCGTCTCGTCGGAATGTGAATGCGGTTCCTGTTTAGCCGCTGGAAGAGTTTGTTCTTCGCAGAGAAGGTGAGGTGAGAAATATTTAAACTGAATGAGACAATCCATACAAAGTTAACGGTGACCAGGGACTGTAAAGCTCCAAAGCTGACAAAAAGAAAATACCAAGCTTTGTGTGACTGTGAAAAACAGACTGACACAAAGCTATTATTCACTCTCTTTGTTGTAGCTCTCAAATCTCATTTGTGTGATTTGAATATGTGCATATTTAAATTTGGCACATCACATCGGTTACAAGGCACACAAGAACCAATGATGTTTTGCATGAATAGCATCAAACCTGGCATTACAAAAACGAATATGTCATATTTGAATCCACATGAATGAGATTTGATAGCTGTGTCAGAGTGAATATGACTTATGTTTGGGCCCGTTCCTTGTGCAACTCCATTGCATGGCTTGATTTTTGTGGTATCAACTACTTTTACAAGTAACAAATGTTTTTTTATATTATATTTGGAGCTTGACAGCCCTCGTTTACCATTCACTTCCAATGTATAGAAAGGAACAGCATGAACGATTTACTAAGGCTAAGCATCTATTTTACGTTATACTGAAGACACTCACACAAGTGTGGAATATGAGAGTAGGTAAATGACAACAGTTTTACATTCTTGGTGAACTATGCCTTTAAACGTATTATTTTGCTGGATGGAGAGGAAGGGGAGTTAGAAAGAGAGATTGTTTTTTTATTTTTGGACAAGTATTTGTCATGATATCTTGACACCTGTGGATGTCTCACGGGAGAGTGACAGTTGTTGTGACTAGCATACAACAACCGTAACAGGTGTGACAACATTAATCTGTGACTCCATGCAATAATTTTTTTTCTCTCGCAATGTATCATGTCTGATTCTGCGCTTTACTTTTTTTTTGTTTAAAAAAAAAACAATGTTAATGGCATCTGTACTCACAAATATTGTTATTATATCATAAGGGCAGGTCGTGCAGCTACATTTCCAACGTTAATTCTTTACTTAATAATTTATTAAATCCATTTATCTGATGCACAGTATGATGACATATTAGCTGTTGGTTTTAGGACATTTTGTCTGCGTGCATGGCAACTTTTTTTCTGTGCACATCGTTTAGTGCTGTGTCGAGAGATCACTGTTGTAAATAATTTAGTTTTCAGCTAGACACGTAGAGTCGGACCTCAATGAGAACATCATGCATATTCATGTTTCTCTGTTTTTTTCTCTGGGTAGTTGTACAGTGAGCCTTTTTTGAGATTATCGCAAGCATTTTTTCCACATTGCACGCTGCAGTGCTCTTAGAGACCTGTTGTTGAAGAGGCTGCTGGGTGAAGGGGCGCATCTAATACATGACAACACGTGTCTCCAACAACGCTTTCTGCCAGGAACTTTATAATTATTTACGAAAGCAGCTGTCAGTCACCCATGTGTGAAGGAGCATGAATGGGGAATAGAAGGGGATTTACTCTCTTGGATTAAAGCGTGCTTGCCGTCAACATTTGAGCAGCAGGACAGAGCAACAGTGCTGTGTGCACTGAAATAAATCTGAAACAAATATGGGCTTTTTTGTGACTGGTGAATATATTTTAAACCCCAACGTCTTATTTTGTTTGTTGTCTATATCATAATAAAGCTTTTATCGCCTCCTCTTGAAAGCAATTACTGTCACCAGGCACATGGTGTTCACGCTGTAATCTCACAAACGAAATGGTGAAATCAATCTTTTCTTTTATCTCTTTACATCATTTCTCTTTTTATAAGTCATGTTAAGAAATCAAGTATCAATGATATTTTTGAAGTCAACCGTTTATCCCCCTTGTTGCAACAATTTGCATAGTTAAATACAAATGCAGTGCCCATGGATTTTGAATTGAACCACCAGGGGGCAGTATACATGTAACACTTCCCTAGGGTAATCAACCGCAGCAAAGTGTCCCCTCTATGTTACCATACAATCCAAGCAAGTACTGTAATTAGCAATCATTGCCTCGGATTCCTACCAACACATCTGCATTCTGCAAACTCAGGTCAAAGCAAATAGGAATAAAAAAACTGCAGGTAGATAAACTAGACCTCATATTAACATTCTATACGCTCGTTCCTGCCCACACCTCGCCGCATGCACACAAACAACCTTCTTGAAATGTGAACGTTTTTTTTTCCCCTCTTACATCAATATTTCTCTATTAAATAATCTTTAGAGCTCTGAGAGTCTGGCAAGGGATGGTCGTGACTGGTACAGAAACTCCTAACAGAGGCAGTGTAGGTGATGCGAATTGAGCACCTTCACTGACAAGGCTTCCTGCTTTCGAAAGCCATGGGACCTGAGAGACTTCATTCAGACAGCAGGTGTTTAGCCAGAGAGATGGATCACTTTCATGACACCTTGGGATTTTGTTAAGCTTTGTTGTTGCTGTTCACATAAATTAGGCCAGCAAGTCTTTGCTCCCTGCATTCGCTAATGGATGCTGATTAGTGTATAGACACAAACACTCAGAGAAGGGGATTTGGCTTGTCAGATGCCGGCTGGCCAACGACCTTCACCTCAGGGTCGAGTAGCAGGTGAGGGAGAACACTGTACAATCCTGAAATCCAATTCTATTCACTGCACTGGGTATCAGCGCTTGCCTGTATTCAGAATCTAGCTATTTCTGTGGTGTATACTGTGGTTTTGCCGTATTTATAAGGATTTCTGTATTATACCTGAGAAGTATGACCCATGTGAATCACGAAATGGCCTTACACAATTACAATTAAAACTGCAAAATTCCGGATTTTTTAATGCACTGCAAGAGCTAATGCTGCATCTAGCAACTCTCAGCCAGAGTCTAAAATGAACACTTCTCAAGCACCAAACGTGAGTAGCAATCTGCGTTGGTGAGTCGGATATGAAACTGTGTTTTTTGCCAGTTGGTACAATTGCATGGCACAGTGTTCTTTTGTTAATAATAATAATAATTTTTGATCTGCAAATGATTATTAGTGGAAATAATAGTAAATACTCTATTTTTATTTTACAGTAGGGGGGTGACTCAGGTTTATGTTTTATTGAGTATATAATGCTCAGTATTCAGAAGCATGCTAGAATGTGAAAGCTTTTTTTTTTTTTTGCTCCTAGATTGCAGAGCTTAAAATTAATGGTTTGTTTGTAAAGAACGTATCGGCGTGTGTGTAAAAAGTGTGTGGGATACATGACCACAAATCCACCACATGGTGATATTCTCAACATTTGTTGTTAGTGGGAAGTGCAAAATTAGCACGTTACTCTTACCTTCTCACCTCATAATGATTAGTGATCTGGATGGCACATGGCTGCATTACATTAAAACGCATAAAACACCTCAATATGCATGTTTGGGATGTAGATCAAATTAATCCCTCGTTGTACATGAGGTAAGTCAATAACATCAGTGTTATTTCAGATTATTTAATTTATAATGCAACAGATAGATGAATAAGCGACCATGTACAGACAAAATATACATATCTTTTTTGGGGAGGAAAACCGCCATTCCTGAAGTGTGAATTATGGAGGAAGGAATGGCACAAAATAAGACAGTAAGTGACTGATGGTGTCAGAAGATCTCTCCCTATTTAAGGCAGTGATGAAATAAAACTACTGTGCCTATTATATCTCTTTGTATTTAAGGTGTGATAGATTTCAGTCTGTGTTGTCAAGACTCTCTGGTTTTTATGCTTTCGTGGCACTTGAATGTCTGAACTTTTTTCCTGTAGGATCTGATTTTCATTCGGCACAAAAAGCATCGCAAAGTGTTTTGTTACCTTGACAAGATTTTTTTGGCAGTAGATCTCCCTCAGTACTACGTTTGCTTGCTTTAATGTGCTGCATTTGCATGAAAATCAGTTTTCTGACATTTAATTTCAGGCAGTGCTGAGATCCGTAGCAGTTGAGCCTAGCAAAACTGGATAAAAACTGTTTTCAGAGCAAACTGCATCTGATCTCCGCTGTGCCATAGACAGCAAAAAAAAGCCTAATGACTGCACATGTAGTGTGTTCATCACCTTTTCTCTTCGAGTCACATGACTGGCATGTAATTCACACTTGTTGAAAAGCGTCAAAGTAGGAGTTTATTTTCTTAAGCTTGGCAGCGGTTTCATTTCCCCCAGTTGCCATGCAAAGTCGAGGGAACGAATGTGGAGCTCCCAGTTACACCGCACTCATTACCACTGGAGCACAACTGTCAATGTTTATAAGGCTGCTGAAGGAATGGAGAGAGGGAGAGACAGGTGAGGGTGCTGGTGAGTTTTTGAGATGGGACAGAGGCAGACCGCCTCTCCAGAGTGTTGCGCCACGGCTGATCTCTCCTCAGTATGTTTGCTCTTATTCACTGCGACAGCTGTGGGCAGCACATTGCCTCTGCTCACCTGTGCTTCTCGCCAAGCCCACCAGACTGGGACATTCATCAAACCAAACAGCCCGCGTTTAATTGGTCCACATCCCCACCTGCTGTCACTCACCTTGGCGGCACACGGGCGAGCGATACAGACGTGACGGCGTGAACACAAACCCTCCGCACCCACAAACCAGGCAGCAACAGGGTAATCTGAATTGCAGATGGGATGCTGAATCTCTCCTTTTCTCATGCTTTGGTTCGGTTTCCATAGGGGTGTGTGCAGGGACGGTAATGATGTGCCCTATCAGTTTATCTGCAGTCACCCTCGGCATCCAGGTATGCCCTGGGGTTGAAGGCATGAGAGCAAGCTGAGCCTTCTTCGTCTCCAGCGAGCGAGACTTCTTTAGTATTCGACTCTTCTGCTACATAAAAAAAGGTTTCTGGAACAAGCTTAATAACGCCGCTGACAGAGTCCCTGGCATAATTCCCTTTTTCTTATTTGAATGGCGCATGGCACTTCAGATATGAATTGCATATGCCCCCATAAGAGCAGAATGGCACCAAGAAGCACCTAATGAGCCTTTTACATTTTACTGTTAAACCTTCCATAAAACATCCGGTGTGTAGACGGCTTCAATGAAATTCCATGGTTCAATAGGCATGAAGCGAGAGCACCATTTATTCAGGCTGATTTTAAATAAATAAATGCTCAAGCTCTTTTGGTCAAGTGTAGATGAGGCCGGAGCTTTAACTTTGGCGGTCTGAAGAGTTGGTTTAAGTGCGGCACATTTACATTTTTTTTCTCTTTGTTCATCTGCTTTGTCTGAGTCTATCTGTCAAACTATGTAAATATGGCTGTCCATATCCATTACTGTTCAGTGTGATGGAGACCAGCATACTTTGTTGATGAATGAATGAGGAGACAGACACTGGCCTGTGACTTTTAATTACTATTGCCTACTTTTATGGCCCTAAACATATTTATCCTAATTTTTCATGTTTTTTTTTTTTTTTAAAGGATTTATAAAACCAATGCTTGGGCTGAACCTGGAAAATAGTGAGTATCGTTATGTGTTTTTATACATATTTTTGAAGACATTTGAGATGCATTTTCCTCAGGTTAACAATAGTGAGTGTTCAAAGCATCAGCAGCAGGACAAGGGTTACCATGAAGACACAACCACTGAGGAAGGTTTTGAAAGACACCTTGAGCTAAATTCTTGAACCTAGCAAGGTTCAGAGTAGCAATAAATGTAAAAATGATAGCTTTAGATTTTACCTAGTACTCTCCATCATAGGGCTTTTGCTATAAATGTACTTGAAGCAATCTAAAATCCTTAAGGGGATGAGAATATAGTTTAATAGATGATAGAGGGTGCATTCATAAGGGCAACGGCTCCTTTAAGGGCTGCTGTGTCTTTTTGCATAACGGTTATGTAAGTCCAGTAAGTCGCCAAGGCTTTGATGGGGTCCACCCTT
This sequence comes from Meda fulgida, assembly GCA_030578275.1. Classification (NCBI taxonomy): domain Eukaryota; kingdom Metazoa; phylum Chordata; class Actinopteri; order Cypriniformes; family Leuciscidae; genus Meda; species Meda fulgida. The sequence goes on from CM060629.1 coordinate 22,495,195, forward strand.
ATGTGAGACCCGCTTTGACAGAGGTGTAGCTCCCCGCATTCAGAAGCCTCATTAAAAAGCTGCCCAATTAAAAAGCTGTAATTGATCGCCTGTTTGCTAAATGCCTGCTCCGCTCTCGCAGAAGTGGGCTGGAGGTCAATTTCAAATGCTCCAAAGCCGAGAGATGGTTTGTCAAGTCAATTCAAGTATATTTATATAGCGCTTTTCACAATATAAATTGCATTAAAGCAGTTTCACAGTATCAATCAAATAACATAATGTTTGTTTCTTAGTGGAAAAAACATCCACGACTGGTACGGCTGATCAATGATATTAATGCTTGGTTAATTAATTTGAACATCCCCAACTGAGCAAGCCAAAGGCAACAGTGGCAAGGAACCGAAAAACTCCATCAAGTGACCTACTGGTGTCCTAAAACTCCATCAGGTGACTTAATGGAGAGAAAAAAAAACCTTGGGAGAACCCAGGCTCAGTTGGGGGCCAGTTCTCCTCTGGCGTTTATGAACTAGAGGCCGGATTTACAGTAACTGTAATTTGATACAGAATTTTGTTTTATTTTATCACTTCGGGGTCGGTACGCGAACGGTAATCACAACGTTTTATCTGTAGAGTGGGAAAGGGATCATCCATAGGGAGAGGCTAGTTGGCACTTCAGCACTGCATTGTCATCGGGCCCAGGCAAAGCTCCTAGTCAGATCTGGATACGACCTGGATCCGGCAGGCTGCGGGAAAACCTCGGGATAAACAAAGACACTAAAATTAGCGTAGATGCCATTCTTCTTATGATGTAACGAGTACCTCAGGATTTAAGGGAAGTGTTCCCAGTTCCGGCTGACCTAATCTATGCAGCCTAACATCGAATTATAGAAGTCTATAATGTATTATGTGTATGTGTAGTGGTGTGTGGTTCTTTGCAGACTTACAGGTGTTTAGCCTTGCTCTTGAATGTACCTCTAGAGCATCAAATTAGCTCCACCAAGGTCAAACCCCCCTCATTAGCTGGGCTTATTTAAGCCAGCTGTAGTATCATGGCTGCCTCTTTGCTGTTTTTCCTGTCTGTTGGTTGCCACATGAACCCTCGGTGACGTTTAGGTAGGTGAGAGTAAAACAAACCTGTCTTATGTTGTATTGGGTTTTCCCAATGACTGAGGTTGTATGTTTTGCAGCAGTCTGCTGCCCGCTTGTTTTATGTGGTTTGGCTGATTCCAAGATTTCCTGTCTGGAGTGGCGTGATGTATTGTTCCTTACAGAACACACTGTGTTAAGGTATAAGAAGCTTAAGGAGTAACAAGTAGGGTATGATAACTACCTGAGGTAACTGTTATTTACTTTTATTTGTTGCTAATATGCATTTGTTTTTAATTGTAGGTTGTCAGCTGCTGTTTTGCCTTTGTTAAATTAGGACTGTAATAATTGTTGCTGGTACACCCCAGCTGTTGTGCCTCCAGGGGGCACTCCCCTAGTTGATTATGCTTGTATTTTAGATATAACCAACTGACCTATTGTGTTTTATTTAACTTGTTGTTTGTTCTTTACAGTGGTTCTAGTGGTCGGCTTGTGGTAGAGGCTAGGCACGCTAGTGTGGGGTTTCCTTCACTGATTGTAGTGTTAATAGCACTGGGGACACGATTTGCAGTGAATTGGTTTGCAGTGACTATCGATTGCAGTGGGCACATGCGGTGGATAAGTTGGCGCATCCCTCTTAGTTAGATTGCCTCCCCACAGCTGGCCCTGCCCCAATGTCTTTTTGTTTATTTCAATAATCAGTAATAACTGGGAGTGTGTTTTGTTATAAATAAAATAAGTTACTTGTTTGTCGAATTTGTAATAAATTTCTATATTCCCTTGTAATTTGATTATTTATTTGTATTATTGACCATCCTCTTTTCAGGCACTTCCAGTTACTTATTATCAATAAATAAGTTATTCTTTTGGAACCACGTCTCTGTCTTACTTTAATAAACCTGTGTAGCCTCTGTATAAAGGGTTAGTCAAAGCAGAAATAGAGCATTTCCTGGGGTGGAAGTCCCCAGGTGGCGTTGTCGGACAGTTAGATTCTGGTGGTGATTCCTCTTTTAGTGCCACCACCAGCCTGGCCACATTCTGGCGTAGTCGGCAGGATGAGAACATCATGCTGGCATGGACGGAGGAGTGTGAGCGCAGCTTTGAGAGTCTCAAACGTAAGCTTGTGGAAGCACCAGTGCTGGCCTACGCCAACTTCTCTTTGCCCTTTATCCTAGAGGTGGATGCAAGCCACAGTGGACTGGGAGCCGTGCTCTCTCAGGAACAAGATGGTAAGATCAGGCCTGTAGCGTACGCCAGCCGGGGTCTTAGGACATCAGAACGCAACATGAATAATTACAGTTCCATGAAGCTGGAGTTCTTGGCCCTCAAGTAGGCCATGACTGAGAAATTCAGAGAATACCTGTTGGGGCAGAGATGTGTGGTGTATACTGATAATAACCCTCTAAGTCACCTTTCAACAGCGAAGTTGGGTGCTGTGGAACAGCGCTGGGCTTCGGAACTTGCTAACTTTGATTATGGCATTAAGTACAGGCCTGGTAAGAGTAATGGCAATGCAGATTCCCTCTCATGGCAACACTCATCCAGTGCTTCCACCACTTACCATCTGACCCCTGGTATTCAAGTTCTTGAGTCCATGCAGCAAGTTGTGAACTGTGCCAGAGGTAGAGCAAAATGCCATTTCTGTTTTCCCATGTCATACTCCCTCTAATCTCCGTGTCCTGCAGGAAGCAGATTCCATCATACATGACTTCCTAGTGTTTTGGACCAGAAAAAAAGGACCGGATGCAGTGGAAAGGAATAAGATGTCATAGGAAGCCTTGGCATTGGTCAAGCAGTGGGATCGCATTGTGGTGCAGGACGGTGTGCTTTATCGCAAAGTCTTCTCTCCAGATGGTGATGAGGTTCTCCAGCTGGTCTTACCATTGTCACTAAAGAGTCAGGTTCTACATCAGCTGCACCATGAGCATGGACATCAGGGTTTGGAACGAACGGTAAATTTGGTGTGGTGGAGATGTTACTGCCCGGTATGCACCAAGATGTTAAGAGTTGTGCCAAGAGTGTGAAAGATGCCAGATAGCCAAGGACACCCAGCCGTCCATTCGTACCTATATGGGCCACCTCCTTGCTGCACGTCCAAACCAAATCCTGGCTGTGGACTTCACCCTGTTAGAGCCATCCAAGAATGGGCAGGAGCACGTGCTCGTTATGACCGACGTCTTTTCAAAGTATACTCAGGCAGTCCCTACCCACGACCAGCGAGCATCAACAGTGGCTAAAGTGTTGGTAAATGAGTGGTTCTGCAGATTTGGTGTTCCCAGTTGTATCCATTCAGACCAAGGGAGAAATTTTGAGAGTGCATTGATCCAACAGTTATGCAGCTTGTACGGCATTGAAAAGTCCCATACTACCCCCTACCACCCTGCTGGGAATGGCCAATGTGAACGATGTAATCGTACCTTGCATAATATTTTACGTACCTTGCCTACGACCAAGAAAAGAGATTGATCATCCTGCCTGCCTCAAGTAATCTTTTCATGCAACACCACAGCACATCAATCTACTGGTGAGTCCCCTTTCTTTCTGATGTTTGGACAAGATCCACTTTTACCTGTTGACTTCCTTCTGGGGAAGATCCAAGCCCCAGAGGCAGGCAGTACGCACGAGTGGATTGTGGAGCATCAGGCCCGGCTCGAGATGGCATTCGAAGGAGCCACCAGGCACCTGCAAGCGGCTGCCAACCGCCGGATGGTATGTCACGATCAAAATGTCAAGGATGTTCCGATACAAGATGGACAGCTTGTGTACCTCAAGGACATGGGAAGAAGGGGCCGCAACAAAATACAAGATGTATGGCGCTCAGAGGCATATAAGGTTCTTAGAGCCCCCAAAGAAGGAGGATCTGTGTATACAATAGCTCCAGTGGATGATCTTGGTAAGGCAAGGCATGTTCACCGCTCCCTTTTGAAGGGCCATCCGGTATGCACAGAATTTAACGAGATTCTTGAAGCCTGCCCCCAACTAGATGAAGAACCTTTTGTTGGGGAGGAAGACTCGTTAGAGGGTGATCTGTGTGCGGTATGTCCTGAAGTTATCCAGACTCACGTGCCTGCAAATCCTCTATGCCCACAGATTGATATAACTGCACCCCTTATGGAACCCCAACAGGCTCCCACGGCAGACACCACAGCTGCCGAGGTCCAACGGGCTCCCACGGTAGACACCACAGCTGCAGAGGTCCAATCACTGGTTGAACACCAACTCCTTTGGAGAGAGAGCCAAGCCGGGGCTGACGGAGGGGCAGTAAGGAGGACTAGCCGCCCTACAGCAGGGAGACACACAAATGTTCACCATCTCCCCCAGGCCGTAGGGAGCAGGGTGATTGGGGCTACTGCCTCCCAGGTACCTGTAGCTGAGACAGTCGTTTTTAGACCTTGGCAATAAGTAAATCGTCGGGACGACGATGGAAAACATCGGGGTGGATTGTAGTGGTGTGTGGTTCTTTGCAGACTTACAGGTGTTTAGCCTTGTTCTTGAATGTACCTCTAGAGCATCAAATTTGCTCCACCCAGGTCAAACTCCCCTCATTAGCTGGGCTTATTTAAGGCAGCTGTAGTATCATGGCTGCCTCTTTGCTGTTTTTCCTGTCTGTTGGTTGCCACATGAAACCTCGGTGACGTTTAGGTAGGTGAGAGTAAAACAAACCTGTCTTATGTTTTATTGGGTTTTCCCAATGACTGAGGTTGTATGTTTTGCAGCAGTCTGCTGCCCGCTTGTTTTATGTGGTTTGGCTGATTCCAAGATTTCCTGTCTGGAGTGGCGTGATGTATTGTTCCTTACAGAACACACTGTGTTAAGGTATAAGAAGCTTAAGGAGTAACAAGTAGGGTATGATAACTACCTGAGGTAACTGTTATTTACTTTTATTAATTTGTTGCTAATGTGCATGTGTTTTTAACTGTAGGTTGTCAGCTGCTGTTTTGCCTTTGTTAAATTAGGACTGTAATAATTGTTGCTGGTACACCCCAGCTGTTGTGCCTCCAGGGGGCACTCCCCTAGTTGATTTTGCTTGTATTTTAGATATAACCAACTGACCTATTGTGTTTTATTTAACTTGTTGTTTTGTTCTTTACAGTGGTTCTAGTGGTCGGCTTGTGGTAGAGGCTAGGCACGCTAGTGTGGGTTCCTTCACTGATTGTAGTGTTAATAGCACTGGGGACACGATTTGCAGTGAATTGGTTTGCAGTGACTATCGATTGCAGTGGGCACATGCGGTGGATAAGTTGGCGCATCCCTGGAGCACCCTCTTAGTTAGATTGCCTCCCCACAGCTGGCCCTGGCCCACTTTCTTTTTGTTTATTTCAATAATCAGTAATAACTGGGAGTGTGTTTTGTTATAAATAAAATAAGTTACTTGTTTGTCGAATTTGTAATAAATTTCTATTTCCCTTGTAATTTGATTATTTATTTGTATTATTGACCATCCTCTTTTCAGGCACTTCCAGTTACTGATTATCAATAAATAAGTTATTCTTTTGGAACCACGTCTCTGTCTTACTTTAATAAACCTGTGTAGCCTCTGCATAAAGGGCTAGTCAAAGCAGAAATAGAGCATTTCCTGGGGTTGAAGTCCCCAGGTGGCGTTGTCGGACAGTTAGATTCTGGTGGTGATTCCTCTTTTAGTGCCACCACCAGCCTGGCCACATTCGCTAGGTCAAAGAGATGTGTTTTTAGTCTAGCTTTGAACTGACAGAGTGTGTCTGCGTCGGACATTGGTAGGAAGACTGTTCCAAAGTTTTGGTGCTAAATAGGAAAAGGATCTACTGCCAGCAGTCGATTTTGATATTCTAGGTATTATCAACTGGCACGAATTTTGAGATCGCAATAGACGTGAAGGACTATAATGTGTTAAGAGCTCGCTCAAGTACTGCGGAGCTAAACCATTTAGTGCTTTGTAACTAATCAACAATATTTTAAAATTTATACGATGTTTAATAGGCAGCCAATGCAGTGTTGACAGAACCGGGCTAATATGGTCTTATTTCCTGGTTCTAGTAAGAACTCGAGCTGCTGCGTTTTGAACTAGCTGTAGTTTATTTATCAAGCGTGCAGGGCAACCACCCTGTAGAGCATTACAATAATCTAGTCTTGATGTCATAAAAGCATGAACTAATTGTTCCGCATTTATTAATGAGAGCATATGTCGTAATTTAGATATATTTTTAAGATGGAAAAATGCGGTTTTACAGATACTAGACACGTGACTTTCAAATGAAAGATTGATATCAAAGAGCACACCCAGGTTCCTTTGTGTCCCCACGGCCAGGCAACTGGCTTCCTCCACCTCCTTAAAAAAAAAAAAACCTTAACATCTCCTTTATAGAGAGATGAGTCAGTCCACTTAACAACTCCTGCCTCCCTCCTTCATATGATATCACAGACTAATTCAGTGAAGGACCTGGTGCATGGACTGTGCTGAGGGAGCTTTAGTTGAATGCAAATAAACCTTTCGTGGAACCTCTTGTGCCTTTTGATTAATAGCCGAGATATAGCAGATATTTGGAGCCTAGTGTTTGTCAAGTATAATGCAAATCTGGGCCTCTAGGTGACAGGGAATGTATTCAGTGATTTAACTCAGTCAGTAGAGCCTAAGAGGTAGATCAAATTTAGTAGGCGTGCATGCACAAGTTTTTAGCTGTATAAATACTGTATCTATTTCTAATTATTTGTCAAATGAATAGTTCTTAAATATTATTCATATATATAATTAAAAAACATCTGGAAAGTGTGTGTGTATACAATATAGGATAGAGGGGTGTATATGTAAAACAATCACGAAACCAACATGAAACCATTTTAAGCAAACATTTTCCTACAAGTACATTTCTATGTACTTGGCATATGTATTTTAATATTTCCTTCCTTTTCCTTTAAAAACCGTTATTTTGTTATCATGGACACCCGTATATGTCAATGACCCTTTTGCATGTTGGGCCTCATGATCACACTATTGGTAGTACCAATTGTCACATGAGCTCAATTATTACAAACTCAAAGTGCTGATGTATCTGTTCCTGAAATTAGAGGCATTCTCAAATAAGCAACTCAAATGTCTGCTGCATGATTGACTCTGAAAGAAAGATAATGGCAGGATGGAGCCAACTACTATCTGAGACAAAGCACTCAAAAGAAAAAAAAAAAAAAAAAAAAAACAAGAACAAACTATTAACTGCCCTAAAGCTGGAGCTTTAAATAACTGGATCTGGGTGTGCATTTGGAGTATACATAACTTGTCTGGAGCCTCAGATGTCCTCATAGACTCCTTAACTGCCATGTTATTGAGAGAGACACAGAGCTCCATGGCTTCTGAAGTCCGTCAGCAACAAGGCCTTAATCATCTCTCAATTAGATCTATCTCTTAATATTACCACTGTCTCCTATGATGTGTACACAGCACAAGACAGTTCCGCTGACTCCATTATGAATAGAGACACCGCCTTATGTGGTCTCATTATTGGATAAGTAAGAGGATACAGGAGGCAGACAGAAGTTTTAAGGCCGGACGGAGTAGACGCCATTCCCATTAGCGGCAAGGCATTAACAATGTCAGCGACACAAATGAGGAGAGGAGAACAAGAGGGGATAGAAGAAGGGCGGGAGGGAGGGTGGAGGGGGGGGGGGGTATTTGTGGGACATGGTCCAAGAACATCAACAGTAATTACAGTGATGCTGCCATCTTTCCTCAGATTGAACGTGTGCATGATGATGGTGTGTAGGATCCAACAGCCAAAGGGATAGTTTAGTAAATGTTCTGAAGTTATGATTGTACGTCTCAGGAGAAGCTATAGTTTCTGTAAAATACATGTTGTTGTTCAGATGCTTAAAGTAAGACAAAAGGTGCACCTACAAAATGTACCATGGTGTTCTTTAGATGACTAATCTAATTTGTATAAATCAATGTTGTTATTTTTATCTAAAATTCTTGAAAAAAAAGATTTTGTTAACTGAAACAGAGGTGAAATCAAATATAATAATAGATGAAAAACTTAAGTGAAAATTAGAAACGTTGCATTGGCAACTAACTTAAATGAAATAGTATTTCTAAACAGTAATTAAACAAACATAAATAAAAATAAAAAATAAACCAAAAATAATAAAACTGACAAAAACATTATAAATGATTCAAATTAAAATGAAAACTGAAATTACAGTTTAAAAAGGTAGTACATAAATAATAGTACATAAATAATACTAAAATAACATGGATATGAATATGATCATTCAGAACCAAGTTATAAACTATCACTACCATGGTACGTCCACAGGTTTTTTTTTAATTTTTTTTTATTATGCCATTCATATTGCTAGTATATTATAATGTTAGAAATATTACCCAATTCAGTGAAAATTTATTTCCAAAGAATATTTTTTAAACGACGGTTTGATTCTTCTTTAAGTCTTCTTGTTGTTTCCTTTCTCTTCTACACAACTTTTCTTCTCATCTTCCTGTTTATGAGCTCTCTTACACTGTGTTTTCAAATTCCTCCTATTACTAACATATGCAAATCAAATGTCACACGTAGGAGGCAGTACAATCCTAACAACACACACAGAACAACCACTGGCTCTGCTCCCTTTTACCTAAACTCATTATTTCAGACTTATGTGCCATCCAGAAACCTGCGCTCTGCAAGCGAACGTCGTCTTGTGGTGCCATGTCAAAGAGGCACTAAATCTCTTTCTCTGACCTTTACCATGACTGTTCCCCGCTGGTGGAATGACCTACCCATCTCAACCAGAGCTGCGGAGTCCGAAGCCATTTTCAAGTAATGGTTGAAGACGCATCTCTTTCGGCAGCACTTGTTCCACTAATACTAACACTTTCTCTTCCTTTAAAAAAAAAAAAAAAAATCTTTATAGGTTCTGCCTTAGATTAAACTGAGAAAGGTTATAGCACTTACATTTTGTTCTGTTTGTTTAACTGCTTCTATTGTTCTCATTTGTAAGTCGCTTTGGATAAAAGCATCTGCTAAAGGCATAAATGTAAATGTAAATTCATGTCAATTAACAGTGCTAAAAACGTGCATTAAATGTTTTTTCTCTATTCAAATTCTTCACAGGTGCCCTAGCACTCATTGGCTAAGGCTGTATTATGTAGCGTCTACTTTAAATTCCAATTCACATTTTTCTGTTTTATTTTGTAATACGCAGTAGTAAAATGGTTTACAATCAGCAGTTCACAATTGACTTTGACAGCAGGTTTTTATAACCTATTATGAGACTGAACATGCAAAATGCAGTATAAATGGCCTCCCATTGATATCATTCATTACTTTGATAAAAGCACTTAGTAATTGTCAATTTTGTTTAAGTACATCACATAGCCGAGCACGACTCAGTGATGGAAGACAAGTCATTCTGATGTGTGTCACCAAGTCATTAAGCTGCCTTTGAGGGAAGCCTGCAATCTGATTCATCACTGCAATAATGAGCCAGAGATGAACTCATCAATTTAATTTTTCCTAATATTACCCATAGACGAGCCCTCATATCTCTTTATATTTCTTCTGCTTTTCTGTCTCTTCTTCATTGTGTGTATTCTCTCTCTCTCTGGTGCATTATGTGTGAAGGAAGTACTAAAGCAGACACATGTGCAGCCAGTAAGGAACAGGTCTTTAGCATATTTTTAAGAGGGCTCAGACTGGAGAGTCTGTGCTCCAGTGCCTCGCTGTCTATCTGCCCCCTGCTCGCCTCGTCTTCCTTGTCAAGTACATTCTTCATGACATTGATATGCCTCCTGTCACTGCTCTCTTACTTCCAAGAAGCTTAATGCCTGCCCTTTGTCATTCACCCTTTGTCAAAAAACAATAGCATTGAAACAATGTGTATCACTCCCCTGTTGCCCTATTGTTGATTACAGACATTTTAAGAGGTTACATCTATTCTTGTTCTATGGAAGGTTTTGTTTGAAAACTTTATGAGGGGTGCTCATTTCAAACAATTACTTTAAATACAATACACAGCGATAAGGGCTATAATCATTCCAAAATCATTGCGTACAGTACGCATGTGCTTTAATTTACAAAGTCAGTCCTCCTGTGCATGCAGGTATATGATATTTTTTTTGTCTTTTTTTTTCTGGGTGAATGACAAAGGGCAGGCAATAAGCTTCCTGGAAGTAAGAGAGCAGTGACAGGAGGCATGTCAATGTCGTGAAGAATGTACTTGACAAGGAAGACGAGGCGAGAAGGAAGCAGATAGACAGCGAGGCACTGGAGCAGACCCCTTATAAATAATAATAATAATTGTTTCATATGAACTGAGGTGATGAGCTGTGACACAAATGTTTTTTAACAAAGATTTCTATTTTTCCATTGGGTTAATTAGAGAGAAAAAAAAAAAACCTTACTAAAAATAAGTATACTTCAAGGTACATAATCAATCCTAAAATTTATCATTTGTAGCTTACCTTTTGCGCCATTCGCCCCAGACTTTCGAATTCAAATAACTGAAATGTATAATGTTCAAATAATGAACGGATCATTGAATTAGTGAGTTGTTGACTGGAGAACAGTCCGATTCGCAAATAAATCGTTCTGTGTGATTTGCGAACTGATTTAACAAGTTCATTGAAAATAATCGGAAGAATCGTTCACAAATCACAAGTAAAGTTGAAGTAAATTCCTATGTACACTACCAGTGGACTACACTACACAAAAATGCAGATACTCAGAATTAGGAACATATCTGTTTTCTTTATAAATCAATATTTTCTAACAATGTAAGTTTATAAGACAATATTTAAAACTATATGAAAAAAGTATTTAATAGGCTGCTACTTAGAATACTTAATGATACTTTCAAGTATATTTCGATCAGTACAGGACAAATATACTTTTTTATCAGTATAAGGCAAGTATTAATTGCAATTTTATGAGAAGTCTTTAAAAGTAGACTGAACGTATATTTTTCTTGGTTTTAGTTTTAAAGAAGTATACTCATAGCACACTTGAATAAACTTATTTTTCGTAAGGGAAGATATGTTTCTTTATTTTCTAGGGTCATTCATTGTCCAGATTTGGGACTCAAAGATTCCTTTCTGAAGCAGTTGAATGCATTTCCCCCCTGGCACTTTATGATAACCCATATTGACCATAACTGCAGATTAATGATTCATGAATAGGGGATGTAATGGAGTAGCTGCTTCTCTAGTTGTAATTGAGTGGAGCCATTCTGGCGAGCCGGGGCAGTTAATGTGGCCCACTGATCAAAGCCAAGCTCGCCTCTGATATGCATGCGATGCATCAGAGGAAGTGATGGCGAGACACGACATCAAGGTGCAGCCTTGGCCCAGTTAGCATATCTTTGAAAGGAAGAAGAGAGCCGTCCCATTTCAGGAGTGTCGCTCGCGCTTGTCATCTCTCCTGAATCCCACTCCGTCCCCTAGCAGGTTGCAAACTCCCACAGACTTTCTCTTTTGACAACAATGCTGATTTTAACGAAAGAAAATGAACGCAAAAGCCAACACTGCCTGGTTTTAGTCCTTTACACACATACTACTTCCCACACTGAACTCAGGGAGCATGTCTTTAATTAACAGACCCGCTTTAGATCATCCCTGTCATCCTGTCTATAGTGGAGAAGGTTCAAGAGCACAGTGGAGTACGGCTTAATTAAACCACAGTGTACAGCAAAGTCAGGCTATCGCATGGCTGCAGTGCAGCGAGGAGACATGGAAAAAGTCACATCAATTCTGCATGGAGACACAGCAGGTCAGGACGGACAGGAAATCTCAGAATTTTAGTATCTAGCATGCAACACCTCTGAGTTACACACCGCCGCATTATTCAACCTGATGCCAACCGGTGCAATCCAGGCTGAGACTGTTATCACACTAGGTTTTTTATGGCTTTTTACTAGTGCACTTGCAAATATTATGTAGATGGAAAACTTGCATTTTTTTCCATTGTGTTCAACTACATATACACATTGTAGAAAATATTCTTTGTCTGATTCTGTTTATCTTGCAGACTGACATTGTCTGTGCGCACACAGACGCTGAGAGATATATAGAGAGAATAAGAGATAGCAAGAGTGCAAGAGAGACTCTTTTCATCTCTCTTGGAGCATGTGACTATGTGGTGGGTGCGTTCCCCACCCAACCCCTCCATCACACTCTGCTGTGCATGCTGGGAAGGAGGTAATGTTGACAATTCCCCCCTCTTGCCTTGTCAGCCAACAATCCTGTGTCACACCTCACCAGCACCACCATTCCCTGACACTGCTGTCAAGAAATGACATTTAATTTTCACACCTCTACTTCTTACATAGCCTTTCTTTATGTTTTTTTTCCCCTCTTTTTCTCTTCCGAGAACAGCGGCAACCCAAGGCTCAACCCAGGGCTGTCATCCAGATATCGATACCTCTGACAGTCTGGAAAGTCTTTACCCGTTTTAGTCCTCCCACTCTCACCCTTTAGTCTCTGTTACTTTCACCATGTTTAACCGAACAAACCGAACAGAGGTCACTGGAAAGCGCTAAGGTCACATGTACCTCTGAGCGCTTCCATGTGGTCAGTGACTCACATCCATTGGCATATGTGGTAACCGATTCAGCCCTGGGAGATTTCGCAAATGAAGACTTAGCATGCATGCTAGAGGACTAACAGCATTAAACAGAGTAGAGTTTCTATTTTGTAAAAGATGGACAGCTTGAGACACAGCTTCTGATGGGGCGCCACCGAATTTTTTATTTATTTTTTGGGGCTGATCTGATTTATTATGCCCACTTTGTCCCTCACTCCATCAGTTCTAAAGTTTCCTCTGGTTTCCGTTTTATCCATACCCCTAACAGCTGGGCCGATAAATAATTATACCTTTATCGGCTAAATTGAAGGTTTCTATTAGGCATTTTTCCAACTAAATGGTCACATGGCTGGTGGTCACTCCTCCTTCTGGCTTTTCGACCTCTGGAGTTTCTTGCCAGTTGTAGAATCACTCCGACTTCCTAAATTAGACACTGAAGGGACCGCTGTCACAGCCAACAAGCTTCCCAATTTCATTATCAAGAGGCCCAGAATTTGAGATTATAAGTGATTATGTTCAGCCATTCTCGTTTGGAAAATCTCTTTAATCCTAGTCTCCATGGCTGCCTCTGACAGGGCACAGACATGGCCGGCTGGTCAACAGCCATCAAAAGGCAAAAAAGATGGAGCATACGGAAGCAGGAGGAGCCCTGGCCTTGGATTGCAGGGAAAGTGGCCAGTTGGCCATCCAACAAGAGGTGCGGCGTCTGATCAGGCAGAGGGAGCCGCAAATTGGCCAGAGATCACAGCGGTCAGTAGGGACGTGGCTGGATCCACTTTGTGCTCTGGGAACACTCGAGGACAGTGTATATCAAGCTGCTGTTGACCTTAGCAGTGTCGATACCGTCTGTCAGCGTGTCATACTCAGCAGCCAGTACTACACCAATCCTAAAGGCTCCATACATTGACACAATGAGGCTGAATTTAATTCTTATGTAGTTTTGATGCTTGTGTAGATGTATCCGCAAAGTCTGAGGTTCACTACATGTGGAATGTAATGTCTTGAATGAGTAATGGGGGCATGTTGTCACAGTATATGCAGCTAAATTTACATTTATAAATATTGTGACAATTTGCCCTGACCCTAACAGTTATTAAAATCGTCCATGTTTTCACCTTGTGTGGGTAAAGTTGTATCAAACCGCTGTTTTATCCAGCAAAAGTTGTGACAACTTATTCCAACCTAACATAGTCAGTAGCCATATCACCCTGTAGCCCAAGACTGGTTGCCCACTGAAGCAAAGCAGGGTTGAGCCTGTGTAGTACCTGGATGGGAAACATCCTGGGGAAACTAGGTTCCTGCTGGAAGAAGTGTTAGTGAGGCCACGCTATACTCTCAAAAAGCACTGTCCTTCAGATGAGACGTTAAAACCGAGGTCTTGACTTAAAAATCCCAGGATGTCCTATGAAAAAAAGAGTAGATGTACAGTATATATCATTAAAATAATGTTATAGTTGTCACATGATGACCAGCCTATTATCAGGCTTTTCAGTTAAATTTAAAAGGTAAACTTATGTAAAATGTTGTTTTATCTACTAAATATTGTGACCACATTAAGCACTAACACAATGCATTAACCCATGTAGTAAAGCAATTCATAAAATAGCAAAATGAAAAATATCCATAAACGTCCAGAGAAGAGTTAATACAGATCTTTTTTATAGTTGATCCTTGTATGAATGTCTGCCAGTGTAGATTATTCACAACAAGCCCTGATCTCCCCATATAGTAGCTATATGTTATAACATTACACATAATACAACAGTTTGTTTCATTCCTCAAGGATTCAAACAAGCAAGTCGTCTTGTTGCAGCAATGTCTGGAATCACTAATCACGGGTGTTCTTTGAAGAAAATGATCAGTAACTCCCAAGCTAATGCATCTGTTCATGTGCAGTTATTATCTTAGCTTGTTTCAAAAGCTCTGTAATTGTAATGAGTTCATTAAGACCTCATTAATATACAATTAAGATCTTTTTGGGCAGTTCAGACTTTGCTCATGAAGAAAATCTTAGTTCACCTTGAATAAAGTAATAAAAACAGCTAGATTCATTCTTTAAGGAATGGCAGGATTCTTTTGTGTGTTTTAGTAGTTAATGGAGGACACTTTGTGCAGATTCTATTTAAAATTTAAAATTGATGGCCACATATTGATCACACACAGACTTTTTGCTCATTAAATGCTGCCTGATAGGTCAGTTTCACTTGAAAACCCCTCTCCTCCAAATGAGTCCCTTTCATTCACTCAATGACTCTTTTATACTGACGTTTTTTTAGCTATGGGACAGAAATAACGAGGGTCTCACTGATCAAAATCAATTTATAGTGTATTTATACCTTCCTCATAGAGTTTTCTCATATAGAGTTCAAGGTGAAGTCTCATTCTGATCTCTTACATGAGTTAGAGGCTGGTCTGGAGTCTGTTTCATTATTGCGTATATTTCAAGCAGTAGTTCTTTACATTGTTTTGAAGTATTCTCTTTATCTGCAGTCAGCAACTGTTGCTATTGGCAACTCTTCAGTCAAAGATCTTTTTTAGTTAACGCATTCAGATGACACTTTAGATTAAATTAACCTGCTGAAAGATGACTCACACAACTTGTATGCAGACTGTGTAGACCCCTTTTAAAAGCCAAAAGTTTACAATATTCCATCCATTGTCAGGTTGACCAATTCTTTTTTATGCTTTTATCCTGTACAATATGACTCACAACAAGGGCCCTTATGTTTTTTTTTCTTTTACATACAACAGGCTGAAGAACGTTACTAAACAAAGATTTTTTTTAACAATTTTTCAGGACCAAAAACGAATGTCCTTTGTGGTTTGTATAAATTAATTTTATGAATTCCATTTGCTTGCTAACTAAATGCATTAATAAATGCTGTAACAACATTTAGTTTTACATTAAATTAGCTCAAATTATATATAGGGAATTTTAATAATTAATCATGAATATGATTAATATATTGCATATTACAGTTAAATTATCGAAGTTGAAAATAGATTGATTGTACACACGAATGATCAATCACAACGAATTATAATTCCTCATTCATATGTCAATGGTCCATTTTCAGATCGATTATATGAGATAACCTTTAATGGAGTTAATTTAGCTATCGAACTGTTTGTCCAGCAAACGGCCGTAAGATTAACTTATCAACTTCTCAACAAAGTTATCCCTTCTTATAAACTCCAAGAAATATCAATTTTCTGGCCGTGAACATTAATTTTCCGGTGTTTATAAAATTAGACTACGCAACGTAGTCAATAATGAAAGCTTTGTAGCTAGGATCGAAATTTCATTGACTCTGTAAAATGAGCATTTTAGACAGAAGGCAATCAAGAATATAATGGTTTTAATAGTTGGACTAATAATACATCGAACTACAATTCACACAGAATATATGTATATACACCCGAAACAAACAAAACGAAAAACATTACAAACACGAATTAAAATAGGATGAGAGAGAAAGATAAAAATGAGAGGGAGAGAGAGTTGGGAAGAGAGAGAGAGATCCGTAGGATCACAGCTTGGCAAAATTCACCTGGACATTTAAACCTTTAAGAGACAACACGGAAAACAGTCTTAATGCTCTAAAATCTTGGTAACTCAAATATACTTGCATATAGTTCTCATGTGTCTGAGCCCTGCGGCGTGTGTGAGCGGCTGGTCTTTGTGTGTTCCGTTGGAGCGTCACGTGGTTTGCTGCGGTCTGGAGCGCGCAGTTTCAAAGAAGGCTTAAGGTCTTTGACGTAAATTACCAAATAAATAATTCAGACTAAGTTCATTTCTGGTGAAATGAACAAAGGAAAAACAAACTTAAACAAAAGAAAAGAAGAGGAAAGATCCCCCAGGGCGGGGATCACGAGTATGATGGTTACATCGGATCGAAGGAGAGGGAAGAGTCCAGACCGAAGTCGAAGTTCCCTCGAAGAAGCAGTTCTTTCTCCCCCCTCCTTACTTCTCACTACTCCTCAAAGATCCCCAAACAAAACCAAACTAAAGATGAGGTGCTTGGTGGTCTTCTTTAAAGACACTTCTGTTTACGCCTCCTCTGGCGTGAATGCACCAATCAGCTGGGAGGAAAGTGTGCGGATAAGTGTTCCTTTGTTCCCTCGAGATCGACTTTGCATGTTTCATGACCATGATGTAAAAATGCGTTCAATTTTTACTCCAGAGATGATAAAACATAGTAACATACATTTTACGGTTTGCACCTATATATATATGGTTTGGTCAGATCAAGAGGATTCTAAAGGTGTGAAGAACGACATACAAACATTATAGGAAAACACAGTTACATTAAAAATGCATCTAAAAGCACCTCTGTTCATTTAGAATTATAATACGATCACATCTAACCCCAATGGAACATGGGCAAACATAAAAACATATCGAATATATCATAGTACAAGTCTCTCAATTGAGGAGATTGGAGAAAAAGTCCTTGTGTGTGTGTGTGTGTGTGTGTGTACTGTGAACGTGGCTGGGTCATTCGTTGGTGAAGATGTGGTGAACTTTTGCTCACCCCCCTCCCGGGCAATGATATGTGTGTGCGTATTCTTTGAATTGATGAGTTTTAAGTCTGGTTACAATGACCAGTGTGGTTCATCACACAAGGTTGTCTGTGTTTGTGAGGTGTCCTGAAGAGGGGACACCACGGGATCTCCGGCCAGAGAGGCGCTCCTGTTGGGGTCACATGTGGTAAGACAGAGGACCCTGTGATTACTTATCAGCGAAAAACGCCGCGGGGGCACTTCTGGCATCGGTCATTTAATTAAGTCCCATCACCATTTGCTTGTGTGTGAATCAGTAACTTAAAAAGTCTCATGACATCTCCATTCTTCAGATTGTGAAAGAAACAGGAGTGTTTACTTAATTGGAGACTTAGTTGATTAAAACCACATGATTGTGCTGATCATCTGATTATTGCTACAATGCTTTTTAGGTTTCATGCAGTCACTGCCCGGTTTTTGAGTGTGTTCTCCTGCCTTGTTCACAGACAATGAGAGCTTAATGATCTCTTGCATTAAAGTAACTGTTTCGACGCCCTGTATCTCACCCTAATTGCTCGGGATAATAGAGCCATGCTCAAGATTTGTGCCTGATCTATCAGAGTGCGCGAAGTACACTGATCTATCTGTTCTTACAAAGGACGAATGCAGATACACTAAAGCGCTATTTTGACCGTATTAATGGTGACCACGACGAGTGAGGTCTGGGCTGCAGTGGTGGAGGGAGTGAACGCTCTCTCCAACCATACCGCACTCTCATGAATCATTCATTAAGGAGTTAACTGTTTCCTGTGTGTCAACAGCTTGTCTTTGAAGTGATAATCTTAACATTGAGAGAGCCCTTGAATTTTGCTTTTAATTACATTGGTTAATGGGAAATGATCTCTATAATTCAGTGAGGAGGAGTCGCTTGAGCCTCCTGTTAGAGAAGCTACGTCTAGTAAATTCTTCAGGGAGCCAACGTGTGGGGAAAGAGCTGAATCTGGGAGGGTTTTCCTTCTGGTGTTAATCAATTTCTGCAAATGGAAAAATAGGACCTCGAGTCTGTTTCTCTGAGCTTTTTATTCATTTATTTTATTTTTAAAAAATATATTTTAGTCGTTTTAATGAGGCATTCATACTTTAAGGACAGGCAGAGGGAGGAAATAATGTCTAACCTTGAAAATGAGATTCATACCCAGTTATATTAATTAATGCAACTGAATGAGGAAAAGTTCAGTGTGCATTATTCTCTTTTTCTGTTGTGGCTGTTGAAAAGTGCACTGAGATTCAGCGAGGTTTTTAGTAAAAAGCCAACAAATGTGGTGCTGCATATTTCAAGGAGTCCTGTATGAAAAACTAGGACAATTTCTGAATGACTAATGGCAGGCTTTTCAGCATATTTTTTCAGCGGATCAGAGAATACACCCAAACTCGTTGATTTAGTAGATGCATAGTTTCTCAGTGTTTCGCAAATGAAAATACTTCAGGAATGTGAGATGGGTAATTTCCTCAGTGACTTTCAAAGACAGCGGCCGGAAATCTATCACCATCATTCGGTAGATAGAACAGAGTTCTCACCTCCAGCCTGTAATAATAGGGTTGGTTTTAATATTACCTGTCAGATTAACTTCTTCAGTATTCTATACGCAGATATAATAATGCCATTTTCTTTCTCTCCCTCTTTTCCTTTTTCTTTTTCTTTTTCTTTTTTTTTTTTTGTGCGGAAATGGCAGTCATGGGACCACCATACTTAGTTAATATGATCTGAGACTTCCAAATGGCCTCAGCCATTTAATCCTATTCTTGGCTTAGCTTGTAAAGACATTACAATCCAGTGCTTTGTGAGAATCAGACATATGCCAGCAGATTAATATGTTCATATGTCTCTCAGTGGGGGGTATGATCAAATATTGCAGTCACTTTTTTGATGTGTAAAGCTCTGGTGTTACTGCAGCAGAGAAAATTACCCCTTAGATGCCATAGACAAAGACAGATACAGATTAAATGTTAATATACAGAGGACAGCCTTGTTTACAAACGAGCACTGTCGCACAGCACTTAGATTAAATTTAGATTAAACCTAGATTAAATTGTGTGTGTGAGTGTGTATGTGTGTGTCTTTGATACACTCAGGGTGTTTGCTGTGCAGATAAGCACTGCTCCTCATAACTAGGACCCTTCCTCCCCTGTGCCCTAGCCCTTTCTACTCCAAACAAACATATTACTTGATGTGACCCCAGCCTGCTCAAACAAACACTTTGTAATCTCCACTAATGAAAAAGCTAATCCCAGCTTTCTAAATGCCTTTATGGAATACGTCCTGGCTTGTAGCTTGTTCATTAACATCTTTATTATTCATTAACACCTTATTATAATTAAAATAATGCACAAGACAGTTGTACAAACTAGTTAAATGGTTCTACCGTTAGTTGATGATTTGGGCCTGTAGTCACAGATCAAATAACCTAAATTGCACTGATTGGCTGGTGGCACCACGAAATGTGCACAGCCCTAAAACCTCCATTAGCGACTGTTCTACTCTTTAAAAAAAATATTCTGCTTAAATCATAGTTTTAAAAATGGCAGCTGTGCCATGCCATCTACCTGAAGTATCAAAATATTTTTATCCTGTAAATGTAATGATATGACCACCATAATAATAATCCAGGTGGTAAAAGAAAAAGCCACCTGTCTATTGTTTATATGTCTATGTGTTTTTTTTTATTTGCTTTAAGACAAACCATGTGCAAATTTATAGTCAACACCATTTCTGAGTATGTTCTACTTAAAACTGCAGTTTACCAAAGACGCGGTTTGAAACAATCCCTGTTTCCTACTGTCACAAATAACCAATCCTGTTAACATCTGGGAAGGGGCTTTTACACAACGAGCACAAGAACAACTTAAAGAAAGGACAGGAAAAATCGGGTACATATGGCGGGTCAATTATGTATATGATGTTATGATGTTAAGCCTCTTTCTCCTGACTGTCTGTGATGTTTAGTGTTTCTAAGGATGCTGATTTTTAGAAGGCAGTTGTGTAATTCTGTGATGCCGAAAGGGCACATGGTTTGTATAACATTAGCAACACATTATTAGCTGTTTGATTACATAGTCAAGCTAAATGCTAATCATATCAATTACGATTTGTTGTAGAGTGATACATAAATGCATACCATTCTGATACACCAACTTGTAGACAAACCTGTATAACTCTCTCTTCCTCTTCTTCTGAATGTATGGGAAATGTTTAAATATGTCATTTTGATTACCAAAGATGAGTTTTAAGGGATCAAATGATTGACTGCAGGAGGACTTTACCACTAAAATACTAATATACATTAGAAAGGAATCACTTGCGCCTCAGCCTAGCCAGTGCTCTTGGAACAGGACACAAAAATCTGAGGAAAAGGACCCAAGGTCTAACTAGGACCAAGGAGCAGGACCGGAGCACAGAACGTTTTAATATATTTATTAGTACAAAATGACCAACGTTTCGACACACATGCGTCTTCTTCAGAGTCCGAAGAAGACTCTGAAGAAGACGCATGTGCGTCGAAATGTTGGTCATTTTGTACTAATAAATATATTAAAACATTCTGTGCTCCGGTTCTGCCCCTTGGTCCTAGTTAGACCTTGGGTCCTTTTCCACTAATATACATGATTGATAACAAAAATATGAAACAAAATATAATGTGTGACGCAGGGACTTCTGGGAATGTCCTTCTAGTTTTCACTGTAAATTACATGGTAATGCATAGGTTTTACTTGCGTTCATTTATTTTTTTGACCGTTTTTTTACACCTATGAAATTACATCCTATGTTAAACTTACCAAAAAAGTTTAAAAAAAATAATAATAAAAAAATGTGCTGTATATGGTAAGGTAACTTAGAGTTAACCAATTAACAGGTTTTTACTGTAACAGTATTGTTCTGTAAAAAATACATTTCAACTTTACATCATACTGGTGAATAAGCAAATATAGGACAAGTATTTTCATGATTTTAAAAGCGTGTCATACTTCATTATGTGGCCACAATAATATTTATTATGCTGGTGGTAAAACATCTGCTATAATATAATGAAATATTTGAATTTATTTATTGCATTTATTTGTTTCATATAAGGGTGTGTTCACAATTAGCAGGTTTGGTTCGTTTAAAACGAACTCCGGTGCGATTGCTCTGTTAGTGCGTTTCATTTGAATAAGTGTGAACGCTCCCATCCGAACTCTGGTGCGCATCAAACAAGCAGACCGAGGCCACTGTAAAGGATGGATCTCGGTCTGCTTTCAAGTGAATTCTGGTGAGTTTCGTTATGAATGCAACAATGACCAAAGACACGTAAATGAACCAAAAACAGGACATGATGTCACAAGATGTGACCCTGATTCACTGAAAAAGGGTGATTGGCGAAACATTTGATCTTGATCTACACATGTGCTTTGTTGCATAATAAAATAATATATTAATTAAGAAGACACAAGCAAGTACAGATCTTTTATTCTTTATTTTAAAGCATTACAAGATGTGACCCGAAAAAAATAAACCTGGTTGAACCAAACTACAAGTGTGAACACATCCTAAATTGATATGTTATACTTTTTAAGCCACCTTAAATTTTCAAAACATAAATGTTTTACGTTCTTAAATTCATTAGGGATCCATTCCAAAAGAAAACTTTTTATTATTTAAGAGCTTTAATATCCCATATGCAGTACCCTGGGTGAGCCAACACCTTGCCAGTAGGATGCAAATAAATTCTCTATTAGAAAAGAAAAGCTTGGCTTTTGCATGGAACTTATTCTCTAAATTGAGTCAGAATTCTCTCACTCAGCAATCAGGCGTTTTTAAAAGCGTTCGGTATCCCAAAGGAGGCCTGCTTGTGTAATTAAACTATATTTTTAGGAAAATGCCAGACTCACTGGTGTTGCTGCTCAGCGTTAGGGTGATCGGAGCAGCTGTTTGCTGGAGCCTAGGGATCTGATGTCGAGTTGAATGCATTCTCCTGTCAGAAGGTTCTCACCTCCCAAGGCGTCTATAAAAACATTATGCGTAGCGACACGTCTGCGCCATCACTCTTCCGCAGAGCATGGTGGCAGTCCGTCACCATATCGCACCCAGCTGTGGGACCGCAGTTGTATTTGTGCACCTGGAATGTATACCGAAGATGAGACAGGACACATTTAAATTAAGAAATAGAACAGATAGGTGACTCACGGCTGCTAAATGGTTCATGTCAGAGCAGACAAGATTCAGACAGATGATAATGTAGCTAATTTCACCTGTTCAGACATGCAAAAAGCTAAATTCTCTTTGACAGAAAAATGGGCCATCTGTAGTTGACTTGACTAGTTGAAATTGTATGTCATTGCAAGTCTATTTTAAGTAATTATTTCACTCTTGATTCACTATGTTGCAGCCAAAAGTAGTTCTAGTGGTTTTTGTTCTTAATGTTTTCTATGCTGCAATGATGACTCATTTTTGTACACAAGTTACTATGTCATGATGTTCTCTTTAGGAGAAAATAAGCTATTTTAATCTGCTCATTTTGACTCTTCTGTCCCGTCGTATTTTATTCTTTTGTGTCCTATCCCTTTATAGAAAGCTGTTTCTTCATTGTGGCGTTCTGTATTGGAAATGGCAGCTGTCTGAATATAATGGCAGTAAAAAAAAGGCTTTAGGCTCATATCAGCAGAGCTCACCGTTGCTATGTAGCAGGGGATTGGTTCTCAGCCGATCGTGTTTGTGGTCTGGCAGATCTTCCATAAGACAGAGCTTGATCAGACTTGCTTTCACCTGTCATCACAGAATATCTCCTTTGCCCTGTTTGAGTCTGGACTCTGCTTCCACACAGCCACCTATGTTTACAAATCAAATTTCTGACAGGACCTCATGAATATAGCTCTAAAACATTAGCGATTAGTCCATCTCATTCTGCACAAAAAGCCCAATCCATCACATAAATCAGTGCAGTTTGGAGTTGTTTCTGATTTATGGTTGCAGTTATATCTAGGTTGACCTGGTTTTTAGTGCGTTTGTTACACGTCTCATATGAGATGTTATTAGTTTTTATAACTGCTATTAATTCCGATGTTGGAGGAATATTGGGAAATAGTCTTGAGGCAAAGAAAATTGGTTGTCGGTGGGTTTATATGAGCTGATGGTGTTTCAGTGTTTGTTTCACCTCTACAAGATCCAGTGATATTTTTTATAGCTTTATGCTTAATTTCCCTGCATATAATTATTGAAGTGTTCAACAAAAAACATGGAAGTTTTTGTGTTTGTTACG
The DNA here is from genome assembly GCA_030578275.1 of Meda fulgida. NCBI lineage: Eukaryota > Metazoa > Chordata > Actinopteri > Cypriniformes > Leuciscidae > Meda > Meda fulgida. The sequence continues at coordinate 22,518,599 of CM060629.1, forward strand.
GAATCAAGACTCCCAAGAAGGAGATGAAGGTAACAGGAAGTTTATTGTGACAACAACTGAGCAGATGAACAGAAATATGGTAAGTGGTAAGTGCAATGATGGTTTGGAGAGCGGGATGCTGGCAGTGAATAATATGTTTCTTACAGGTGTGGAGTTCGGTGGAAGACTGTACACACACATGCATTTACGTTCATTTAAGACACAACCGACTGTATACAAGACAGCCATGTTGACCATTTTTGTGTGAATTAGTCCGTTTAAGCGCAAGTACACATGAAAGCGAGCTCAATTTTGTAGGCCATAGACAGAGCGTGTTTAAGGCTGGGCAAGGTTTAGCCTTCCCCTGGCCACAGATTTGAGACTAGCGTGGACATTTCTCACAAACCGCTGCCATTTCTGATTGCTTTTGTAAGGAAAAGCTGCCAATTACGGCAGGTCTAGAATTCTGTAATTATAGCAAATTGGCGAAACAGATTTGGCAAATGATTGAGTTAGCATCTGTGTTTGCGATCTGGAAAATGTCAAGTTTTCTTTTTTTGCAACATGTTTTTGCATCGTTTTGCAACCCAAAAAAGAGGTTTATTCAGTTGTGCTATTAGTGTACTTTCAGTTTACACCATGGACGTCTGCTGTGCTCTGTCCCTCCATCCCTACGGCTACATCGGGTTCCTCCTTCCCTTCAGCATTGCCTCTGTCCCCAGTCACACCGGCATCGCCCCATTCCTCTGGGACTCTGGCTCCGCCTCAGACGCTCTCGTTTGTCTCCTTGGTTACCATCATTATTAGTTTTTTTGTTTCAGCTGTGTTTGATTAATTATCTTGTTTAAGTTTGTTATTTATATGGGACCTTCTGCTGCACTCATTGTCCGGGCACGTTTATGTGTGTTATTCTGCTACCTGTTTGGATCGCTACCGGTTTGGATTATAACATAAGTAAACGTTGTGTTGGAACCTTACTAGTCTGCACCTTCGTCTGCCTGCACACATCGTAACAACGTCTCTCAGGTCTTTACCCCTGCCAATTTCTGCTGCATCCAACAGATTGACTAAAATAACTGATATTTCGCTAATCATCTAATCTACTCTGAATTTAATTGACATGTGAACTTGTTAGGAAATTATCAAAAAAATGTGCTTCTCCCGTGGGTGGTCAGGTTTTGGCTCATCAGTGTATTCACCACAAAATACCATTTGATATTCAATAACACGTACAATACACAATATCATTTGAGTTTGGTAGATTTTTTTAAGTCTCTTATGCTCAAAAAGGGTGTATTTATTCAATCAAATATACACTGAAAGTAATTGTTTTTCATTTCTATATATTTTAAAATGTAATTTATTACTATGATGGCAAAGCTGAATTTTTAGCAGCCACTCCCCATTGTCTTTATTTTCACATGATCCTTCAGTAATTATTAAAATTTGTTGAAAACGTTGTGGTGCTCACGTGAACAGCGTCAGCCAATGGTGAGCAGAAAGTATTCTTGTCGCTTCATAATATTAAGGTTGAACCACTGTTGTCACATGGACAATTTTAACGATGTCTTTACTACCTTTTTTTTTTGCCTTGAAAGTTGCAATGATGTTGCTGCCTGTGGATGGTTCAGAAAGCTCTCGGAATTCATCAAAAATATCTTAATTCGTGTTCCGAAGATGAACGAAGGTCTTACGGGTTTGGAACTACATGAGGGTGAGTAATTAATGACAGAATTTTCATTTTTGGGTGAACTAACCCTTTAATAACCTAATGTGTAATCTATGAATATGCTGGAAATTCACTGTTTATGAATATTTGGCAGTCTTGGTGTTGATTTTTGTGGTGACAAGCATGTGAAGAATGGGACTTTAATGAGCTGGGCTGCCCACTCAGACAACAACATCCTATCCACTCTAATGGAGGTGGATAATAAGAAGAATCTTAATTTCACACCTGTTGGACAGAAGAAGAAAAAATTGCTGCTAGAAGGTTATAGATAAAGTGTAAATAAAACATATTTCTAGATATGTTACATAAAAATAAATATATATCTCGGGTACAGAATGGTTAAAAAGGGAAAATGTTCCAGAGGATTTTTTTTTTTTCAGAAGTGAAGAAAGATTAGATTTGGCTGAATCGTTGCACCTGCATGAATATTTAAGGAATATTGTTTTCATTAGGGTGATGCTAATTAATGTCTTAATGATTGAGCGCTGGGAGAAACACAGGGCGAAGAGATATTGGACGCCACTTTATTGCATCAACTCTCTTTTACAGTGATTTATTTATTCTGCAACACCCTGCACAATTCAAACTGCCTCAGCCACCCTTTTTCAGTCAAATGCTTTTTGAGCAGAATTGCAGTCAGTTGCTCTGTAATTACTGAATTTGTTTTTATCCAGGTGAAGTTCATCTCTCAAGCATATAAGGTAGATGACCACTTTCTTCCTTTGCATCTCTGGACCTAAAATAAGTTAAACTTTCTGTGCCACAGAGTTGAGTGCTTTGAAAGAGCAAGATTGGTTAAGAAAGGTGAGACTCGGGAAGTGGGTTTCGGAAATGCTAGCTTTGAGGTGGAGGTTAAATGGGATCGTTCTCACCGTGAATCATTTTGATGACCCACAGTAGCTGAGTCTGCAGCTTGTCATCGCTGTTGTAAAAGGTATTATGTACTGCAGCGAGAGCAAGCATTCATCAGCGGCGCAAAGCCAAATACTGCTTTCACAATCCTTGTGGGTGTCGGTGATTCGAGATGTGGAGTGTTCTATCAGATACAGTTAGATTAAATCGTGTGCTAAAATACATTTCAGTGCTGTTGTTCCCGAGGAAATGGGCTAAAAGAGAGAGACACGGGGTGACAGCCTCAGAATTAGAGTCAGTTGGTCCCCATTCGGCACTGCTGCAGCTTTTATGTTGGTTTCACAGCAGGCCTATATGAAACCATTGCAACAATCACATGATATTACTAACAATGCTCTTTTAATTAATCAAGCCATAGAGTGAAAAGAGAAATGTAAAATAAGGAAAAATAAACAGCGGTGCTGATCATGTGCTAGTTGGCCTACATAACTTTATTTTGATACTACTTTTGTTGAAGTGAATACATTTAAAGTAGTAGAACTTTGATATGTTAAAATAGCTCTTAAATGTAACACGTTGTTGTTGTAGCTTTATATTATAGCAAATTTGCTACTCCAATGCTACAACAGTGGCAGGGCTTTGGACAGAAAAAAAAAATTAAGATGGCATTGGATCCTAAAATTAAACATTTCAGAGCTTTTACCTTTTCTTGACAAAATGCAGGGTTGCTTGAGATGGTTGTTCAGATGGTTGTTCAGAAAAATACATAACAGCTTATGCTGTTGGTGTGATCACATCAGCGAAAATAACGTAACAATGCATGCAGCACTGCTCACACAGAAGTCATTTTAAAACCAAGCAATTTTCTGTTGGTCAGCATGGCGAATTTGTGTGATCGTGGCGTACACAAGTAGAGAACGTTTTCACTCTCTCACGAAACTCCCAATCGCACAGATTCCTGTTGAAAGTAATTCATTTTGCCCATAAAATTTCACAGAGAAATGGTAATTGTGACTGCACTGTATGTTTGTTGTTCATTTGAGGAAACACTGGCACACACTCTAATGACAACACGACATATGACGCATATAAAGGTTTCCAGATTAGGCTATTAACTCTTTATTAATTATCTTTCTTTCTGCAACAAATGTAAGATATAAGTGATGAAATGCACTTATTTGGGTTGAAAAGACAATTTCATCTTTAATGTCATGAAACCACGTGTTTTCTTCATCTTAAGCTCCTTCTGTATTGACTTCTGGAGCTACTGGCAGTTTTGCAGCAGAACTACAGAGCCGAGAATCGTTTTCTATTGAGACGTGAAGTTCATGAAGATTTTACCGTCGTAATAAATGGCTCATTTTCCTGCCTTTGCTTTGAAACTCCAAGACAGTCCATGTGTCTTTCCCCCTCCAGCTGATGCTTCAATAGCAGGTGCTCTACTGCCATCAACAGCTGCAACACGGACTGTAAAATCTCACTGAAACGTAGTGAAACTCAGATGTAACCCGAGGCTGCTCGCCATGCATTTGAATATTTCCTGATTGAGTTCAAACAGGATTGAAGTCAAAAGAGGACAAGTCTCTGAGAAACGTCTGTCCCGCACATTTCTCATTTCACACATGAGGCCCCGATATGAATATGAGACTACAAGAGTAGTTAGGGGAGTGCAGTGCAGCCATTATATGTATCTCTATTTGTTGCAAAGACAAAACTGTCTGCATCTATATTCAAATAGAATATAGTGTGGACAGGATGTGTGTCAGAACAAAATGAAAAGCCCATTTTTATTTAACCACTTATAGCTTCCATGCTGACCACTATTGTGTGCTTGAGACACAGAAACATGTTATTGTATATTTTGCACGGAAGGTTTAATTAAAACACTAATATAGGCATTTTAAAGAAATAAAAACAGGTATAATATTAAACCCAAACATTATAGTACTCTTGTGATGAACACAATAAAAGAAGAATTAAATATGTTTTCTATTATTCCATAGATTTCATTATTCATTTTGAAGCCGTTATTTGTGCCTTTCTGAGTAAAGTATTTGGCTTCAGTCACATCCTCTTGTAGTAGTACCATTTGAATGTCTGTTTGATCATTTTTCATTGTGTTATAACCACTGGCAACTAGATGAAAATCTGCGGACTGTTGAGAAGCCTCGACAGTACAGTCATTTGCTCGTTGGTACAGAAGCCCCTTTAATCTGCTTGAAGTGATTTGGTATCAGCAGGTTGCATTTACTGACTGGGGTGCCACACATGTTGCATCTATTTAAACACTGCAGGAGCTCCATCTGGAGCAACGTCTCTTATTGAAAACACTCTGAATTTACAAGCGTTTTGTGTGTCACCATTATAGAGGTCCCTTTCGATTGATTTCACGCTGATCCATTGTGAACGCGAATGGCGTGTGTGTCGAGTGAGGAGATTAACAATATCAACCTCAGTCACTGTTCTAATGTCATTCTGTCTTCAATACGGGCGATATCACTCAGCCGTGATGGAGGGGAGATATTACACAAAGCAAATGTTAATGCACAGTGTCACTGGGAACCAAATCTGAAGGCTTTGTAATTATCTCACGCGATCCGTACAGTTGTTGCACAAACACCCCCACAGACGCGCAAACAAACACACCGAGTGATTGTCGCGCTTGATTGCGCCGTAGCTGAGAGTGTGTAACTTTTTCACTGACATGTCTATGAGCTACCTGTAAGGGCAGGGAAAGGGGGTAATGGAGGTTTGCTTGGGTACTGTCACTTCATGCTCCCTGACCCCAGGGAATGTGGTAGTGGGAAAGTAATGGCCACGGCTGCCAGATGTAGCAGTCACATTTAATCAAGTCTGGTGCTGTCACTCCAGCTGTATTGATCCCTGTGAACTCCCCAGGCAGCTGGCAATCTTACTAGTTTTTGCCAAACAACAACTTTTCGCTTGCCTTTCAAACAACTCCTTGTGTTGCGGCACATCTCGGCCGCCTTAATCATATGCTATTCCAAGAAAACCACCAGCCATGGTAAACAAGACCGGGCGCGGGGAGTCACCATCCCGTGTGTTGATTATATCTATTGACTTCTGCCTCTTTGAAAGTGGATTTTTGGACATCAGTTTAGTGTAAATTCATTCAGTTTAATGATGCAATCCACAGATTTTTTTTTTGACCTCTTGATCTGTAAATCCAGAATATTTAAAGAGACTGAAAGCAGCAAAGCTCTAATAGTATATTCCAGAGCACTAACTCGGTCATTAGAGTACGTCACAAAGCCAGACTATTACTGGGTCATAACTCAGCGAGACGGCGAATCCTGGGGAGAGAGATATGGGAATCTGTTTCAGATTTTCGTGAATTACATTTCCGCTGATGATAATTGGAATTCACAATCTCATGAATTGTATTTACACCTGTGAGAAAGAAATATGAACAGTTCAAAATTCACTTTGAACCTGAAAAAATTAGGTGCTTGGATCAGTGGTAAGACCTCTGAACCATGAGCCAGCGGAAAGGTCCAGCTTCATATCTTGCCCTGGGCAAATCCTCTGACCGCTAATGTTGTGCCCCTGAGCAAAGCGCTTAAATCCCAGCTCTGCGGTTGCTGTGGTCTGGTTGGCCCAGTGCTCTGACTAATCTCAATGTCTGCATATGTCTGATAAAGAATAAGCTAAATTAATTAAAGGTGATGTGTCATTTTTTTCCATGACAGAATACTTATTTTAGTTTAATTTGCAATGACTATAAAACAAGCAATTCATAGGTTTAATTCTCAGAAAAGTGAAAATATTGTGGCTCTGTGGCACTTTCAGCATTGCTGTTTTAGGCTGGACTATCTGTTTGTGTGAACAATGGTTGACAGAAGGAGTGTTCGGGGAAACCTGTTTGAAAATGATCAGTAGCCTACATTATTTTTTTTCTCTCTTTTTTTTAAGTAATACTTTTATTCAGCAAGGATGCAATAAATTGATCAAAAGTGACAGTGAAGAGATTAACAATGTTACAAAAGATTTTTGGCAACACTTTAGTTTAGGGCCCAATTCTCATGATTACTAGTTGCTTATTAGCAGGCATATTACTAGGATATTGGGTGTTTATTAGTACTTTTAAATCATAAACATATTAAAACATATTAATGACTATATTCTACATCCCTAATTCTACCCAATACCTAAACTTAACAACTACCTTACTAACTATTAATAAGCAGTTATTAGGAGTTTTAGGCAAAAGTCGTAGTTAATAGTTATTTAATTGTGCGAATTAGACCCTAATCTAAATTGTGACCAGATTGGTATTTCAAATAAATGTTTTTTTTTTTTTTTTTTTTTACTTTCTATTCATCAAAGAATCGTAAAAAATGTATCTCAATTTCCACAAAAATATTAAGCTGAGACATTGATAATAATTAGTAATGTTACTTAAGCACCAGATCAAATCAGCATATTAGAATGATTTCTAAAGGGTAATGTGACACTGAAGATGTAATAGCTGTACTTTTGATCAAGTGATAAGTCCCACCTTGGATAACATAATAGACGTCTTTAAAAAAAAAAAAAAGCTTCTGAACATTAATGATGAAAATAAATTAATTCATTTATTTTTATTGAATTTATATAAACAATTGTGTGAAATTGTAAAATCAATGAATCTAGGAAATAAAAACGTGCGTTAAACTATAAATTAATTTGGTGAAGAAGATTTCATAAGTGACTTTTGTCATATATGTTTGTGCATCTTCCTGTTTTTCCTTCCCTCTGCCTGACATTATGCTTTCAGTATGTAACCAGCTTCAAGTGCATGTCAACTGTTGGAAGGACAGCAATGAGACACCAGCAATTTTCTATTCACTAAAATTCTTGCATCGTTTTTGTTACACAGATGTGACATTCTGTCGGCAGAACAATTTGAAAGAGAAATGAATATGTTTTGAGAAATTGCAATGTGTGACTACCAGAGATGTGATGAGCTGCTGTGTGAACATTTTTCTGGCTTTCTTTTGCTTTGCCTCCATCTCTATTTACTGTGCTCTCTAGATCATTTCTGTTGTGCACTACCTTCAAAAAACTTTTTTTAATCATTTTTTAAAGTAATTTAAGCAAATATTTATATAAAAAGGTATGTAATACTTTCAGAAATATGCTGATTAATTAAATATATTAATTATTACTTTTAAATATTATTTACACATCTAGAAAATGAACAAGTTAGAAATAAAGAGAAAGTAAAGCCATTGCTCAGTGAGGATTTGTTAGCGTTACCTAGCAGACATCTAATAGAGGTTATTTTTTTTCATATTTTGTGACCATTTTTATATCAGTTTTTGTATTTTTATCAGGCAGGATGGAAAAAAATGTAACTAATACCACAAATAATTAATCAAATCATGCTTACTGATCTTTGTGCTATTGTTTTCACCTTCTGAAGAATGATATTTTTAAGGACATGACTAGATAGGGAAAAGATAAAGGAAAATTACATAAGACTGATAAAAAAGGGAGATAATGGACACAGCAAAACCCTATAAACTGATAAACAATCAAAACTATAACATGTTTTGTTTGAAAGAGTTTTAAGAAAAATAAAGTAACACCTGGAATGTTTCTATTAGAAGCAACCATGCAACATCTGCTTGAACCAAAGTAGTGAATTATTTTAAAATTCACCCTATGTTCAATTTATTGTGATGAAAGAAAAACACTAATATGATTTCCATCTTTAGAACATGTTCAGACATATGGTTAGAATAGTGACAAAATATACTGCATAACAGCAATGACCCATCTGGCACCTAATATGTGGATTGAGAGAGCAGGAGAGAAACTGCCTTTTCTCCTAATTCTTCTTCTGTAATGAAAACAAGGGAATGGTTATTAAATCAGAACCTCACATATTCTTAAAAAAAATAAAACTGTCAGATTTGTCTCTTTCAAATGACATTATTAGAAGCTAATAAAAGTTGTTGGCTGAATGGGGCCAGATCACATCAATGCAGTGATTTATACACTGAGATGAGACATAAAGCCAAAGAGAATATTTCTATGCTCTCTATACCCCCCCCCCCCCCCCCCACCCCCCCCCCCCCCCCCCCGCTTCCAAAGACTCGGACATTTTGCTCTTATCACAGCAGACTGCAGCTTCTTGGGATCCTAATCGATAGAGTAAATGCCAAAATTGGGGTTTGGAGGGACTGAGCCCAGCTGTGACTGATGCCTTTATCTGTCCAGCAGATGCTGTCTCTATCTCAGTAGAGGCCAGGGAGTTAACAGCATTACCTTCCTCATGGCCCAATCCACACGTCTGCTCGCCCAAAAGAAATCATGCTTATTTCTTTGGACTCACAGAGGGGGCTTTGTGTTGTGTTCCACTGTTCACCGCAACCTCAAATAGCGCACACGCCAGTGGAAGAACATGCCAGCAAATATGTTTTTTTCTGTATACAGCCATTTTAAAATGCTCTGTAAAAAGAATCCTGCATCACTTGTTGTGAGAGATCCATCCACGGGCACCGCACTGCACACTATCTGCAGAAGGTGGAGTTGTTTATCAGAGCATATGGAATTATTAGTACAAGTATAACAGTGCTGTTCAAAATACATGTTTTAATTGGCCCACCAGGAAGGCACCTAATTATCCTCTAAGATGAGCGAAGGGGAGTTTTTATAAAGTGCAGAGATTATATGCTTCTCTTCATTATACCTCTAGTGCTAATAGACGTGCTATTGCATGTTTAGGTCTATATTAATCATGCAATGCACATCCTGGTTTTGTAGTTTCATTCATAAATAAAAAAATAAAAGGGGAAATAATTCACTTAGTTAATATACTACCATTCAAATGTTTGGGATCTTATTTCTTTAAATAAAATTAATATTCTTATTCAGGAAGTTAGCATTAAATTGCTTCAAGAGATAACAACAAATAAATGTTGCTGTTTTGAACCTTCAAATTTCAAAGAATCCTGAACTAAACTGTGATGATAATAGGAAATACTTTTTTAGCACCAAATCACTATATTAGAATGATTTTGGAAGGATCATGTGACACTGAAGACTCGAGTAATGATGCTGAAAATTCAGTTTTGCATCACAGTAAATGTAGCCGTACTGCCCATTGTAAAAGAAAAGCAGCTTTGATAACTATTTTTAGAAAATTTTAAGTAATAATTTGGTAATTATAGCCAAATCCTGATACCTGATATGTGAAATCCTTAAATGTCCAGGATGTTCTCTTTAAGAAACACCAAGACTTTTAAAACTGTGGCATGTATAAATAAGGGGTCAAAAATGCTTGTTAAGTGTTCCAAATAATGTATGAAAATAATGCCTATTTAAATATAGTCGTCTTATCATTTAGGTCACAGTGATTTTGCCAAGGCATGTTCCTAGATCAACATATTTTGTTGATCCTGGAACAAGAATCCTGTCCGAAAATGTAGTCCTAACCCTATACCTACCCCTACCCAACTAGCCCTAGCCCTAAAATCAGAGGGAAATGATAGGTGAATAACACTGATGTAGAAACACCTAGGTTGTAAACTTGACATAAACTGTATAAACACTCAACAACACCATAAACAACTCAATAAACACCAAACTTATCAAACACAGATTTCCCATAGGCTTCATCCGTGATGCGTTTAAACCAGTAACACCCTGACCTACCCGGGCATCTGCTGCTTAATGAACAGACCCCTGTCAGTGGCCGTCTGCTTGAATCCCCTGGGCCGCTCACCTCCGCGTGGCTGATGGCTACCTGTGACATGCACTGGGACCTATGGACCATGCATTATGCATAGCCAGCCCCCCAGTGAGCAAGAAGCGAGGAGAATGCCCAGAGAGAGCAGAGACACTGGCTGACTGGAGGCCTTGTTACACAGCCTCTCTCTGAGATGTCCTCATTCAGCCTGAGCTCTGCAGCAGATGTCCGAGCCCAGAGCTAGCTGCTGAATGATGTCTCTCTCTCTCTCTCTCTCTCTCTCTCTCTCTCTCTCTCTCTCTCTCTCTCTCTCTCTCTCTCTCTCTCTCTCTCTCTCTCTCTTCAGTAGGGACCACGGTGGCTTGTTGTGTGCAGTGTAAGACAGGTGCTTTGACGGTTCCAATGCATAGAACAGTTAGATTTATGCCCGTAAACGTTTGTTTGGAATTGTACCCCTTTTCTGTCCTCTTTCTTGTTGCCTAAGTTTCTTCCTTCTCACTTTTATCCAGCTTATTCTCTCCCTCTATGTCTTTATCTCTATTGCATACAAGTAAATGCATGCCTACATACCCGTAAAACTTCAAATAATAGCCGAGTCCCAAATAGACGCCTGTCTCTTTTACATGCCTGGTGTGGCGACAGGTTTGGATAAATAAAGGCCAGTCTCAAATAGAGGCCTGGTCTGTTTTTTTTTATTTCGGTTTGTATTTAATCTTCTAAAACCCATCAGATCGTCTGTTGAAGCCAGTTGTATGGTGCAGAATGCGCACGAAAGAGAGCCCTGCACATCTGTGCGGAGCTGTTAGCGCAAGAAGGCAGGCAGAGTTAGCGGAGGCCGGAGAGGGAGAAGTGGAGGAGAGCGACGGGGAGGAGGAATTCACCAATGAACTTGTAGTTGAGGATCGCAGTGATGATGATAGTGATGAATAGGGTCATTTTGTATCACATGATTGCAGTTGTTTCACAGCCTTCATTCTTTCTTGTTGATGTGTTTCGGGCAACAAGTTCGTAGGCTCGATGGATATTACCGGTAACTTGAATTGTTCAGCCCATGGCTGTCACACACCGGACGAGAAGCACGTCTATGACAACTCGAGGTATTATGATATTCTCAATTCATTCAGTTAACCGACGGTATAGGGTAAATTGTTCAGACTGCAGACTTAGCAACGATTGTATTTAATTGTACAGTACAGTCATAACATAGTACAGACATTATCTTAATTTCACATGTCCTTAAACATAACAGTATTGCTGGCCATAAACTGAGAAAGTCCGCATCCAGTGTGCGATACCTCGAGCTGTCCTAGACGCGGCGCAGCGCTGTGCTACTTGTCCGGTGTGCGACCCCCTTAATACTTACATTAACTGATTTGTTAAACACATTCGAATTATAAATAAAACGTAATATAATGTGGTAACCTCCTACTGTCATGCTTTCCGTCTATCAGCCTATGCTATTTGGATCGTTATCTCAAGGGTTACACTTAATGAACAACATCTCAACACTAAATTAAAGGCCTGTCTCATATAGACGCCTGTCTCAAATACAAGCCGCTGCAGTTCAGCTATTTGGAAAAATAAAAGCCCGGGCTATTATTTGAAGTTTTACGGTATGCATAAACACTCTGTGGGTGTGGTGTTTGCATGCTGCTACATTTCTGGAAATCAAATTTCAATCACACATTAGGAAACTATTATTCAGTTTGTTAGTTAGTTGATGTAGCAAGACACATCCATATTTATGAAACAGTTGACTGGTTATTGAAAAAATTAAGATGAGCATTTTATTTACCTGGAACATAATTGAAATGAACTGGATATTAGCATGAAGAGCTTTGATTTCTACTGCTGTAGGGAGCTCAGAAGTGCAGAGGTTTGGTGTTTCTTAAGGGTAATATGATCTTTCACAAATGTTGAGTGAAGGAACGTAATCAATTTTAGCAAGCTGTTTATTTGTATAAAGACAAATAATTTTCCTATTTAAGTTGGTTTCATATATTATACATTTTCTGTAAATAATTTGATTAAACAGTCCTAAAAGTGTCAAGTGGTGTAATCAAGTAAAAAGTAATTAAAAAAATATTGTTTAATAAAATAAAATATGTTTTTATAATATTAAAAATGTTATAATATTATAAAATATTTATTGCAATTTTTTTTAGAGTATTTTTGTGGTTACTCAATTTGACTTGAACTAACAAAGGCCAAACTATCTCATATTTATAATAATAATAACAGTAAAATAAACAAATAAATACATATTTTTCTGTTTATTACAGACTCTGGATTGCACCTAGACTTTTCTTTTACATTTTGAAAACGTTAATCATAGATGTGTCTTCAAGTCAATATAATTAATTGTGTGTTTTTGAATAACTTATTAGATCTGGACCTATAAAAAAGAATCACATCATTGACCCATAAATCAATGGTTCTCTCTGTAATGGACAGTCACCCTCTTTTTAAATAACCTTTCATTTATGATTTTATTTTAAAAGCTGTAATTGTTCTCATAATTCTCTCAACAATTAGAGCATGAAGTGAATGTAATATTCTCAATTCTTGGGAGTAAATTGTAATATATCTTCATTTGTGCATGCTAAAGCAAGTACATTTGTCTAATGTAGTAAACACATTAAATACAGTCGTGGAAAGTCAATGCAGTCGTGTAAAGCAAATAAGGTGTGGAGAATTAGCTTCCCTTAAGTATTATACCACTGGGAAATGTCCAACTACCATTTCTGTCTTGACTGAGGAGCTCAGTTATAAAAAGCAAAATTATTATGCACAGAAGAGTTTTTTTCTTGTGCAAAGGAGTACTATACATCTAAGCTGCTTCATTTTTGAGACATGAGTATCTTGAAGTCACAATGATTTAAAATGCCATTAAATTCTGGAAACCAAAATTTCATTCTGTTGTGGAAATTATATGTTAGTCCATTGTCCTGTGTCCATTACCTTTACCAATTATGATTACCAGTTTGTGATCTAAATTATTTTGGTGCATGAAAACATTATGGAACTAATTCGTTTTTCTTAGTTTTTTTTTTTTTAATCATCGCAATGATGCTCTCTCTCTCTCTCTCTCTCTCTCTCTCTCTCTCTCTCTCTCTCTCTCTCTCTCTCTCTCTCTCTCTCTCTCTCTCTCTCTCTCTCTCAGATCACAGCTTTAATTTAATTGCTTAATAACTTATTTAGATTCACTGAGGATTATTCCTGCATCACACTAGACTTATGACAGGTCTCCATGGATTTCAATGTTGTGACATAAAGATCAACCGGACATTGTGTTTCTAAACTGGCTCACACAAACCTCTTAAAGTACAAACTGAAAAGACCATAAAAACAGGTTTAATATGTAATAGTATATAATTGCGAATGATACAAAAACATACGTTCTGAAATAAACTATAATACATTGAATAAGATGAATAAATCCCATGAAGTAAAGGACAGATTCAAAGGTTCCGGTCCTTTCAGCTCTTATAGTAAAAGCACTTATGCCCACAAAAGAAAACTGAAGAGTTTTATTTCTTCAGCAAAATCCTTCACAGTTGACTATTGACTCCGATCAAATAAGGCTCCTCATGTCTTTGTATCATACTTCCATAATCCCTATACATGAATCTTCCTGAGTAAAATGGAGCTGTAAAAGAATGTTAGTGTAATGATTGTGATCCTTGATGTAAAACTCGAGGACTGTGGAGACAGCTGGGGTAACTGTCCATAAAAATGGCTTATTTTGCTATCTGTACACAATGAAAATGCTATATGCACACAAAATGAAACACAATATACACCTTGGAGAATAAATATATTGTTCTGATTCATTCATGCACGAAACTCTCATTGGTTGAGAGTTGTTCTTTGTACACTGCAGTGCACGCAGAGCCCACTCTACACGAGGCAAAAGACAAAAGATGCATTAAAGAAATGTATGTGCTAAGGTATGGTAAATGTGGATCATATTTTGGCCTTAAAAACCATGAAGCACTCATGAATATAAGTCATTCAAATTAGTCAGGTTTGCTTTTAGCATTATGGTAAGATGAGTTTTTTTGTTGTTGTTTTCATTTTAAATAATTCTTCAAACTCTGGTTAATTAATGTGCAAAATTATATAAGTAAGTGTGACTCAATGAAGTGACAGCTTCAAAACAAAAAACGTAAAAAATAAACATAACGTAAAGATTTATTCAACTAATCAAATTTGTTTTATCATTATTATTTCCAAGGCTTTTTCACTTAATGTGAGCTTAAAGAGTTCACAGTGATTATCAGAACTTATTTATCTGTGGCTAGGATCACTTTTGAACGTGTATCTCAAAGTTTTTTCCATATTTATCTGTGTAGTTTAATTTGTATCCAAGCTGTGTGCCCTAGAACTGCGGTTTTCAAACTTTTAGGGTCCAGGGACCCCATAGGGTAGAATATTTTTACAAGGACCCCCTCATAATTATAACAAAATGATTGTGGGTGGGATAATAAACACAATATACTGTTTTATTGGCACACTTAAATATGCAATATGTAAATATGCACTTTTTAATAATACAGCACAATTAACCCTAAATGTACACAATTTTTAGCAAAAAATAAGATATGTTTGTAAGCTGCTGGCACGATCACTTGGATTTATTTTACCTTATAGGAGCGGAAAGAACTTAAAATACTTCGTCATTTATGGGCATACAGATTAGAGTAAGACATCATTCAAAACTATTATCTATTTTTGTGTACATTCAAAATAACAACACAACATTTTGCTCTGCCATCTCTATCTCTATGAATTTCTTTCTAGAGCAACGTCAAAACGAACTAAAAACAGCGAATAGCCTACTTGTTCTGTACCGTGCATGTCCTAACCAGACGTGACGCGACAGGCATAAAAATAATTGAATGTGAGTTTGAATATAATTTTCATGACCTTTATATTGAAAGCAACATGGATAGGCTAATTCACATCAGATCTTGTAAATAAATTGAAGGATTCAGTTCAAACTTATCTCAAGGTGAACAAACAAGTGTATTGTATGATAAAAAAAAATGTTTCAGTCACCCATTATGTATTTTTAATCATGTTAAAATAATGTAAGATTTATGAATTTGATAACCTAGTTATCCATTTAGTTGCCAATGCAGTCATTGTGCTTGCAGAGACGCCTCACGCCCACACGCTCCTCTGATTGGCTGTAATTTTTGATTGATTTTGTCGCATTTCGGTTGGTGGACAGATAAATTGCTTGACGTTGGAAATCTTATCGCATCGTGTCTGGTTAGGACACAGTGTTAGGCTGTTTAAATTTGCTTTTCAAAGCCAACTCAAGCCTCTGAATGTCAGGGTATGGCAACTGCCTTTCCCTTTCGTTGTCACTCCGAGTTACGTCGGATGACGACGAATGGGGTTTCGCTTAGAAAGCCTATCAGCTTCGAGTATTTAAAAACGAGCCAATGGCAAAGAAATGCCATGGGTCTGCAGAATTTGCATGACGTAACTCCGCCCCACCTCGTGGGTATAAAAGGAAGACGCCTGCAACATGCAGTTATGTTTTCGCTTCGCAGCCAAGAGTTTCTCTTCACTCCACAAGCCATCTCTGAACTGTTAGCTTCACGAACGAGTTCCTCTGGTGTTGGTGTGACGGCGATATCTGGCGAGCGCGTGCTTCCTGCTTATCTGTGCAGTGGTTTGCCAGAGAGTGCGTGTCTCCCCGGGTGCTTCGACACTCAGAGTGTTTCTCTCTTAAAAGAGCTTGCAAGCGGCACGTCTTTTTAAAGATGCCTCGCCCGTGCACTTCTGGTTGCGGCAGGCTGGTGTCTGACTCTGATGGGCACGAGAGTTGTCTAGTGTGTTTGGGCTTGGATCACGCTAGAGCAGCGCTCGTGGATGAGTCATGTTCTCTCTGCGGGAACATGACCATCGCGTCACTTAGGTCGAGACTCAATGAACTCGCAAGAGTGAGAGTCCCCTCATCCACACCCCGATCTAACGCTCCCCCGAGGAGTGCTACTTCGGCTGGTGGCCAGGGTGACCTGAGGGTTACGGTCTGGAACAAGGTGCCGACTATATGTCCGCGACCCCAGCCCCCCTCCTGTGTGACGGTGCCCGCTAGTGAACCTCCGATTCCCGCGGGTCAACCTTCGGGTGGCCCGCGAGTTTCGGTTGAAGCTACAGAGGAAGATGCTATGTCTGTAGCAGCATCACAAGGTGGGCTTGATTCTTCTGGAAGTGAAGATTCAGCGCAGCTGCCACCTTCCGGTGTGCATACGGCTGTGCCTGAATCGGATCCGGAGATGACGGCCATGCTTTCCCGGGCAGCCGCGAGCATCGGTCTAGAGTGGAGGCCTCCACCCTGTCCTGAGCGCTCGCGGCTGGACGATTGGTTTTTGGGTAAGGCTGCCGACTCACCTCCACGGCAAACCCCAATACCTTTCTTCCCGGATGTGCATGATGAGATCTCGAAGTCCTGGAAGACCCCCCTGTCTTCCCGGGGCCGCTCGCTGGTCTCATCCGCCTTTCCTCCCCTCGATGGGGCGGCTGCCCGTGGGTACACTGGGCTTCCTCCGGTTGAACGCTCTTCTCGGGGCGAGCCCAAGCACCCATCCAAGGCCTGTAGATTTTCGTCGTCTATGGCGGCGAAGTCTTACAGAGCGGCGGGACAGGCAGCCACCTCTCTGCATGCTATGGCCACTCTGCAGGTCTACCAGGCCCAGATGCTCAGAGACATGCACGAGGGCAGGACAGACCCAGGGCTCTTCGATGAGCTGCGTGCCGCAACCGACCTCGCTCTCCTGGCGACGAAGGTAGCCGCGCGCTCCCTGGGTCTGGGGATGTCCACTACGGTGGTCCAGGAGAACCACCTGTGGCTGAACCTGGCAGACATGCGGGATACCGAGCGGACACGTCTGCTCGACGCACCCCTGTCCCAGGCCGGCCTCTCCGGCGGCGCAGTTGAGGATTTCGCCCAACAGTTCTCAACTGCACAGAAACAGACAGAGGCAATCAAACACATTCTGCCCCGCCGACCCGCTGCTGCCTCGACGTCGGCCGGGCAGACGCCTCAGCCTGTTTCCCGCCGAGGGCGCCCTCCTAAGGCTCCCGCCCCTCCCGCTCGGCCAAAGCAGCAGCCTTCACCCAGGCCCAGTCGCGGAGGAAGCCGAAGGAAGGCACCACAGCCCTCTCCAGCCCCGCCCCCCGCCAAGCTCCGGGCCAAGCGGCGCTCCTGAGACGGGCTGCTTAGGGATGATGGTTGTTTCTCAGGAGATGGTAGCAAGACCACTCCTTCCCCCGGTGGAGGGCCGGGGGAGAATCTTTTGTTCTCCACTCCCCGCTGCTCACCCACGGGTGGGCAGCACCCTAATATGGTTAAAGAAAGAAACAATCCCCTCATCCCTGAGCACACAGAGTTCTCGGACGACACAGAGCGCCGCCCACAAGCCGTGCTCTCCTCGTCCCCCTCTGTCCCAGAGTCGGTTGACACGGCGTGCCGTCCACGGACCGTTTCATCCCTATCCCACTCTGTCGCCAGACCCCTGGCAGAGCAGGCCCCCGTGGAACGCTGGTCCTTCCCTGGCCTCCTCTGTCAGGGCGCGGATGTTAACTGCGCCCCCACACCGGATCGCTATGCCGTCCACGTCCGGGCCAGTTACTCCGCTTCGCTGCCCCTCCGGGGGGACGCCTGTGGTCTGCATGACCCCGCTGGTACAGTTCTGGGGGGCCTGTCTAGAGCTTCCCCATCTGTCCCGCTGGGTCGCCCGCACCATCAGGTTCGGCTATGCGATTCAGTTCGCACGGTCTCCTCCCCGTTAAAGGGGAGTCCGCTCCACTTTGGTCGGTGGCAATGCCCCCATCATGAGAGCAGATATTGCCACCCTGCTAGCGAAGGGTGCAATCGAGACTGTCCCTCCAGCCAAGATGAGGTCCGGCTTCTACAGCCCTTACTTCATTGTCCCCAAGAAAACCGGTAGGTTAAGACCAATCCTGGACCTGCGCGTGCTGAATCGCTCCCTTCACAGGATACCGTTCAAGATGCTCACCGCCAAACGCATTTTCGAATGTGTTCGGCCCCAGGATTGGTTTGCAGCGATCGACCTGAAGGACGCCTACTTTCATGTCTCCATTCTACCTCGACACAGACCGTTCCTCCGGTTTGCTTTCGAGGGGCAGGCATACCAGTACGCGGTTCTCCCTTTCGGGCTAGCCCTGTCTCCTCGCGTCTTCACGAACGTCGTCGAGGCAGCCCTTGTTCCCCTTCGGGTTCACGGGGTTTGCATCCTGAACTCTCTCGACGACTGGCTGATCAGGTTTGCGAACACAGGGACCTTGTGCTCCGGCACCTACCTTGTCTGGGCCTTTGGGTCAACTGGGAGAAGAGCAAACTTTGCCCCGTGCAGAGGATCTCTTCTCTCGGTATGGACATCGACTCGGTCGCCATGTCCGCGCAGCTTACGAGCGAGCGGGCGCAGTCACTGCTGACTTGTCTGAGACAAATTCAGGGCAAGAGTGCGTTCCACTGAAACATTTTCAGAGGCTCCTGGGGCATATGGCATCTGCAGCCGTGGTGACGCCGCTCGGATTGCTTCATATGAGACCGCTTCAGCTTTGGCTTCGCGACCGAGTCCCGAGTTGGGCATGGCAACAAGGCACGCTCCGAGTATCAGTTACTCCGACCTGCCGTCAGACTTTCACCCCGTGGTTGAACCTCAGTTTTCTCAGGGCTGGTGTCCCCCTGGAACGAGTTTACCGGCATGTTGTTGTCTCAACAGATGCCTCCACCACGGGCTGGGGCGCCATATGCAATGGACATGCTGACGCAGGCTCCTGGACAGGACCCCAGCGCCTATGGCATGTCAATTGCCTCGAGTTGCTGGCAGTACGCCTTGCCCTGCACCGCTTCCGGGCGCTGCTCATGGGTCAACACGTACTAGTCCGATCAGACAATACCGCCACTGTAGCGTACATCAACCATCAAGGTGGTCTACGCTCCCGCCGTTTGTCGCAACTCGCTCGCCACCTCCTCTTATGGAGTCAGAGGCATCTGAGGTCCCTTCGAGCCATTTACATTCCCGGAGCCCTGAACCGTGCAGCCGACGAGCTGTCACGGCTTCAGCCCCTCCCTGGTCCAGCTGATTTGGGACCAGTGGGACCGGGGACGCACAGATAGATCTCTTTACCTCCCACGACTCGACCCATTGCGACCAGTATTATTCTCTGACCGAGGGCACGCTCGGCACGGATACTCTGGCGCACAGCTGGCCGCGGGCCGCAAATATGCGTTTCCCCCAGTGAGCCTTCTTGCGCAGGTCTTGCGCAAGGTCAGGGAGGACGAGGAGCAGGTCCTTCTGGTTGCGCCATACTGGCCCACCCGGACTTGGTTCTCCGAACTAGTGCTCCTCGCGACAGCACCTCCTTGGCCAATTCCTCTGAGGAAGGACCTCCTTTTTCAGGGACGGGGCACCCTATGGCACCCTCGTCCCGATCTCTGGAGCCTCCACGTGTGGCTCCTGGACGGGACGAGGCAGGTTTGAGTACCCTACCACCTACGGTGGTGGCTACCATCACTTCCGCTAGAGCGTCGTCCACTGGGCACGCCTACGCGTTGAAGTGGAACCTCTTCGTCAACTGGTGCTCTTCTCGCCGAGAAGACCCCCGGAGGTGTTCGATCAGTTTCGTGCTTTCCTTCCTTCAAGATGGGTTGGAGCGAAGGCTGTCTCCCTCCACCCTCAAAGTTTATGTTGCCGCTATTGCCGCACACCACGACTTAGTGGAAGGTAAGTCCGTAGGGAAGCACGACCTACTCGTCAGGTTCCTGAGGGGGGCGAGGAGACTGAATCCTCCTCGCTCTCCTCTCGTTCCCTCTTGGGACCTCTCAGTGGTTTTAAGTGCCCTGCAGAGTGCTCCCTTTGAGCCTCTGCAATCAGTGGAGCTTAAGTTTCTGTCAATGAAGACAGCGCTCCTGGTTGCATTGGTCTCTCTCAAGAGGGTCGGGGACCTGCACGCATTCTCCGTTGACGAAGCGTGCCTGGAATTCGGGCCGGCTTACTCTCACGTGATCCTGAGACCCCGGCTTAGATATGTGCCCAAGGTTCCTACCACTCCCTTTCGGGACCAGGTGGTGAACCTACAAGCGCTGCCCTTGGAGGAGGCAGACCCAGCCTTGGCACTGCTCTGTCCAGTACGCACTCTTCGCGCCTATGTAGACAGGACGCAGTGTTTCAGGACCTCAGACCAGCTCTTTGTCTGTTATGGTGGGAAGCTGAAGGGAAAGGCTCTCTCAAAGCAGAGGTTGTCTCACTGGATAGTGGACACCATTGCTTTGGCATACCAGCAGCAAGGTCGACCGTACCCCCTTGGTGTGACTGCCCACTCCACCCGGAGTGTGGCATCCTCTTGGGCTCTAGTGCATGGCGCCTCGCTAACAGACATCTGCAGAGCTTCAGGCTGGGCGACACCGAACACATTCGCCAGATTCTACAATCTCCGAGTGGAGCCAGTGTCCTCTCATGTACTCGCTTCAACTAGCTAGTGCCGGACCCGCTCAGGTGTCTTCGCTTGCTCGCCATTCCACTCCACGGACTGGATACGTGCGATATTCTCCTCAGGTGAGCTTCTCCGCAAGCCCTGAGTTCCTCCAGCACCCCTGATGCTAGCTCCAGTGTCTATTGCCTGGGCGTCGGCTAAGTGCCTCCCGTGTGGATGGTCCCTCCCTGGAGCTACCCCCACACGTGTATTTCCACTGTAAGCCTCTCTGAGCATGTGTCTTTCCCTTGGCAAGCCACCTTGACACCCCTGAGGTTGAAATATTCCACCTGCGGCTGGACACCTCAGTGTTTCTCCATATGTTTCCTTCGGGTCATATGTGTATTTCCAAATGCCCCCCCCCCCCCCCCCCCCCTGGGTTGGTGTTAATTGCATATTTCCTCTAAAGCTATGGGATATGCTTCCCAGTGTACCTTGGTATTCCTGTGATAAATAGGAGTCCTTCGTCCAAAGTCTCTCGAGGGCTCAGATTTACGCAGGGCACTGGAAGACAGCTGTGAAGGTGGCGTGATTAGACTGGTAACCCCATTCGTCGTCATCCGACGTAACTCGGAGTGACAACGAAAGGGAACGTCTCGGTTACGTATGTAACCCTCGTTCCCTGAGTAGGGAACGGATACGTTACGTCTTCCTGCCACTTCCGCTGTACCGCGGGGATTGCCTGAGTTCAGTCTTGGCTCCTCAGCGAAGAAACATAACTGCATGTTGCCGGCGTCCTCCTTTTATACCCACGAGGTGGGGCGGAGTTACGTCATGCAAATTCCGCAGACCCATGGCATTTCTTTGCCATTGGCTCGTTTTTAAATACTCGAATCTGATAGGCTTTCTAAGCGAAACCCCATTCGTCGTCATCCGACGTAACGTCTCCGTTCCCTACTCAGGGAACGAGGGTTACATACGTAACCGAGACGTTCTCTACCATACGTAAACGCCGCCTGACCCCACTGCCCTGTGTCACCTATGCCTGGATCCACCACTAGGGGGCCTGACCTTCCTTTAAGAGGAATGAATAATAGCTTGCTGCAGGGATCATAAATATGTAAGCCTAGATGCCATATTCGACCACTCCAGAAACGTCTAAATGGTTAACATGAAGCTTTTCATAACACACACTAACAAATAGATTATTTTCATCGAAAATATTGTAGTATTGTGCAGCACATGACTTTAAAACCACTGAGCTATAAATTCCAGTTTAAAATGGGACAACCTTTCAGAGGTGAGAATGTGCTGGTTTGTGTTTTTATGTATAACTCAATATGCAATATCCAAATGCTTATCACATTAATATAAACTAAATGCTATGAAAATCATCTGCTAATGTTCATTGCAGATATAGGTATTCATATGTGTGAATAACTAGGTTGTAGATGCACAGTCAACTTGCTCTCTAATGGTCCCAAACCGGAATTGACCATTCCAATATGGCGGACGGCTTACCTATAACAGCCCATAGAAACAGACACTAGTGAGGCATATATTTTCCCCAATAAATATGTATATCTTGGCCAGAGGAGAACTGCTCCCCTGACTGAGCCTGGTTTCTCCCAAGGTTTTTCTTTTCACCATACTCTCATCTGATAGAGTTTGGGTTTCTTGCCACTGCCACCTCTGGCTTGTTTAGTTGGGGACACTTAATATGGTTTACATCATGTGATTGCGGTGTGGTTCATTTATAGCCTACGTTTAGCTTTTTTTGTATTTAATATAAATACAATATTTATTCATAAAACTGTTTTAAGATAAATCAAAATTTATGAAGATAAATCAAATATTCACAGTCTTTAAAGGTGCTCAGGCAATCACAGATTTGTAGTTGAAGGGGTTGAACCCTGCTAAATAGGGTTTAGAATCACTTATCCAGTTCAGAACCAGATCTGTAAATCCGGGGTCCTTTGGAAAGAAAAGTTATCTAAGAGGTCTTGCCTTCTAAATAAGATATTGTACAAAATGCAGCAGAATCACAGTGGCTTATGAAACACTGTTTGCAAGACATGTGAATCCTGATTCAAGTGTTTACATTCTCCACTCCATAATTCCACATTCTCGGCCAAGACACAGCATTGCCACAGTGCTGATAAATCACGTGTACAGTGAATACAAGTGTGAGTGAGGTTCTGTGATATGGAGATAGGACCAATTATTTCCATAACCAAGAAAAGGCTATTCAGCTTTTATGCTTGTTTCTTCAATCTATGGAATGGAAAGCAGGAAGTATCTTAATAAGACTGAGAATTAGCTCTGTGCCACCAGGGTGAGAGATGCCATCAAAAACATTGTGCAGAGGAACATTTTCATTTCACTGTGCTCACCCACTGTTTATCTCATTTTATTTGACTTGTGTTCACAACCACTGGACCCTAATAAAATGTGAAGTTGGATTTTTAGAGTAGATTATGGATAGCAAAGAAATTACTAGGTTTTCACCATTTCAGGCAAATAAACGTTCAGATATTCATAGATATTGCCAAGAATGATTAACAAACCATCAAACTAAAGTCTAAATTCTCTATAGGCTTGGTGTTAAATGTCATTTTAATGGTTTCTTAGTGAGCACTATGCATTAAGTGGGTCTGACTCCATTGTAACTTAAAGTCTTTGGCTTTGTCAATTTAGTCTCAATGTATTTTTAGATGTGTGAAAACAGGATTTGGTTTAACTGTTAATTATTTTTTGCATTGATTGATTAAAAATATCATTCTTCAGCCAAAAGGTCAAAAACCTTCCTAGCTTGAGTGTAAATTTTCATGCTCAATGAGGATGTTACTGTTTTCTTATGACAAAGAGAGAATTGTTACAGTGTACTATACTGCTACAAATATAATGTTTGGTAAGTCATCTTTCAGTTGACAGTCTTTCAGCTAGTCAACTGACGTTCAATCTGAAAGATCTCATTGTTAGTCAGTACTGTAGGAACCCAATAACTAATACATTGTCCATTTCATCTTTCAGTAAAATGCAGTTTCATTAATAATAATGTGTTTTCAAACAATGGAGACTTTTGGTGGTGAAATTGAGTTAGTCGCCCTTGTGCATATCCGACACTCTAATTCAATAGTGCCCCCATTTCCGCTGCTCTCACAGACCTTGTCACTTCGGATGAATCTCTGACAAGCTTGAGATCTGACAAGCCACCCATCTGCACTACTGAGAAGCTCAAGTTTGAGTCTGTTATCTTTCGCTTTATCACAAAATCAAGGTGTGACTTTAAGAGCTGAGATGCAGCACAGTTATTATGTTTAGATATTTCATCAGAGATTGATGGTTTTGATTTTACACTGTATCTTATTAGAATCATTCACCAATGGCAATGGTCTGATGTCCAATTTATGCTTTGTGCCACTTTAATGTATGTCCTGTCAAATGATAATTAACATCTCGCATTGTAATTTCAGCTTGATCTCTTTCTTGAACAAAGTCTCAGTGCATTTTTAAGACTTACATTTTTGTTTCTTTCTGTAGGCTTTGTGAACAGATGGCGAATCTTGGGGTAAGCAGCCGTATGTGTGAAGGTGTTTGATTCTGTGTTCTGGGTTATGAGGAAAGGTGACGAGAGAGAACTTTCATTCAAAATTAAAAACTTGAAAAGGAAATCTAGGGCTTAACCAATACAAACATGCAAATTTAACATGCTCTGTTTGGGAATGCAGCATGGTTTCGCACAAAGTAAACTGAAAGCTACAACTAAAACTTGATTATTTAAAGAATGTCTTATTCTTTTTTAGCACCATTTTATTGCAGTGTATCCATATATGTTAATGAAAAACAAAGCTATCTGCTGCTACAGTAATGATTGTTTCCTGTTTCATTAATACCAGTAGCATTTAATGACTCAGAGTCACCCAGCTAAGATTCACTCTGTGATTTTTCTAATGTGAGCTTGTCCTGCATGTTTTGTGACTCATAAATTCACCAGCAGTATCTTTTAGTGGGATGCTGTGGCAGAGATCATTGATATATTCATTGCACATTTCCTAGGCAATCAAGCTCACCCAGCCTCCCTCCTAGCCCCAAGATTCATCTCTCTCTTTTCTATCATTTAATCTTTCAGGGAGTTTGAACACTCAGACGAGGAATGTGCACAACCTCTCAGTACTGCCAGTATGCAAGTGAAGCCGCACTGTGTTCATTTTGTGTAATCCATTCTTATGTGGCAAGTCTTTCAGCACTGTGAGACAGGTGAAGGGACGTATTTAAAGTCCATTGTTGAATAAGAGGAATAATATGACAAGCAGCACTTAATGGCATGTCTCCCGCAATCAAATTTAGAGGAGATTGACGCTTAATTAAAGCGTAAAGCTGGAGACCCTCTCTAGTTCTTAATGAGTTCTGACCGGGCTCGAGCTCAAACTCATTGAAATTACTCATCCAATTTCCATTTTTTGCATGCTTTCTTCATTCAGCCTGGAAAAACATTTTTTTTTTTTTTTTAATGAACACAGTGGATGACCTTTTGTATTGGTGAGTGGTATCGATGCATGACTCCTTGCTCAATGTTGTGCCCACTGTATCATTCAAGACTTTATTCATTACATGAATTAGGTTTGTTATTTAAGTCTTGAACGTGCTACAGACTGTACAGGAACACATTTCTTTGAGAAAGTGTTTCTTTCACACAAAACTGAAATTTCTTATAATTTTCTTCCCCTTAAGTTTAAAGTAATTTTTTCTGCTGAACACAGACAAAAATATTTTGAAGAATGTGGTTAACCAAACAGTTAATTGCAGCAATGGTCTTTAATCACATTAAACCATCATTATTAAACCATTTTAATCGCAAATCATTGGTCAGGAAATGAGCAAGAATTGCACAAATACTATAGATACTGTCACTTTAGATAACCTGCCCCAACTTGCACACAGCTTTTTACAGGAATAAGAGTCAGTGTTGTTCCACTCAACGTTAAAAGCTTCAAACTGTTCATGAGTAGTTGAAAATTGTCTCCCAGTTCGGTTGAGTTTAATGTGAGACCAAATATTCACTACAGGGTTCAAATCTGGACTCTGACCAGACCAAAACTTGAGCCTGATGGACTTGTTCTCGAGCCACTTTTTTTGGTTGTCTTTGCAATTTGGGCAGGCACATTGTCTTGTTGAAAAATAACACCTGATCATTCTTCTTTAGATAACAACTTTAGATTTTTTGGAGGCACGCCATTGTGCAATATTCTCCCGTTTTCCAAAGCATTAAATGACTTTTCTCAGTGAAGTAGCTCACAAACACCAGCAGCTAAAAAGGCTCCCACACAATGACACACTTCACCATGTTAGAGATACATTTATTACTATCTGTTTCTCAGCAGATTTTCAAAGACTTGCAACTCGTATTTTATTGTGATTCATCACTCCACACACAACTTCTCATATTTTGCCAAAAACTTAATTCTGTATTTGATGGTTTCCTGAGACAGAAATGGCTGCAGTAGTGCATTTGCTTAAATTTGGCTTATTTCATGACCAATAATTTATGGTTAAGACAATTAAAAGCTTAGAATTTAGCCATTTAGGGCTTGGCTTTTTTTCTACTTTTGCCCAGGAGGATATAGGGTTAGACAATTAAACCTCAATAATTTATTAGTATGGTGTAGGCCTCTTTTTGCGACCAAAACAGCATCAATTCGCCTTGGGAATGACAGATACAAGTTCTGCACAGTGGCCAGAGGGATTTTGAGCCATTCCTCTTTCAGAACCAGAATGCTGGTGGAGAAAAATGTTTTCTGACTTGCTCCTTCAAAATACCCCCAAAGTGGCTCTAAAATATTTAGATCTGGTGACTGTGCAGAACATGGGAGATGTTCAACTTCACTATCATGTTCATCAAACCATTCTTTCACAAATCTCGCTGTATGTATTGGTGTATCATGCTGTTCCACGTCACTCCCTTCAGGGTGCAATGTTTGAACCTTTAGGTGCACTTTGTCCTCCAAAATTCTTCGGTAGTCCTAGGCAGTGACGTGGCCATCAAGCACAGTTGGGAATTCCATAATATCGCAGCCCAAACCATCCCTGATCCACCCCTTCACTCTGGGCACGCAACAGTCCGGGTGTTAAGCCTCCTTGGGGAAGACAGTGAAGGTGGACTCATCAGAGAACAATACATATTTCACATTGTCCACAGCCCACCATTTTGCACCATTGAAATCAACATTTGGCATTGGCATGAGCAACCAAAGGTTTGGCTATAGCAGCCCGAACATAAATATTGACTCTGTGGAGCTCCAGGCAAACAGTTTTGGTGGAAACAGGAGAGTCGAGGTGCGCGTTTCTGTTTAATATGGTTCATATGTGGTATGCCGACATTAACCTGAATACCACGGCTCTATATGCCACAAAGACTTGCTGTCCTGGTCAAAATCTGAAAATGATAACTGAAAATAACCAATAGCCTATATGTTTCACATTCTTTCTGGGAAAAGAAACCATCACTACAACTTATGAAAGTGAACAGCAGTGTTTTAGCATTGCATAAAAATGTATGTCACACATCTGATAATGTCATTTTATCATCAATAGAATTAGAAAAAAATGAATGAATTATGTGAAATAAATACACAGTGATATTAAAGCTATTCTTTATTAAACAGTTATTTATTATAAGGATTATTAAAGCTAAGTTATTCAGTCAAGAGCAGTGAGTGATTTTCTCTTTTTCTTTTGTTGTTTGACCTAATATATATATCATTCTAATATATATTATAAAAATTTGCTAAAAAATCTAAAGTTATCATCATAATAATTTGATCTTAGACTTTTAGACCCACTCTATTTTCTTCAGAATTTTTCTGGTAACACATTCAAATATGTTCCCCTAATTCATACTGGTTTGAAAATTATAATTGAAAATTGAAAACTGGCAGCAGTGGTGTGGTATAAAAACCTACATTGGTCACAGCATAACCTTATTATTGGTATATTCTATCAATGCACAGAACAACATTTAGCACTAGTTCTACTCGCAGGTTAATGAATGAGGAGGGGAGAGTGTCACGACATACAGTAAGAACAGAGGTGTAAAGTCCAGGGGTCAGAAAGTGAAAGTCCTGCCATATGTTTATTCCACCCATGAACTCAGTCAGCTGATTTCACTAATTAGTCCAGGCTGAAAAACTGTGCTAATTAGCAAATCCAGATGATTGGAACCAAATACCAAGTAGGACTTTTACTTTTGGAACCCGGACTTTACACCTCTGAGTAAGAAAGTTTTGTGCTGTATGCAGTGATAACACTGTCCAGCATTACATCAAGTAGATCTCTAACATCTACATCATTATCAAGTAGAACATATACCACTAAATGTTTATTCCTTTATTTAAAGGTCTAATTTATGTGGGTTTTGCACTGTCTTGAATCATTTTCTAACCCTTAATTCAATTGTCATTACTCACACATCATTTAGCTGCTTCAAATGGATGTTTAATTGTCTCTATTGCCATATCTGAAAGTAATTCAGTCTGTAATTGGTGGGCTTCAGACTAAGTCACTGGGCCTAAGTCATAAAAACCATATTCGACAACATATAAAAACGAAATCATCTTTAGTTATTTTATCAAAACAAAAAGTTTAAATTCATGTCATCTTAAATTCCAATGTAGGCCTAGTTAAACCAAGGGGGGTAATCTATCAGCCAGAAACTGAAGCCTCCCTGGGGGCCGCCATTGTAGCAGAACTTCACCTGCTGTTAGCATTCCATTGACTCCTATTCATTTTGGCGTCACTTTGACAGCGAATAACTTTACATCTGAGGCGTCCAAAGACTCCATTTGTCCATTATTTATTTCTAAAGAAACACAACTATGTATAAAGGGCTCCATTACTTTGTATCTTACGTTATGGCCCCAAAGAAGCCATTTTTGTAAAAATAGGCTAACGATTGCATCATAACCACTCGACTCTATCTCCATCTCTGTCGCACAGTCGCGAAATTACCGTATAGACAGACGGAGAAGCTTGCAAGCAATTGGGGGGACGTGGAGGCATAAAGTCTGATAAAGTCAAGGGCCAAGCCCATAGAGAGTCATAAAGTTGCTCCTGCTGCTAGCTCATCGACAGCTAATACTCACGCTCTCCGTCTCTGCGAGATTCGGAAGGGAATGATTCAGATTTCTCTTGGCACAGCAACTAGAAGACAGACAGGTTGCTCACGTCACATTACGTCGTCAAGCTCAGTTTGAGCCTGCGCAGTACGCTCAGCCATCAGGAAGTGAGTGCTTATATAAAGGGCTTCAATTCTCTTCGTTGAAATCAAGGGGGTCGCTGTGTCCATTTCATTTACTGTCTTTGAGTTAAACAGCTGTCGGCAGGGAGTGCTGCAGCACACTCAGCACCCCTCCCGCGGCCATAATGGGCTCACCTCTCTCATTCGGCAAGGATACAAATATGTGTACACATTTACCATGGAACATTTGGTTGCTAAACTAGTATTCATTATGTAAACAATGCTTTGTATTTCACTTATGTTCCAATATCCACGTTAAACATCATCCTTCATCGCCTGAGCGATCAGCTGGATTTAATAGAATAAAGATAAAGAAAACAAATACAATGCGTTAAAGTGTCATACTTGTCACACAGTTTTTTTTCTTTTGTTAATCTGTTAATTCATTAAGTGAACTATATTGTATGTAGTCCTATTTATTTTATTCCTTTTATAGCCTGGTTTATATTATTCTGTTTTTATTCTGTGCTGCAGGTGTCTGATGTGATGTGTGAATCCTCATGTTCTGTTGTTTATGCTGCTCTTAGTGCAGGTAAAACCAACCCCCTGAAAAAAAAAACATTTAATTGGTCACAGACACCCATCTATAATTTTAATTTGACATAATCTAGTCTTTAACATTTAATGATCGATTAATGAGCTTCAGGAAAATAATTTAAATAATGAAAATGCTCTCATTACAGTTCTCCAATAGATATGCTGCACGCAAATTCAAATTTGAATTCTAATTCAAAAACTTGTGTACACAAGCTGAGAGCTGACGTGAGATTTGACAGCTCACGTCCATATTGATTAAAGTACGTTTTACATGCATGGAAATGGCCATACGCCCAGTTTTCTGTCGTATGTTCCCTTCATAAAAATGAGGGCCACTGTGTTTGCACATTAAATGCTCGCCATCCTTTCATATCATGCACTTTTGTAACAAAGAACCAAAAGTTGTTATATTGCCTCAATTCTTTCCATGTAAACACATATTTAAGACCTTATTGTGTTAGCTGGATGTTCACTAGTATGTTCAGCCTAGATATTGCAGTAAACAATATTTCTAGATTTATCCATGTCAGGGACAGTTTTAACCCCTTGACCTTGAAAATAATATTTAGTGGCTCACTAGTTGTTCTTTCCTTGTACGTGTACACGGAACACACATTCTAACTTCTTTCTGATTCCTCTCCCTCTGCCTGGCTGTTTGCCAGAAGTCTCTGGCATTAAATCCAACTTCTATGTTCTCCGAACATACAAATCCCATCGCCTAAACCTCATTCTAATGTGTCACAAATGGGAAGTTTTAAACTTAAAAGTGCATGTTTTAGCAGGCTCTTTGATATCATGTGGCAGAGGTCTTTATGCAGTTGGAGGAAGTGACATTGACTCTCCGAGCTTGTGCGAATTCCTCAAGACATGCTGGAAGTGTTCACCAGATCATAGCGGTGTAATGTATGCAAAGCTGTGTCCTTATGAAGCGGGAATTAATGGGTGGAGCCAGTGTAACTGCCTTAAACAAGGGATTAGCCCGCGCTTGATGAGTTTGGGCAGGGTGATGGGATTATTTACATTGCTCCAGTGGCAAGGGCCAGGTGTCATTAAGAATACAAATCCCCTAATAAATTTCAAAAGTGTGAGGATTTGAAAAGGGCATCGTCAGGAACAATGCCGAAGTCTTCTACATAGCCTTGGGATTTGCCACATTAATCTCTCTATATTACCAAGTTTGGAGTGAAAAAGTTTTACCTCTTTGTTACTGAAATGTGTCTTGATCATGCAGTTCTCACAGAGGGACTGGAATTGGAAAAATGACTCAATCAAAAAAAGAAATAATATCCCTGGCATTAAGAGACTTGGAGATGTTTGGAGACCACCTGCTTTTAGGGATCTAAAATAGACCATTAAAGGGTTGTCAGAAATACACCATTTAACCCTCCTTTTACCATTTAAGCAATTGACAGTTCACAAATCACAGCTGAAGAGTCACAATTTGCACATTTTCAGTCAAAAATAAGAGCAGGCCTAAATAGTAGAATAGGATGTCATGGCGTTTCAGGCTAAACAGTTTACGGTAAGCAGGGTCAAGAAGATGACCCTTAACAAAAGAAGGTTTAAAGACACAACCCCTACCATCACAAGTGAAAAATATATTATTTTGCCTAATACGTTTCATATAGGCAACACTGTATATATGAAAATTATTAGGCAAAATAATATACTTTATATATTATATCATGATATATTTTTCGCATATATTTTTCAAAATGTGTCTTTAAAGCTTCTGTTAAAGGTCATCTTTACCCTATTATCATTAATTAATCAGCCTGAAACTTCATGGCATCCTAAATATCAATACCTCCCTAAACAGTTCACTCTTACAGATAATCATAGTAAAGAGTATGCATATTCGGCATGCTGTCTGAGGGGTGTGTGTAATACATATATATATACCTCAGATCATGCTAGTATAGGTAGATTATCTTAACGTGCTCCTCCGAAATTTTGTTAATAAAACATCACAAATAATATCTGTGAGAATAATAAGTAAATTTTAGAATGAGGTTGCAGTTATGTTATCACAGAGGGACTGGAATTGAAACAATGATTCAACCAAAATAAATAATAGCCCTTGTATAAAAGGGATAGTTCACACAAAAATTTTAATTACCCCATGATTTACTCACCGTCAAGCCATCCTGGGTGTTTACGACTTTCTTCTTTCTTTTGAATAGAATCGGAATTAAATAAAAAAGTATCCTGGCTCTTCCAAGCTTTTTGGCAGTGAATGGATGATATGATTTTGAAGGCCAAAAAAGTGCTCCCATCCTTCATAAAAGTACTCCACATTGCTCTGTGGGTTTAATAAAGGCCTTCTGAAGCGAAATACCCTGCAACACTGTCTTTACAATGTATTAACATGAACTAACAATGAGCAATACATTTGTTACAGTTCTTATTCAACTTCTTTGTTAATGTTAGTTAATAAAAAATACAGTTGTTTGTTTGTTCATGTTCACAGTCCATTAACTAATGTTAACAAATATAACCTTTGATTTTAATACTGTATAATGTTGTAGAACTATTGTTCATTCTTAGTTCATCTTAACTAAGGTAGTTAACTAATTTTAACTAATGAACCTTATTGTAAAGTGTTACCAAATATCCATATTAAAAACATTATAAAATAACTAGCTTCCGACAAACGGCTATACGCATCGATTTACGGCGAAAGAGTAACCCTTGACCTGACGCATGGCACATTGACAAACGCGGAAGCGCAGAAGATAAAGCAAAACAAAACACTTGTCATGAATTAGAATTGTCTAAAACTAGAACTTTCAAAGAGAAATGTTTGGAGGAGCTTGAGTTTGTTGCCCAGCCCT
The DNA here is from genome assembly GCA_030578275.1 of Meda fulgida. Taxonomy (NCBI): domain Eukaryota; kingdom Metazoa; phylum Chordata; class Actinopteri; order Cypriniformes; family Leuciscidae; genus Meda; species Meda fulgida. Next base: position 22,550,980 of record CM060629.1, read on the forward strand.
ATTTGTTTGAACCGAGAGAGGCGTCAAAGCTTACTCTACTCCTACATCCTATGTCATACATCGCGTCAAGTGTTACTCTTTTGGCGTAAGTTGACTTCCATAGGCCGTCTGCCGGAAGCTAGTTATTATAGCTAATAAAGTTTTAAAATATGGATATTTTTATTACACAAACGCATCGCTTCGCTTCAGAAGGCATTTATTAACCCCATAGAGCGAAATGGATTACTTTTATCATGGATGGATGCACTTTGATGGACTTCAAGACAGAAACGGCCATTCACTGCCATTATAAAGCTTGGAAGAGCCAGGACATTTTTTTAATATAACTCAGATTGTATTCGTCTGACAGAAAAAAGTCATATACACCTAGGAAGGGTAGAGGGTGAGTAAATCATGGGTTAATTTTAATTTTGGGGTGAATTATCTCTTTAAGCGACTTGATGCTTGGATAACACATTTTTTTGAAAAAGAGTAGCTGCAAGTCAAGACCTCTTCTCTTCTTAATTGTTTAACTGTTCATCATGAAACTTCATGGCATCCCACCAATCCCTCCCTAAACAAACAAACTGTGAGAATTTTTTATTTATTTTTTAGAGAACATCTTTTAATTAAATTTTAGACTGAGGTTGCAGTTTTGATGCATGACACTCTTAAAATTATGTTTGGAATCTCCTGTTAACAGACTTTTTGAATAAGATGAAGAAGATTTTTTTTTTTTGAAGATTGTTTTTAAGAACTTGCTTATGAAGAATGCAGCTCTGTGCTTTTTATGCGCTAGTTATTGCTTCTAAAAAAATCTTTTTTCCAAAAAGTATTTTATTTTATGTCTTTGGTCTTTTTAAAAGCTGCTTAATTTCGAAGTAAATGTCTCAGTTCTGTCCAAAGATCTTGTGAAACTTCTCAATAAAAATGAAATGTGAGGAAAATGTAATTAGTTTTGAAACGTGTGTGGTGGGGTGAGGGCAACAGGTCAAAATTATTTTACGAGATGAAATATCACAAAATGTCTTCAGAATTTCTTCAAACCCAGCACTAGATATTGTTGAATGCACAGATTTCTGGAAGCAGCATGGTCTCATATCCCGTCCCACCCTGTTTAGACCTTCTCTTGGGGTAGATGTAGGATTGGGGCACATTGATGTTGTCGTCCAGACGGCTGTTAAACTAACAGTTTTTCTGACATCAAGTGCTCAGTTTGCAGAGGGATTTTTATTTTTAATCTTACTTTGAGGGCCCACAGGAGATGCAGAAAATATATGGATGGAAATATTAATGTGGTACTTGGCCCACAAACTCGGTTTCTGGTTGTATGAAGTGAACACATTTTTTTACCAGATATTTGAAATGTAACTATTTTAGCATGTATATATATATATATATATATATATATATAAACAGGTCCTTCTAAAAAAAATTGCATATTGTGATAAAGTTCATTATTTTCCATAGTGTAATGATAAAAATTTAACTTTCATATATTTTAGATTCATTGCACACCAACTGAAATATTTCAGGTGTTTTATTGTTTTAATACTGATGATTTTGGCATACAGCTCATGAAAACCCCAAATTCCTGTCTCAAAAAATTAGCATATTTAATCCGACCAATAAAAGAAGTGTTTTTAATACAAAAAAAAAGTCAACCTTAAAATAATTATGTTCAGTTATGCACTCAATACTTGGTCGGGAGTCCTTTTGCAGAAATGACTGCTTCAATGCGGCGTGGCATGGAGGCAATCAGCCTGTGGCACTGCTGAGGTGTTATGGAGGCCCAGGATGCTTCGATAGTGGCCTTAAGCTCATCCAGAGTGTTGGGTCTTGCGTCTCTCAACTTTCTCTTCACAATATCCCACAGATTCTCTATGGTGTTCAGGTCAGGAGAGTTGGCAGGCCAATTGAGCACAGTAATACCATGGTCAGTAAACCATTACAGTGGTTTTGGCAGTGACCCTGCCCTTGATAAAACACAGTGGACCAACAGCTGACATGGCACCCCAGACCATCACTGACTGTGGGTACTTGACACTGGACTTCAGGCATTTTGGCATTTCCTTCTCCCCAGTCTTCCTCCAGACTCTGGCACTTGATTTCCGAATGACAAGCAACCACTGAGCAACAGTCCAGTGCTGCTTCTCTGTAGCCCAGGTCAGGCGCTTCTGCCGCTGTTTCTGGTTCAAAAATGGCTCGACCTGGGGAATGCGGCACCTGTAGCCCATTTCCTGCACACGCCTGTGCACGGTGGCTCTGGATGTTTCTACTCCAGACTCAGTCCACTGCTTCCGCAGGTCCCCCAAGGTCTGGAATTGGTCCTCCTCCACAATCTTCCTCAGGGTCCGGTCACCTCTTCTCGTTGTGCAGCGTTTTTTGCCACACTTTTGCCTTCCCACAGACTTCCCACTGAGGTGCCTTGATACAGCACTCTGGGAACAGCCTATTTGTTCAGAAATTTCTTTCTGTGTCTTACCCTCTTGCTTGAGGGTGTCAATGATGGACTTCTGGACAGCAGTCAGGTCGACAGTCTTACCCATGATTGCGGTTTTGAGTAATGAAACAGGCTGGGAGTTTTTAAAAGCCTCAGGAATCTTTTGCAGGTGTTTAGAGTTAATTAGTTGATTCAGATGATTAGGTTAATAGCTCGTTTAGAGAACCTTTTCATGATATGCTAATTTTTTGAGACAGGAATTTGGGGTTTTCATGAGCTGTATTCCAAAATCATCAGTATTAAAACAATAAAACACCTGAAATACTTCAGTTGGTGTGCAATGAATCTAAAATATATGAAAGTTTATTTTTTATCATTACATTATGGAAAATAATCAATATGCTAATTTTTTTAGAAGGACCTGTATATATATATATATATATATTAGTACACACTATACATAAAAAATAATCTTTAATCTCCTTATTCCTAAAACTTGCTTACAACATTCAGAAACTTGATATGTAGGACAGAAATTTGACACATCACAGTTGAAATGTCCTTGTGAAGACATGCCGGAGGGTGATTGGAGCGCTGGTAAGCACCCACTCAATCGCTCAAATTAAACTCCAAGGATTGTGGCTATCAATCAGAGGGTCTACAAGTGCCTGCAGCTAATTGTTAGTTTGATTAAGCTTGGCTATATGTGAAGTGGGGCAGCCTGTTAATTAATGAAAACAAGACGAGTAATGAGAGAATGGACAATTGAAAAAAGAATGATGGCAAATAACTGTATGGAAATATCCACTGATTGTTGCATTCATTCCTTTTGGATTAATATTTTGCAATCACACAAATCCAAGGATGAATATATTCTGTTGTAACAGGTGACTAAAATCAAACATATGAATTGTATGTGTATTTCCCTGTACCGCTCTTGGGGTGCGATAGTGTGGTCAAAACAACATGCAGATTTATAGTGTGCCAACTAGCTGTGGTAGTCTGCATCGGGGTGCTAGTTTTGTGTGTTAGATATATTTAGAAAGCACACAGGTGTGCCCTACATTTGGGTTGGGCACTGCTTTAGGGTTATTAACCTCCATGTGTATTATCTACTTCATCAACCCTACACAAAGTAACCAATTATACAACACTATGCAAAACACCTGGCCAGCATTGTTTGTATTTCACCAAGGGTGCTTTTATGAACAGGAGCAAATGTCATTCTCCACAGAAGAGAAGCCACAGGCTGACTTACATGCTGATCAACCACAGATTTGTGTCACAATTTAAGCCTAAAATGCAGCATTAATTGAATAGTTTAGATATTACTTGTAGAAGCACAAAAAATAAAGAGATGGTCCAACTGAGCAAAATGCAAAATTCAAATTTTCTTTCTTTCATTATATATTTATTTAATATATTGCTGTTGTTTTTGTTTCCGTGCATTGTAATACTTTTTCATAGCCTGATTTGAATTGAATAACACAAGATTTGAATAGCAAAAGAGAGAGGCAGAGGGAGGAAAGAAAATGCAAGAGAAAGAAACGGTGCACTGCAAGCTACTTTTCCACACTCCTCCCCCCTTCTTCAGACATTTACTGGCAAGGGGTGTTTCCATGGCAACGTAACTTTATTAGCTTTCTGCCCTTAACTATCTGGTGGTACTGTAAATACGAGCATACTCCTAAATCACCCAATTTTACATTTTAGAATGTTTTAGTCATGTCTACATTAAAGGCATAATTCACCCAAAACTTTAAATTCTGTCATCATATACTCACCCTCAAACCTGTATGAGTTTCTTTCTTCTATTGAACACAAAAAATATATATTTTGAAGAATCTTGGTATTTTAACCAGACAGTTGACGTGCCCATTGACTTCCATAGTTGGAAAAAAAATTCTATGGAAGTCAATGGCTACCGTCAACTGTCTGGTTACCAACACTTTTCAAAATATCTCCTTTTGTGTTCAACAGAAGAAAGAAACTCAAACAGATTTATGGGTGAGTCAATTATGACAGTTGTTTTAACACAATCTCATAAAAGTGCGTATCTATACCACAAATTTAATTTCTCATACCATAATACTGGACCTAGCTGTTTTTGATCCAATCACCTGAGCTGTAAATGTCATATGACCAACAATCCAACTTCCCTTTAATGTATTGCCAGTTCATAAACTGCATCATACATATACATTTATATACTGATGGTATTTATCTTATATACAGCAGATAAAAATATAAGATTGTAATATAATGAAAAATGTGTGGTTTAGATGTTGCACTTCTATTTTCCAATGGCTATCAAGAGAACAATGTTGTGTAGAGAATAATGGTGTAAATAATCTACCAGCAGGGTCTAACTGGACCATATTAATTAGCTAAACAATGACCCATTGAAACAAATACAGATTAGGACCGATTAAAAAAACATGAATATTTTTAGATGAATGATTTTTTTAATATGCATTTTATAACATGCATTGCTATCTCTACAATTCTTTTTGTCTGTGTTATAAAGTGAGCTTTTTTGTTTTCAACTTCTCTGCAGGTATTTTTAGTGACATTTTAATTCAGCAGTACTCCACCTCAACCCTGTACTTCAAATGTGCCCCTATGCTTCAAATGTGCCCCTATGCCTGATTTCCCGGCGCTGATTCTGCTACACTGACAGATTGACGCTGCTGCTACTCCTTTATGAGGATTCCTCCCTCTTCTACATGCAGGGTTCTGTCACTCAGAATATATGGTTGTCATCAGGGTGTCTCTACTATTCCAGCATGTTTTTGTTTTCATTTTTCATTTCTTGCTCCAAACATCACTCACAGGCTGTTTTTAAAAACACGGTGGCATCAAGGCATCAAATCCTCCCTTTTTAAAGGTGTTGTGATTGCATGAACAACACCGGATCAATGCAGTAATGCACGCCAGATTTAACAAATTACACAGAGATAATGCAGCTTTTCTGTTAATATGTATGACAATGATTGCACAGGCTGATGGCAGTACTAGAGACAGGCTGGGCAAGATCAAAGTGCTCTAACTGACAGCTCAACATATGCTGAATGAATTATTAAACATACAAGTGACCCTTTGCGAAGGAATAAATGGCAGATCCTCCAAGTCAACTAAGGTTTATTTTTTAGTAGCCTAAATCATAGCTTTATTCAATAAGTCATACAGTATGGGTCATGGAAGGTTGGTCTATTTACATCTGAAGAGGCAGCCACTCGGCTGCTTCCTTTAAAAGTGCGGCACGGCTACATATAACCCTGTGGCATGAGAGGCCAATGCACTGTCCTTTTTCAATTCCAGCTCACAATGGATACTGTACCAAAACATTACAGTCAGGTACCAATCAATGATCTTCTGAGAAACTTTTACAAGACAGAAAAAACTTATGTTTGTATATTTTTTGATCATTTTGAACAAAAATGATAATGAAAAATGTATTCAGAATGTCCTTTGCTTAGATATTGTCGTTGCAAACAGAAATCACAAATTGGAAATGCTTTCAGTAAATGCTGCATATTTATTTTCACACAACTGTGCTACAAACAAAATGGTAAACTAATTAAGTTTGAAGTTAACCGTGTAATTACATGCTCCCAGGTTCACATTTGAAATCCATTTGGGCTTTAATGTTGGTTTGTGTTGCTAACTAGAGTCCTGTATTAGAGCTTCACCCATATGTGCCCCTAAATATTCAAGTGAAATACTACAATAAAACTAATATTTTCAGGTAAACCCTATGGGGTTTCATTTTAATCTTTTGCCGAGTTTTTGTATGATTTTACTTCATTTTTGGTATTCAGAGTTTGGAAAACACGTCAAATAATTTACATTAAGGTTTTTGGTATCTTTATGAAATCACACCTGAGCTCCATTATTAGAGTTTATTGAGCTTGTAGCGTCTGAGGTATTTGCTCTTATAGAGGTAGAAAACAGACATGAGTCTGAGGATGAAATTTGTTCTGACAAGGTGAGGCAACGAATTTATCAAATAACTTTCTTCACTATGTTCTCTCTCTCTTTCCCTTCAGTGATAAAGAAGAGCCGAGAAAAGGTGCATGAGAAATGAGGTGCACAAATGAATTGGTCTAATTACTCCTTCACTCAAACATTCAAATGAGCCCCAGCAGTGTGAGCAATGTCAGGGCAATTAGATATCCCGTGCTTAGTGGTTATGCCTCTTCTCTGTCTTATATTGCACACACGGTATAGGCAGGCAGATGCTAGGCAATCTCTGGTGTAATAGATATTAATGGTATTTTAATAAAAATGGAATGGAAACAAACAAATTGCATGTGTGGTGAAGAATTCAGATCAGGGAGAAGGTGAGGTGTTCAAACACATTATATAAATATTGGTTGAAAGAGTTCCCTGTCCTCCATGAATTATGGATATGAACACAACAATAAATATAATTGACCTTCTGGAGTGATTTTAAATGGCCATGAAATAGCCTCACACATTGCCATAAGATGGCATTAATATGAAATGTCTCTGTACCTTGTGTTGTGTTGTGTTGTGACCCAAGGGAGGTATAATAAATCAATCCAGGTCTTACTCATCTTTTGAGCAAGCAGCATAAATGTAAACCACCTGTCAGACCAAAGACCACCAGTAAGTGAGTTTTCTTTTTTTTATTTTGTTTGCTTTCTGCAGTGAGGATGGTTAGACAAATTAAAATACTAAATATCAATGTTAATTTAATTAATTTTCAGGGAGCTAACATAACCAGGGCAGAAAAAACATCACTCTTTTTGCAGGCAAATGGAAAACTACAATATTTGCAAACAATGATTCTATATTTACAGAGTAAATTACATTGATCTACCTTGTTGCTAAGCAAGCATACAAAGTTAAGCAACTGCACATACATTCCCAAACTAATGCAAGGTCAAAACTGTCTGAAGCATGTGCAAGAAACACCTCAAGACGAAAATCCAAACTTTTTCTTTTGAAACCTTTTTTGTTTTTATCAGGCCAGCAGCCAATGCATACAAGTATTCAATAAGAACCAGAACCAAATGCCTCATTCTTGAAAGGAGAGAGAGAATAATATATACTGTATATTTCCCAAATGCAATATCCCAGGCAAGTTTTTAATCACTATACGAATGTTAAAGGAGGCTGATAGAATAAAGGCTCCTGTCTGTGATAACTAAACTGACCAATCAGAACCAAAATTTCAATTGGCGCAATAACGTAAGCTTCCGACCAAAATGTGTCTGAAAAAAAATGAAAGGGATAGTTAAAAAGTTAAAAAAAATGAAGTAACCGCTTAGTCTTCCAGTTGTTCTAATTAGGCATAGGCACATCAATACAGCTGTATCGATATATCAATACTCACAAGCTATTTATCTGATATCAATTCCTTTAAAAACATAGTAATATTAAAATAATATTACAAATCTTTGATTCCTGCATCACTTACAAATGTTGAAGTGGTATCAGTATCGTTTGTAACAAGAACATATTGGTATCGTATAGAATATAAAAAAGTGTGGTTTCGCCCATCACTAGTTCTAATGACATATGTCCTTCTTTCCTTTTCAACCTCAAAAAGAGAAATGTTATTGGAGAACATTTGATCACAATTTGATTACAGAATGATCCCTGGCTACTCATGATACGTTTTTATATTCCAAGTGCTCTTTGGGCATATGATAGGCTTTGGTAAAAGGACCAACTGAAATGTATTATTTAACGAAAATCCTGACCTGAGCCATTGGTCTGCTGTGCTGGACTGCACGTTCCTGAGACTGTATTAGCGATGACTGTATTAGTGATGGAACAACAAAGCGAGTTTAACTGCAATTACAATTGTAATTGTATAATTTTCTGGGCAAATGGTTTGTGTAGCGTGTTTGTTAATCTTGATTTATCAAAATGGTGCGCCTGTGTGCTTTTCCTGTGTGAGGTGGAGTAAACTACAACGCTAATGGATGGTCTTGATGTATAGTCCACTTGAAGGAGTGAATGGGTGCGTGTCCTTCCCAGGTCATGAATCAGTGAATCGTGTTCACGAATTCGGGGACTGGTAAGGACAGTAAGGACCCTGGCACACTACACATTGGGACACTGATGACTCTATTTCCGGTGACATGACAAAGTCCTCACTAATACACATTGTGCGAAGTGAGGCACAATCAAATTCAAGGACCGGAAAAATACTATTTAATAATAATAAAAACCAATGTAAGCTTGTGCTTTCTGCTTTTTTTTGCACAATGATAAATTGCATTTTTAGTAATTAACTCCAGAATCGTCAGAGCAACTCGTGACAACACTCATGGAAAGAATATTTGTTATTGTTTGGTTGGTAATGTATTTGCAGTCAGTGCATTTCTCTTCGCGAGACTCGAATAACTTTTGTGTAATAAATTCAAGCGCACCATTGCATGGAGAAAAAGACAGTAGGCTATTCTTGCAAAAACTAACACCAAGTATAAGTAATTATTGAGAAATGAGCATGTTTGAAATGTTTTAAGGGGCATTTGTTGCGTATGTGTATGTGCCACCTTGCTTAGGCCAGTTATCATTTGCTCATTGCTCATATGAGTGTGGACGCCTACCGTCGAAAAACATAACTGTGGTGTGCTCTAAATAATTAGTGAATATTCACTTTGCTGAGACCAATTGTGATAATCCAATTTATGAGCACTGATACTGTGTCACTGGCTCGGAGCAACAGGGTGTCATAAAATCAGCCCACCCTTTCCAGAAGCACATTACTAATGACCATGTGATTAGATTTACCAATTTAATGAACAAATTAGTCAGTGGTGTGTACTTTCATTCTCACTCCTGCCATATACTAATAATTCCAAAATGATATCCTACATTACCATCATTTGCCACAAGTGCTGAAGTCAGAGGACATTAACCTTTTTACAATTTGTTCCTTCATTGAGTAAAAGCTGTGGATTACTGTAAACACACACACACACACACACACACACACACACACACACACACACACACACACACACACACACACACACACATAAACTGACATTCCAGGCTAATGAGTGCCTCTCTGTGAAAGGGAAAGACACAGTAGGTTGTTTATTCCTTTAGCTGACATTTTTGCAAATGCCACATATCCACATGGTTTTGGCAATGACTAATCCACAGTATGTTAATATCAACGTCCATATCATCATACAAATTAGCCATTAAATATCATGCGCCTCATAATTAGGGCCTGTTTCACATATTAGATCATCTTGGGGAAAAGACAATGAATGAATAATGTTGTAATGAATAATTCCTTCCTTTTAATATCCAGCTGTGGGAAACAATACCTTCTGTACACCCGATACAAAGTTGCTTAAGTAATGATGTGGTTGCTTCTGACCAAAGCGCCTGTTGTGGATAGTTATACTGTGCATTATACTGTAGATTGTCTTCATACTTAGAATAACTGTCTCCAGTATAACTAAATTAGTGAAGTTAAAAATGCAAGGAAAATGTCGATTTCATACAGTTTACTTCGGCATCATACAGCCAGGGTTTCACAACTATCTTAAGCCACTAGGTGCGCTGCCACACACAGAGCTCTGATAAAACGTTACCTTTCCACACAACCTGCCCACCCTTCACACCACCAACAATAAAGCCTGGCTAAATGAAGCAATCATCTCTCCTGGAGGCATCAGTCAGAGCATGATAACTGCAACGTATATCACCATCCGCCATATGGTAAAAGTAGTCAAACCCAAACCAATCGCTGCTTGCCGATTTGTCACGGTGAAGCCAGACATGATTAAATAGTTCCGTGGATAGCTTGGAAGCTAGAAAGTGTCTTTGACCACTCAGATGGTCATCTTTTCCTGAGATTGGAAGTGGCGGTAACAGCTGCTGGATGCACCTTGTTTCATTTCAGTATATATATATTGTTTATTTAATTTTTCTGTAGCTGCAGCCACACAATGTTTTATCCAATTTGTTTTTTCCCCTGGAATGACTGTAATCTTTTTGTATTTGCCCTCAAATGCAGCTCAAGTGAGTCACACAAAGAATGAAAACCAAAAAAAAGGGAATACAGGTAAACGGTAAAAATATCATTGAAGTACATATTACTATAAAAATAATACTTACTAAAAATAATACTATTTTACAAGGGAAAAAAAGATATATACATGTCCTCTAAAATTTCACATTTGTGTTTTGCCCTCTCTTTATTCTTAATTGTGAAATTTACTAGCAAATTCTAAGTGAAAATTATTTCAAAGTAAATCCTAGTAGTTCATACCATGAGAACAAAAGATATCTTGAGCTTAAACAGATATAAACTTTATTTTAAAGTGTTTTATTTCAGTGTGGGAAACTGTGCTGAAATCGGTTGATGTTTTGTAGCGGTAATAGATGTGTATGTACTGACAAGGTCTGTTCATCTGAATATGAAAACATTGTCAATTTCACTCAAATTTAGAGGACATCAAAGCTCAGTGCTAACATGCTTTTTGCCTGTGACCTTCACAGTTTGTGTGTATCATCTCCAAGCCTCCAGCTCATCCAATTTCCTCTGACTGTCAAGAACATGATTAAAATGGCTCTTGGAGGACTGCAGAATAGGACGAGTTCAATCTATATTTGACATTATTTTTCATGCCAAAGATGCGAAACTCAAGAAGAATAAAAATCTATTCGAAATTAATCATAAAAAGATGACTGTGAATGTATATGATTGTGCCTCAGCAGAAAGCCTTGAAAATGAATACAGTCAGGCTAATCCTGCTGAATGAATTACACAGGATAATAATAAGGGTACTAGCATTAAGAATACTGCAAGGCAATTTCCATTTGTCTTTTGTACTGCTCACAGATGGAATCCATTGTGTGACGTTCACATTTTCACCCATTCTGGTTTGTGGGGATCCAAATCAATAGGAAGAGCTAGACAGCAGACAGGGACTACAATATTTCCAACGACTTCTTCATCATTATTTCTCTGATTGCTACTTTAGCGGTTGAGCTGAAAATTCGCAGATTCTCAGTGAGCGTATTGATTTATTTTTAATACTAGAGAAGGGGTGTGAGAATGGAGTTGATGAACTTCAGATAATGGTCTTTAGATCCTTGAGTTGAATGAAATGTTTACGATGTGATCTCTTTTTTATTTTCTGGGATTATATCCGATAATATTTGATTTTTAGGCATAGTTAAAATACAGATGTACAAGCTCAGTCAAGACATACAGCACAGTATTAGGAGCATTTAAATATTGGCAAGGTGCACATAAGCACCTCAGCATATCTTTGAAGTGATAATATTTCAGTTTCCTATAATAAAATGCTGCCTCTACTTCTTTGTTTCATTTATATCAATATTTAACCTCTGTTTGGAATCATAAGCGTTTTATTAGCCTATAGTCTTACTGATTTGAAATACGGAAATAGTTATGCTTTGGTGTGTAATGAATGTCCTTCTATACTTTATTACGATTAATGAAGAAAATGCAAAGAGGAAAATGAGAGCACAGGATGTGGTATTCAGCCTAGCCCTGAAGTGATGATAATTTGATGAGGAGTCTCAGTGAGTAATAGAACTGCCGATCAGGTCTCCACAATGCTGTAAAAGAGTTTGTGGAGAATTTACTTGATAAAGTGTCGGCCTACTTTAGTTACCTGAGGTAATGATAAAATCTCATGTTTACTTGTATTCAGAACACTGCAGACCGTAAGCATAGTGCATATTTTGTACATCATAACTTGTTTTTGTTAACAAAAATGTATTTATAGAGGAGAGTCATTCCTTTCTCTGCATTATTTTCAGCCAGAGTCAAATATGTTATTCTAAAGAGAGGGTGGAGAAAGTGATCCGTTTCCAAGAAAACACCAAAATGATACTATGAACAAAGAACAAGCAACCCAGCACAGAGTCTTTCAACTCAAAACCTTGCATTATTAGAACTCTTGGTGTTCCAGTGTGTCTCTTTCTTTCACTTTATAAATCATTTGCCTTGGACAATTGCCTTTGTGAAATTAATCAGTGACAGCCCCATAAAAAGTCCAAATTAACTCAGGTCATTATGGTCAGTTGATATAGTACACTTTCAAGTGGTTCTTTTACTTATAGTCCACAAATATTCCTAATAAAACAGTTTTCTCCCAAACTATTTAAAGCATGTGTGGCCATAGCAACCATCTCATTATTAACTCTTCTTTGGTGCATGTTGACTCTGTACAATCTCTTGAACTCTTTGTTTAGCCATGTAGTGGTATGAGAAATACTTTGACAAGAAATTATATAATTCTGTTGTTCCAAAACAGAGTTTTACCATGACATTAATTAACCGAGTTTTACATTTAGAATACAGTCACTTTGCTGTAAACAAAACCTCTGTTCCATAGCTGCACCGTAGATGTACTAATTTAAAGTGGGAATGAAACAGTATAGGCCTATATACCACTTTAAAATTATATACAGGTCCTTCTCAAAAAATTTGCATATTGTGATAAAGTTCATTATTTTCCATAATGTAATGATAAAACTTAAACTTTCATATGTTTCAGATTCATTGCACACCAACTGAAATATTTCAGGTGTTTTATTGTTTTATTACTGATGATTTTGGCATACAGCTCATGAAAACCCCAAATTCCTGTCTCAAAAAATTAGCATATCATGAAAAGGTTCTCTAAACGAGCTATTAACCTAATCATCTGAATCAACTAATTAACTCTAAACACCTGCAAAAAATTCCTGAGGCTTTTAAAAACTCCCAGCCTGTTTCATTACTCAAAACCGCAATCATGGGTAAGACTGCCGACCTGACTGCTTTCCAGAAGGCCATCATTGACACCCTCAAGCAAGAGGGTAAGACACAAAGAAATTTCTGAACAAATAGGCTGTTCCCAGAGTGCTGTATCAAGGCACCTCAGTGGGAAGTCTGTGGGAAGGACAAAAGAGTGGCAAAAAACGCTGCACAACGAGAAGAGGTGACCGGACCCTGAGGAAGATTGTGGAGAAGGACCAATTCCAGACCTTGGGGGACCTGCGGAAGCAGTGGACTGAGTCTGGAGTAGAAACATCCAGAGCCACCGTGCACAGGCGTGTGCAAGAAATGGGCTACAGGTGCCGCGTTCCCCAGGTCAAGCCACTTTTGAACCAGAAACAGCGGCAGAAGCGCCTGACCTGGGCTACAGAAGAGCAGCACTGGACTGTTGCTCAGTGGTTGCATGTAATTCGGAAATCAAGGTGCCAGAGTCTGGAGGAAGCCTGGGGAGAAGGAAATGCCAAAATGCCTGAAGTCCAGTGTCAAGTACCCACAGTCAGTGATGGTCTGGGGTGCCATGTCAGCTGCTGGTGTTGGTCCACTGTGTTTTATCAAGGGCAGGGTCAATGCAGCTAGCTATCAGGAGATTTTGGAGCACTTCATGCTTCCACCTGCTGAAAAGCTTTATGGAGATGAAGATTTCATTTTTCAGCACGGCCTGGCGCCTGCTTACAGTGCCAAAACCACTGGTAAATGGTTTACTGACCATGGTATTACTGTGCTCAATTGGCCTGCCAACTCTCCTGACCTGAACCCTATAGAGAATCTGTGGGATATTGTGAAGAGAAAGTTAAGAGAAACAAGTCCCAACACTCTGGATGAGCTTAAGGCCGCTATCGAAGCATCCTGGGCCTCCATAACACCTCAGCAGGGCCACAGGCTGATTGCCTCCATGACACGCCGCATTGAAGCAGTCATTTCTGCAAAAGGATTCCCGACCAAGTATTGAGTGCATAACTGAACATAATTATTTGAAGGTTGACTTTTTTTTGTATTAAAAACACTTATTTTATTGGTCAGATGAAATATGCTATTTTTTTGAGACAGGAATTTTGGGTTTTCATGAGCTGTATGCCAAAATCATCAGTATTAAAACAATAAAACACCTGAAATATTTCAGTTGGTGTGCAATGAATCTGAAACATATGAAAGTTTATCATTACATTATGGAAAAAAATGAACTTTATCACAATATGCAAATTTTTTGAGAAGGACCTGTATATAATTTTAAAGTGGTATATAGGCCTATACTGTTTCATTCCCACTCAATATGCAATTATTTTTAGAAGGACCTGTGTGTGTGTGTGTGTGTGTGTGTGTGTGTGTGTGTGTGTGTGTGTGTGTGTGTGTGTGTGTGTGTGTGTGTGTGTGTGTGTGTGTGTGTGTGTGTGTGTGTGTGTGTGTGTGTGTGTGTGTGTGTGTGTGTGTGTGTGTGTGTGTGTGTGTGTGTGTGTGTGTGTGTGTGTGTGTGTGTGTGTGTGTGTTGGTTTTATGAGTCCTAATGCTGAAGAAAAATCAGTTTGATATATGTAGCATAACAATGCTCTTGGAAATTCAGTCTACTGACAGGCTTTATTCAGCCTTCTTGAGGTTTATGTTATCCTGGTTCCACTGGAATAAAAGTGGGAGGGACACATAATGAAAAAAGAAGTGCGAAGTCCGCACACTGAAAATTACTTCCAAAAGAATTTATTAAAAGCAACGTTTCGACCCTCAGGTCTTCATCAGGAACAATCTGTTTTTGAATGTATAAATACCTTAACAGAGTATTTGTGAGATATTTTCCGTATCACTATTTTGGAAACAGTGGCAATGAACCAAGGACAGGAATGGCAGCCATCTTGAAAAATGGTTTCCATCCTGAATTTCTACTGGTCACTTCCTTTTTCTAACAGTGGCCCTTCCTCTCTGTGGACTGCACCTTGCCGTGGTGGAGACGCTTGTGTACTCCAATGAACCTGAGAGCTATACCGGCGTGGATTTTATATCCCTGGCAAGTTTAACTAAGCCGGACAGGTCAAAGGAGAGGAGGCAGACATTATTACTATTTGACAGAAATGGTGACCATCTTGAAAATGGTCACCATCCTGAATTTTTGAGTGGCACATACCTTTTTCCAAAAGAGTGTTCCTTGAAGAATATTTCTCCCTAATTTTATGCTTGCATCACCATTTGAACAATTGAAATAATTCATATTCGACAGGAATGGTGGCCATCTTTAAAAATGGTGACCATCTTGAATTTTTGAGGGACAAGCATCTTTTTCAATTAACATGTTCTTTAAATAGTATTTGTATCAAATTGTATGCTTGGATCACTGTTTGAATAATTGATATAATAAGCATTGAAGAGCAATGGCGGCCATCTTGAAAATGTGGCCGCCATATTGAATTTTTGAGTGGCCAACGCCTTTTTCCAAAATAGTGGCCCACGCCTTTTTCCAAAATAGTGGCCCTTAGAGAGTATCTGTGCCAAATTTCATGCTTGTATACCAAAGTGAATTTTTCTTTTTACCAATCTGCTGCACTACTTGCGATTTAGATAAGTGCACAATATAAACTATAATATAAGCTCAGAATTCATAAGAATCATGTAAACTTTATATTATTTCTTATAAAGTCTAAGTTTCCATAGCTCTCTAGCAATATTGTCCGACTTTAGTGGCCAACTAGTTCTCAACATAACCAAAAACAACTATTCAGACTTAAATGTGAAAGGTATTTCCCCCCCAACGTCACAA
Organism: Meda fulgida; assembly: GCA_030578275.1. Classification (NCBI taxonomy): domain Eukaryota; kingdom Metazoa; phylum Chordata; class Actinopteri; order Cypriniformes; family Leuciscidae; genus Meda; species Meda fulgida. The sequence continues at coordinate 22,566,937 of CM060629.1, forward strand.
TGTTCCATAAAAAAAAACTAGAATTGTCGATTTTGATTTCACAGTGACTTTAAAGATTTGCAAGTGTCTGATGAGCAGTTTATAGTAAGCTTTATTTATAGCTCTTTATGCAATATAGACTGTTTCAAAGGAGCTTCACAGTAGGAAAGTAACAGAATCAATGATGCAAATAACTTTAAATATTCAAAAATGTTAAAAAAATCTCTTTCTACTGTAAAGCGGCTCAAGTCAGTTCAATGTTGATTAAATTCAGTTCAATAACAGTGTCGTTCTTGCAAAATTCATCAATCATGAAACACATTTGATAGCTATAAAGCAGCTTATGAAGACAATGTCATCATTCAGCTCAATTGAGTTCAAGTTTTGTTCTCCTCCTATAATCATCCATTGTTTTGTATGCATCAATGTTTGTTGTGACTTCTTTTGTGACAACCATCCTGAGTAGGCCAGAACAAATGGCTCTGCACAAGCTCACTCAGGATGGGTTCAGACAACCCAAGCACCACATGGTGGCACCACAGCAGCCCTCCTTCTCCTCTGCTCTGCACTGCCATTCATGTACTTAAATACCGTCATCTCGAGGTCCTTTCATCAGGGCAGAGTGTTACATCAGTGTTGAGACACCCAAATCTACAGGATTTGATAGATAAGTAGGAATGCATCTGCTGACACTAAGTGCAATGATTAAAGATTTACCTCTTGTCATCTTTGAGATATGGTCTCTAAAAAAGCCTTGCTTAACATTTTAGTCCAGATAAATAGATTTAGTGTGGTGGAGCTTAGAAGTTCAGCATAGTATTGAAAACCAGTTTTCTGGATTACAGGCTAAATGGGGGAACATACTTCATATCAGAGATTCCTGGGTGTCAAATAGGCTGTCTATAGGATTAACACTGGCTTCAGCAGATGTTCATTTCCAAAACATATGTCAGTGCTTAAGCCTGGTGTAAACAGAAGCTGTGGGCTTTATCAGTTTTGGAACAGACTTCATATTTACAATGCCTTAAGCAGTTCAGTTGCACATACTGGCCACAGCCAGTTGAAACATTGCCATCACCTGGACATAATAGAGAATTCAAACAATCATAAGCAAATCCTAGAACAAAAACACTGCATAACTTTAGACAAGACAAAATAAAGGTGGAAATGGAAACTGGGGGAATGAACTCAAGGAGAAAGTGCTCGAATGAGAGGCATTTAGCTCAGCGCCACAGGTGGAGTTATAGCATCTGCAGCTTAGGTGTTTTTATGTGTCCAGCCCGTGGAGAATCTGGGAGTCTTCCATCTGTTTCTACTCCAGTTTAAGGCCAGAGAGAGTAAAGCTTCTTCTCTACAGACCATTTGCATCTGTTGCTTATATTCACTGTTGGATAGGCGTTTATCCTCAAACAGAGCAGTTTCATCTTTCTTTCTTTTACCTTTGTAAACAAATGTATTTATTATTCTATTAATTTGTGAACATATTAGTTGTCCAAAAAGTGTAATCATTGAACAAATGAATACATCATTACATCACTTTGCATTTTATGAAGTGTTTATTTTGCCATTTGAGCTAAAATACTTGCTTGAAATACTCTTTGACATTTTAATTTAATATTTGAATAATTTAACAATTTTAAATAATTTAACAATTTTTACAATTTATGATTAAATTAATTACCAGCTTTTCATCAACTCACGAACCTCAGACATGATCATTAACCTACATTAATATATCCTATTAAAGTATTATTCTTTTTTTAATATTCATAAAACTTAATGCATTAACTAATATAGATCAATTGTCGCCTTATGTTATTGAAATATTAAAGGAAAAATATTTATTTGGAAAATAATCATATAGGACAAATTTACAGGAGAGAAAATGGGAAAAGGGCTTATATTTGCCATTTTGTGTATCTTTCTCATTATACTGTAATTAAAGAGTACAATAGTTCCAGTACGTTGAATGAAAAGTGTTTATCCGCGTTAACTGTTTGTAGCAGTCATTTTTACATACTTTTCAGATATCTTGTTCTCAAATCAAGAGCAACCCCCATGGTGGTCTATTACAACTTTTGAATATAATGGTTCTCCTTCTGTCAAGAAACCTGCAAAATCCTTAATAAAATACTGTGAGTGATTTGCTGAAATGGAACTCAGAATGGACTGATACAAGGCTAATTATGCACATACTCAGGGCGCCTGTGTCCAAGACTAATGTACTGTGTTATGTAAATTAGGTTAGGAAGTTACATAAGGGCAATCAAATAGCAAAGCCATCAAATAAACGAGTTCTCAAGGACTTGGCAGCACCTCAGCCCAACATTGTCTACATCGATGAATTGGAATAAAATATGATAAATCATAATTTGAGACTGTGTGAAACAGCATAGTCTTTCCATTTGCAAGACTGTTTCGTTTTTCCCCCCCCCCCCCCCATTCTTTTATTAATACAGTTGTTAGAGTTGTTAAATGATTTTGTTAAGACGGAGTTGTTACATGCTCTGTCCTATAGATGTGACATGAAAATCAATAAAAGTTATTTCTTATGTGAAAGGGATAGTTCACACAAAAATAAAAATTCTGTCATTAATTGCTCAATACCCTCACGTCGTTCCAAACCTGTAAGACTTTCGTTCATCTTTGGAACACACATGAAGATCTTTTTGATGAAATCTGTAAGCTTTCTGTCCCTCCATAGACAGCTAAGCAACTCACACTTTGATGCTTCAAAAAAGAGATGGTAAATTAATCATTGAGTTGTTTAGTCCACATTTTCTGAAAAGAGGCGATCGCTTTATATAATAAAATCTTTATATGTTAATACAAGCCTAAATTAAATCTGTTCATCAACTCACACATCAGTTGTGGTAAACGGAAGCTCAAGCATGTTCGCTTGATGTGCGAGAACCAATGAGATCCATTCTCTTGTTACGCAGCACGTTTGAGCTTCCACAAGAGGTTTGTTCACGGTTGAGCTTCTGTTTACTGTGTGTTCGCTGATCAATGTTTATATGTGAATAAAAGCCTACATTCAATCTGTTCATCTTATGGACTAAACCGTTCAATTCATATGGATTAGTTTTACGATCTCTTTATGAACTTTTTGAAGCGTCAAAATGGTAGTTGCATAGCTGTCAATGGTGGGACAGAAAGCTCTCATAATTCATCAAAAAGATCTTCATTTGTGTTCCGAAGATGAATGAAAGTCTTACGGCTTTGGAACGACATGAGGGTGAGTAATTCATGACAGAATTTTCATTTTTGGGTGAACTACCCCTTTAATCTATTTCTGTTTTGAAGAGGCACTCACACTGATATGTGACCTAATATGCGAAAGTGACCTGAAGTCATTCATTTTCAATGGAGGGGGTGATTTCTGTTGACATGAAGAACAGCGGTTCATAATATCTTGAAGTTTAACTTTGTGCAATGCAGCGACTACAAATGAAAGTGATAGACAATGGAGCTCACATGACATGATCCATCTCCTGCAAGATGCTGCAGTTGAATACAAGACAGAGGAGAAGTTCATTTCACTGTGCTGTATGATCCGTCTCTTCCCACATGCAGAGAGATAAAAAACAGGAAATTGTCAGCATCCTGAGTGAGTTTCATCCATGCATCCATAATTGTTCACCTTGTTAATGATATGATGCATTATACACTGCTGCAATTTATATACAATTTTTTTTTTATTGTAGAATGTTCATTTTGGCAGCATGAAAATTGATTCCTTTTCAAAATAGAATGGCATATAATTCTTAGCAACAATACATCTGATTTGGAATTTTCCAAAGCTACGGCCAGTGGTGTAGCCTAATGGTACTGCGACCTGGTTTGCATTTCTTTAAGGTAGCCAGTAAGAAATCGTATTTGGTCTAAAATTGCTGCTCCACATAACTGCACTATATACATTGAATATCTTCTGATTGCCTGTGATTGCATCAGTTGCACGTTCAGCTTGGACAGACAAATCGCTTGTACTGTACCTGGAATCCTATCGTGTAAGAAATCATAAGAGAATATTTAAAATTATAAGTATGCACACACTTTTTATCAATGATTCACAAAGTCAATGACTGTCGTGCAGAATGATCCATACCTCTGTATGTTTCAAATGAGTATAGTAAACTTTGCCAATTAAACTTCACTATTCCAAACAAAAAGGTATTTTGTGTTCTTGCAAGCTATTCTGGTTGCCTTCATTGATAACAAAAAAAAATCATTCAGGCAAACTGGCATCCACTCTTCACTCACTTCACTTGGACTGACTTCCACATAATAAATGTAAATAAGTCAGTTCTATAAATATGTCCATCTTGTATTGTGTAGATGAATAATGATATAAAGCATGCGCTCAAACCTGCTACTGCCAAGGCAGAGAAGAATTATTAGGCCTTCTATAATACAAAAGAAATACAGATGGATGTAGTGGAGGTGAATATATTATATTGCTTTTTGAAGAGTATAATACACGTGCAATGCAAATTATGTTTGTTATACATGATTGTTTTCAATTCTATTACTGTCTTTTCATTTCAACTGTCTGCACAGGTACGAAGTTGATTGCTGCATTTTTTCATTGAATGGTAAGGAAATCCATTTTGTTTGTGACAGAAAATATCAGGATTTGATGTAATTACTAACAGTTTGTGGTTTCTGCATGCACAGAAATGACTGAGAAAAATAAGAATATTTCATTTAAGCAATAGTCCTGTCAGGAGTGTCTCAAACTTCCAAGTACAGGGCTCAATTTGCCTTTGGATAACTCAGTTTCAAAACTCAATTACTAAACCTACTGCAGTCAGCTAAATGAAAATGAAGATCTTAGCAGCGCAATCTCACCTAAGACAATTTATTACAAAAGTATAGGTAAAAGTTTTGATTTAATGATCGGGCAGTTGATCTAGAATATTTTAGAGATAACAGTAGCCAAGATTTTTTGGTGATATCAGTTCACCAGTATTCTACAATGTACCTTAGGTAGTTAATTTTTGGAAGTTTATCTTCTGCCTACCCTGCTTTGATCTGAGTGTAGTTTAATTGCCCAAGGTTTAATACTTTGCAAAATTTTAAAACGAAACAATGCATACGGAATGTTTGGTCTTATGTCATAAAATATGTACTTGATGGATATGGACTCAAGTGCTTCCAAAGCATCTGTTCCGATATATGCATGTTCACATGCCAATTTCTCAAATACTTAATGGCCTTTAATCTTAGCATCCCATCTCACAGCTTCAGATTTCAATAGCTTCGTACTGTAAACAGCGGCCTTCATTCATGTTGAGGCCGTGATTGCTTTTGCAATGATGGAGATGATGACTTTAGATCAAGGGCAGGGACTTCAGCTCTCTTTTGAGTATGTGAATTATTTCAAGCATTTGTTCATTGAAGCACAGGTTAAAATTCAGGGAAATGCGTTTTAAAGTGGGTCGCTCTTGGGCAAAGTCAAAAGAAAATATATTTGAATTTGAAATTATTTTACAAGTCCTTGTTGCATTTAGAGACATTTAGAGATAGTTAAGAGGAAGATGCCCTTTACACACAGGTCTGATGAATGTTTTATTTAAAAGCATGCAGATTACTTTGTTCTCAAGCAGAAATGCACAAGAACTCACACAACTTAGGAAAAGTCGTATTTGCTTCTTTTCTTTTTTTATTACCCCATTGCGATTTATTATGCGTTGTGCCTCTACATCAAATGCCTTTTTATTTATTTAAAATGGCCTTTTTTATTTACAGTGCTGCAGAAGAAGAGAGGATAGGAATTGATGGGACAGTGGTATCGTAAAATATTACAAATCGTATTCAAACTTGTGCTGCTTTTTTTAGAAGAATAATAAGAATGCTGTTTTAAAAGAATGCTGTTTTTCTTTTGGTATGTTAGTTGAATAACTGTCTGTGCTTGTTTTGTTCATTAAGGTGTTAAATTCTACAGCCTCATGTGTCGTATTTGTGACTTCCTGACACCACAGCTGTTTTTGACTACAGCACAGCCAATTAGATTATCAAATGGGTCTTATATTTTTAAGTACTGTGTTAATTTGTGTTATTTTTTAAAGGTGATGATATAACTTGATATAGTTTTGATCCATATGGAGGTATATGGTTTCTCTCTGTCATTACAATATACTGTTTTGTTCCGTTTTTATTTACAGTATGTTACAGGTAGCCTCCACTATAACTTTTGGCCCGTTTTTAGATGTTTTGCTCAAAACTATTTCAGTTTCAGAAAATGACACCACTAAAGAAGCTCCTTTTTTCTAGTTACACATATATTTTCTTAACCTAGTGAACTATTTTTAGTCATCGTAAAATCAAAGTGGATGTCAGATGTTTAAGGGAATATATCTCTCCCTGACAGTTGTGTCTTTTTGACACTTAAGTAAAGCCTTATATTATATTATATTATATTATATTATATTATATTAGACTTTTGCCTCAATAAACTCCTAATTACTGCTTATTAATAGTTAGTAAGGTAGTTGTTAAGTTTAGCTATTGGGTAAGGGATGTAGAATATGGTCATGCAGAATAAGGCATTAATATGTGCTTTATAAGTACTAATAAACAGCCAATATCTTAGAATTATGCAAGCTATTAAGCAACTCATAATATTATAAATGTATAATTTTAAAATGTAACATTTAAAGGATGATCATTTTTGAGAAGACGTTTGAAACCGTTTTAAAGAGCTAATATACAGATATTACTGTCAGAAATATAGTAACAGCTTTTTTGCGCCGAAAGTGTTGTTTTTAACTCCAAATGTTTGTTCGTCATAGGAAAAGTATTAATAACATTTCTCAACAGTTAAGATATTTGCATTTGAAATTGCCTTTTCACATGAGTCTTTACCAGAGGAGTAATTATGTAAATTGGAAGTAATTAGGGGGATATTTTCTGCTTAAAAAAAGTTCAAACTTGTATTAGACATTCATCTATAGAAGCCTAATGGGAATTGCTACCATGTGAAGCAGAAGAAATCTGCATGTATAACTGACATCCACACTGCCCAAGGATATGGCAACCTTGGCAAAGAGTCCATTTGCCAGGATGGAGAGAGACTTGTGAAAGTCAAACACCTACTTATTAGACGAAGGTGTGTGCCAGCTGACATGAAAAATCTGGTGCCTGGCCTAAGGGCAGGGTGGGGTGTTGATAGTGAAGGCAGTGAGAGTTTGGATTTCTCCCTGTATCCCGCAGCGCTCGGCATGAGGAGCCATAACTACAAGGGCTTGGACATTTGCTGTGACCTCTGGACACTGGTCATGTAGAAAAGACGTATTTAATATTTAGACTCTCATCAGTGTGGTACAGCATGCAGAATGTGATTGCTAATTTCAAAATTCAGAAGTCTTTTTCATTACCATAAAATGAATGACTGTGATTTATGAAAACAAATCCTTGTTTTATCCCTGAACAAAAAAATTAAAATATAAAACATTTTGAATTTCAACTGACAACTTTTTCCAGAATTTGGGTAAATGGAAACCAACAGGACAATATAAATATATTTAGACTGAACATATCAAATAAATATGCAATAGCCTATTTTAGCAAATACTTAGAAATATGGGTCTAATTGTCAGTTATATTGACTATAGAACTGTTTAATAAAATATGCTTAATTCCTTAGTGTAATTCAAGCCAGTTATTGATCTTAAAATAAAGATGTACTCTTCTGCGCTGGAACTGAGAACATGCTGTCCTAACAGTTAAGCAGTGTGAACTTCTCAGGACATAAAGTAGTACGTCTAAAGGCAGGTGAGATAAAACTCATTATTCTATTATGAACTACATCCCTAATTAAAATGACAAAATTACCATCCACTCATTTTTAGGTGACATTAAATTATTAAGTAAGTAAAACTTAACACTCCTAAAAAAAAATTAAAAAAAAAGGTAATAAAAAAGATTTAATGATTAATTCAGTTTCTGGGCAAATCCAGCAATGAGAATACTTTAAAATTGACCCATAGCCTCTATATTTTGTGTTTGTACAAGTACAATTAGCACTCATATTGATGTGTGATGGCATCTTTATTAAGGCATGTTTGGGGAAAACATGTCAATTGGATTTAGGAAATCATTTATAGTAAAGTATTTTGTGATTGCACTCTGAGGGTCCTTGGAGACAAAATGTCAAGGCTGTTATTTTCTTTTCATTTTATGTGATTTACCACCTTTGCAAACCTACATGATAGACTGACAAAAAAGTGTTGCTATATCTAGATTGCTGGAAAGCGCTTTCAAATCATAAAGAAGACTTGGAGATAGTTGCAAAGACTTGGGAGAAAAAGGTTTTGCATTATTGCTGCCTAGATAATTTCTGAGATCTGCTTTTTCTGGTGACCGAATGGCATTAAAATTTAATCACATTATGAATTGGGAAAAGAAATACAATTACCAAAGTAAATACACCTGTCCCACCATGCAAGAAATTGCAAAAATCCCACAGCGCACAGCTTGCTTCCCTGAAGGTAGGAGCGGGCGACGATTGCTCTAACTTTGAGATTTGCAACACTGTAATCCTTGACTCTATTTATTTGCTTTTCAGCATGCCGGTTCAAAGGGTCTCCTTTGAGACTGAGTCTGCGTTATCCCTCAAATATTTATTGACTCACTTTGCTTGCTCTAAGAAATCTAATACAATTAGCAGACCTCGGGGACAGCCTGCACCTGTATTCATCTCTCAGGTCTATGTTTCGTCTTGAGCATCATATAATAGGAGAAACATGAATTATAGAACTCCATTAAAAAGATCAGTGTGCTTTAATGCCAATTTTAAAAAAATACTGTCTCCATCGGAATGCCTTTATTGATTAGGTTAGTGAAAGATTGGTTCATCTTGCTTTGTCAATGCTTTCATCTGAAATAAAATTGTAATATTCAGGATAAAATGGGCAATATAAAATACATTTTATCATTTGTTATCACTGCTCGTCAGATTCACGGTCACACTGAAATATGTTTATTTTCCTCCCGCATACAGTAGAGGAACACAGCTAAATGTATTCTGTGGTTAATAGGTTCACTTTTGTTGGCCAGAGATGAGCTCTTCATCTTCCTTTCCTTGCCCTTCAACTCACGACCAGGTGACACCAGCCAAGTCCTTTCGAAACAGCAGGCTCTCGTAGTCTCTGCTGGCAGTGTGTGTGGGTGTCTTTTGTGAATCTTTGACAGAGGCAGCCTTGGCAATAGAAAAGAGAAGATGAGAAGAGGAGGCTTTTGTGTTACATGAACTTGAGTAGTGCAGAAGCTTCATCATAAGCAACTGAGACTCCATTTACAGTACAATCAGACATGGACAACATGTTTGTGATTCAAGTTTAAGTAAACTTTTTTCGTTATCATGGAGAATTTTTTTAAAGTCAACAGAGTTCTGGGAGGAACGTCTCGGTTACGTATGTAACCCTCGTTCCCTGAGTAGGGAACGGAGACGTTACGTCGGATGACGACGAATGGGGTTTCGCTTAGAAAGCCTATCAACTTCGAGTATTTAAAAACGAGCCAATGGCAAAGAAATGCCATTGGTCTGCGGAATTTGCATGACGTAACTCCGCCCCACCTCGTGGGTATAAAAGGAGGACGCCGGCAACATGAAGTTATGTTTCTTCGCTGAGGAGCCAAGACTGAGCTAAGGCGATCCCCGCGGTACAGCGGAAGTGGCAGGAAGACGTAACGTCTCCGTTCCCTACTCAGGGAACGAGGGTTACATACGTAACCGAGACGTTCCCTTTCGTTGTCACTCCGAGTTACGTCGGATGACGACGAATGGGGTTATCAGTCTAATCACGCCACCTTCACAGCAGTCTTCCAGTGCCCTGCGTAAATCTGAGCCCTTGTAAGACTTGTAAGGACGAAGGACTCCTATTTAACACAGGAATACCAAGGCACACTGGGAAGCATATCCCATAGTTTAGAGGAAATATGCGATTAACACCAACCCAGAGGGGGGGGGGGCATTTGAGAATACACATATGACCCGAAGGAAACATATGGAGAATACTGAGGTGTCCAGCCGCAGGTGGAATATTTCAACCTCAGGGGTGGCAAGGTGGCTTGCCAAGGGAAAGACACATGCTCAGAGAGGCTTACAGTGGAAATACACGTGTGGGGGTAGCTTCGGGGAGGGACCATGCACACGGGAGGCAGCTAGCCGACGCCCAGGCAATAGACACTGGCGCTAGCATCAGGGGTGCTGGAGGAACTCAGGGCTTGCAGAGAAGCTCACCTGAGGAGAATATCGCACGTATCCAGTCCGTGGAGTGGAATGGCGAGCAAGCGAAGACACCCGAGCGGGTCCGGTACTAGCTAGTTGAAGCGAGTACATGAGAGGACACAGGCTCCACTCAGAGATTGTAGAATCTGGCTAATGTCTTCGGTGTCACCCAGCCTGCAGCTCTGCAGATGTCTGCTAGCAAGGCGCCATGCGCTAGAGCCCAAGAGGATGCCAAACTCCGGGTGGAGTGGATCACGTTAGAGTAAGCCGGCCCGAATTCCAGGCACGCTTCGTCAACGGAGAATGCGTGCAGGTCCCCGACCCTCTTGAGAGAGGCCAATGCAACCAGGAGCGCTGTCTTCATTGACAGGAACTTAAGCTCCACTGATTGCAGAGGCTCAAAGGGAGCACTCTGCAGGGCACTTAGAACCACTGCGAGGTCCCAAGAGGGAACGAGAGGAGAGCGAGGAGGATTCAGTCTCCTCGTCCCCCTCAGGAACCTGACGATCAGGTCGTGCTTCCCTAAGGAATTACCTTCCACTAAGTCGTGGTGTGCGGCAATGGCGGCAACATAAACTTTGAGGGTGGAGGGAGACAGCCTTCGCTCCAACCCATCTTGAAGGAAGGAAAGCACGAAACTGATCGAACACCTCCGGGGGTCTTCTCGGCGAGAAGAGCACCAGTTGACGAAGAGGTTCCACTTCAACGCGTAGGCGTGCCTCGTGGATGACGTTCTAGCGGAAGTGATGGTAGCCACCACCGCAGGTGGTAGGGTACTCAAACCTGCCTCGTCCCGTCCAGGAGCCACACGTGGAGGTTCCAAAGATCGGGACTCGGGTGCCATAGGGTGCCCCGTCCCTGAGAAAGGAGGTCCTTCCTCAGAGGAATTGGCCAAGGAGGTGCTGTCGCGAGGAGCACTAGTTCGGAGAACCAAGTCCGAGTGGGCCAGTACGGCGCAACCAGAAGGACCTGCTCCTCGTCCTCCCTGACCTTGCGCAAGACCTGCGCAAGAACGCTCACTAGGGGAAACGCATATTTGCGGCCCCGCGGCCAGCTGTGCGCCAGAGCATCCGTGCCGAGCGTGCCCTCGGTCAGAGAATAATACTGGTCGCAATGGGTCAAGTCGTGGGAGGCAAATAGATCTATCTGTGCGTCCCCGAACTGGTCCCAAATCAGCTGGACCGACTGGGGATGGAGTCGCCATTCTCCGGGGAGGGGCTGAAGCCGTGAGAGCTCGTCGGCTGCACAGTTCAGGGCTCCGGGAATGTAAATGGCTCGAAGGGACCTCAGAAGCTTCTGACTCCATAAGAGGAGGTGGCGAGCGAGTTGCGACATACGGCGGGAGCGTAGACCACCTTGATGGTTGATGTACGCTACAGTGGCGGTATTGTCTGATCGGACTAGTACGTGTTGACCCGTGAGCAACGCCCGGAAGCGGTGCAGGGCAAGGGGTGCTGCCAGCAACTCGAGGCAATTGACATGCCATAGGCGCTGGGGTCCTGTCCAGGAGCCCGCGGCAGCATGTCCATTGCACATGGCGCCCCAGCCCGTGGTGGAGGCATCTGTTGAGACAACAACATGCCGGGAAACTCGTTCCAGGGGGACACCAGCCCTGAGAAAACTGAGGTTCGACCACGGGGTGAAGGTCTGACGGCAGGTCGGAGTAACTGATACTCGGAGCGTGCCTTGTTGCCATGCCCACCTCGGGACTCGGTCGCGTAGCCAAAGCTGAAGCGGTCTCATATGAAGCAATCCAAGCGGCGTCACCACGGCTGCAGATGCCATATGCCCCAGGAGCCACTGAAAATGTTTCAGTGGAACCGCACTCTTGCCCTGAATTTGTCTCAGACAAGTCAGCAGTGACTGCGCGCGCTCGCTCGTAAGCTGCGCGGACATGGCGACCGAGTCGATGTCCATACCGAGAAAAGAGATCCTCTGCACGGGGCAAAGTTTGCTCTTCTCCCAGTTGACCCGAAGGCCCAGGCGAGCTAGGTGCCAGAGCACAAGGTCCCTGTGTTCACAAACCTGATCTCGAGAGTGAGCTACGATCAGCCAGTCGTCGAGATAGTTCAGGATGCGAACCCCGTGAACCCGAAGGGCAACAAGGGCTGCCTTGACGACCTTCATGAAGACGCGTGGAGACAGGGCTAGCCCGAAAGGGAGGACCGCGTACTGGTATGCCTGCCCCTCGAAAGCAAACCGGAGGAACGGTCTGTGTCGAGGAAGAATGGAGACATGAAAGTAAGCGTCCTTCAGGTCGATCGCTGCAAACCAATCCTGGGGCCGAACACATTCGAAAATGCATTTGGCGGTGAGCATCTTGAACGGCATCCTGTGAAGGGAGCGATTCAGCACGTGCAGGTCCAGGATTGGTCGTAACCCACCGGTTTTCTTGGGGACAATGAAGTAAGGGCTGTAGAAGCCGGACCTCATCTCGGCTGGAGGGACAGTCTCGATTGCACCCTTCGCCAGCAGGGTGGTAATCTCTGCTCTCATGATGGGGGCATTGCCACGTCAACCGACTCTGGGACAGAGGGGGAGGAGGAGAGCACGGCTTCTGGGCGGCGCTCTGTGTCATCCGAGAACTCTGTGTGCTCAGGGATGAGGGGGTTGTTTCTGACTTTAACCACATTAGGGTGCTGCCCACCCGTGGGTGAGCAGCGGGGAGTGGAGAACAAAAGATTCTCCCCCGGCCCTCCACCGGGGGAAGGAGTGGTCCTGCTACCATCTCCTAAGAAACAACCATCATCCCTGAGCAGCCCGTCTCAGGAGCGCCGCTTGGCCCGGCGCTTGGCGGGGGCGGGGCTGGAGAGGGCTGTGGCGCCTTCCTTCGGCTTCCTCCGCGACTGGGCCTGGGTGAAGGCTGCTGCTTTGGCCGAGCGGGAGGGGCGGGAGCCTTAGGAGGGCGCCCTCGGCGGGAAACAGGCTGAGGCGTCTGCCCGGCCGACGTCGAGGCAGCAGCGGGTCGGCGGGGCAGAATGTGTTTGATTGCCTCGGTCTATTTCTGTGCAGTTGAGAACTGTTGGGCAAAATCCTCAACTGCGCCGCCGAAGAGGCCGGCCTGGGACAGGGGTGCATCAAGCAGACGTGTCCGCTCGGTATCCCGCATGTTGGCCAGGTTCAGCCAGAGGTGTCTCTCCTGGACCACCGCAGTGGACATCACCAGACCCAGGGAGCGCGTGGCTACCTTCGTCGCCTGGAGAGCGAGGTCGGTTGCGGCGCGCAGCTCATCGAAGAACCCTGGGTCTGTCCTGCCCTCGTGCATGTCTCTGAGCATCTGAGCCTGGTAGACCTGCAGAGTGGCCATAGCATGCAGAGAGATAGCCGCCTGTCCCGCCGCTCTGTAAGACTTCGCCGCCATGGACGACGAAAACAGTTGCATCGCAACAGAGCGTTCAACCGGGGGAAGCCCAGTGTACCCGCGGGCAGCCGCCCCATCGAGGGGAGGAAAGGCGGATGAGACCAGCGAGCGGTCCCGGGAAGAAAGGGGGGTCTTCCAGGACTTCGAGATCTCATCATGCACGTCCGGGAAGAAAGGTATTGGGGTTTGCCGTGGACGTGAGTCGGCTGCCTTACCCAAAAACCAATCGTCCAGCCGCGAGCGCTCAGGACAGGGTGGAGGCCTCCACTCTAGACCGATGCTTGCGGCTGCCCGGGAAAGCATGGCCGTCATCTCCGGATCCGACTCAAGCACAACCGTATGCACACCGGAAGGTGGCAGCTGCGCTGAGTCTTCATTTCCGGAAGAATCAAGCCCACCTTGTGATGCTGCTACAGACATAGCATCTTCCTCTGTAGCTTCAACCGAAACTCGCGGGCCACCCGAAGGTCGACTCGCGGGAATCGGAAGTTCACTAGCGGGCACCGTCACACAGGAGGGGGGCTGGGGTCGCGGACACATAGTCGGCGCCTTGTTCCAGACCGTAACCCTCAGGTCACCCTGGCCACCAGCCGAAGTAGCACTCCTCGGGGGAGCGCTAGATCGGGGTGTGGATGAGGGGACTCTCACTCTTGCGAGTTCATTGAGTCTCGACCTAAGTGACGGTCATGTTCCTGCAGAGAGAACATGACTCATCCACGAGCGCTGCTCTAGCGTGATCCATGCCCAAACACACTAGACAGCGCTCGTGCCCATCAGACACCAGCCTGCCGCAACCAGAAGTGCACGGGCGAGGCATCTTTAAAAAGACGTGCCGCGTGCAAGCTTTTCATCCTTTTATACCCACGAGGTGGGGCGGAGTTACGTCATGCAAATTCCGCAGACCCATGGCATTTCTTTGAATTGGCTCGTTTTTAAATACTCGAAGTTGATAGGCTTTCTAAGCGAAACCCCATTCGTCGTCATCCGACGTAACTCGAAGTGACAACGAAAGGGAACTTAAGTTAGCAAAGAAGGATAATAATGTCTGGCATCGACAAGCATGTGTTTGCAGATGGCAAGTAGCTGACAGATTTCTCCGTTGTGATCCTACTAATTAACAACACAAGATTGCAGTTCAAGTAACAATGAATGAAACAACAGTGGATATAGTGATAACTTTATAAATCTGAAAAATAGCATTAATGCACATCAAGGTGAAAACCTTGGTGAAATTAAAGTGTTAGATTCACAGTTATGCCTTATTTGTCTAATTGGACATGAGAAATGCAAAGTAAATCACCCTTTTTCTTCTTGATCAGAAATAATTGGTATTTCACCCCACTCTGTAGTGGCCGGTTTCATCTTCTTACTGTACTGGCTGAAATTTTCATTGTTTTCTTTGGCCTTCCAATGTCATTCAGTGCAAGCATTGTTTATGTTTTATTTTTATGGCTCAGAAAGCCTCCCTCAGCTGCCCCGAGTGCTGCTGGGTTGGACTGGCTGTCGATGGGAGCTCCACCCTTCTGTTAAAACAGATTTACAGATGAATTATGCAAAATGGAAATGCCAGTGCAATTTTAAAGATTTAGTCAAGCTGGTTGCAGAGAACCTGGATGATAGCACCAATATGTACAAATATTAACCTAAAACTCTAGTATTTGCAAGCACCTCAAATCTTTGCTCACATTTTGAGGTCGACTGCGATTTCTGTAAGGGACGGCCTTGCTGTGTAACTTGTTAGAATTTTGCTCCTGATGAAGGAAAGTGGTGATTTTTATTTTCTCCTCGGCTGTGAGCCGCTCCTGTTGTGTGCCTGGCAAATCCGCTGTAATAATAGCAATCCGCCATGGAACAAGCGCACCTGCTCTTAAAGGGAATGTGAGATGAGGCTCTGATTGGTTTATTTCATGTTACGCCCAAACCACACCTATGAGTAATGTAGCTACTTCAGACCTATTCCATTTTAGATTTGCGTCGGGTGCAAGAGTCCTTTATCCCGCCTGTATAATAGCAACAGTGTCTGAGATCCGCCCACAAAGTCACTTGCATTTCGCGTTTGATACTTGCGTTTCAGATCGTTAAAATAGGGACCTGTGTTTGTTAGCCAACATTCTGATCATGAGAAAAACGTTGTGCTTTTGATACTTGTGCTTACATTTGATAAGTATACTGTTTTATAATGAATTATTAAACATGGTTTCAAATTCAAAATGTGGGCTTGGAAAGTCCGTTAAAATCGAGTGCAATCTTTTGCTGAGCTAAACTTGAAACCCTCTTAGACATTTCCAGATGTGATTGTGTTGCCTACTAAGTAATGATGGCAAAGTAGATAGGCCTATAGCTAAATAACAGTAACTATATAGACTTTAAAATGTGTCGCCTGATTAAATGGCACTAAAGAAGAAAAGTGGAAAAAATCGGAGACACCAATAATGCTCACAGCAGCTCACATTAGCGTAATCTCTATTCAAAGATGAATTTCAGGACATCTGCTTTGACTAACCACAGTAGTTAAAGTTGATCCATCCCATCTGAAAGAAGAACCCTCCCTCTTGAACAGGCTCCCAAATTACCAATGGAATGAAAAGTTTGGCTCTTTGGATTTCAGTAAGAGGGACTTCTGGGTGGAAGAAGGTTTCCAGAGGAGATAATCTTTGTTCCAGCTACAGTCATGGATAATAACCCTTACTTCAGCAGTCAACAAGTCCTTTGCAAAGATGTGAGTATTTCATGTGCATTTATATGCTATATAAATTTAGATTTTAGAACACTTAAAAGGTTTAGTAAAGAATATTTGTAAGTGAGAGATTAATTTGTGTTAAATTGCTCTTTTTAAAGGTTGTGATATGTGAATGTCAGGTTGGATGAAATGTTAATAATTTCTGACTGCAAGGCTTTTTGAGTGTTTAGTTTTCTAACTTGTTTTCTTCCTTTTCTCCAGCTCAGTGGCACGCTGTACTACTGTGCAAATTATTCCACATGACTTATAATTAAGCAATCAAGATAATTTTCTCAACATTGTATATGCAATCATATGTCTGCTTTGCTGAAAAGTGGGTGGATTTCTTCTAGAAAATAATGTAAACAACAAAATTATTAATATACACTTTCGGACTAGCATAGAGCAGTGATGATAAATATAGATTTGGGCAATTGTACAACAGTGTGCAATTTCTTTTAAGAAGAAAGATCTCTATCGCCATAAATGAAGTGAAATAACAGACAGATTAGAGGGGGATTCTGCTCGGTTTATCCTTTCAGATGAAAATTGTTTTAGTGCAACCATCTAGTGTGTGTTTTCCTTCCTTCTCTCTTGTTCTCTCTCTCCCTCCACATGTCCTCTCTCATCTCTCGGCCTCTTTTCTCGATCATCCCTCCCGCTCTGCCTCTCTCTTTCTCCTCTTCGCCCTTCCTCACTCTCTCTCTCATCAGCAGGGGGCCCTCGGCTCCCTTCTTCACCGTAGACTAGCACTCAATCCCGCTACAGCAGAATTGCCTCGATGATTCTTAACCTTAAACCGGTTTAATACTGTTTTGCTGGCAGCCGTCTGTATATTTTCAGAGCCATTTATATTCCGAGCAGATGTAACGTTGTCCTCCAGTCAAGTTTCCACTGCTTATGCAACCTCTGGATTTCAGCACTATCTCTATTCATATTTTTGCTTCATGCAAGGGGAAATTCTTCTTCAGAGGAATTTTAGGCTTCTCTAATTGTTTGTCCTCCTGTTTCCCGTCATGTGTAGTGAGAGGGCTTAAGCCTTGATTTTTTTTTTTTAACAGGGTTCTCATGACAAATTCAATATGAAACTGTCTTATTCAGCACATTTCTATTCAAGAAAAACTGTTTTGAAAGCCAGTGTATGTATATGTATGTATATATATATATATATATATATATATATATATATATATATATAATGATCCTTTAATATTCTTATGTCTCAAACTGTGAGATAAAGTACAATCATAGTAGTCACCACCAAGGGTGGGCTTCTGGGACATCACCCGAATGATTTTTATCATCTTGTCACAATTTTTATCACAAATAAAATTATTCAGAGCTGCAGACTGCTCTATAAATCAAATATTGTCTTGCGAGCCACATTTTGACTGTTTTGCATAAAGTCTGCCGCACTTTGTTATTTATTCTGTCACAAAGAGAAAGAAATGATGTAACAAGTAATCAGAGAAAACTGCGTTGAATTTGGTCCAGCCAGATATCTTGGCAAAGTAGAGAATATTTTAGAGACATAACTCTGAAAATAAAGCAGAACATAGATTGATAATACAGCAATTATATTTTTATATTAGAACTCGCAAACAACACATGCCGACTCAACACAAAAATGCTAATGAAGATCGGGTAACACTTTATTTTGATGATCCCTTTTAAACTTTCTGTTTACTATAAGTAACTTTGCAACTACATGTAAACTAACTTTCATTAGAGTATTAGTAGATTGTCTGCTTAAAATCTGCTAACTCTCTATTATGATGCTCCTCCAGCAGACATAATACTGACTATAAGTAACTTTGCAAGTACATGTCAACTTATTCTAACCCTAACCCTACCAGTCTACTAATACTCTTCAAACACTCTAATAAGAGTTGGACATGTAGGTTCATGTGTTAAAGGGACCATCAGAATAAAGTGGGGGGAAAAAACGTAAAACCTAAGATCGGATCGTAAAAAGATGAAAGGGAAGAAAACTATTGCATTTTAAAGTTGTGAAACATTTAAACCTTTTTATTATAATAAAGTTCATTATTCAATTTTTCAACAAATTAAACCATGCACATTGATAGAGGTCTGGGCTATATGCCTATGCTCTGAATATCCACTGAGCCGAACCGCACATGGTCACTGCTATTTCGGTTCTTTAAGCTTCTGTTTCGGCTAGAGACGTTTGCTAATTGAAGCTTGTTCCTCCATATTTCATTATTCTGATTGGCCATGTCCTAAGAGATAGTGAAGCACACCACTGTGAATAGTAAGCTTTTAGACTCTCCCTCCTGGAACTCAGCCGGAACAAAAGCCTTTCTTTATTAATTTGTGGCCATAAGCTCCGGGAATTTAATCGAACAGACAAACTTTTAATTTAGGACAATTTTAATAAATGTGACCTTTTGTTCAGATCCCGGAAGAATTCAAATTGCCCTTGTGATTATTTCTTTCTCAGTTGAGCACTGTGGTGCAAATACATTGAACGTGTGAAACCTTTACATGGAATCACATCATTTAAATATTCAGATGTACAATAATGTGAATGTTTTTATAGGTTGAGCTGGGGAAAGAGAAGGAAAGAAAGGCCAGGTATCACGCTTACCAGTGTGCCGCCATCATTCTGAGTGTTGTGTTCCTGATACTGGCCCTCTGTATCTTTAGTCTGAGATATATATGGAGCCCAAACCCTGGGAAGGTAAGAGAAATCCAAATCTATTGTGCAGACCAAGAGATATTACTGAAAATGGTGCATGGCTGTGAATTAATTAGGAAATGATTAGAATAACAATGGTGGAATGGAAATGAAAGACACAGAAACATCTGCACACACTGTTTAGTATTCTTGGAACTGACTGAATCCAATCTTGATTTCCTTGGCATAAACAATAGCATCACAGAGTTGGAGAAAATGCCAGAATGAATAGATAAATACATAGTACGTTTTACATAATAAGACTGCATTAATAATCGGAACTGCAAAACATAGATATTAAACATTTTAATTCCCCAATTCTTGTTGATACTAAGAAACGGTCAGCATGTAAGTAATTGGCAATACCGGAGTGTCAACAGATACGCAAACCTTATGCTTTGGTAGACTACGTTATGCATAAATTCTCCCAGAGGATGTTACTCGTATAACAGCCAATTTTTTTAGCGCATTTGCTAAAGCTCCAGTCTAATTTCTGCATCAGATATTTCATGCTCCTGCTTGAAGAGTCATCAGTTTGAGCAGCAGAACCAGTGAAGATTCTCACAGGGCATGTAATGGGCTTAATGGCACTGGAAGTCTGGACTGTAGAGATCAAGAGCGAGTTCTCACACTCTCAAACTGCTGTGGTCGGCTAACTAAAGGCCCGTGTAGTCGCTAATATCCAGCAACGAGCAATATAATGGTGCTTTAAAACACAATGATAGGCCTAACTGTTAGGGGATCTCTTCTCAACAGCAGTCAAAGGGAAATATTAGGCAAGTGATGGTTTGTGTGTGTGTGTGTGTGTGTGTGTGTGTGTGTGTGTGTGTGTGTGTGTGTGTGTGTGTGTGTGTGTGTGTGTGTGTGTGTGTGTGTGCTTACACACAGTATGCCTCAGGTGCTGACATCAACAATGAAACCTGAATGTGCAACTATTGCAGCTCCGGGAATCACAATTCTGCAGCTTAGATATGAATATTTCAAACCAACACTGCATATTTCATAAGCCACGCCTCCCCTTATTTAGACTTGATGAAATATGAAATTTTTCTCGCTTTTCTTATTTTGCTAGGTAAGAGATCATCAATTATTCCCATGCTCTTAAAGGAACAGCTCCTGACAAACTAATTAGAAGTCAATACATCAATAGAGCAGGAGATTGTCTTTGCCAATCCCTCCATGTGGCAGCATGAAGGAGCGGCAAAGCGGTCTCCTGTGTCTAGCTCTGCATAAACTGTTGTAAAAAGGTAATTTGCTCTCCGTATTGTATTTCAATATGACATGGTAACCACTTGGGAACTTCTTTTAATTACTTACAAACATATGTTGTTACAGAAGCCCAGGGAAGATGAAGAGTTAGCATCCTTCTCTACGCTACTATGTGTTTAAGAGGGGCGTGTGCGCGTCTAACTGTGCGACTGCGTGTTGTCCAACGGCGTCATCATGTTTTTCATGTCCTAATTATTGTTCTCTTGGTTCCTGTGGGATTAAATGCCTGTCATATCACATAATAGAACTGAATTTAAAGCAATTGCCTTTAAAATGACACACATCACTGCTGCACTTTTTTTTAAAACATCTGCTGCATTAAACTGATGTCATCAATTTTTCTGACCTTTCTGAATGCCTGTTGTCTCTTAAGGAACCGTGGTTGACAGACACACATGCAGCAGCCAAGCCGAATACTTTCAGGCTCCCTTATCAGGCCTGAACCACAGGCGTCTGTCATATTGACCGCGGTGTCTGAGAACACCTCAAATAGATCACACGAACAGCAGCGGAGAGGGGCTGTGAAATTGCCTTCGCCGCACACGTCTGTCAGGCTCACGAGACGCCCCCCATTATTCAAGCTGAAATTACTTCGCTCACCTTGTTGCTATGTTGTGTTTGCAAGCCAGCCTCGCAAAATGTGCCCCCAACCGCCTCTTAAGGACTTCTGTGTCCTGATGTGTATCTTAATGAACACAGTTGCACCTGCTCTCCAGTAATAGTGGCAGGTGCCGGGCAAAGAACGGCCCCCCGAGCAGCTTTGTTTACTAGCCATGTCCAGCAACCAGTTTTTTTTTTTTTTGGACTGTTGTGTTGGTTGCAGAACCTGATTTCACCAGGTGTGACATTTTCCTGGATGAACATCTCTGTTGATCCTGGAACAACATTCCAATCAACCAATCAGATTTGAGAGACAAGTTTAAAGTTTAAATCGAAATTAAGGCTTACAACCTGGGTTAGGTGCTTCTATATCACCTAAATCTGTTAATCACCTATCATTTCCCTCTTTTACGGATAACTTATATGCAGGGGTAGGAAAAAGGGTTAGGACAAAATTTCCGCAAGGAATGTTGTTCAAAGATCAACAAAATATTGACCCAGGAACACGTCTAATTCGGCAAAATCAGGACATGCATGTTGGTCCCCTCACAAGAAAAGATGAATAGTCTCAGGTATGATGGTGGCACTGTCAGCTTTCTGAAAGCGGTCCAAAAACAGCCCAAATCTTTGTGTACCCCTTCTTTCTCTACATGGAAAATCCCCAGGTCTTCGGATCTTGGGGGAGAATAATTTCAGTAATGAAGCGGACTGGCCAATCCGTGCAGCTCCCTTTGGAAGCACCTCCATACGGGTGGTGCTTTCGGGCATGCAATTTTCTTTTATTTTACTCATCAGACTCATTTATTCACATATGAGCTTGTATTTTTACTGGGCTTACGCAATAGTCTCTGACCTCCACCTGGCTGAAGCAAACTGTTCCCTTGTAAAGGAGAGGCAGGGGAACATGACACGTCAACTCGACCCAGTCAAGGGCTCTCAGGTGGACTGTGAATACTTGTAGAAATGTTTTATATGTTTTTTAGGTGTTCCTCAGGATTCCTGTTAATTATTATGAACAGAAAAGTGAGAGCCTGTGCAAAGGTATTAAGTCTGTAGCTATTTTTGATGGTTTTTTTGAAGTGTTATATCAGGAACAACGACCTCATAGACAAAGACAAGCAAGAATAGACAAAATTCTAATTTATAAAGCAAAACAATAAAACAAAAAAATCATAAAAGAATAACAACTATTCATTTATAAACAAAAAGGATTGTCAAAAGTTGACTTAAAACAATGTGCCAGTTAGTCGAATTGAGGTAGAAAACAGGATGGAGAATTGTAATTGTAATTTGAATGTTAGTATTGAAATTCAAAGAAATTGTAATTTTAACTAAAATAGCAATGTTTGTGAAAACAAAATTTGAATGTCAGCTTAACAACTCCTTTAGTCTGAAGTTTCATATGCCTTTGAGAGAGAGAGAGAGACTTTATTTCCCAGAATGCAATTCCTTGACTTTCTCTGAAATACAATTCAGTAAAGTACTCTTCCTGTTATTTAATTCAAATTTTGCTTTAAATTTCACGTCGACTAACAATTAAAATAATTAAATGGGGTTATATTAATTTACAAAAAGTTAGC
Source organism: Meda fulgida (assembly GCA_030578275.1). Classification (NCBI taxonomy): domain Eukaryota; kingdom Metazoa; phylum Chordata; class Actinopteri; order Cypriniformes; family Leuciscidae; genus Meda; species Meda fulgida. Next base: position 22,589,377 of record CM060629.1, read on the forward strand.
AGCCAATCAGTAATTCACTGTACATTTTATTGTTTTGTTTTTTTATTATGATTCACACCAATTTCACGTATGCCAAACAGAGAAAAGGAATATGATGTCATGGTCATTCGTTGCTCTGGCAACAGCTGAACTGCCAGCAGCTCCACAGTAAAGTCATATTAACATCAGTAAAATTTAAGAAATCTCAAATAGTACATAAGATGGACAAATAGAGATTCTGGATGTACACATTCACAATGACGTTCTTGGTCTTTGCAAGCAACACATAAAATATTCTCCACTTCATTATGGACGTGTGTTACCCATTTCCCTTACCCTCCATTGCCTCTTTCTCTTTCCCATCAAGACCCTGTTCCCCTGAAAATAAGAGAACAGAACAGAGATCAGTTCTCTTTCTCTTCCACAATTTAGATTCTGATTGAGCTTTCACATCCTGTTTCGATTCTACACAGGGTGCCAAGAACTAGTCCTGCCACACAGCTCTCTAACAAGAGTAAGAAATTTCATCAGATTAACTTTCCTGAAACCACTCTTAACACCCCCCAGATCCACGGAATGTGCCTCATTATTTCAAATGGATTAAGGGTTAAATCTGTCAGCTCAGATGTGGAGTTAAATTCACAGTCATTGAGATGTGACCAACAGTTAAGGCGAATTTCCCATTCTGATATTAGATCGGTTTCTGAATGATATCAATATAACCAGCTTAAAAATGGACTCAGTCACCAATCAATGTGATGACATTGTTTTGTTTTGTTGCTTAAACGAGGCAGTTATCAAATGTAGTTTCCCAGAATACCTCAGCAGATGTGCTGTAGCAGTCATTCAGTGTTAACAGCCCTTTGGGGGGATCCTGCTTGATTCAGTGATAAAATATTAAACACAAAGATGATTGGCATCTCCTAGAGGGAGCTGAATGATTTCCAATGAGAGAGGCCATGCTTGCAAAGTATTGACTTTCATACTGGTCGGGGGCTGGCGTGTTGTTAGAGTCATGTCTTTCAAATCGTCAACATCGAAATTATAGCATAAGAAAATGTTCATAATGCTGGATTTTTCATAACCTGTTGAAAGCATGAAGCATTTACATGACACCCAGAAAAACAAAACTGACATTATCAAAGGGCATCAAATGGATGTGTGTAAATAAAACATCATATTGCAAGCTTTTCACTTGACATAGCAACAATCTCACCAACAGACACCTTGAAATTGATCAGTGCATTATGTATCTCTTCGACAACACATGTTGTATATGAGGCAATCTGCCACAGTTTTTAAATGAAACAGACAACAAGAAGCGACTGTCTATCACAAAACAATGAACTAGCCTACTTTCATTTTCATTTAATGTTTAAAGAAAAGGGGGATTTGTTCAGCTTTTTTTCAAAGACACAACCACACCAGCGATGTTTACCCATAGGCATAATTTGCGGCTGGGACACCACTTTTTGCCAGGGTTCATATTGTCCCTACCACTTTTTGAAACATCTTGCTGCACGGATATACCTAATACAAATGAAACATCTCCATTTGACTAGCAGAGCATTTCTTTAGTTCATTTGTTTAATGTAAGACGGTACCCAGATTTCAATAAGTACACTAAGATTTCACTTCTTCTGTTAATAAAATTTTGGTAGGCTACATAGTTTTCACTATTAGATGGATAGCCTTATTGTTATATAATTAAACTCAATGTATCTACTATTGAAATTGATTTCTGGACATTGTAATGTTATTTTTTCTGCAATGGTTCTTGTTGATAAATAAAATCAAGCAATAGGTATGGCATCTCATTAAAACATAGATAAACCGCTCCAGAAAACACAAATAATAACACATACTGTTAAGTCCATGCATGTTTGCGTCCTAATAATCTACATAAAGAAGTCAAAATGCACAAAAAGCTTGATTAGCACATTACTGGTTCAATTAAATATGTCAATCTTTTATCTCACACCTCACTACTGAGCATCCGGTGAAGGGAAAATCAGATTTGCAGAACAGCAAAGATGAGGTACATTGAATAGCACCAATGACCTTGCAGATATTTTCCACAAGCTTCTGGATTGTGAAATGATTTTCGTCAGCAACGTCAAGCTCATTCATCTACTAATGACACAGCTAAAGTTTGTAAGAAGAGTAAACATGAGGTGTGGACTCGCTCATGCACTACCTGGGCCTATAATTTTGCTCTCTGCTTATAGAGGCATTGACGGTAGACAGCGAAATCAAGTCAATTTAGCTCCTGAAAGAAAGTCATTTAAAAAAAACCTTAAACAGTGTCGCTATTTGCAGTAAACACAGATGTGTTCCGCAAGCCGAGGTTAATACAGAATACGGCTCTCCTGAAAGCCTGGCTGAGAGTATTAGCTTATTTTCAATAAGCTTTGAACATGCTTTGAAACTCCTCATCATTTAATAACTGGGCATGTCATTTACAGATTTTAATGAGGCAAAATGATGAAACATTAAAAGATATCTGATTGCATTGGGAATGTGAAAAATAGCTGCATGCATGTATAATACATTAGCTACATGTGCTATATGTGATAGTGACATTCAGAGAGCTCTCTGCTTCCTTATCCACTTGAAAATCTCCGTAAATGGAAGACTTTATGAAACTACTTGCTCTGCATTATACCGGAAAAACTAGCTGCTAAACTGAGGTGCGAGCCAATAGCGAGAAAGAAAAGAAATGCAAGAAACACTTCATCATCAAGAACAGGAAGATGTGTTCTTAATACTCATTTGGGGAGGGCTGTGACATGTTATACTAAACCAGTTTTTCAACGATGCAATCAGTATATGAGAAATCATTGCTTTTACTGAAAGATAAAACACACAAATGAAAGGGAAGAACATTTATGGATGCATCATACTTTTCCAGTTATGTATTCGATCATGAAGATCAAGTGCTACTTAGACCATGTTTTACTAAATACATGCATAAATAAAGCAATGCCTTTAATTTTGCAAACATTAACTTTAGAAACTACTGTACGCTTTTTGGCAGAAATATTAGTTCTGTCAGGACCACTTTCGTCAAATACGATTGACAATTAGCATACAGTTTGGATTGGTATGGTTCCGTTCTGGGCGAGAGAGCAGCAATAACCCCCCTTAGGGTAAACCGAACAGAACCAACATGAATGTATGCTGATATCATTCATTCAAGATTTTAAAGTACAACATAATTCGAGAATTTATTCTGATTCAAGGGGAATCAGAATGCCAAATCCTGACTGGGCGAGAGGTGGAGCTGGGGATGGAGGAGGGTAAATAGCTCCTGAGAAACGCAATAGCTGTTGATAATACTGAAGGAGCTTATATATGTATACAGTGATAGGCGTTGTATTCCCATAGGTCAGTGGTTCTCAAACCTGTCCTGGCGTACCCCTAACACTGCACGTTTTCTTTGTCTCCCTAATCAAACACACCTGATTCAACCCATCAGCCCATTAATCCATGTGATTATGAGCTAATGAGTTGAATCAGGTGTGTTTGATTAGGGAGACAAAGAAAACGTGCAGTGTTGGGGGTACGCCAGGACAGGTTAGAGAACAACTGCTATAGGTAGATGTGGAACACTAACGTGACCTGCCAGAACTGACGCTACACTTGATATTTGTGCAAATGACAAAGATATAGGCCTATATTATTTTATTGTTAATGTATTTACTTTATATTTATTATATTTACATTTATTTATTTAAAAAAATATTGTTTAAATATATATTATTATTTTAATGATTTTATTATTCTAACCTTTTGTGATTAATCGTACTCTTATTGTGAAATTAAGCATACACCATTTATCTTATTTAACACGTTCATTTTGTCATCATTTGCTATTTCTAGCAAAGAAAACTAGATTGAAGGGTGATTATCACAAAACTATTTTCTGCAAGCGTTTTTCAAGGTAAATGTAGGTGTCTGTCCAAAAAAAGGACACTTAGAGACTCCAATATATATGTATGTGTGTGTCATGAAACTCTAGATGGTGTAGGCTGATCCTTAACATACTTTGTTAGCGATCACATCGTAATCTGCCTAATTGGTCACTGTAACATCAGCATCCAGGCATTTCAATGCAAATATATATGTGTGTGTGTGTGTATGTGTGTGTGTGTGTGTGTGTGTGTAATGAAGCAGCAGACACTAGGGGATCCATTTGCAGCATTTATAGAGTAGTCAAACAGGCAGGGATCAACAACAGCAAACAGGGCAATGGAGACAAGGTAGAGATAAACCAGATAACAAGCAATGGTCGGGGCAGGCGGCGAGAAGCAAGGTCCAGTAACAATCCAAGTCGAGGTAGGCAGAGAACGATCAGAAACGGGGTACACAGTCCAAGGTCAAGGCAATAAATAATCCACAGTAATAAACGCTCAGAATGACAGCCAGGAAAGTCAAGACTTCGCACTGGTGTGGTGCGTGGAAGTGGTTTATATGTGTGTGTGTGAATGAGATGCAGGTGTGTGTAATCAGCGCCGTGCAGGTGTATGGTGTTTGGTGTAATCAGTCCAGGGAGGTGCATGATGGGAAATGTAGTCCGTGATAACCCTGGGAGTGAGTGGCTAATCGTAACAGAGGCCCCCCTTTAAGAGCGGCTTCCAGACGCAAAAAAAAAACAACAACAAAAAAAAAAAACACACAAAAGTTCAGGAGGGTGGTGAAGCAGAGGTGGTCTTGGGGGAGGGATGGAGGGCCAGGTCCGTGCAGGGGAACAGGACCAGGGCATGCAATGGTCCCATCGTGGAGCATGGGCGGACCTGGGTCGTGGAGCGTGGGCGGAGCCGGCTGTGCAGGCGTGACGCGAAGCGTCTCTGGCTGTGCAGGCGTGACGCGAAGCGTCTCTGGCTGTGCAGGCGTGACGCGAAGTCCTCTTCCTCCTCCTCCGTCTCCGAGAGGGTGCTGGGCTGGACGGGGCCAGCGGTGAGGGCTCTGGGCTGGACGGCGCCAGAGGTGAGGGCTCTGGGCTGGACGGGAACAGCGGCGAAGGAAACTCTGGTATGAAGCAGCAGACACTAGGGGATCCATTTGCAGCATTTATAGAGTAGTCAAACAGGCAGGGATCAACAACAGCAAACAGGGCAATGGAGACAAGGCAGAGATAAACCGGATAACAAGCAATGGTCGGGGCAGGCGGCGAGAAGCAAGGTCCAGTAACAATCCAAGTCGAGGTAGGCAGAGAACGATCAGAAACGGGGTACACAGTCCAAGGTCAAGGTCAAGGTCAAGGTCAAGGTCAAGGTCAAGGTCAAGGTCAAGGTCAAGGTCAAGGCAATAAATAAATAAATAAATAAATAATCCACAGTAATAAACGCTCAGAATGACAGCCAGGAAAGTCAAGACTTCACACTGGTGTAGTGCCTGGAAGTGGTTTATATGTGTGTGTGTGAATGAGATGCAGGTGTGTGTAATCAGCGCCGTGCAGGTGTATGGTGTTTGGTGTAATCAGTCCAGGGAGGTGCATGATGGGAAATGTAGTCCGTGATAACCCAGGGAGTGAGTGGCTAATCGTGACAGTGTGTGTGTGTGTGTGTGTGTACAGCATACACGCACAGATAAATAAATATATATATATATATATATATATATATATATATATATATAAACAAAAACTTATGTTAGATATAAGTTAGATGTATAGATATTTGTTTTGCGTTAGAATTGATTTGACAGCACAAAAATACTGAAAAAAGGTATTCTTTTTTTTAGAATTCACAGTGTATATTATGTGTACAGTGCAACAGCAAAGAGCTTGTTTACATTTTAGACACGTCAAGTTGCGATACCGAACAGGACCATGCTTGCGTATCGAAGTAACGGACTCACGCACTAAAGTTTGCGTAGGCCTATAATCTGGTCATACAGCAGTGGGATGAACTTAGTTCAGTATTTCACATAGTATTTCAGTATTTCACATGTGTGGGCTCTCTTCAGTTGTCAAGCCCCTCCTGAAAAAGAGCAATCTGGATAAGACCATATTAAGCAACTATAGACAGATCTCAAATCTTCCTTGCATAAGCAAGGTCATTGAAAAAGTTGTCTTCAATCAGCTGAACAAATTCACAACCTCGAATGGATACTTTGACAATTTTCAATCTGGTTTCCGACCGCATCACAGCACAGAGACAGCGCTCATAAAGATAATAAACGATATTCGCTTAAATACTGATATAGGCAAATTATCAGTGCTGGTACTACTCGACCTCAGTGCTGCATTTGACACTGTCGATCACAACATACTTCGTGGCTGGAAAACTGGGTGGGGCTTTCTGGGATAGTCCTAAAATGGTTCAGGTCATACTTAGAAGGGAGAGGTTATTAAGTGAGTCTAGGAGACCATAAGTCTGAGTGGACATCCATGACATGCAGAGTCCCTCAAGGCTCAATTCTTGCGCCACTCCTATTCAACCTGTATATGCTCCCAATGAGCCAAATAATGAGAAAGAACCAAATTGCTTACCAGAGCTATGCAGACGACACACAGATCTACTTAGCCCTATCGCCTAACGATTACAGCCCCATTGACTCCCTGTTCCAATGCATTGATGAAGTCAACAGTTGGATGTGCCAAAACTTTCTTCAGTTAAACAAAGACAAAACTGAGGTCATTGCGTTTGGAAACAAAGTTGAAGTTCTCAAGGTGAATGCATACCTTGACGCTAAGGGTCTAACAACTAAAAATCAAGTCAGGAATCTTGGAGTGTCTCTAGAGTCAGACCTTAGTTTCAGTAGTCATGTCAAAGCAATAACTAAATCAGCATACTATCATCTGAAAAATATTGCAAGAATTGGATGCTTTGTTTCCAGTCAAGACTTAAAGAAACTTGTGCATACTTTCATCACCAGCAGGGTGGATTATTGTAATGGATTCCTCACTGGCCTTCCTAAAAAGACCATAAGACAGTTGCAGCTCATACAGAACGCTGCTGCCAGGATTCCGAGCAATACCAGAAAATATGAACACATCAAACCAGTCCTCAGGTCTTTACATTGGCTCCCAGTTACATTTAGGATTGATTTTAAAGTATTATTACTGGTATATAAATCTTTCAATGGCCTAGGACCTCAAAATATTGCAGATGTGCTCACTGAATATAAACCCAACAGATCACTCAGATCATTAGGATCACATCATCTAGAAATACCAAGAGTTCACTCTAAGCAAGGAGAATCTGCTTTTAGCTACTATGCCAGCCGCAGCTGGAACCAGCTTCCAGAAGAGATCAGATGTGCTCCTACAGTAGTCACTTTCAAATCCAGACTCAAAACACTTCTGTTTAACTGTGCATTTACTGAATGAGCACTCTGCCACTGTTCGTCCGACTGTTTTTACTGTAGTTTATTTAATTTTTTATTCTAAACTGTTTTAATTATTCTTATTTCTTTTTATTATTTTAATTTCTTCTATGTAAAGCACTTTGAATTACCATTGTGTCTGAAATGTGCTATATAAATAAACTTGCCTTGCCTTGTCTTGCCTTGCCTTCAGAAACAATGACACTGGAATGAAACGCAAGTCTCTGTTCTCTCTGCCATCTCTGATATAATTAGCCTGATTTTCTTTACATTATCGCTGTTTGAATTAATTCGCTTAGCCTACTCTATTCATTGGACTGAACACTTTCCCGGAGTGTAGCAACTCAAAATGATCTGATCGCAAACAGAGATGCAAAATTGGGTTAAAGGGTTTGAATCACAATTTTAGCCTACCAGGATTAGAGGTGCTTGTGCCATTGTAGATGCTATCCACATCTAAGATCATCTAACTGTGTGACGTGTACTACGTTAATGACACAATAATATTGAAAAAAAAATCAATTGATCACAAGTAATATAGTATCTAAACCACATGCTACAGTTAAACTATGGTTACTATGCAAGAAATAAGGAAAACCATTAAAGTTCAAATCAGCTAGTTACATTAGGAGCTTAACAACTTTTACCAATAACTTGACATTTTATCTCAGATTTTAGATCTTTATTCTGTCCACTACTAAACTGATACTTCAGATCACAACTTTTGGTGAATTTACATTTGAAGCTGTAGTTGGAAATCTTGGCAAGCATTCGTTTCCATCCTTTTTATGTATATCTGTGTCTTGAGCTAAGCTTAAGAGACTAAAATAAACTGCTGCCCCTCCGTTCACCCAAGGCAAAAGCACAGAGACCAGAATGTTGTTACTATGCGAGAGATACATGATGACTCCCCATCACTGGGGCTTTGCAGCAGCAGTAATGCCTGAAAAACACTTTGAGTGCAGAGTGATTCTAAAGCTCTCTGGTCTCAACACTTGCCTCAGGTCTCCCTGCTTGCCACATTGCAAGATGGAGTATCAGATAAGTAAAATTCTGTTTTTAAGACAAGAGCTCCTATGATATCTGCTTTGAATTAAGCGTGGCTTACAAAATAAATGCTTTTAGGAGGGAAATGATGTTGTCCAAACACCATTTTCTATTATCTACCCCTAACAATTCCAGGTTCTTCTGTTAGATTTTCAGTCAAGCTGTTGTGCTGGCAACACATATCAGAATTATTTTGCATTCACTATGTACCTTTTCATACAAATTAGTGAACTTAAATAGTTGTACTCAAAAAAAACTAGTTTCTGGACCTTAGTCAATGGTTTTAAATGAAAACCCCTCCTTTGTTATCCTACTATGAAAGCAAATGGGTAGCAATTTGAAAATTTGAAATGCAAAATGGAAAGGCAATATGTAAAATGGCAATGTATTTCTGTATTTAAATTTACATTGTCCATACCAAATGTGCAACATTTGGAGCAAAATGCTAATTCAAATTCAATAATATAATTTTAGTTAAACATATTAAACATATTAACGGTTTATAAGTTGCACAATTAAAATTAAAATGTATTACAGAAATGATTGGATATGTTTAACATGTTCAAGCAAAATTAACATTTAAATGGTATTTTTCTTCACTGCATTTACACTCACAGTTAAGACATTGCGATTGCATTTTCATTATTATGTCCCGCAATGTAACAAAATTCAATGTGGAATTGAAAATGCAATCTGAGCCAATCATGTCCCTGCCCCGCCCTGTCATTACATCAAGGCAGGGCTAGGTGTTGGAAACATGGCAAAGATGGGTTTAAACATCAGAGTTATTTTTTCTATTAATAATAATATAAATGATTCTTATTATTTATTATTAGGCCTATTATTAGTCTTTGGCTATTAACAGCGATACATTTACTTGCAGATGAAGTGAAGCTACAACAGAGAAATATCAAAGTTCCTGAAGATTATTTGCGTCCGTCAGTGATAGATGTTATTAGAAACATAGATATGGTTTGTAGAACTTCTCGCAGAGAACAGGCCTGGCGCTCGTTTTGCTACAATTTTTGTTTCAACATGTTAAACATATCTAATCATTTCTGTAATACAAATAAAACATTAAAATATATGTTTACATTGTAAAAACTAGTGTAGGAAAAAGCAAATGTAAATTATATTATGGAGTTTGAATTAGCATTTTGCTCCAAACATTACACATTTGGTATGGAACATGTCAAAATGCATTGCCATTTTGCATATAACATTTCAAATTGAAAATGGCTACCCATAAGCTTCCATTCTCCTCAGCCAAGCTACATTTCTTTTCTCATTAGCGGCTAATGATGTTAATCAAATTATCCTGTGGATCTGAAAGCTTGAAAACACTCTCACTGCTCTCACATGCAGTCTGAATGCCACTTAGCCACAGAGGTATTGAATGTCTTCAGTCAATTTAGTCATTTTTAGTGAGTCTGAGAAACAATCAGGGTCATCATGTCCTCTCCCACTGTAAGAGAGGTTACTTCCTTCACAGCTAACATGGCTCTGGACCCAGTGATTCAATGGGCATTTAGCTCCATATTTGCCTAGCAAAATCTGTTATATATTCTTATCGCAATGATGTACCAGAGAGTGCCAGCATTTTGAGCAGTGTTTGATGAATATTTCATGCGGTACCCTGTACCCTATTATGACGGAAGATTGGCCTGCATTCTAACACTGCAAGGCCATTCAGAGGAACAATCAATTATAAGAATCATTGTGTGCTTTACACTCGAAAAGTAGTCGCTTAAACCTCGCAAGGAAAAGAGAGAAAGAGGAGGAAAAAAAGTTTGAGACTTCCCAGTTTTCTAGGCAAAAGGTCTTTTGTAACCTCTTGGAGGTTTTATTTATAAACTCACATCAGTTGTTTCCACCCTTCAGCACAGAGATATCAATCACGGTTGTGAGCAGAAGCTTGGGAGTGTTGCATCACCCAATGTCCTGACAATGTTCTTTTGTCCTCTTGAAAGGGCTTTAGTTTATTTCCTAGGGGACAAATGTTGGAAGCTTCATAGCAAAAAAAAAATAATCCAGAGAATAACAATGTACCAAAACACATTAAAATATGCATCTTGATCTCTTTTAACTTATGTCTAAATATAACAAAAATTGCAAGTTTCCTGACTCTGATATCACTTTTTAAGCCAGAGTTAACCCAACCAGAAGGGTATTAAACGGCACTTGCTTGTTGATTTTTAACGGATCATAAAAGCAAACAATGATTCAAAGTGCAACATCCCAGTCCCTGAGCCTGCCTTACAATTGCGTGCTGACTAGGGAGAAAACGCAATTGCTCCCAATGCTCCACGGCCTCCCTCCCTCCTGAATATAGCTCTATTACCCGCACAGTAGCTCAGATCAAAGTGATTTATCGCCAGTGAGAGCTCAAGTTGTTTAAAATGGCTTGTGCGATTAGTCATGTATGTGCTGGCTCTGAAGAGAGGGACCGGGGTGCCCCAGCAAATTAAAAGCAGCTGCAGATACGAGTCTACCACGGTAAGGTGGTCATACGTGGCAAACGATAGAGAGTCGCAGGGGATCCGGGTGGAGAAAATGGGTCATTGCACTCCCTTCGTGGTGAGGCCCTCGCCTGTGAAGGAATTCTCAGTGAACCTCTGGAGTATAAGTTTAGAGGAATGAGCTTGCAGCTCTCAAACAACTGAGCTCCTGAAGTTCCTTCTCTATAATTGCTTGCAATTATGCATTTAAAATTCCACTGAGAGTTCAGTTCTAGCTATAAAGAGGCATTTTAAGTCAATTGAACAATTTACAGTGCCTAAGATGTGAAGTATACTGTGTGAGTTAGTACATTTGTATTGTCTGCAGCAGAGTGTACACAGCGTTAAGAAATATGTTCTGCATTATTGCATCACTCCACGTCCACTAATGTGATTTGTACTGCGATGAGTGCCAGCCCACTCTCTATTGTTTATTATTTGTGGTGCACATTAAACTTAGCTAGTTATAGACGAGCAGTGATTCATATCCCTTCTGTTCTGCATCCAAAATGTCCGCAAGGGAGCTGACTTCTATTTTTAATAGTTCGCTGTGGCTTCGGGTGAAGCTAAAGTTGATTTTAACTCTGCTGTTGACAGAGTTATAATAAGAACTGAACGAGGCACAAAAAGAGCCATAAAAACAACATGCTCTTGGCCTCTGTTCCTTATGTAAATGGCTGTAATTAAACATACCATAATAACAACCTCGTGTATTTTCACGGCGTGTTTTTTAAAGTCTCATCTGAGGTAGCCATTATTTTCACATGTGCTTTTGATGCTTGGCCTTTCATTTGAACAAAAAAGACCTTTTTGGGTTAGCATTGCTGCTAGGCTACAAAGATATTGAGACCTCCCAATTTAGCCAGATGTAGACCAACCTTTGGAGGTATTTCTTAAGACGATAAACTATAACCTGACAAAGAAAGAGAATGGTGTTCCTTGAGGAATAATTGTCACCTATTAGCTAGTGACCATCATTTTATTCCATTTTCAAAATAGGCGACTGTCGAGAAAGCAACTGCTTGTCTTCATCGTACATCTCCAGATGCTGTGCTAAATGCATCTGGCAGCCCTGAAAGCATTCCCTTCGCATTTATCTTAACTGTAATAGTCATACAGCCTGGCAAGCCTTGTCATCGGTGTCTGCTTCTATAATTCCTTTGTCTCTGAACAGCAAAAAAAAAAAAAATCATATTTGCCTTTGTCCCCAAACCAAACACAAACACGAACATAGTGAGAGGTCTGCGGCTAATACCTGATATCTGTGGCTTTTGATGGGAGAAATAAATGGAACAGGAAAACCATTTGCATTTCATAGAGATGAACATGTGATGGAAATGAACCCGCTGTTATCTGCACCATTCAGGGCAGATAAAATGGAGTCAGACCAGATCAGGGCGGTAATGAGGAGCCCATCAATGGCGAATTGTTATCTTTAGCGCACGTTGAAATGAGAATATCATTTAATTCCTAGAATAATAACTACACAGTAGCTCACACAGTGGCTTTTGACATGCATTGAGCACATGTGAATGCCATCTGCACTGCTGTCTCCAACTGATCTGGAGAAGTTATTTCCTGAGGGGATCTTCATTTTACAGCAATACACCCTGGAGTTTCTTTATTCTTTCTTTCTTTAGGGTATCTCGTTTTTTAGAGAATCCAGCTTTCATTATAGCTCACACTCTAGTCTCTCTTCATCTTTTCTATGAGATGAAAGCCAAGCTGTCGATCGAATGAAGGGTGTCTTTAATTTAGGCAAAAGAAACCGAAGGAAATAGGAAAGTTGTAAAAGTGGCAGTGTTGCTGTGGGGGCTGTTGTGACAGTTGCAGCTGTTTTCGTTTTGAATATGTAAGAAATATTCTCCCCCCGCCTAAAAAAAAAGTGAAAAAAAGAGAAAAAAGATAGGAAAGATAGGGAGAAAAAACTCCTCTTATAACAACATTTCAGAGGGGAGCTCAACCCTATAGGGAGGAATTTGCTCTGCTCATGTGACTACCCATGTGAATAGTAGTTGTTAAATCATCATTTGCGGGAGTGCAGGGAGCATGTGGAGAGCGGGGTTGCTGGAGAGAAGCAGAGGAAAAGAGACGACCGCACACCCTTCAGGTGATTCACGTATTTCAACCAAACCAGAACTATATTTACAGCTGTACTCATGCATTCTGCGTCAAAGTACCACATTTCAGTGCTGACTGAAAGCCAGTTAGTGTTTATTTTGTTGGGTTGCATCTGTCAGCCCTCGAGTCTGATGAATTTTTTCACTCACTTTGTACATCTAGAACAACACCAAACCCATAATGCACAGAAATAAAATAGCAATTCTGAAGGAATATGGATATTCCTGAGGCACACGTTGAAAAACTCAATTACCCGAGTTTATCACACTCCTCCACAGACAGGCTGGCAAGATGGCGGTGCTACTGACCCTGGAACATCTCAGCAAGGTAAGGACACAAGTGAAGTCATCGTCTCACTTCTGAATGACAGCCATCATGTTGTGCTCTGACGGGCGGTCATATCTCTGGGCCCTCAAGGACAACAAGGGGACACGCTGTCATGAGCATACTAGCCTCTCTCCTCCACTCACCTGTGACAGTGTCTTGACGACCTTTAACGCACGCCCTCAGGGGACCAGTAGGGCACGATGATGCAAAACAGACTTCATTGGCTTCCTTGTCTGTTATTAATTCTCCTCGGGGTGGGTCTCTCCTGAAAGTCTCTGTATGCTGGATGACAACAGCCACCTTAGAGATCAGACATGCAGCAGATGAAAATAAGTAGACAAGAGAACTCTGAAAACTTCTCCACATGTTATCTATCATGAGTACTTGAAGCATATTGAAGCCAGGTGGCATCACTGGGAAGTAGATTACTGGGTAACCCACATGAATTCTCAATGCGTAGAGCGTCATAAGTCTGAAAAGCTCCTGTGGTGGACACAAGACATTTACCTGCAAAAATGTAAACAAAAGACTGTGTTTCTCAAATGCCTCTTTTATAAAGTAATGAGTTTAGCAGGAATTGAGAGCTCAAGGCTTAAGCACTAGGGACGATTTTAACAATATATCATGAGCAGACCCTGAACCTGCCAGTACATTCTTATGATCTCCAAGGGATACAATATTACATTTTCTCTGTCCTGTAATACAGCTTTTTTTCTTTTTTTCTTTTTTTTCTGTTTTGAGACCAACTAAGCGAATCAATATTGTGGGCAAAAACAGGAAATAGTGACATGAAGCAAAAGACAAGTTGAATTTTTTTTAAAACTAGGACTGTCAATCAATTTAAAATAATAATAATTAAATTAATTACATGACATTCCAATTAATGAGTCAGAAGACTTTAAGTCATTTTTAAGTCATCACTTAAAATTAATCCAGCATGAAAACACATATCTTAATTTAATTTGTCCCCTCAACAGCTGTTATTTTTAATGAAGAACAGTTCTTGAAACTTCTGGAATTAAAAATAAATCACAGTTAATCATTTTTTACTACTGATTGTAATAATATCAGAGTATTACTACATGTGGAGGGCCTTCGAGAAACAAGGTTGAGAATCACTGGAAAATATCAATATTTACTGAGAAAAGCCCTGAGATGATTGAAGCAAATTCAGGGGGCATGATAAATTGTTTTAATTTAATTGTATTTTTTATTTTATGCATTTTTTATGTAATTAAATTACACTTATTGAATATCTTACACTGATATGTCTATTTAAAACAGTCATGTTATATTTATTGTAATAATATCACCTCAATTTGCAATAGTTTTAATGTTGTATGAAAACGTCTCGGGTTATGACTATAACCCTTGTTCCCTGAGAAGGGAACGAGACACTACGTCGTCAGAAACGACTCTTTGGGGACGCTCCCTTAGTGTGCGCCTCTTAAGTATGAATGAAACTAATCCAATCCTGATTGGTGTTGCGTCATGACTTAACATGTGACGGCACACAAAAGTGACGCCGGCACACACACACATTAGCCTAGCGATGAAGCAAGACGCTCACAGGCCTCGAGGGGCGTGGCAGGACGACGCAGTGTCTCGTTCCTTTCTCAGGGAACAAGGGTTATAGTCATAACCCGAGACGTTCCCTTTCGAGGGAACTCGAACTGCGTCGTCAGAAACGACTCTTTGGGGAACGAATGCCCACTAGGCTACGCACCGAAGAAGGCCTGCCCTAGAGTGAAACTGATCTCAGGCACTAGCTAGGACGAGAGCACATGTGCGCCAGGCGTACTAGGGAGGTGCAGACTAAAAACCTGATAAAAGTGTGCGGGGTAGCCCAACCGGCTGCCTCACAGATCTCCTGGAGGGGCACTCCCGAGAGGAGGGCCCTAGAGGACGCCATGCCTCTAGTAGAATGAGCCCTTGCGGCAAAAGGTGAAGGCAAATTGCGCAACTTGTAGGTCTACTTATGGTTTGTATAGCCGGGAACCCCTATTAGGTGACCCAAAACACAAGACAGTAGGTCCGACCTCCTCCAAGAAGAGGACCTCTCAAGGTAAATTCTCGGAACTCTGACTGGCAGAGCAAGGAACCTCTCCTTTCATGCCGACACATGAGGTGGAGGATGAAATACTTGCAGGACCATGGACATAGCCATGTTAAATTGCACTTAAGGCACATAGCTGGGTCTCAGACGCAGGATGGCCTTAACTCCGCCGGGGGCACACCCCAAGCAAGCTGGCAATAATGCCAGAACTTGGAGATCTACTTTTTTTTTTTCGCTTCCTGAAACCTGTCAACGACTGTAGTGACAGCGTCGGAGAACAGGCCAGAAGGTGATAGCGGAGCGTCCAACAGAAAATAGGTCCCTCGCCCTCATTTATATCTTTGAGAATATCGGCCTGGTACACCTGCAAAATCGTCATAGAGTGCAGGCACGCACCAGCCTGACCAGCCGCCATATAAGCCCGGCCAACCAGTGCAAAGGTGTCCCTGCACGGTTTGTTGGGCACTGCCGGGGCTGTAAGCGAAGATGCCGCATCAGGAGAAAGATAGCTCACTAAAGCTTCCTCCATCTGCGGCATCTTGCCATAACCCACCTCTCTCGTACCCACCACATTCGAATACTAATATAATGAATGTGATGAGGGCTTCTGCGTCGTGAACGAGTGTTATAGAATCTGCGGATGATGAACAAAAAAGTGCCTCAGCAGTCTCGTTCTCATCCGCGAGATCCTTCTGCGATCCCCACATTCAAAACGGCCGCGCCACCTCAATGGACGTGGGACCCGAATCGTGGGGATCGCGAGCCTAGCCATCATCAGAAAATAATATAGCCAAGCGGGAGCGCAGCACTCTAATAGGAAGTGCTTCACAGTGTTCACAGGCATCCCTCTCGAGAGATATCTAGGGCAGGGGTGCACACACTTAGTGTGCTGTTCACTTGCCATAATATAGAGCTTTGCAAAGACAAAACAACACCAAATAAGACAGACAGTTTCACAGAGAGCGCTTGCTGAAGAGCGAAAGCTAATGTGTGTGTGTGCCGGCGTCACTTTTATGTGCCGTCACGTTACGTCATGACGCAACACCAATCAGGACTGGATTAGTTTCATTCATACTTCAGAGGCGCACGCTAAGGGAGCGTCCCCAAAGAGTCGTTTCTGATGACGCAGTTCGAGTTCCCTCGAAAGGGAACAATGGCATGACAATGGTTAAATTGTGTAATATTTAAACATGCCAGTTAGGTTTAAATATTAGTTAGGTTAAATATGCTCAAGGGGAAGGTCTTGTGAGGTTTGTCATAAAACAGGAGAGCAATAAAAACAAAAAAGGGAAGGGGGGTTTAAAAAACTCGCAGACCTGCAGAAGCTTCAAGCTGAATTGACATCGACAAGGACCTTCTCAGGACAACCAGTTCATTAACTCTTGTCAAATCATGTTCTTTAAGGAATAGTTCCCCCAAAAATGAAAACTACCATTATTCACTCACCCACATGTCATTCCAAACCTAAATGACTATCTTTCTTCTCCGGAACAAAAAAGGAGCATTTCTGAAGTATATATCGACTGTTCATTTCCATATAATGATAATGAATCGCAACTGGGGTTGTCACTTTTCAAAAATAATACAAAATACCTTTAAATAGTGGACCATATGACTAGTGCACTATATTCCAAGTCTTTTAAAGTTATTTAATAACTTTGAGATAAACAGACAGATTGAAAGTCATTTCAATCAACATGTCATCAACAGAACAAAATATGCCCCTCAAACTGCGAGAATAAAGCATCCCCTATTAGTATTAGAATATTCTCTATTTTGTTGTCTTTACAACACACTGTAGTCCAATCAGTTATTCTATAACCACACTCACATGCTTATGTCTACATAACTTCCTCTTTGTATATGGATGAATGCAAATTCAGATTTGTGCAGAAGTTACTTTCAAGCTAATTTCAATACACTCTCCATAGCAGAGCTAAGTCGATATTAAATTATGTGTTTACTGCTCTATGCTACACTGCATAAAGCACTTTAATAATCAGAAAACGCGTTGATTTATGACATTTATCTTAATGTAGTATATTTGTGCGTGTGCATCTTTTGCCTTACGTCTAAGCATAACATATTACTCAGAAATGCCACTGAGACAGATGAGGGTGAGCTCAGCACTGTAATTTCTCATCATAACACAACACACACATAAATATTAATAGCAGGGTTTTTGGCTGGTGGGCATGAATCATTTTTGTAGACAGAGAGGAGCCACCCATGCATGCCCAAAAACAGCATTTTAAGAAAGCACTGAGATAAACAGCAGCGCTGCAAGGCCCGGCAACAGGGGAAAGCCATCCGAGACCTCCGACAATTCAGACATTTGTTGAGTCAACTTGAAGCATACGTATGGCAACTAAGGGCAACTACCAGATTGCATCCATTAGAGGATGAAGTCATGCTGCCAGTCAAGCCTGAACAAACATCTGCACTGACTAGCTGTGATTCTTGGACAAATTCATATTAAGTGCATTCATATTAAAGAGTTAGTTCAACCAAATACTTCATTCACTCACCCTTATGTTATTTCAAACCTCTATGACTTACTGTACTTCTTATGTTCAACATAAATGATAAATTGAAAAATGTATAAACTGTTTTGTTCATTCAATGAAAGTCAGTGGGGTCTAAAACAATCCTGGATCACACTTACATTTAAAAAAAAAAAATCAATATATCTCTTTTGAGAAGCAATTGAGAGGCGATGAGAACTGGATCAGAGTTCCTAGATGCAACATGATCTTGTGGGCACTTACAAAGTATGAATGGCATTGCATTATATTTAACAAAATACCGTATACTACATTATTTATCTTAAACAAAACATTTTATAAAGGTTTTTAGGTTTTAAATGGTAGGTTTGTTGAAAATGACAAAGATAAAAAAGACTAAATATTTATGTTAATAATTTATTAAAGTCTTAATCATATACACTTTCTGGTTTTCAAACTTTGTATTTATTTTTTTAGAAAAGGGACAGTGTACATTAATCAAAATTCATGAATGTAATTGTACCCAAATTAGCGCGAAGGCTAGTTTTCATCGGTAGTCCTAGAGAAGAGGGTAAAACTATAACAACAATAATAGAACTGGAACGTGTAAACAACTCTGTAAAATACAATTAAACATATTATACAAAAAGACAATGAAACATATTTTACAAAAAGACTATATGTACACAAATAAAAGAAAGATGTAAAAAAAGAAAAAAAATATTTTTATGAGTTAAATACCATGAACTATAATGAAATTATTAAAGGGGTGGTATAATGCCACACCAAAGCAATCACCATCCCTTTAGGGGCTCTGTAGCTCTGAGAAAATCTCTGCCATCATTTGTTTGTAGATGTCACTTGATATTTTATCTCATGCAATAAAATCCATTGACTACAGTTTTGAATGGGACATTGTATTGTTGCAGATTGGATATTTTAGTGGCACTGTGTTTTTAATTCTGTATGTTGGGTTGTATGTGTCTAAATAGGTATATGATCATCAGTATAAAGCTGTGCTGGATGGAATGGAGACTGAGAGCATGATGGAAATCCATCCAGCGCAACGCATCGAGATCTTCAGGATGGGAAATGGCACAGACGAGGTCCTGGAGGTGCACGACTTCAAAAATGTAAGGGTTTATGACATACAAGTGAAATATTTTCATTGTGATGTGATAGATTCAGCTCACATTCCTGCAATCTGAGTCTCAGCCTAGGAACTGCTGTCAAAATACAGACAGAGCGTTTTTCTTTTTCTCTCAGACTGATGATATTGAATCTCCGAAAAGCACTGTGCTAAGCAAAAGCAAACTGGCAGCGATGACATCTTGCATCAGCATTCAGACACACTTGTTGTTGGCCCCATCTTCTTTCTAAATTACAATGGTCAGTGGAGCAAAGCCACAAAGCAGATTAGTTTCATTCAAGGCATTGCCATGGGAAAGCAGAAAACAAGTGAATAGGTAAAATCATTCAAATCACATGTTGATATAAATGAAAGGGGAGTTTGAGCTCCGAGCCCTCTTTGGCACTTCTTGCAACTTCTGGCTCAGGGCAGACTTTTGAATTGATTTTTGTGAAGGAGGGATGTTGCAAGTCATTACACAGACTAAAACTACAAACCATCTCCATAGAGCCTGAAGGCTACAGCACATGAATGGAAATGCAGTGGTGATGCCAACAGAAACACAAGCAAAATCCTTTCTCTATTGTTTTAGTCAAGTTCTCAGAGTGTCATCATAAGTAATAATGAGAATTCCACAACAGCAGCTTATGGGGAAAGCCAAGGAGACACATCACATTGACTGCCATAAAGTGTCCTTTAGCTTGAGAAAAGGGAATAATCCAGCAATATATTTTACAGCAATGCATTTTTGTCCAGGAATCACTGCATATACACCATTGTTCAAAGCCTTGGGGTCAGTAATATATATTTTTTAAGTATTTCATATTCAGAAAGGATGCATTAAATTGATCAAAGGTTACACTAAATACTTTTATTTTGTCATAAAACATTTATATTTCAAATAAATTGCTGTTCTAATATGCTGTTCTTTTAAAGATTATATTTACTAAAGGATCCTGAAAGAAAATATCACTGTTTTCAACTTTGCAACTATGTTTCTTGAGTAACAAATCAGCATATTATAATGATTTGTGAAGGATCATGTGACACTGAAGACTAGAGTGATGTTGCCATCACAGGAATAAAATACATTTTAAAATAGGCTACATTAAAGTAAACAGTTATTTTAAATTGTAATAATATTTGTTTTATATTTTACTGTATTTTGATCAAATATATGCAGCATTACTGACCATTTTTTCAAAAACATTTAAAAGTAAATTTCTGTAAAAAAAAAATATGTATGCTATACGTGATTCTATATCTCAAAAATTGCACAACTTTGTCTCTTATAACTTTAATAAAGTTTAGATAAAACTTATTATTATTAGTTTATTATTTTAAACTTTAATTTCAATCATTTTAATTTTTTATTCTGAGGTAGAAATGACCTTCAACACATACCTAACTGGAAAAGAGCTGGAAAATAAAGCAAAAACATTTTGTAATGTATTAATGGCACATTTTTCTCTAATAGTTGTAGTCTTGTAAAAAGCAGTTACAAAAGTAGCTGAGAGCAAGGCTTTATATGATTTTGCCAGTAATCACTGTCTCTGTCCATCAGTGTGGAGAATTACAATGATTAGTTTGTCCTACAGGAAGACAAGATGAGCTATCTAACCGCCCATTTGATGATACAGGAGGTCGGTAAAGATGCAGGGGGAATTTCTTAACAAAGTCAAAGTCCGTTTATAACATCCTAATACAGAAACAGTATACTGCCAGGGTCAGCTTCCCAGACACAGATTAAGTCTGATTTTAGATCTAGTAATGTTGTTAACAGCGATTCTTTGGTGCTAATTCGGTTTAGCACCAGCCCTTGACTTAACCTGCATTCAGGAAGCAGTATTTGTTGTCTCTCAAACCAATAACTGGGCATCTACATGCAAGTAATGTGCCAATGATTGGAGCAGCGCTTCTTTGCCTTCTGCCAATTGCATCATTCATTGCTTCCATTCGAATCATTTTTCAGTGCATGCACACGTTTAATCTGGCTAATGGCAAAGCTGTACTTCAACACTCTTTCTTAAATGACATTCTTTTCCTATTTTTTATCCTTGTAATAAAGAGTCTCTCCATTTTCCAGTTGACCAGGCTCAGCAATAAACGCATTTCATCAATAGATAGGTCCTTCTTGCATGCAAAAGCAAGCCATTAACAGGAATTGAAGAGCAATTTGTCACAATGATTTTCAGCACCAACAAAGCACTCCTCTCATAACCGTTTTCTTACAAACCGGTGAGCTTAGGTGAAAATTACAATTATTAGCATGCAGTCTAACATTAGTTATGAAAGCACAAACACGTGGATTTACAAAAGATGCTTTCGTTAATTCTGCAGAAATAATTCAGCATCATACTCGCTCTCAGTTTTCTTATACTACAACAGAAAAACGAGAGCAACTGTGGATTACTTAATGTATTCCCGAATGCAGGGAGATATTGTTTTTATCCTTCCGAGTGAAGAGTCTGTAACACGATAGCCTTTATTTCCCTTCGAAGACTACTTTCAGACAGTAAAGCACTGAGAACATTCTTCAGATGCTTCTGCTAAAATGGGTTTTTCTCTTTTCAAGTGTAAAGCAACAAATTCTGTATGGAAGACCATCAGCTGTGGCTTTCAGGAAAATAGCTCCTCACTTCACCAAACAGATTAGCTTCGCAACACAGACCATAAGTACTGCAAATCAATGGGTTTTGCCTACATATAATCATGGCTTCGGTGGTATACCTCTATATTGCCTGGGGTTGTAGACCAATAATCTTGAATTGGCTGGGAAATTATTCCTGTTGCATTAGTTACTTTATAGCATTCGCTTTATCTGTGCTGTGCTGTAAAAGCTTCGGGTGTCAGAGAGTATTTGAAGTCAACTGCTGATTTTTGTACTTACTTTTTTAATTGTGGAATAAACATTCATTAATATCTGTGACATTCAAGGGCATCATGGGCATCCGTTTTGCCAAGCACCAGAGATGTTACATCAGGGCTCAAACCAAGGACCTGCCGAAGCTGGACTCAAAGACCATCGACATAGAGGTATTCTAATCTCACTAAACATATCTTTAAGCAATTTGCTTCCTTAAAACAGGGCGAAAACATCATGAATTTTGCTCTTCATACTGTGAAAATAAAACTTACTCCAAACATCACCATCCACAATCCAACTAACCAGCGACCCCAACCCACCCCCTCCATCATTCCCTCCAGCATCTTCCACAAAAGTATAAACTTGGGTCACCTGTGGCCATGAATCCATCCGAAAGTCCACAATCCTATAACCCCTTTGTGGCACACATCAAATGGTGTTTGCTGTCAATCCTGAACTAATATTAATTTTTAATCATCTCCTCTGAAGCCTCAGCCCAAATAGCCTTAAGGAGTGAGAGAGAGGGGTCCTTGGGAAAGGTAAGCCATTAAAATGGTATTTGAAGATGTTTGCTCCGTAAATTTCATTTGACTCAGGGCTGAAGTGATTCATCTCTGTTCTCCTGCTCTAATGGCTGTCTGTGATGCTCTGCAAGAGTGATGGGCGAAATTCTATCAATCAAACATCCAATTTATCGGTGTCATGGAGAATGGCAAGCGGTTTCACATGCGCCAAACTCTTTCCTTCACAGTTCATATTGAAAAGGGGGTGTGCAGCAAAGTGGCACGCCTCTCTGATTTGTATTAAAAAAACACTGATGTATTGTTGTCGCAAGTTCCCAGACATCCTCTTTGACTTTTGGAACAGAAGGTATTATAGGCAGAAACAGCCTGCATGTTCTCTCCCTCATCGTTTTAATGTCTAATCCATGTTTACAGATACTAATTGCGAAGCAAACGCCATATGTCGCTGCCATTTCTCCTTTTTTTTTGCTCATTGTGAAACCTAATTAGATTTTTCGGCAAAGCTTTCTTTCACAGATGTGAAATCAATCAGAGTTGGCCAGGGCTGAAGCAGTGGGGCTGGAGAGAGGGTAGATGGAAAGAGAGCGAGCGATGCGTCTGGTTCTCGAGGGGGGACGGGGACACATGGAGCAAGCTGTTCATACTATAAAGACACAGCTAACCAGGAGAACATTTACACAAATGATCACTCATTTATTGGATAAACAGACTAAGAAGTGTAAAATGCTAAAAATGCGAGCTGTGGGCTTTACATGAATGTGGCAGAAAGATTCAGGCATGCTAACTGTCTATTTACATTCCTGCTTTCTCTAAATCTTTGATTTGATTACATACATAGGCCTGAGATAAATCAGGATGCTATTGAAACCAAAGACCACTTGTGCATGGACGAGAGAGAGAGAGAGAGAAACAGGCCATTCTTTCCAAGGTTGTGAGCATGTTAAGGAAGTAGAGGTTAAAATCCATATTATTAGCTCCAAGTGCAGCTGAGCCGCAGGGCATGCGACTGTGGTCCCAGAGCAAGCTGCCTTAACACGCTTTACCACAAAACAATGCTGGCTGAGGAAAAACTGCATGCCACTGATAAGGAAATAAAGCAGCCTGCGAGCAAGACCAGGTGACAAGCATAAATTGTATTCTGCCAGTTTGTTTACCATTTTCAATTTATTCAGTCTGGGAAATGATGAAAGTGGTAATCCCTGAACTTCCCACTGGTCTCCAACTGCCCAAATGTCTCAGATGAAATCACACCCTGTCTTCCCGCACACAGTGCTTGAGTCTCAGGATTCATTTGGTCTTTTGGTAACTCTGTGCAAATCTTCACTTTCTCTATTTCCATTTATACGTTCTTACCTTAAAAAAGTTTTCAATAATGAATTGCATTACTGTATAAAGTATTTATTCTTTTATAATAATGTTTCCTATAGACTTAGGGTTTTCAAACTGGAATATGCAAGGTGGGAAAAAAATATGCTTGCAGTATCATTCAGCTTTTTTCAATTGCAAAGTTTTTTCTTAACACTAAGAAGAAGAAAAAAAGTGTCAATCTCTCCTTAATGTAAAAACCTTCATGATAAGACAACACAGATGTCGTTATATTTTGGAAAGAGGGACCATCGCAAGTTAATCATCATATTTGGCATTAAAATCAGATCCATTAAGATCCTTGGCATTAAACATCTGAAAACCCCTGGTATAGCCCAAAGAAAGTTATCCATTATAGTTTTCCCATTCAAGGCATTTGTCTGCTACAGGACCTGTTTGGAAGAACATCATATGAATGATGCCTTTTGCTCATGGGCACTCAGTTCTAAACACAACAGTTTTGAGCCAATTACCTGAGGCATACAGTACTGTTCAAAAGTTGGAGGTCAGCAAGCCTTCTTTTTTTGAAAAAGAAGAAGAAGAAATGAATGCATTATTCAGCAAAGATACATTAAATCAAACATTAAATCAAAAGAGAAATAAAAACATTTTTGATGTTACAAAAGATTTATGTCAAATAAATGCTGATGTTCTAAACTATATTTTAATCAAAGAATGCTAACAAAAATGTATCACAGTTTCCACAAAAAGCAGCACAACTGTTTTCAACATTGATAATAAATGTTACTCGATGACCAAATCAGTAACTGCTGCTGAATTTTTTGTTTTGCCATCACAGGAATAAGTTACAATTTAAAATATATTAAAACACTTATTTTAAATTATAATAATATTTCACAATAATACTGTTTTTACTGCATTTTGATTGAATACATGCTGCCTTGGTGAGCATTAGAGACTTCTTTAAAAAACATTTTAAAATCTCACCAACCCTAAACGTTTGAACAGTAAAGAAGGTGCACAGAGTGAAGCTTTTAATCAGGTGTACATATCATGTGACGTTAGATTACTTTGGATCCTCACAATCCTGGTTGGCTGATGGCAGCCTTCACTATCAACTATAATATAATTAAATATGTTTCATTTATTTCCATGCCATCAATAGCCATTTTTATGGTGCAATTTCAGCATCGACCAGCTGGGGTCCTACTAACTGGGCCATGCTAACCAGCCAAACCTTGACCCCTTGGTCAAGACATAATTCAGCTTCGCTCTTTTCTTTTCAGTGCCTCTTTTGCAACCTTTAGATGTCTCAAGAGAACCCACACTTAAACTTATACAGCTAATTTCTCAAAAAATCTGATCAAATTTTGCAGGACCAGTGCCCTAACCTTTGTTTACTCATATAAAAGGCACGCTTTGCTTGAGCAGCTGAGATGGCCAATTAAAGCGCTCTGCTTGCACCGCTGGCCCTAGTTTTAATTTGAAGGCTAAACCAGCATCCTTCACTGCTTGAGTCATGCAGGCTGTCCTCCTAGTCATCATTAGCTAAGCAGGATTTGAGAGAGAGGGGGCCGGAGCAAAGAAACTGTCTCAAAGGCTCAGAGAGTGAAGCTTTTAATCAGGCGGAACTGGAACCGCTACAGGTCAGTGCAATGTCGCTTCCCAACAAACAAGAAATGGCACCGAAAATTACTTCTAATAAAACAAGAGCAACGGGATGAAAAAAAGACGGTTTAGGGGAGAACAAATGAAAGAGAAAGAGGGGAACCTAATATAAATGATAGTAGCTCAGACAATAGCCTCAGGATTCTACATCAAGCTTAACTAATGTGCAATTAAGCTTTAGACTGGGAGAAAATCACCTTGTAAAAATATTTGTCATGTAAGCCGTTTCTCTGGTCTCTGCACTAATTAACAAGGGAATGTAGTAGAGTTTGTTTGTACTTCTATTTACACATAACTATACAGCAAAACAAACATATACCTTATGTGATTATATTACCCAAAGACACTTTAGATCTCAATTAAGTCACTAACATGTAATCGCAATCATTAAGCAATAATAATTTACTTAACTGCTTATAAACTGTAGAACTAACAAATTAAGTGCATTATTATCAGTTGTATAATTAGTTGCATTATTGTGATGTAGTGGATGCACAACAGTGAAATTTATCATGCCTACAGGACTGAATAACCTTCTATAGACCAACACAGAAGATATATTTGAAGCCATCTTAAAGTCAGATATATTTCTGTATTCCTAAGTATTACTGTAAAAATTAAAATGCAACACCACCAGTGTCTGCAGAAAAGGGCACTTTTTCACAGCTAGGGAAGAAAAAAGTCAGTTTCATAAGGTAAATCTATGGTCTTTAAGAGAGGTCAAATAAAAAATGTTAGCCATGGTCAGCAGTTAGTTCTCTGTTCCCTGGCTGTGGAGAGAGAGAGTGAAATGATCCAAGGCAATAGAATAAAGCAGATACTCCAGCTTTATCTTGCTTGGGCTGTGTGAAGGATGCACAGAAAAGAAAGCACTGACAAACAGAAATGAGTTTAGAGAGTAAGGAAGGAATTGGGTCAGTTTCAATCAAGGCAATTGGCTACTGAAAATACAACTTAAGTATCAGTACTTTTCTCTATCCCCACATACAAATATTTAGCCTAAGTGTTTTTTTTAAACTAGCAGTTTT
The DNA here is from genome assembly GCA_030578275.1 of Meda fulgida. Taxonomy (NCBI): domain Eukaryota; kingdom Metazoa; phylum Chordata; class Actinopteri; order Cypriniformes; family Leuciscidae; genus Meda; species Meda fulgida. The sequence continues at coordinate 22,615,782 of CM060629.1, forward strand.
ACTATTTTTTTAGCACAAAAAAAAATCAATGCATAAAATAGACTCAGAAGTGAAAATACGAACTGTGTTAGCGAGTTGGGTAAGATAGGAACTATTTCTTATTTTACCTTACGCAGGACTGCTGAAAGACACAAGCAGCCATCCACAAACTGCTCACGCCGCTGACACTTCACTCACAGCCTTCAATCAAATGCAGACTGGGGCTTTGACAAAGAAACATCATTCATATTAAAGTCAAAGCGTAGATGTGACATTTATTATAATTGGTTTGTGTGATGATTTTTTAATGATTTCAATTATTTAAAAGTTGGAATTGATTTTATAATTGTTGTTAATAAATGATAAAAAAAAAAAAAGTTGAGTGCTATAATTACTTATCTTTGTCCTATCATACATTTTTTAATAAAGATATCAGCATGGAGTCTGAACAATCACTTCCGTATTTATCGTTAAATAAATTAAATGAAATCTTGAGGAAATGTTCCACAACAGGACAAAGCAATATTGATACAAGCTTCTGGAACTCACTACTAAAACATTATGTTTTAATGTACTAAAATGTTATGTTTACTATATTATAATAATTTACTGTATTAATAATATTATACAATTGTTATTGAAAGTTATTAGAAATATGACAGAAAAAGTTAACTATGGGAAAATAAATACTATACCAAAAGCTAACGTAGCACCAACATTTTAGTGGAAATACGTAAACAGACGGTGTGCAAGTCAATTGGTCTCGATATTGGCAAGTTCTAGCAAGTATCTGTGTCAGATCATCTATCCCTATCTATGACAAAGCATTTTGTGCAGGCACAAAAAGGCATTAAAATGTACTTTCTTTTCACAGGTAAGAGAGACAGGTGAAGTGGATATGCAGATGGTGGACTCTCAAATATGGATCCCTGCTGAGGAGCCTATATCCAACAAAACATTCCTGTTGAATTCCAAGATCTGGGAGATTTGCCAAGCTCTACCAATCCACTGGATCCACACATCTCCCCTCAGAGGTTACAAACAGGGCTTCACCAACTCGAAATCCAATTCAACCCTAGTAATAAGGTTTCAGAATAGCCAAGTCAAGGCTGTAATTTCTTTTGCTCTTCACTGTTTGTTTGTACTTTCCCTTCAAACACAGAATTGTGTGGCTAATGCTCTAGAAATGTCCTAAGCAATAATTGATTATCTAATCAAGGACATGATACACCATGTTTAAATAAGTATTTTGCCAGAAACCAACTTGTTACATTTTTCTAAATGAGGGCTTTATAGCACTGGGGGGGAGTTTATGTTCTTAAGAAAGATCAAAGGGGCCTTTCACGATATCCATTTTGTAGCAGCAAGTGTTTAGCAGTGTGACTGCGTCATCGTCTTTCCTTCTGTGATGCAGATGCTGAGTTCCATGATATAGAGGATGTGGAGGAGACCCCAGAGCTGGAGGCAAGAGGGCCACGTCAGGCCCGGGACGTCATGGACCAGTTACCAGTAAACGACTATGTAAGTATGAGCCAAAGGTTCTTTACTAAAAGGCGTGTTTGACTGCGGTTGAGCTGGATAGTCATGCTCTCTTTTTAGTATAAATCGTTCATTAATCGAAGTTCCCTTTCCGAACTTAAAACAGACCATGTGGACCACAGGGCATTGAAATTACTCTCTATATAGCTTAAATCAGGCCAGCTCACTTAAGACTCCCTTAATGTCTTACTGCTAATGGAGAGGGATATTTAGCCTTCAAAGGAAGCAAGTTTGCTTTGCAGTTTTTTCATGCCTCTCTTATGTAGTTAGTGATGTACAAAGACAGCCTCCCAAGGTCACTCATTAATGAATAGATAAATGTATTAATCATGCTTTAATTATCAAGGCATAAAGAATCAAGCGGCCAAAGGGAGTCCTTTATTGCGTTCATGAAGTGAAGCATATGTTCAATGATTAATTATCCTGAAGTCGTACGCACTAATGCTTCGCACACCTACGATATACACCTCCCCATATAGTATGCGACTTTTAGCCTCTGAGCGCAAGGATGAGAAGACGGCGAAAAGAAAGAACTTTAGGTGGGGGAAAAAAGGCATATTTATCTGCAGTGGTCCAGGAACGACTTGCCTTCCCACCTCATCCAGCAACACGGACTGCAAAGTCCCATGTAATTAAAGCATACCCAGATGAAACCACCTTGCGCTTTTGAAATCCTGTCCTTCTATCAGCTGGTTTAATACATACCAATCCAGCCAATTCCAAGGCTAAGCACTGGCGGGCAGTGTTTGTGGGCAGAGCGATAACAAAGGCTTTTGTGAACGTCAGAGGGGATGTGGCTTCCAGTAATTGGAGTCTGGAGTCATGTAGATGCTGCTGGGAAGCCAGATATCTCAGACCTTTCAGAGGATCCTTGACGCAAGCCCTTCTTTTACCTCTCCCACCGGCAGACGTCTGCAGCTCGAGGAGGAAATTCATATTTTGCTACAGGTCTCTGTACCCTGTTGTGTACTTTTTATAAATAATCATCAAAGTTCCTGTGACAGAAGGCCTGAGATATACGAGGCTGACCTTTCCCCAGTACTGCCACGTTGATGCGTTGTGTCCCAGCACAGCTTTGGATATCTTTCAAACTGAATAACTATCATCTGGGTGCACTGAGAAATTGCATCATGGTCCTTGACCTACATTGGGAGGATAAGCCTCTGATGATTGGGTCTGGTCGACTCTTAGACTTGTACGCCTGCCGCAGTTGTTGATGGTACGCATTGTGACCCCGCGTTCTAGCTGAAAGCATTGTGGCTTGCAGATCGCTGATTGAACCTCCCTCCCCAAGTCTGAACTTAAGATGCCCTTTCCGGTCAAGGACCCAAAGAAGATAAATTCACTTTAAACTTAGGATACTAAAACGAGGCAAAAAAAAGTCTCTATATACATCTGTGATTGGAAAAAATGAGGAATGTAAATCAATTAAGCTGTGTAAAATTAACATGTTCACACATGTAGTTCCCTTTTAAGGGAAGAAAATTATAACACAGGTCTATATTTCTCTATAACTAAACTATCAATCAGATAAGATTTGTTTTAGAAAGAAGTCTCTTATGCTCAACAAAGCTGCATTTATTTGATCAAACATACAGTAAAAACAGTAATTTTCTGAAATATTGATATAGCTGCTTTCTATTTAAATACATTTCAAATGTAATTTATTCCTGTGATGGCAACATGTCAAAGATCTGATCGGGTGTTCAAGAAACTACTATTATCATGTTATGTTGAAAACATATGTTGAAAACGTGCTGCTCGATGTTTTTGTCAATGATACTTTTTTTCTGGATTCTTTGATGAATAGAAACTTTTATTTGAAATTATTTGTGACAATAAAGACATTTATAATGTTACTTTTGATCAACTGAATGCATCCTTGCTAAATTAAGTATTGACTTCTTTACAAAAAAAAAAATCTTACTGAACCTAAACTTGAACGGTAGTGACTATCAATACACACAGGAAATGCAAACATGGAAATGCAAATCTGCAATAATTTAATAAAACAACTTTCTTCACACTTAATCGCACAAGCATAAAGATGTGTTCCTCCGCAGGTGTTCGCATTAAAATGAATGATGGTTCAGCTTCAACGATAATTAAATTCTACCATACAATGAATGCAAATGCTTTACTTTTGTTCTAAACAGTGTGCATGGGTTTGATTTATAAATTAATAACCTGTAAAAGGAGTCTTTCCACCAACATATTGATAAACGGGTTCTCCCCATAAGACTTTTCGTACACTCTGATCAGTTCCAATTGGCTCTAGATGTTCCGATTAGTTTTTAGAACAGAACAAAGCGTGTATAATGTCAAATGGAATAAAATGCATTCACAGTGTTTAAATAAATACATTTATGTTACGCATATTTAATTATGTTTTATGATTTAACTTTGATAATCTGGGAAAACAAACATTAATAATAATTTAATGTAAAAGAATGTAGAGTAAAAGAATTTTACTCTAAATGGATTTCTAATCAATAAAAAAAATTGGGGGAAAAGTGTCTCTTTCATGTCTAGGTTAGCATCAAGTTAGTGGAAGTTTAAGATAATTTATCCCTTCAGTAATCACAGTCTATTAAATAAATACACAGGTTGTCAAATTGAGAATAAACTGTGTGATGTGCCATGCCATAATAAATTAAGAGTTTCATACTTTCTCACATTAAATGCTAGTACATCACGCTTTAAAGGGCTGTAACACTAAACATAACATAGGACGTGACAGGCTTCGTGAAGCTAATATAAAACGCTATAGTCAGCTTAAGGCACCTGTTAATTGCTCTTGCTATTTTATTCATGACTGCATCATGTCCCAGAGTACTTTATTTCTTGTCATCTCTGCTTGCAACAGACAGACACATAAAGTCCCAAACATGAAGTTATTAACACTCACTTTCTCAGTGTAGCAGGATAATCAGTTTGATTAATATGCCTCTGTGGAACAATACCATAGTCTGTTTGTTTTATACTAATCACGCATCGTTTCACTCGAAAAAAGAAAAAAAAAATCCTAACCCACCTTTCATGCTGGCAGGGGTTTTTTTCTCTCTCTGTGAAAGTCTGATCAATCAAACAGTTCTACACCGACAGGCTTTGTGCTGTTACCAAAATGAATTGTTGTCTCAACACTCTTGACCCTAAACCCGACAAACATTATGAATCAGTAATTGTGCATTTGTGAGAGTAATAAATCAAACCGTACAGGAAACACCCTTCTTTCTCGTGCACTAGTCTAATCATTAGGAGAATGCAATTTTCACTCCATTCATCATTGCATAGTGAGCTCATGAAAACTCATACATGCTTCGTTTATGGAGAGCATAATGAGAGATGGGACTCCAGAGGAGAAATGCATGCCATTATGCATCTTCACACGCACATGCACAGGCACAGGCACATTATAATTCACTGCGCTTCATCTCAAACCTCAAAAAATCAATAATGATAATAATATACCCGTTCATGCTATACAAACACCACGTATGACCATGGATAAATGCCATTTTCTTCCGGGCAAAACATTTCAAAGCAATTTCTGCTGTCAAGTTTAGTTTTGTCATTCCCAACAGGAACTCTGAAGCATTGCTAGAGAGATCCGGCTTCATCTGCCAATCTAATGCAGATCAGAGGAGGTGACTAGGTCAACGATGGTGTTTTTAATCAGCCGGATAACATCATATTGTCTGTGTCGTCAGCTAGGGGAGATCGAAACGCAGTCAAATGAAACAGTGAGTTGAGGGTGCTATCTGCTCCAACAGTTACGGGAGATAGAAAGTTAAGTGGCACTTCTCGGAACCCATCTCGCCGTAGCGGCTGATCAAAGGCATGGCACTCAGCCCTGGGTAATCTGGAGTGGGCATGCGTACACGATCACAATGGAGAGGGCCAAGGGCCATTAATTCTACCCAATTTACCTTTCACTCCGCTTTCATTTAGCCCTTACACCAATTCACACCCTGCCTGCGAGAGCAAATAAACCGATCCTTGTTGGGCGATCATTACCCCGCTAATTGCTGTAGGAACGTGCCATTCGCTTTATGCCAAAGTCAAAGGAGGGCATGAGAGTGCATGGGGGAGGGTTCTCATTTCTGAGCTCAAATGAGGCCAGGGTCGCTGCTCGGACTGAGGCACCGAAGCTACGCATTTATCGGAGTGGGAGTGCTGGGATGAAAGAAATAGTGTAATTATCTCAGCGTCTGCCAGTGTCAAACTCGCTCTGACTGAGAACAGACAGGCAGTGGGGTTAAGGGACTTGAATCTGAGTTGCCAAAGCCATGCGATGTCACCGGCGGCGTAATGGAAAGGTCAAGGGCATTATATCATATCAGATTCCCTGGCTTGGCATATCAAAACCATCTACTTTAAATGCCACTCTGATCCTTGTGACATATCAGAGCATGACAGGGTTTTTTGTCATTGCATGTCTACACCCCATAATCACTCTTCATTCCCCTTCAGAGCACTGCACCTTTTTATTGCTAAAATCAAACTATAAGTCATGCACCCTGTGGTGAGATTGCAGGTATTGTTTGGCTGCAGTTCTTCTAACCCTGTTGACTCACTCTCTTCACAGAGAGAAATGGGGCTAGAGCTGGACAACAGCCTAGATGAGCAGGGCTACTGCTGCCAGTACTGTCGTCGTGGGTACCGTTATTGTCGGCGATACTACGAGCCCCTGGGCGGCTTTTCGCCATATCCTTACTATTACCAGGGAGGACGGGTCATCTGTCAGATTGTCATGCCTTGCAACTGGTGGATAGCACGAATGCTGGGACGAATTTGAGGATCCTGGTGGGAACCAGTGGTGCTATGCTGTTCAGGGCTACGAGTAGACCAGCTTCATTTGTACTAAATGTCATGTATATGCTCAACTTTTTCAATTCTTTGTGTAAAAAATCTGCTGAAGTGAGGCAAAACATTAACTCAAAAAATCCTCAGTGGCCTGGTCACTGTCATAACTATTCTTCATATTATGTATGGGTAGTTGATGCATAACATAATCAAGTTCAAGATTCTAGGCTAAAATGTATATAAATGTATAAGGGAAATTACATATTTTAGGCCCCGTTTTTCACAATTTCATATTTTTGCCTTCATTTGTTCAATTTGTGGTACAACAAATTAATTTTTAATAGTACAAATATGCTCCATCTCAGACTATTTTTAACAGCATTTTTCTTATAATAATTATGCATGCAGTTTTTATGAGCATATTAATTTTGAAATGACATGGAATATTAGTCAATTAACATGACATGACATTACATTAACATGACATATACAATTAACATGTTTTTAAAAACTGTTATTGTATAATTAACTGTTTAAAACAGTGCAAGATGGAGTCTATCATGTCAAAACGCAGAAAGTATTTCACTGTAGTTATTGTAGTCTACATGGAGACCTTTCAAATCAATGGAGAATGTGTAGGTAGAGACATAACTCAAGCTGTTTTAATTTGCATGTGAAATTCTGCATGACAAAGTTACCCTTTCTGACAGCCCTTTATTTGTCTTTTTTTTAGGAGGATGAGAGGCATTATAAGGAACCAGGTTAACATATGATATAAACTAATGTGCATGTTTATATTATAAACTATTGTTTCTAATGTATTTACTGTACGCTTAAGGAAGTCCCTGAAGAACTTTTAAAATTAGCCTTTTTAAAAGCTGTTATGTGAATTTAATGTGGCGTAGAACTGTACTGTACACATATCACACGGCTGTATTTAAGTAGAGACATTGCTAGCACTATAATTGCAGGTCTGGGACTGTTTCAATCAATTTTTTCATCCAAGCAAATGGGTGCTCTATAAATTGCATTTACGTAATCTAATGCTCCTTTGTGTTTTTCCAACAACTTCCATCTGAATAAAACTTTCAGTGTCTGCTACTAATTTACTGCTGCGAATAAACGTGCTAAGAGACATAAAAAGACACTGTGAAATACAACATGCTGATAATTACAGTGAGGGACACTGACTTTTATTCCAAACTTTTTTCAGATTTCTTAGTTTGTGTTCTTTGAGAATCAAACCCAATGACCTTGCCATTGTTAGCGTCATGCTCTACCAGTTGAGCTCCAATAAGACCAAATACATGACTGAGCTATACAAATACCTAATAACAGACACCGTACATTATTTTAAATTATCACACAGAAAAGCTTGTACGCTGAAAGCATTCAAAATGCATTTTTTTCTAAGAAACCAACAAAAGAGCAAATCACAGGGCTTTCATCTTGAAACAAAAGATGCCGCATCTGTGACAAACAACCACGCAAAGCCACAAATCAAAGATGGAGGAAGTTAAAACTCACCTTGATGTTTATCTCTTTCGCTTCCATGGTCAGTTGTCTAAATGTGATCTTCATCAGTCATATCTTTCCTCAAAACACTTTTTTCGTCTGCAGATGGAAAGATCTAATTCACTAGAAGCCTGAGGTAAATGATCAAAGCACAAACTCAAAATACCCCAAAGAAAGCTTATTATATTGGATCCTGTTTCTTTTATCACAATACCTGAATTTAAATGAGACACCAGCACTTATCTTGATGCAATGCTAAAGGAAGTGACTTCAAAAGAGCCTTTGTATAGTAAAATAGCATCAATTAATTCAAATTAATTTAGCATGTAGGTTTAGACTGCAATTCATAACATCTATTTGCACCATCATGTTGTTCAAAACATGTATGACTTTCTTTTCATGCTGCTTTTATCTTTACCTTAACGGTGGATGAGGACCGGGGCTTTTAAGATCCAAAACTGACCAAAAGCACCACAAAACCATGATTAAAGTGATCCATGTGACTGTATTCCAAGACTTGTGAAGTCATACTATAGCTCTGTGTGAGGAAGAAAAAGAAATCTTAATTAAAAATCTTAATTTGCCTTGATGCATCATATTACTAATAATAATGTTCTAAGCAACATTATAATTTTCTTTTTAGAATAATACTAGTCAAACAGTACAAATGAAGAAATAGATGTACAGATAAACTAATGAATTTGAGAATTCAACCAAGCTGTTTAATGTCACTGCTGTCACACTTAAGTATGTGATATGCCGAATCCATGCCTTCATCGCTATTTCTAGACATACCTGAGCTGGTTTGTTTATGTAGGCTACGTCATATAGCCTACATAAATACACATGTTGGATGTATAACCTGTAAGTAGGATTCATGACTTGAAATTTAATTAACTAAAGAATGGTAAGCTATGCACATATACCGACGCAGATCCATACTGAGTCTTGTATAATGATTTCAGATTTAAAACAACCTATCAGTGCCCATTTTTATTCGTGAAAGCTGAGAGCTGCTTGTATTTCATTGCCGAGAGACGCAGAAAGTGAGCCTGCAGCAACAGTGACTCTATAAGTCAAGGAGGCAGGATGACTGCAGTTTGCACAGGTAGGCATGTGAATTAATTCCTTTTGTTAGCACATCAAAAGTGCATTGTTATTTACCTCCAAGCTGTTTGTTTTAGTTCTCAGGATTTAACTCGCCGATTTGTGTACGTGAAGCAGGTAGTGTGTGTTTTACAGGCAGACTTTCTGCTTTAGAGCAGTACACGATGTACAAGAAGACAGAGCAAATTGGTTGTTAAATGTATTTTACTGAGTTGTGACACTACTGCCCTCCAGTGGTGCCATATGGATATGACTATATTATCGTGCATTTGGGCAAAAGGGTTTTCAAAATGGGGGCCATAAGGAAAGGCTAGAGGGACTATAGAAATGTTTAGAGAAAACAGTGTAAAAAAAATAATAATTAAAAAGATTAATTAAAGTAATGACATAAATAAATTAATGAAAATAATAAATATTATATTTTTTAATTAATATTAATAAATGGATAAAATAAATTATAACATTTAAATTAATAAATAAATTAAATTAAACAATACAAATTTGATTAAAATAACAAATACTTAATACACATTATAGTACTATAGTGAGCAGGAAAAAAACAATCAACTAAATATTTTCCAAATAATATTTTACACAAATCTATTGCTGCCATTGCAATTTTAGGATGGGGGTCCCTCACATGAGAATGATCATTTCTGTTACTCTAAAAGATGGAAATACAGTCGGGTGATATAAACAAGAAGGTCTAGCCAATACTGATTCTTCTTCATCTCACTGGAAGTTTCCCGGCAGGTGTAGGAGTAGTAGGACCCATCTGAACCATACGTTTTATAAATTGGCTTCTTTGCTCAAGTTGGCTCATAGCATAGCTTGGGAGGGGGACAAACAAGATTGCATTGGGTTTCCTGACAACGTTACAATGTCAAAACCACATTTATTACAAAATTTTAAACCTCAGACTTAGTTTCTCTTTTTTTGTATTTGTTTCACTTTCAAAAATAACCTGCTTGTCTTGTCTTTAGGCACGTTGTCAGTGTCCTCTTTGCTCCGTGAAGTATTTTTCACAGTGTGCTGAAAAAATGGACGTGTGGCGTGATAATAGTGTCTCACTGGCCCTGTTTAGCCTACACTAGTATGGAGGACCAGCTCTACCATATTTAAAAATAAATACAGAAATATATAAATGCTCAATAAATAAATAAGCATACAATGAATTGCCCCAAAAATACAATAAACAAACAAAGGTAGAAATTAAATTATACAGTAAGACATAGATGTATTTATCTCTTAATTAGCTCCTTTATTTATTCACCTTTGTAATAATTACCTTATTTATGTGCATGTTATAATATTTTTGTCTGTTTTATTCTTCCTTTGTATTTTTTTACCCTATTTATTTATTCAATGCTATTTATTTCTGCCTGTCGCTTTTTCATTTCTGTATGCATTTCTGCCTCATTATGTAAATGAGGAGGGGCTGTCTTAGGGGGTCAACTTCTGCCCATTGGTTGGTTAGCGTTTTACTGCATAGGTCGAATCTACATGCCACCGGCCACAGTCACAACAAAGATGGCTACCTACGATGAAGTAGTCAGTAAGCTGAGCCATTTACCAACTGTTTTTGAAAACAATGCTAACGTTATAAGTATTGACTTTATTATTTTTCGTTTGGACGCTCTGACAGAACGTGTGTTTCAGTTAGCGCCACACATGGACACAGATGTCGATAATGTAGTTTTTCAGAATCTGGAGGAAGCGGCCCATCTTCTTAACTCGGTCGCTAACCAATAGTATAGTGCTAACCAACCGATGGGCAGAAGTTGACCGCTTTAGACACAGCCCCTCCTCATTTGCATGATGAGGCAGAAATGCATACAGAAATGTAAAAACGACAGGCAGAAATAAATAGCATACATACAGTCGGCAACGCGTCATAGTTGGGGGCGTGGTCTGCGTGGGGGGAAACGCCGTGAGCATCGTGTGTATTTGAATGACAAAAATGTCTTATTGTGAGGCATTGATTGACGCCTGCCGACCGGCAACGATTCATTACAAGATTAACTGCAATATGATATGATTGCCCTTATTTAATTAAAAACTGGGTCAATGACCCGACCAAATGGCCGGAGGTGTCATTTCGAGATATTCTGTTGGTTGAATCTCCAGGTAAGACATCGCGGTAGCTACCGGTAACATCCTAGCCTATAACTCAATCATAAGTTGCACAGTATAACTCCATAAAACCTTGTCACTTACCAATACGTATGCTTCACTCTAAACTATAATGCTTTTGTAAAACGGTGATGATCAGTAGTACGAGGGACTGACAGGTTCGGCTGGCGTCATTATTTCTTTTACTAAGGTCATTAGCGATTGGCCTATCAAGCCAATCTTCAGCTGATAACACTAATGTGAATGAGACATCCCTTATGAAAAACAACCATTGGATTGTAGTATTTTAGGATAAAATATTATAGCAATCCTATAGGAATACTATAGTATTTTGGGACAAACTATAGAAGTAGAGGTATTAACGTCACAGAAGTATATCTTATAGGATCTTATTCTCTCTATTATAGGATCAGAAATCTTATAGTAATTATTATAATACAAATCTTATAGGATTACTATAATTATTTTTCGTAAGAGAAGTAGACAAATCTGGCACTTTCTAATACGAGTTTAACACCCACTACTATATCACACAGGGATCTACTCACACAGTAATCTAAAAAAAAATACAAATCCCTAGAGGCTCACACCTTTTTTACCAATGGGTTTGTTGAATGTAGAACTTCAATTTATAATTTTTGTTTATATTGGCAGTACAGAAAACGATCAAACAACTCTTCGGCATGATTGTCGCGTGTATTTCAATGAGCGCCAAGGCAATGTTTTCCCCCACGACTCATGAGGTAAAATCACATCACGTGACGGGGCGTTCCCGGGGGCCTTCCCAGACCAACCGACTGTATCTATTGAATAAATAAATAGGGTAAAAAAAATACAAAGGAAGAATAAAACAGACAAAAATATTATAACATGCACATATATAAATACTTTTAAAAAAGTAATTAATAAATAAAGTTGAAAATTATAACGGATAATAAATAAATAAGGTAATTATTACAAAGATGAATAAATAAAGAAGCTAATTAAAAGAGATATATACATTTATGTCTCACTGTATAATTTAATTTCTACCTACATTTATTTGTTTATTGTATCTTTTGGGGCAATTAATTGTATGCTTATTTATTTATTGAGCATTTATTTATTTCTGTATTTATTTTTAAATATGGTAGAGCTGGTCCTCCATACACTAGTGCGTAGTTTTAAAATGGCGCTTTAAAAATGAAAACGACCCTCGTGGCCTCGTCTATACTGGCGTTTCCACCGCGTTTCAGAAACGATATCCGTCCACACTGCACTACCAAATAGGCATGTTACTTGACCGTTCATGCACGCGCACAATTGTAAAAAGTTGCCTCTTGCGCATGTGAGCAACTGCGGTATTAAAAGGCAAAGTTTAAAGGGGTAGTTCACCCAAAAATGAAAATTCTGTAAGTAATTACTCACCCTCATGTTGTTCCAACCCCAATACTTTCAGTTATCTTCGGAACACAAATTAAGATATGTTTGATGAAATCTGAGAGCTGGCTTACTCCTTCAGCTGCTAGGTAATTGCATCTGCCGACTGCCGGCCCAGAAAAGTTACTAAAAAGACATTGTTAAAATAGTCCAAGTGACTACAGTGGCTCAACCTTAAGTTTATCAAGCGACGACAATACTTTTTGTGCGAAAAATAAATAAAAATAGCAACTTTATTCAACTATAAATTTTCTTCTGTGTGAGCCTCTGACGCTGAGAACTGAGAAGATGACGATCATTTGACGGGAAAGTGTGAAAGGTAAACCATTCATTTTGCGGCATTGGTGAGACACTTTTACGTTTTCTCGTTGGTTTCTCACGATTCGGACATCCAGGAAATGCACATGTTAGAACCATTTTAAACACTACATCGAGACACATCTGCGTCATCTTCTCAGTTCTCTCGCATGCGTCGTGGCGCTCTCATAAACTCACATCAAAGGCCCACACAGAGGAAAATGAATACTTGAATAAAGTTGTTATTTTGGGGTTTTAGGCACACAAAAAGTATTGTCATCACTTGATAAACTTAAGGTTGAGCCACTGTAGTCACTATTTTAACAATGTTTTTACTAACTTTTCTGGACTGGCAGAATGCAATTACATAGAGGCCTATGAAGGACTGAGCCAGCTCTCAGATTTCATCAAAAACATCTTAATTTGTTTTCCGAAGATGAACGAATGTTTTACGGGGTTGGAACAACATTGTAAGCCTAAACTGAACGTAGAATAGGGAGACCAGATTACTCATGGTGGAATACCGGACGGGATGGAAAAGCTGTTTCCTCACAAAAGCGGTTTATGTAGGGTATAGAGTGGTGCTGGTATGACATCACTTTGTAGGCGAAACGAGTTAGCATTTCAGCACTTCTGGTTCCATCCTCCCGAAGTCAATGGGGTTTTTTAAATGGGTTTTTGGTTAAAAGCTGAAATAAGGTCTGTGGTGAACACAAGCTCAAGATACTTTCATGTTTTATTCTACGAGATAAAATACATACGTATAACCCCATTGTGATTGTTTAAGCTGGGGCTACAGAGGCTGTCTCCCAGACGTTAAACGTCATGACGCCGAACAGGTAAACTCTAACTTTCTAACTTCTAATTCTAACTTTGTGGGAAAATGTTTTTAGACAAAAACTGAACGAGTTGTCAGAAGCTTAGTGATGGCGACGTGGGACTGTGGTGTAGGCCTACTTCATTTATAGCCTACCTTTAGCTTTTTACCTAACTTGAGCTTTTTCACTTCATTTGAGTAGCCTAGACCAACAGTTTGATTGTGGTAAAACTCACATTTCATGTCTGTGGTGTTCAAACTCATTATCTGAGTGGCCAAAACAAAACAAAAAATATTCAGGCTGTCTATCCTAAATAAATTATGAATACTGCATTGTAATTATTTAATCATGTATTTTTGGTTTAAAATATATTGACTGAAACATGGTTGATGCTATAGCCTATACTAAGATTTAGAAACGAATGTTAGATAGAAAACAGTAAATATATTAAATAGGATCACAAAATGTATAATTGTATTAAAATATTCAGTAATTTAGGCTGTGCTTGTTTGTATGGATGAATGTATAGGCCTATATGTCACATCAATAGTAGACTACAAAAGAGTTAGGCTACTAAATTTACATACATTTAATTAAAAAACAATATCCAGATATTTCTGAATTGCCATCAATGGAGGAAGGTCTGTTTTTCAGTCACGTGATGTAGATAGCTACAACCAACAAGGGCTAATGGGGCCATACTAATCAGCCAAACCATGACTCTATCGTTATGACCTGGGAAATATTAAATCATGGTTATTGTTTCAGTTGCCAATGGAAGAATTGTATCAATTCAGGCAGTTGAGGGATGTAGGGTGAGAAGTTTAATAGCTGTAAGAGGATTGCTTTTAGCTTCTATAAATTCCAGCTGTGAGACTGCTGCTTTAAAAATTTGATGTAAATATAAAGTGATGAACAATGGACGTAAATTGGAGTGGATGTCATTAGTCTTAGTTCAGCAACAGAACAAAAGCATTGTGTGTGTGTGTGTGTGTGTGCGTGTGCAGCAGTATCCTGGTGTGCGAGTAATCTTAACGCAGCCCCTGACTGGAGGCACATTTCTAATGACCGCCATCCCTCAGCCGTCCCGCCACTCCTCACTTGAGACACTGTGATGCAATAAACACTCGCTCACTTCAAGCATGTCATTGGCCCCCAGCTACTTGTCATCTTGCTTTAAAAATAGATTGTTCATTGAGCTGATTTTTTGCAGCTGTGTTGATGTAAAGACGCGGTTTGACACTTCATGGTGAACCACAGCTGTCTAGAAATTCAGCTTTAATTTCAATATCTTTTTTAAGCTATACAAGGGTTATTTCGGTTGAGAAGCTTATGATTAGTCATAGATCATGTATGGTATTCAGAAGTGAAATACCGATCACTGCAAGCTGTCCTGTTTAGTCTTTTTTAATGCTGCATGATTACCAATGGGAAGTCGACATGACATGTCAAACAGCTACACGTGTTTCCTGCAGTACTGAGGGACAACAAAGAGCATTATTTTACTTCAAAATGTATTTGTCACACTTAAGTGATCTGCAAAAAGGTGACTGAAATGGTGAAAACCCTGAAATGATGATCAGTTACAGCACCTAAAATGCTAAAAAATGTTTTGACTTGGATGATGCATTCTTCTACCTGTGTTTTTGGTTTCAAAAGTGTCTGCATTATTTTTTTGTGAATTAAATTCTCCCAATCAAAAATTCAGAACACAATGAAACAAAACCACATTGACATACATTCACACAACTATACAGTATAATATATATTTTTTTTTACAATTTTATAAACCAAAACAATGATTTGATAATCAACACTTAAAATGCTATAAATGTAGTTATAATATAGATTATTGGCACGCTCCCATTATGAAAACTTCCTATACAGAATTTGCCTTTAAAAAACATACCATGAGACAATTTGGTCACCCCTTCCTCTATATTTTAATTCAAACCTAAAGACTTTACATTGGAAATGGAAAAGTTCATAACTATAAGCATATCATCTCCAGTTCACGTAACATTTGTAGTGGTGTGATAAAATATCGTCCCATTTTCACAGGACACGTTAACGCTGTGCTTATCGTTTTAACAACCACTTTCAGTTGACATTTTGCTTCGTCCATACTACAGTTACTTTTAACAGCTTTGATATTGTGTTTTTCTGTATGTTATTGTTTTATTTTTCAGTGTTGCCTGTAGGGTTCAGAGTGCTGGGTAATCTGCAGCTGTGTGTGAATAGTAAACTTGGGGGTAAGAGCTCCAGCATGTACCAGCTGCCAGATGGCTCCATCATGCCCGTGCGCGCACACACACACACACACACACCTTACAGAATAAGACCACAGAAAGCCTCTCCAAACCCATACCACAGAGTAATCACACAAACAGCCATTTCTATTCTCACAGCAAGTCCGGCACACACAGAGCTGCGGGAGTGAAAACCGTTTTGTGTTCTCTTGCAGTCTATGTTAGTGGTTTAAAGATTATTTGTTCACAAGAAAAAAAAATGCTCAGATAAAATAATGGAGTGTGGATATGTTAAACGAATTCCATCATTTACACAACTTCATATCATTCCAAACCTGTGACAATTTTGAAGAATCTCCAAGCAGCTCTTTTCTACATGATAGTTCATAATGACCACTGGCTGTCAAGCTCCAAAAAGGGCAAGGTACCATAAAAGCAGTCTATACAATGGCAATATGCAATCCGTGCCATAGACCTATAGACTTTTTGGAGTTTGACAGTCACTAAGAAATGTCATTGTACAGAAAAAGTATGAATAATATATTTTTAAACTCTTTTTTTTGTGTATGTTCCACACACAACAGCATACTTGTTTGAAATCGAATCAGGAATGGAATTTTTTATGACAGAATTTTTTTCATTTAAAACGCTAATTCTTCTTTTTCACCCACTCAAACAAAGACATCATTTAGCTTCACATGCCTGATTGTTCAGTAACTCTTAGGCGCTTTGCTTCCTGTAGTTAACAGATTGCACTCACACCGTCCTTGCCGAAGTTGCCGCGTCGCTCTGTAGTCTCCAGGAGGAGCAGACAAGCTGAATAAGGGCACATATGGCTGGAAACAGAGCTCCCATAGCAGCCTCGATTCACAGCAAGATGTGCAAGATACCTGGGAGTGCATCTGACCTCTGTTAATTCACGTTAACAGAAGTAACGCTTGAGGAGATGCGCCGGGAGGTATACTTGTTTTAATATGTTGGAACAATGATAGTATCTGCCTTATGGGCTTTGTGTTGTTTAACCAGTACCCAGTCAATCTGTGATCTTGAGATTCAATTTCCACAGCAAAAAGGGAACAGATCACACATTTACATTAAGGCAAAATTGGTTTTTATTGTATTTATTCTCTTTTGGTTCTCTTTTTTTTTTAGAAAAACAAAATCTAGTATACTAAAAGACAATTGGAAAAATAGGAAAGCCCCAAGAAAGGGCAAGCTGAAATGATAAGAAGAGCACTGGCATACCTTTACCCCAAAACTGACAAAGCGTAATGCCTAAGGTCAACGAGACCAGATCTGAAGACTGATTGTCTTATTGACGTAATCTTGCATAATACAAGCTGTAGCTACGATTGTCAGAGCAGCACCAGAACTCTGGTGTTAGTCAAACAGAATTAGAGACAGAGGCCTTCAGGGAGCCCGGTCCTTAACAACTTCAGTCACTTCTTCCAATTTAGCACAAATTTAGTTTGGAACAACAAGGCTCTGTTTACTTGTGGAGATGCCGCTATTAAGAGACTCTGCTCTGTATTCATTGGATATAAATGAGGCGAAGAAAGAATGGAGGCCACAGACTACATCAGCTACAAATAAATACATTTTAAAAATCGACCTAAATGTCACAGACCACACCAGCTGTGTCTGAGACAATCTGTGATCTGAAAAACAGACATGTAAGGCATCAGTCGAACGATATGTGGTTGATACAGGGTAAAAGTATGACAGCATAAAGGCAGAAAACCAAAGGACATCGCATTTATAGCACGTATGCTCTGTAAAAATGGCTTTAAACACATCACAGTGAATAAGAACAGCATGATAGCTCAATCTCATAAAGCTACGTTCAGATCCCCTTATATTGAAAAATAGATAAAATATGAAAGGTGTGCGGGATTACATTGAATGCTTTAAATTGGAAAAATACAGCTCGCAATAAACACACATACTGGATTCTTATGGGTAAGATTAGCCCTACATACTGCATATTTTCCCTCATTTTTGCATTTGTTTAAAAAAAGACTTTTTACACAGAATTTTGAAATTTAGAAAATAAATAAATTTGTGGCCATAAATTGAATCTCAGTTGTAAATTATATATATATATATATATATATATATATATATATATATATATATATATATATATATATATATATATATAATGTATTTATATATACTGCGTGCCATTTCATATGAACAAGGTTATAATGGGGAATACTTAGGCAGATGATTTTGGAATTTGTCACTATATTCTTTAGTCTTTACTATATACAAACAAGGTCTACTAGATGTGTATCCTTGGACAGGCAATGCCCATTTCCATAAAAGCACAGTGCTTTTAAATTTGTGTGAAAATAATAACCTCGCCTGTTCTGCCGGTATGAAGGGGATGAGATAATGTCATAATTCTGTATTAAAAACAGCGAATCATACAATCTTCCCCTTCAAAACATCACTTCCAAAACAAAGCATTAACCACCTAGGCACTCTTTCAGTCTTATTCCAATAGGCATCCTTTTGAAGTCCACTGAGATGGCTATATACAAAAAAACGAAACAAATGATTCTCCATCTTGTATGTCCCAAGCAACTGCGTGTGTGCATTTTAATCCTAAAGTCAATGGTGTGTTGTTGGTTTCATTTTGGCTTCCCACCAACTCTTCCTTTGGTCCCTCTGCTGGATCAAGTCTTTGGATTTGTCTGTGGAGATGAGAAGAGACAGAAACATTTCAACTGGCACATATGGTGGGAATATCCCTGGTTGGAGAATGGCTGCTCTCCTGTTGGGAGTTTGGGGGTGATGGAGAGTAAACCAAAGAGCTTTCATCATGACATCATGATCGGTATCCCTTAAGGTTCAAATTTAGGCACAATATCACAATAACTTTGAGTAAACAAGTCTTCGGGTGAACGCCCATTCTAAACAATCAAGAGCAATAAATTACAGATCAGCTGCTCCACTGAAAAAAATCCTGTATTTTTTTTTTCATTTGTTGGTCGTTTGTGTCCACATTCCCCTGCTTGGGCCGATAGTTTTAGGTCTCACCCGGTTCCACTTTTACCTGGATGAAGTGGGAGGCGGATATCTGCATGGTGACTGGCAGTTCCTGGAGACCTTGAGAGACCTCCAACAGCTCTTTGTCTTCAGGCTCTGGATGCAGGGCCACTTGTCCCCTCACTTCCAGCTCCTCCACAGGGGTGAGGCCCTCACTGGGGCTGCTGGCCAGCTGCGAGCTCATGTCTGAGTGTCCGTTGAGGGTCTGGCCCAGTTCCTGTCCTGCACTGTTGATGATCACAGTTCTGTAGCTCAGCTCCGCCACTCCATCTTCAAACTCCTCTTTGCAGAATGAGGCCAGGCTAGGGTTGCTGTTGACCAGAGATTGTAGGTAATGTGGGTCTTGGATCTCCTCCTTCACCAGGTTTTGAAGTTCACTGGGCTTCAGGACAGTGGCGATGACCGTTCCGGGCTGCTGGGCCACTACGGGCTGCCCGTTGGCATTGAGGGTGACCAAGCGGGTGATGCCGTTAATAGACGCGGCTTGCTGTGGTGTGGTGACCCCTCCACTGGATGAGCTCAGAGTGGACATGAGGAGCTGCTGGTGCTGAATGCTGTCTGTCGTCAGAGAGGCGGTCTGGATGGTGAGCACATCTTTACCCCCGGGGCTGGAGGAAGGCACAGTGTGGAGAATGACCCGAGGCGGTGAGGTATGAGTGGAGGAATCCCCATTGGTCAGAACAGAGGACAGCGGCATGGTCTGCAAGGTGACTGAACCTCCTCCGTGAGCTCCTGATGTGAGGACCATGGGAACTGACCCTGGCATATTTATAGTCCTGAGAGAGAAAGAGAGAAGGGCCTGGGGTTACAAAGCGGGAACACTTTAGCTGAAACCAGAGACAGTATATAGGGGGGATTACTTTATTGAGAAATTATAATACTCAATATATCGGCTATAAATGAAAAGAGAATTAACATGACAGGTGGGAAAAAAATAGATATTAAGAACTTCCCAAAATATATTCTTTTGAGGCCACATGTCTTGCAGTTAATTCTTAATTTGTAGCCAACATATCTTGTTTTTTTCCCCTGAATGTCATGTATAAGGCTCTGTAATTTATGTTACTGCCTAGGAAAAGCGTTACAAATTATTACGTATGTACATTTTGGTTTAGATGCTGTCGCCTAAGAAGGTAGGTACCTATGTAGGCAGCAAAGATAACAAGGCAACTTACTAGATTTTGGAAAAAAACAGTGCACTATAATTTGTTTTAACTTTCACTTGTGTGTGAGGTTGTCCGTTTATTAATTAGTACACACACATAAACTCACCTTAAGGAGTGTGTAGGTGCTGGGACAGCAGCCCCTTGATTTGGCCGCAGAACATGGACCGTCTGCAGCATCTGTTCTGCTTGTTTTCCATTGCTGTTCAGACCGGGACTCATTTCTCTCTTCAAGGACTTCAACTGCGCACTCTTCCCCTGCACACGCGATGAACCACGGCCCACTGCCCGTCCGTGAGGAGCAGACCTGTGCCCTCCATAGCCAGAACTGCCGTCGTCCCCTTGGCTATCATCCTCATCAATAATAACCAGATCTGAGGGCATCTCCTTAAACTGGTAAACAAGCCTCTGTCCTTCAACCTTGGCCAGAATACCCCTCTGGTAATAGTACCTGAAAAAGAGCAAGAGGAAGCAGCAGGTCAGGAAAAGCAATTCCTATGGCATGATTGGTCCCTTTGGGTCAAGTGTTTGTAACCATTGGCTCACCTGAGCGCTCTGCCCATGGTTTCGTAGTTCATATCAGGCTTGTTTTTGTGCTTGCCCCACAACTTGGAGACAGCCTTGGAGTCCACCAGCTTAAAAATCCCTTTCTCTCTCTGCGTCCATTTGATGTATTTGGGACAGGTGTTTTTGTCTTGCAGCAAGGCCAGGAGGAACTCCCACAGGTAGATAGTGTTACCTACAAGAATAATGGTATTTTAGATTTCTCTGATGACTCATTAAAAGTTTAGACTTATAAAAAAGCTTAAACAACTTTCATATTTCACATGTAAATCCACAGGTCTTATTTAACCAGCAGAACTGGCAGAGGTGCAATTATTGTATTATTTCTCATAACCTTAATAAATCAATTCCTCTCATGGTAGCCTTACGCTGGGCTGGAAATTAATTAGATGGGCCTGGCACTAGATTATTGTTGTTTGCCATGTGCTTTGGCCAGAAGTGGTTAAAAACAGCAACCCCGGCAGTGCGAGAGCCATAGAGAGAACAGGCTGGCGTGTCAAGGTGATGTACATGTATGCGGCCGGCCTCCTCTCTGAGCTGGGAATGGGGCGCATGCATAAGGGGCCTCTATCAGGACAGCATCGATGTGCCCTCCAGCCTGCTATCACTTTTAGTACCCTCACAAACGCAGCACTTTGAGAGCACCTCATCAATTAAGGAGTCGCAGCACTGCCTCTCTCTGGCAGTAAGAGCGACTCATGATGCATTCAGGAGAGAGAAAAGCGATAGCTTCCAACTTTTTCTCCTTTACTACCGTGCGGTGATCCGAGATCGGGCTTACCTTTGCCCTCTTTGCTCTTCTTCTTAAGCGGGAGAGTTGGATTGGTGATGGGAGAACAGGGCCGCACAGGTCTTGGTTTGCGCACTGCAAGATGATTGCAAGAAAATAGTTACCTCCCAGACCATCAGATCAACTAAATATATGATAACAATTTCAAAAAAAAGAAAAAAAGAAGAAAAGAAAAAAAAGAATCAGATGTATTTGATTGTTTTTTTTAACAGTTGTTCATTCTTTGGTCTCATCTTCAGTTTTTAATATAATGCAGCAAAAAAGAAACAAATCAAAAAAAGTGTACACTGCCTTCTACTGGAGGATTGTGGTACCTTTGGTTTTCCTGACAGTCTTGGAAAGGTTCTTTTGAGGGATCTCATCCATAGAGGAC
The DNA here is from genome assembly GCA_030578275.1 of Meda fulgida. Lineage (NCBI taxonomy): Eukaryota > Metazoa > Chordata > Actinopteri > Cypriniformes > Leuciscidae > Meda > Meda fulgida. The sequence goes on from CM060629.1 coordinate 22,637,588, forward strand.
GTCTCCTCATCCAGGGGACAATCCATGCAGCCGTTTGAGAGCTGCTCTGGACGCAGGGAAATGTAGGTCAGGTCTGATTCCAGCATAGTTCCATATGTGTGAACTACAGAAGGGCAGAGGTCAAGTATTAGAATACTTGTTTGCTTAAACATTTACAGACAGAACTGAAATGAGAAATAGTATCAGTATGTGTGCCAAGTGACTTTAAGAGGTCTTCCCACAATCATTTCTAAAAAATAAAAAAGGACCATGTAAATTGACAGTGAGTCATCACATACTCATGCGTTTCTCATCCAGGATGTTATTGGGAGATTCCATGTTCAGCAGGGCCTCAGCCGCCTCGATGGTCTCCATATTGTCCTCTCCGCCTGAGACAGAAGTCTCTGCTGTGGATAAAACCTTTACATCACTTGACAAACATTAACTTTGGCTTTCACTATTATGGGTTCCACTTAAAAGTACTTGAGAGTAGTTTTCCTGGATGTTTACAGAACAAATAGATAAAGGTGATTTGTCACATTGTCCATTATGGGTTTGATGTTTTTCTATATAGACATATACAAAAGTGTAATACGTTTTTGTTTATTTATTGAGAGTTAAATGACAAAAAATATTGAGGCAATAACTAAATTTATTATTTTCTTAATATAAATAGGAACACACTAAATAGTTCAAAAGTCTGTTGACAGAAAGATTTTTAAAAGAAATTAATACTTTTATTCAGCAAGGATGCATTAAACTGATCAAAAGGGGGCATATATGCTTCAACAGATTTCTATTTCAAATACATACTGTTCTTTTCAACTTTCATCAAAAAATCCTGACAAAATGTATCATGGTTTCCACAAAGATACCTGGATTAAGCAGAACAACTGTTTTCAACATTGATAATAATATTTTTTTTTTTCTTGAGCAGCAAATCAGCATATTACATTGATTTCTGAAGGATCATGTGACACTAAAGACTGGAATAATGACCGCTGAAAATTCAGCTTTGCCATCTCAGGGAAACAATACATTTTAAAATATATTCAAATAGAAAATAGTAATAATATTTTACAATATTACTGTTTTTACTGTATTTTAATTAAATAGATGCAGCCCTGGTGAGCATAAGAGACTTCAAAGACTTTCAAAAACATTTAAAAAAATCATATTGTGGACTGCTTCGGGTGCGAGGAATACTGGGATTTTATTTTTTTTTAAACATGCCATCTATAATTGTGATCACTTATTGGACTCACCAGACAGCCCTACATCTCCCATGATGTTCTCTTCCACCACATCCTGAATGGCGTCCACCATGATGCCATTAGTCACCTCATCCGCCTCGAGTCCAGAGTACACCTGCATGAGGTCGGCAGCGGGCACCTGCTCCACGATCACCGCCGGGAACACTGAAGGGTCGTCCAGCTGTGGGAGAACAAACAGAGAGATAAATGCACCATTGATCTAAAATCAACCACCATGCAGTGCTTTCAGCAGAAAGCCAATAAAGTGCACCACAATTGCTTTAAAACACATACATTTGCCCCTTCCCTGCAGATGAAAGCTTCAAATCCACAATCGTCCAGGTTACTCATACTCACAGAGGCAGAAGTTAATGGCCCATTCATAATGGCTTTAACCTGAGCCGGTTCAGTCACTTGGTTGGACTCTTACTATGTGTCAGTATAACAATAAGACTAGAGACAAGCCTGTGGTATCATGTGATTAAATAATGTAAGCACAAACGTATCATAGTTCCAGTAAGGTTCTTTAGACTTGACCCTGTTTGCTCCCAGGGTAATGAGCTTCATGCCAAAAAACCCATTTCAAGCTTCCTCATTTCCACAGGCATTCCTGAGTGAGGGTGGAGATCACATTGAGGGAAAGAGGAAATGGTTGGTACTGGACTCTAGCCACAAGAGACCATTACCAACCCAACCGTTTTTTGTAAACTATATTTATCATGCTTTAGTTTAGTTATTAAATCACAAATTCAGAAAATCATTTTCAGCTGTGTGTTATATAGTAGACGGCAGACAGCTAGATGGTGCTAGAGCATTTATTTACCTGTCAACCAAAATTTGGATATAATTAATCTTTATTGTTCTTACTGCCAGTTTAATGTTTTGTCTTTCAGTCTTCAGTAATTTAGACTTGTTAATTGATTACATTTTATTTTTTTGTTCATATTTATGTTTATATTTTTGTGTAAATACTTTTATCTTTTGCTTTTATATGAATGTGATATATAAATAAAAATGAGGAAAAAAGATGAATTAATTTCAATGTTACTGATATCATGCATCTGCACTGTTTTAAGCACTAACATGGGTCTCCTAAGTTTTGTTTAGGGCCCTCAGAGGTTTAGGACCGGCATTAATGACAAGTGATTGCTTTTCCACAGGGACTACATTTCAGGATTTATTCTGCCCTTTTTTAAATTCAGGAATACATGAATGCATGTGTCTGTTGTGTCATGTAAGCACTAGGTGGCAGTAGAAGGCAGTTTTGTGCAGTTGTGCAACTGTATGAAGATGATCAAAACAGGAACAACCTAAAAAGACATAGATGTTTTTGCTTGTTCCTGGCCAAAGAAATTAATCACACACACACACACGCACAAACAAACACATTTAACATTAACTGATCAATGTAATACAGTACTGCAGGAATGCTTGAAATATTGTCTCTTTGGAAACAATATTGTGAAACACCATCTTACATCTTCTTTGGCAGGATTTTCTGTTTTTGTTCCATCATGCTTGGACTATTTGCTGTTATTATGGCATTTCCCCCAGAGACTCAATGGGTTTGGCTTTCCAAATCTCAGTTCAAGGCCAGAATAATTCATTCAGTAGTGTATCACAAACTCCAAACTACTATAAACAGATTCAATGGTGAAATCATTTTGAGAATGCATAATAGAATTTAGCTATTGCTAAATTGCACGCTTGAATTTAGCTACTGTTTAATCTGGATATACACTACTGTTCAAAAGTTTGGGGTCTGTAAAAAAAAGTAGGCTACATTCAATTGATCAAAAATACAATGAAACAGAAATATTGTGAAATTTTACAACTTAAAATATTTTTTTGGTATTTACAGGCTGATTTACAGGCTTGACACGGACTGATGGATGGATGTTTTCTATTTTAATTCATATTCCTGTGATGTCACAGCTGAATTTTCAGCAGCATCGTTACTCCAGTTTTCAGAGTCAAATGATCCATAGAAATTATTTTAATATGCTGATTTGGTGCTCTAGAAACATTTCTTATTACCATCAATGTTTAAACCAGTTGTGCTGCTTAATATTTTTGTGGAAACTGATCATTTAATGATCGAAAGAAATTAATAGAAAGTTTAAAAGAACAGCATTTATTTGAAACAGAAACATTTTGCAAGATTTTAATTGTCTTTACTGCAACCTTTGATCAATTTAATGTGTCCTTACTGAACTAAAGTTTTCATTTCTTTAAAAAATAAAATTTCTTACTGACCCCAATTTTTTAAATGTTAGTGTACACCAACTAAATAGTTAGATTTCTGTATGCGTTGTTCATCAAGAGAAGAGTTTGAACAAGGCTAGACTGACACCCGGTGAATCCCATAAGCCATAACTGCTGAGAACGTGGGAAACATTCTGTCAGTCGCTGCCTTGTGTCCTGCCATACTTTGGAACTACAGACATCACATATCAGGATTATGCAAAAAACTTTGGTGATCGGTTTACATAGCCTCTCTCATTCTGCCAAACAGGTAAATGCAAAAAAGCAGAGCATGCCTTGCATTAAATGCTTTTGTCATTAAACCACTTTATGATGTAAATTGAACAGGTCTGTGCTGATAAATACAAGATTTAAATGTTAATTCAGCTTTTTTTGTGTGTAAATTTCTCAATCTTACACGTTAGTAAAAAAAAAAAAAAAAGAGTAAAGCTCAAACAGACTATCATAAACCTCTAACATCCTCTTTTTTTCAGAATTATCAACCACATTTCTAAAAGGGAAGCATCAGATAAAGATCAGTTATTTGAATAGTTGAGTTCTGTGTTCCTTCTGTTTGCATAAACCCGATAACATGCGCCTTGTTCTGCAGTTCCACTCAATTCTGCTTTACCTGATGCCAGTGGTGATGCTAACCCACTGATACAATGCAAGACCCTCACTTGCAATGTTGGAGACAGCTTATTTGATGATTCTCTGTCCACTAACCAGGCGTGATGCCACAGGTTTTCAGTAATAAGCAATTCGTCTGTTGACCGCTAAAGCTGTGTGATGTCACGTCATCCCAGCTATAGGACATGTATAATGTGGCAAAGAGAAGTTATGTAAGCCTGGCTCTGTCATAGAGCAGGTGATTTTTATAGCCTGTTGATGCAAAACAGCTAGAGTGTGTACTAAAATGCTCTGATGCCAAAAAGCATAGCCTTTGCCACACAAGAAACACTAGCAGCCAAACTACAGTGCATTGAAGAAATTCCACTATTAATGATGTCTATGACATGCACTACCATTCAAAATTATTTTATGCTCACCAAGGCTGCATTCATTTGGCCAAAAATACAGTAACATTTTATTTTTATATATTTTAAAATGTAATTTATTCCAGTGATAGCAAAGCTGAATTTTTAGCAGCCATTATTCCAGTCAGCATCACATGATCCTACAGAATTAATTCTAATATGATTTGGTGTTGCGCTGCGTATTTTGTGGAAACCATGATTCATTTCTGTTAAGCATTCATTTATGAACAAAGTTCAAAAGAATAGCACTTATTTGAAATATACACTGCAAAAAATTATATGATCAATAAGTTATGACAATATGCCATTACATTGCTTTAACTCATCAAAATAAGTTAAGCAATTCTTTACTTTTTTATAAGTTATACCAGATTAATTTTTTTAAGTCAGTTTCATGTCATTTAAGTTGAAATTACTAAAACATCCTAGTTGATTGTACTTGTACTAATTTAAGGCAGCAGCTCTCTTCTGAACTTCTGTAACATCCTAAATCTCTTTAATATTACATCTTATCAATTTAATAAGTCCTTGCTGAATAAAAGTATTATTTTCTTTATATATATATATATACGTATCTATACGTATTATGCGCCAAACTTTGAACAGCAATCTAAACTCATTGGCAATATTGTGGGAGCAGGTGCAGTCGAGGACAGAGTCACAGACAAGTGACTTCATTGTGTGCTCAAGTATTAGTGAGATGTTTGATTAATTATAGTTTACTTTGTTATACACAAAATGTTGTCTTTGTTTACTAAACTAAGATAACTGATATGATTCCTATATTTGCTATTATCTTTCACCCAATACATTATGCTTTTAAATAATTGACTTATTTATAATAATTATTAATTATGAATTACTTAAAAATAACTTTAATATAAAATGAACCTTTTATGAATACATTAAATATTAAAATAACTTTAAAATGTATTTTTTACACACTCGAACCTCAAATGATCATTCCACTGTACTGTGGATACTTGCCCAATACTTGCACCCGGCCCCTAAAATGTGATCGGTGATCCCTATTTTTATATCCTAACAAATAAGTAAACTTGCACGCACAAAGCTTATTCTGCAAACCTGACAATGCAAGAAAACCGTTTATACAAGAAATTGTTTTGTTTTGACATCAACAGACATGCACATGAGACATGCACATACTAAATTAAGTCATCAGAACGTTGGTGAAGGTGTTTACATACAGAGTGAAAATGAGGTAGTGGGTAAAAATCTAGTTGTGCCAGTTGTTTTCTGCTTAACACGTTTACAGCACTTAAGAGGTTGTAATATTATATTGTCGGGCTAATTTGTGATTATCAGTGTAAGACTGTGCATGTAAATGCATTAGGTGACTTTGGAGATCTGGATCTAGTAGAGAACTACTGTTGCGTGCTGAAGCTGGAGTCTGACACGGTGCCTTAATATCATTTCACTCCCATTACACAACAACTTGACTTATGGGGGTAACTATTGGCTCTGCAAAGTCCAGCATGGCTAATCATTATGGTCCAGGGAAGCAGCTGGACATATATTTCACAGCACCCATGTGTGGAAAACCCAGCACACACAGTGAGAACAGTCTAAGTTTATCTTGTGCAGTCCCCCAAAAAGCCCCTCTATTGTTAGCAGTGGGAGTCAAAAGATATCTGAGACTATAGGGTGAGCATATTTATGAGGGTGCTGTAATAGAGTGAGGGGACTTATAGGGAGTGACCGAAAAGCCAACGTCATTTAAAAACAATAGTAGATTTCTGGGTGGAACAGGACTCTTATCCCACGCTGCAACAAGTTAGGCAGGTTAGGCCTGAATCTAGATTTCAGTTCTCTTTCAGTCAGTAAGAGAAGAGGCCTGTCACACCTCATCCATTCACATGACTGCACAAACACACGCTTAAGATTAAGATCATGATTCTGGAGTCATCTCAACTCAGAGAAAGTAGACAGAACAAACCAAAACACAACAGTATGACAGCACGCTGCCATCCACACATACAGTGGCCCAAAAAGGATTTGGACACTTCAGCCACATTTAAAACTGTATAAATGTATTACCAAAAAATCCAAGTTGCACTTACATAATGTGGAGCCAAGCCAATTCCTTCCTCAAAATCCTCATTTTACCCTCCTCAAAATCTAATTTGCTGGCTGTTCCTCAAACCTGCTTCAGACCAATGGGTGACGGGGCTTTTACTGTCTATGCATGAATCAAACTTTTAAAATATATTTAAATATAAAAGTTATTTTCCATTGTAATTACATTTTATAAATTTACAGTTTTTACTGTATTTTGATAAAATAAATGCAGCCTTGGTGAGCATGAGAGACTTCTAAAACATAAAAAAAATCTTACAGACCCCAAACTAGTAGTGAAAATTGATGAAAACGAAGACAAAATATCTTGGACATTGTCAAACTTTGTGGAACATGTTTATCCCAGGACACCTGTGTAAACTTGAGGAAAACTAAATTGAAATAACAGAAAAAGTGACTCAGAAATGTTAGTCCTGAGAAAAGCTATAGCAGCATATCTTTGCAGAAGCCACTTGATTTGATATATTGTATCCAATGCAATGAAATTCAAATATTCGTAAAGTGTGACTTAAGTGTCCAAATTTTGGGGGCCACTGTATGCAACATAATTAAGCGTCCTGAATCTGAAATGCTACTTTCATTCTCAACTAGGTATTCGTATAAGAATTCAAACACACTGAGTTCAGACTGACTGGCGATTCGTACATCTCAGTCTTTCCATCTGAACCCTGCCAGCAACCCACACAGTGATCTCCCAACCCTCTCCTTGCACTCTTAATGTTCCACCTTCCTCCCTCCCTTCCCTTCATGCCCAGCATCAAAGGCACAGACCTTTGAAAAACCCTTGTCCCCATTTTAAGACCCTGCCGGTGCAGCTGGATAAACAAAAAGAGTACCTAAATATAGAGAAACCAAGTTTACATGCCTAATAATAAAGATTGCTGATGCCAAAATATTTCAGAAGTTTCAGGTCAACGATGAAGGGCCGATGAGAATATTCTCACACATAAAACAGCAAATGTGGTTGTGATGTACCTGATTGATTTCATCCATCCCATTGCTGGCGAACTCAAAGACAAGCTCACTTGACTGGACCGCAGTGGTCATGGTGTTGTAGGGAGAGAGAGAGAGGGTAGGATACAGGATGACAGGCAGAGGGTTCCTACCCCTCCACGCACTCCCCGGACGCTTTGCTCCACACCACACCCCTCGGCACAGGAAGCACTCTGAGCACTGCTGAGGTAATCTGCTGCTTTCACAAAATGAGAGGCACTGTTAGGTAAAAACAGAGTTCCCTTTTTTGGTCCTGCACGCTGCTGACTTTTTTTTCCTCCAGATGACGGACAGGGTGGCGGAGGACTCAGGGCAACAGTACTGCAGAGGTTTCTCGCTCCAGCTGTGTCTGGGGCATCTAAACCTTCAAGAGAGGAACAAAGAGGAAAAGGAACATTAGGAAACTGCGACTGAGAAAAATGGGCTGTGTCACATTATCAGAGAGAAAGAGGGCTGGGATGGCCAGACGAGTCGGAGACAATACCGCTGGGACTGAGGCGAGAGGCTAATTTTCGGACTCTATGAGTCGTTCGCTCACTGCTGGGGAGACTTTCGGCTCACCAATCCCGTTCTTGGCTCCGAATGCCCAAAGCTGCCTCAAAGACTCTGAGGAAGTCTGGCCGGGCAGAATGAAAAAGGACGAGTGGAAAACATACTCTGCTTTCCAGCAACACATTCATCACTCGCACACTTCATTTTTTTTTTGGCTCTGACTTCTGTTTACCCTCTGAGATCATAACAAGACAACTGTTGCATCACTGTGTCGCCCTGTATTCACTTGGAATCACAATATATATTGGTGTCATATCCGTTATCAGCCAATTATTTAAAATAATATTTAAAAAAAAAATATATATTCAAAGTACTATTTTAAATAATTTGCCAATAACCAACATGGCACAGATAATTTAAATATATTTACAATATTTGTATTATTTAAGATTATTTTAATTATTTTTTTTAAATTATATTTTAAATATTTACTTAAATAAAAAAAAACACTGTTTTTTATTTTTTTATTTATTTAGACAAAATAATACAGAACTTTAATTTATCAGTTATCAACCATACCATGAAAATATTAATAATCGGCTAATAGGTATTGGGTAGAATACTAATTTACAATTCTATATTCTAAATTCTAAATTCACACTATTCTGGTTGAAGCGAGACAGCTGGTCTACTTTCTTTTTGAATGCCTGCTTTAATTCGTCAAGGTTCAGATGTAATAAGTGAACCTCTTCAGTGGCAGTAGGGAGAAAGGGGTGAGGGGCATGGATCACCACAGGATATGAGATCACCCAGCCTGATCAAAGGGGTACTGTAAACAAGGTTGGGTTATCAGAGTAGAAGGGCCTAAACACACCCTCATCCAAAGTCCACACTCACTCCTCACACTGAAGCCAGCTTAACTACAGAAACCCAAAAACACAAGAATCACAGAGCCTATAAGAGAATGAGTACCCTCTTCCCAGCCCTGAGGCGGCGAGAAGGAACAGAAGGGTCTGCAGTCTGGTTAAAGATTAAACGAGTGCTGTGGGGAGAGGAGAGAAGGTTTGGACAAACCACTGAAGGGGGGTGTAAAATGGCAGGCAGCAGAGCGGCCAACCTCTCCTCTGTGGCAGGGTGGGGCTTGTTTGCTTTGAAATGACAGTGTGTGTGTGTGAACAAGTGCATACCAGATTGAATGGTGTCTGGGGGTTGGGGTAGGTGGGGTGGGTGGGTACAAGGGTTTAATGGGGGCAGTTAAAGAGAATAGGAAAGAGAGTTCCGTGTGGGTGTAGGTGGCAGAGAGCTCAAACAAATGTTCTGTTTAGCTCAGTCTCTGCCCAAGACCCCTGTAGCAGCTGGAGTCTCGTCTTCAACATGTGGCCTTGTGCGGCCTTGTCTCTCCAAGAGAGGAACATGATGGTGTATCCCATGACAGAGAGGCCCAATCTATTACTAGCACTAACCAAACTAGGTGGTTGCTACGGTGTTCTGGTAGGTTTCTAGGGGCTTACGTCAAATAAAAAGAGGTCATCCTCAAGTCTCTTTGATGATCTGGTAAAGTATGAGTATATTAAGAGAGATATTTAAATTCTGTATGATACTGATACTAAATTAATAATTATTATTTTCATGTAATGGCCAATAACCAACAAATGGCTCATATTATACTTTTAAACTATTATGTCTAAATAAATCAAACAAATGCTACAAGTGCTACATTATAATGTACAGTATAAAAAAAAATGATATTCTCGATCGGCCCATATATATCTAAGATAGACTGCCGTTCAAAAGATTGGGGTAGGTATGATTTTGTAATGTTTTTGTCTCTTATGGTCACCAAGGCTACATCATGATCCTTCAGAAATCATTCTAATATGCTGCTTTGGTGCTCAAGAAACATTTCATATTATTACCGATACTGAAAACACTTGTTTTGCTTAATATTTTTGCGACAACCGTGACGCATTTTTTTAGGATTCATTCTTTCAAAAGTTTCAAAGAACAGTATTTATTAGAAACAGAAATGTCATTATAAATTTTATAAAACATTATAAATGTCTTTACTGTAACCTTTAATCAATTTAACGTGTCCTTGCTGAATAAAAGTACTCATTTCTTAAAAAAAAAAATCTCAAACTTAAAAAAAAAAATTAAATACTGGCTGATGCATCCCTATATATTGGTTTTCGAAATATGACAAGGGTTCCTACTAACAAACTGCACAATTTGAAGTATCATCCATATCCACAGTATAAACAGTACTAAAAAAAGATAAATCACGACTATACTGATACCAAGCAAATCAAGACCACACAGAGTGGGTCTTGCCTACCTCTGCAGTCTGGGAAAGCACTCGCCCATGAAGTCTCCGTAGTGCGAGCCAAGGGTCAGAAGTCGCCAAACAAGAGCATGACTGAGTTCTGCCTCCTCCTTTACAGACTAGCTCAAAATGGCCTCATGTCATTTTCGGTTCTTCTTTCCAATTCAAAAAGCTCTTCGTATCTCAACCTGCAGCTACGTATGCCACAGCCAAAGCTCGCAGCTTGAAATTCTATTAGACAATCTTACCATGGTATACAACCCTGCTTTGGAGTAATGAAGTAATTCACACCACTTGACGGTGATGTGCTGGCAAATGAAAGCGTGATATGGGATTGATGAGAACATTTCACACAGAGAGATGAGCCTGGTGGGGAGCAAAATCGCGCAAATCTGTGATTGCATGCACCATGCTGCTCTCTGCGCTGATTCCCAGTTGTAAACAACAAGACCTCGTGCCGGGCACATGGTGAGTGATCTACACTACTGTGACGGCAGCCTGTAAACGATACAAGGGGATGCGACAACAGTTGCCTATAGTCCCAACATGTGCACACAAACAAAGGCCTGCTGCACGTCATCCAGAGGCGCCGAGAGGGAGGTAGAGTTACTCAGTACTCTAGACTTCAGTTAGCAAACACTCTCCAGGGTGGGGCTTGCATGGAATCACTCCATGGCTGAGGTCTGCCAAGGATACACACTCAGCAAACAAGGTAAAACTATGAGGTGTACATGAAAAATGCCTGTCCGAGTCCTAATGCAGCAGCTGTTACGAGTCTAGCAAAGCGCCTAGTCTGTGTTGTCAAAACAAGTAAATATGAAGCAAGACGCTGACTAAAATTTTGGACAGAATAACCAGTTTTGAAGGGAGAATGATATATGACCCCCGTACCGTCCTCAGCTGAGTTCAGTGTTGACCATGAAAGGATGTAATTTAAGCCAGCCGAATGACTTAGCCATGAGTCACCCTGACAATGGAATTCAATCAATGAGCAAGCAAATTTAAACACGAATGATCATCTAACATAAGTGAGCGGTTTGATGGGAATGCTTATGGATTCAAGATGTGGTGTGATCGTGAGCTGCCTTATTCTGATGACATCACTAGGATGGATGGAAATGGTTTTGGAGAGGGCGAAGCAATCTCTAGTTACTCTGTGGGGAGTGACATCACAGCAATGGTGATGTCAACACATTTGAGGAAAAACTAGTCTCAAAATAGATTGGGATACTATAGGCTTTTGGAGAGACACTGACTAAGAGAAAGCGAGAGGAAAGTGAAGCTCTTTTCTTACTCGGTCAGGAAGGAGGACTGGCATTCCTGGCATTTCAGAACATGCCAGTCTTGAGCGTTTCAGGAAAAACACACTCCACAATGCTCGCTCCACCAACTAAATGTAACCACTACAAAAACACCTCCAGTGAGCCAGTGAACATATATGTGTCGTGTGAGACATCTGAAGCCTAGTTCTCACTTACTAAAGGGAAGAGAAACCCTGAGGGTGGAATTATGCCAAAAGCAGCCTTTCAATCAATATGGAGGACAAAGCTTCTTTCAACAGGGTCATCTGCTTGACTCAGCAGAACATGGATGTTTTTAGCCTAGTTCCTGTGAGGATGTGATGCTTCAACTCAAGTGAAGTCCTGTAATGCAGTGATAATGAACTTAGGGATTTTACTAAAGTAACTAGCCTACTGCTGCTTTATGTCCAAGTAATACCAATATGTAAACTTCACAGTACACAGCACCAATTTTGAATGATATACAACTGAACAACCTTCTTTTTAAATATTTAATATCAATACTGTTCAAAAGTTTGGGGGCAGTAATATTGTTTTAAAATATGTCTCCTATGCTCACTAAAGCTGCATTTGTAAGGCTGCAAAAATAAAACAAAACAGTAATATTGTGAAATATTACAATTAAAGAAAAACTGTTTTCTATTTTAATATAATTAATTTTCAGCATCATTACTCCAGTCTTGACAATCAGCATAATTTCTCCAGAATTGATTGTCACATGATCCTTCAGAAATCATTCTAATATGCTGATTTGGTGCTCAAGAAACATTTCTTATTGTTATTCATGTTGAAAACAGTTGTGCCTCCTAATAGAACAGCATTTTATTTTAAATATAAATATATTTTGTAACATTATAAATGTCATTGCTGAATAATATAATATTTTTAAAAAAAATAATTGGTAGTTTTAATATAACAAAATACATGATGCAATATGCAATTAAATGATTTATAATAACGAAATGATTTTGAACCAGTGATTTGTGTCTTCTTTTTATCAATATTATTGTTTGAATTATATCAACAATATATGTTAATTAATGAATAGACAGTTAGATTGTTGATATTTTCTAATTTTTTGTCCCACTTGTTGATAATAAGATAAGACAAATCTGACTATGTATACATGTATAGCTCAACAAGATGAGCATTATGATAAAAAAAGCCCATGTGCCTGTTCATGCACTCAGCCGCATTGCTGAGTTACTAAGTTTGCATACATATGGACGAGCATCCGTATATGCACATCTGAAAGCAGCCACATGTCACATGTAAAAATAGCAAAGGTACCATACCGAGTACTGCAGAAAGACTATGTACATTTCTTTTTTAGTGTCAGCACTGGTATTTGATATCCCTACATTGATGAGAAAGGCTGTCTTTCTCTTCTTCTAAAAGTGATGTGAAAGTATCAGCATCACACACCCCTTTTGTTGGTCACAGAAGTGGAGAAGAGTGTATTATACATCAGGGAGAAAGGTCAAGGGCCTGTGAGGCGAATGTTTGCTAATTCAACAGAACAAGAGAGATGGCAATTAATGAGACGAGCATACAAGCAACTCCCATGGCCACATCAGCCTACAACAACACGGCACAGAAGTCGACAATTCACAGTGTTTCCAATACAGACCCAAAAGTGTTTTGAAGATAAAAGCATAAAACCAGGTAAGATTTTTACTAAAAACTTTCCTTTTTTCACAAAGCAATCTTTGTGAGGGAAAGGGAATGAAAAAAAAAAAAGCGGAGAGAGAGACAAACACGTTGCTTCGAGGACCGCCACTTCTGCCATGCTAAAACCGAAAGAGAGAAGAAAAGCTTTACCTTCTGCTAGCTTTGCAGGGGATGAAGCAAATTTAATCTAATCTTTCAAGTCTTGTACTTTTCCACTCCCCCTCAAGGTGCTAGAAAAAGTCAAAGGCCCCACACCCACCTAGACAGAAGCTGTTATCTTTGAGCCTGGAGCTCAGCTCTCCAAACATTAAAGGCTGAGGAGGAGAGACTGAGGCCAGGTGAAGGCAACATCCCTGCCACTAAACTCAGTAGGGTCTAAAGACACTTGGTTAACATCAGTTGTGTTGATCTCTCCCAGATGAAAATTTGTTTTGAGGAGATGAGAGAGCATCCCCCCATTCATGAATTTCCAAAAAATTTTAAGATGATTCAAATTGCATTTTATGAAAATGTCAGCCAACCACTTTTTGTTCAGTTTACCTGGTACTAGAAGTTAAAAAAATGGATGGTTTACTACCTAAATTTATACAACCTAAACTATGAAATGAGTTTCCAGTTGGTCAAACTTTAAGCCATGGTAAAGGAACCCTAAACTAAACACATTTAAATGCAAAAGGAAAAATAACAGCCACAACTGACCTGTGAATCATGCAGTGACAGGAAATGCATCACTGAGCAGTCGGTTTCTGCTACTTCCTGACTGTTAGACCACAAACAAGCGAACACTTCTCTCTCATTTTGAGAGTGGAAACCTCTTCCCCTTCCTCTTAGATTCCGTATTTCTCACTTTTTTGTGTTTTCGACATGTTTAACTGCAATATATTTATATTTAGTTGGTAACCACTATTGGAATAAAACATTATGCTTTAACAATAACAGTAGGCACGCGGTCTACTCATCAATTCACATTTGTTGAAATGTTTTTTTTGTTGTTGTTTTTTATTAAAAAAAGGGTCCCTACTTTTACACTGAACCCCTGTCTTCATCACCGTCAGATCATGCCACCCTTCAGCAGTTTGTTTCTGAGAAGAACAAAACAAGTCTGGTTCTCTGAATTCTAAAAAAAACACATCTTCAGACACCTTCAAAAAGCTTCACTTAGGGCCTAACTCAGATATCATCCCAATGATCTGATACCACCACACGCACAATCAAACAATGTATTATCAACTAAAACCGTCAAGACCAAGCTCACAAACACAGATCTCATGATTTAAAAATACATATTTTCAATTAGAAACCAACTGTTTAATAGACTCAATTCCATGTAGCATAGGTGTCACAGACTGAGGTTACTGAGAAAACAACATGAGGAACAGAACTTGGTGCACCCTTACTCACTTCCTCTCTCACATCTCTTACTCTCAGTCTCAGGGTTCATCTGCGACTAATCGCAATTTCCTCTACGTGGATGTAGTATCGTCAGGCATTGGTACAGATGCTGATGGGCTAGAGAAGTGCTGATGTTTAAAAATGTAAGCAGATTATATCTTACCAGCAGCGAGCTGAACCTAACTGATGGACTTCTTAAAAGGCACATGGTGTGTGCTACACAATGTTAAAAATGTTCTTCCCCATGATCTGTTTCTACTATGTGGCAACAGGCCGCACACCACAGATAGGAAGACATGTCAGACTTGTGAAAACAGGACAGGAAATTGCCACAGGGGCTAAAAAAGACAAAAGTTCTTGTTGTACTTCAAACTTTGAGGCCCAAAAGGTAACATTTATCCTACAACTGCTACTGTCGTATTTGCAAAATGGCATAGTGGCATTAGAATTATATTAGGGATGTGCTGGTATTAAAATTCAAATTTTAAAATTTGCTACATTAATACAGATAAATAAAAAATCCAATATCAGCTGTACAATCATTACATACTAAGGATCTGAATTGTTATTTTACCATAAGATATCATTTTCCCTATGTATTGATTGCATGTATTGTAACTATACAACTGTTACATTTTGACATGCTGCTTGAAGAACCTTCCAGCATCTAATTGTAGGAATCTTTTGAACTGCATTCTGCGCTGTTTCCAGCGGCATAAGAAATGTGAAAAACATTTCAGATATTTCAGTACAAAGACTAAATGTTTTAGCTTCTATGCAAGAACAATTCAGAGAATGACAAGACTGGAGAAACTCAGGGCTTTCAGCCTGATATACTGCCTTAAAACTCCTAAGCCAAGTGTTTGCACCTCCCTCTCACTCACAATCATCTGACCATGTTTAGAATCTGTAATCTATGACACACTGTGAGACACTTGCATTGTTTTAATCTGTTTATGAATAAAAAAATATCTAGAACATCCATCTCACACTTGAGTAAATAAAATTCAGCTAACTAACTTAACTAACTAACTAACTAATTGAATTCAACGCCTCTTTGGTTCTACCATGGAACCTGGTAGAAATCAAGGCGTTTAGGGACGCTATAGCTGTCCTGGAGCAGTATTTAACATGCTTTCGTCGATGGCGACATATGTACTGTTGTGAAATAGCGCCACCCCCGCCATCTTGACTCACCCATCCCCGATGTGTTTACACTCATACCAATACCAACATGTCACAGCATATGTCTGCACAAGGAGGGAAAAATGCACCCTGAATACAGCAGAAAAACATGTCTGCCTTGCACTTCCATGCTACAAAATAAAATTCTAATTCTAAAGAGCCAGTGATGACACTGCTCGCATTCTACAGTTGATAAGACCATAGACATCACAGGGTTTTTGCTAGCCATAAAGCAGTAAAATTAAAAAAAAAGTTCAAAGTTTCCTTGTGAAAAAAAAGCATGCATGAGAATCACAACTCTTCCCTGAAATCAGCTAAAAATCTGCAAGCTGAGGGTAGCCTAGAACGAAACTAAAGCTGGCTGTTAAATGCAAAGAGCATTCCAAACAGGTCTGGACATAAACTTCATGAGATGTCCACATGGGCAAAAGCTGCACTTGTAGGCACAGTCTCCTAACTGAATCATTGTTGTCATTGTCATTGTTCTAGACCATTCAAAATATTTTGAAATGTAAAAAGTACCTTCATCCAAATCTATCTAAACCGAACCTGGGTATTGCAATGTAGATATTTTGTCATTTTTTGACAGACAGACAGACAGACAGACAAAGACAGATAGAAAACAACAAGTAAATAAATTCCCACCTAATAACAGTCTTCATTCTCCTGACTATACCTAAATTAGAAAGTAATTGGAGCAACCCATATCTGTCTTTGTATTTATCTAGTCCAGCAGACATTGATAAAACCTTTATGCTCTAAAACTAAGTCATACACTCCTTGCTGCGAGGCTGGCACTCCTCGATTATAATGCATCATAAAATACTTTATAGCTGACACAATTGGCCCAAAATAACTGACATTCATGCCATTTATCATAAGTTATGTAAGGTTTGCCTTTGGCCCTGTAGAGCTACAGGGGCCGTGTGCAATATGTGTTGTAGTTCTCTTCTAGTCACGTCATGCGGTCTTGACTATGACAATATGGAAGAGATGAAAGGAGGTCACTTACATTTCCATAATGTGATTACATATCAGTTACATGGTATACATCTGCAGACTAAGTAAAAAAAAAAAAAGTCTATCTTTATTCAGTAATAAGCACGCTAAGATAGGACTGGTACTGGGACCGACTCTTCATTATGAAGTGAGACCCGGAATAATCAGGGATGAAATTAAACGCATAATCCAACCAGCCACTTCATGTTTAACTCCAAAATAGCACAGGTTTATTAAACTACAAAACATACTATAAGCTCTTACCAACATTTTGTGGTATTGTCCTTGAGTCCATTCCCTCTGAATGTGGTGATATTATTATGTGAAAGGCTGATGAGTCCACAGTACTGAAAGTGATATGTTTAGACAGCTTTCAGATCCATCCTGGTTAATAAAACCCCATGGGAAGGGTGTAGAGGAAGACCTTTCTTTTTAACAACTCCTAACTGCAGCCTAATTGCATAATTATACAATTATTACCCATGAACCAACTCTGCAGCTACTGTTGCAAAAGACACATTTTCAGGTGCTGAACCAGAATAACATTATGAAATCTAGTATGTGTATCAATCATTTTAATTAATTACACAGAAGGCATATACTCTTGATACGAGTCATTTACTGCTGGAAAATGTTTGAATGAGCTGATGTGAATGTTGGCCCGGGCATCACCTGCGTAACCTGTGGAGAAAAACAGCACAAAGCAAACACCACCGCAATAAAACACACCACTATAAAATAACGCTCCCCTTCCCCCATTCATCCATTTAAATCTCTCAATACAAGAGACGAGAGAGGACAAGAGTAAAGAAGAACAGCTCTAATGACTTTCAGAGATCAGTTATGGGAGAGAGATTACACATTGCCATTTTGTTGTCGTTGTTTGTCGGTTCATGAGGAGGCGGTATGCAGATGCTGGTGGTAGGTTTTTATTTGGGTCAATATTTGAGAAGCAACGCTGGCCTTTGTAGTGCCATCGTTTGCACATGATAGCAACGAGATGAGAAAAGCCAACAATAATATGAAATGCCGTAAATGAGGGAGCTTAAAAAGAAGTAGTTATCATCTCAAATCTACTTATACAGATAGTGACAATATCCTGAAGAGAGGCGAGAACTACAAAACAAACAAATGAGTGAAATAAAGTTGGTAAAAACACAGTTATCCATCAAATCAGCAGAATCTGATAGTAAAGTATCTGGGCTCACTTCAAGGTACCAATAACAAGGCGCTAATTTGTGTGTATGCAATAGACAGAATATCTCTTGAGGATTGTTAACACTAAATGAGACTCACAATGAAAATGTAAACAAGGAGTGGCTGTTGCTAAGAAACCGACAGTGAGATGACCTATAGCATGTTGAGTGATATGACACAGATACAATGGGTAAAAATAAAGCAACCAAGATAGGATGATAATATAGTCAAACAACATGTTATGTTTTTGAATATATATATATATATATATATACATACACATACATATAAATACACACACACACACACACATATATATATATTCGTATACAGATATACAGTCTGCTGAAGATCTAATTTAAGGATATTGATTAGTGTTGTTGATAGCACATCAAATAATCTCTCTTGTAATGTCTTGTAATTTTAATTCATTTTCAGTTATTTTACCACATATATAACTATTATAACTTATAATATATTATAACTATAATTTAAAAGACTTCTGCCAGAGATTGACATCTCATCCATTATTTGGAATATCACTCCAAATATGTTTGCAACGCAAGTGACAGTAACCAATGAACAGAGATGTTTTTTTAAGCAATTAGGGTTGATATGTGGCCTGAACTTAAACCAACTGGTATCCTCATACCATAACTACTGTGAAATGGCAAAGATCCTCTCAATTTAACTAATAAATATATAGAGCTTTTCTGACAATACAAAACTTAATTTATTTTATAGTTTTAAGTTTGAACACTGATAATACTTTTTTCAAAGGCACTACTTGATGAATATACAAAACATTTAAAGTAGATCTGCACGATTCTGAATAAATTGAGAATCACGATTTTCTTTTCTTTTTTCAAACAGAGATCACAAATCTCCCACCACTCTGAACAGACAACTACAACAGAGGTTCTGACAAAATATAAACTTCTGCCATCTATTTAAAAATGTTTAATTAATTACAATGAATATTTAAAAAAAATGTTTTGAATTAATGATCCAATGACTCAATAATAAAGACTTCACTTGTTTCATAACAAGGATAAATGGATAAAACAGCGTTTTTGAATGAATCTCTTGATTTAATGACAAATACAATTTTTAACAGTCACTTGTCATCACCTGGTGGGTGGCATAACAAAATCGTTATTTTAAGCACCATGTTAAGTGGATTTGGTCTATTTTGATCGCTATCTTAGACATCAGTGTATCTGTCTGTACTTCTGTTTGTGATAATTAAAATTTTCACTATTAAAATGCCACCAGGTGATGACAAGTGACTGTTAAAAATTGTATTTGTCATTAAATCAAGAGATTCATTCAAAAATGCTGTAAACACACTTTTTAGAGGTGGGGGCAGTAAATTACAACCACCTCCGGTCTGTAGAGTTTCCATGGGTCTCCAGGGTTCTGGGATTTTAATTTTCCACAGCTAAAATGTGATACTACTGCAAACACCTTGAAACCACACTCAGCATTATTATCAACACATATCCATTATTTTAAAGGATTATTTTAGTTAGCTCCCATATGTTGTGATGTAACTGTAGAATTTGTGAGTAAACCTTCCTCCGGATGTAATATGTTGCTATATTAACCGAGGGTGCTATGTTCTTAAACTGGACACATTTGGATCTATTAAACATACAATTATACTGCACCACCAGCTTCCACAAACCCTTAACCAATAAAATATCGGTAACACTTTACAATAAGGTTCATTAGTTAGTTACCTTAACTACCTTAGCTAACATGAACCAAGAATGAACAATACTTCAGCATTTATTAATCACTGTTCATTTCAACATTTACTAATACGTTATTAAAATCAAAGGTTGTATTTGTTAACATTAGTTAATGCGCTGTGAACCAACTAACATTAACAAACAATGAACAGCTGTATTTTTATTAACTAACATTAACAAAGAATAATAAATACTGTAACAAATGTATAGATCATTGTTAGTTCATATTAGTTAATACATTAACTAATGTTAACTAATGAACCTTACTGTAAAGTGTTACCAAAATATCAAATGTCATTTAAAGGGATGGATAAAATTGTCATCATTTACTCACCCTCAAGTTTTTCCAAACCTGCATGACTTTATTTCTTCTGTTGAACACAAAAGAAGAATATTTTAAAGAATGTTGGTAATCAAACAAAGTCAATGGTTACCGTCAACTGTTTTGTCACCAACAATCTTTAAAATATCTTCTTTTGTGCTCAACAGAAGTTTGAAATTCATATAGGATTGGAACAACTTGAGAGTGAGTAAATGAGTACAAATTTTTCATTTTTGGGTGAACTATCCAAAGGTTGTCTCTATACAGGTATAAAAGAACATCAAAAGAGGCTGAAGTAAAATAAAAAAAAAACATTAATATAATCATTCCTCTTCTACTACAAACACATTTAGTTAGAATCTACAAATATTCTCCTTTAAATACACTCTAAATTGGAAGCTAAAATGCACAGCATAAGGACCTAAAATGTAACAAAGTTTTTAACAAAGCTTTACTTGGACATTTCCAACAGCGAGCATTTTTATTTAGCATCATTCACCGAAGATACGATGATGTACATGCAAACCCTAGCTCACATTAAAACCATCCTCATTTTAAAACTCAGTAAAAACTCACATTAAACCATCAGAAACTAACAAATTTTCATTAGCATGTCTTTTTAGGGCTGTGACTTGTGGTTTAATGTTCTGTTAAACACAACCGCCCACAACTTGTTCAAAGCCTGCGTGCGTTTCTCTAAAATGGTAGATACTTGCTTAGCTGCTCACCACACGTGTTGCTTTAGAGCTTGCGAAATGGTCACTTCTATTCACAACTTTCAAACTGTGAAGCTTTTTGTTTTCAGAGTCTTTGTGAGCCTGCATTACATGTAATTGCATTTCAAGGCTGGTATCTGCCCTGAGCTGTTCCTATGAAAAGCAATGCATTGTCATGACGATAACCAGTCACATGTCCGTGTATTCGATGTTTACCAGGCAGACTAGAATATTAGACACAGGGGCTGCCCCTGCACTGTAGTCATGGAAGGTAACCACTAGTCCTCATCTGGTTCATCTCTTAAGTACTTGTTAGCAATACACACATTCATCTGTGTGCATCTAAAGCTCTAGATGAAAACAGCTATTCAAACTCTATGTCTGGGCCGAAGCATCCACGAAACTGGTACACAACCCTAAACTGGTGTCAGCAGCAGTAAACCTTTTAATTGCACGGTGCAAATGGGAATATGTCATCCGTTGCTTTGAGTCTGGAATGGCGCAATGCTGACAGCGTTCCTCCTAAATGAGAATGCCAGGCGACTGACTGGACTGGAAGAGTGGCAGTAGAGCAGGATACAAAGAGACAGAGGCCTTTCTATCAAAAGAGGAACTTGCAACTGTTTTGACAAAAGATAGGCGCTCTGGAAAACAGGGTTTGCAATGCACTGTTTCATAAGACTGATTTCAATACAGCCTTTGAATGTGTTTTTTGGGGGGGTATGGTTGTTTGGTTGTTTTTTTAGCACTTTGTCATGAGAAGCTTGGCAATGTGATGTTTTTGTGACTAATTTAGTGAATACACTAAATAAAAAAGACTAAGTAGTGTGGTTTACATGGGAAGTGGTCTGACATTGAACATGTGATATCATCTAGCTCATCTCTGGTGAGATACAACAATGTTAATGTGGAATGTGATATTCAATTTCTGACGCTCAATGACATAAAAGCATAAAAAGACACGTTCGATTATCAAAAAACACATTTAGTCTTTCTAAAGTTGTGGTCACATTTACAAAATTTCACAGGCAAAAAATATCCATTGTCTATTATAATTAGAGTAGCGATGTATGAAGCACAGCTAACACTGAAATCACTTTCAAACCAAGCAGTTTTCTGATGGTAAACAAGATGAATGCATGTGGGTAAAACTTTCAACCTCACACAAAATTCCCGATAGCTTGGATTCTTATTGATATTAACAGAACATTTGCAGATCAACAGAAAATGTGACCACAAAATGTCAACCAAAACTGCAACACAGTTGATTCTCTTAGCTGCTACGTGGATCTGGAAGTTGACTTACAGTTTCTGTAGAAATGCCTTCTTAACCAATTAATGTTCTTTTTCTTACTATTGAGGCATACTATTTGGTTGGATTTTTTGACCATAATTACTCAAAAGCAAAGAAAAACCTGGTATACCACATGATAACCTATGCCCTGGGGAACAGGATGTAAATGAACATTTTCAACTCCAGAACAACATAAAGAGCCATTCAGTGTGTAGTTTCAGTGGAACATCACCCACCAAAGCATGAGATAAAACCAAAACGGGTGTAGCAGGTGGGTGGGAGTAGTCAACTTCTTCAACAAAAGGGCATTTCCAAGAAGAAATTGCGGGCCACTCTTCCTTATGATGCCGAGGACATATGTTTATCTGGGTTATCTTGGACAAAAAAAATCACATTATCTCTAGTTGTTTGTATGGATTAAATATAAAATAATTGATCTGGTCTACAAATTCCCTAATTTTATTCAAGTTGACACTGAATAAGTTATTATGTAATAGTCTGTGATAGTGAATATTCTACCAGTATATCTGGTACCTGAGAACTTAGGCATGCCAGTCTGAGCTTGTTTTAGGAATCAGAAAGTTTCGACACTGAGAATGTGTGTTGCTCAATGGAAATGGGGAGAGCAGTATGAAAATGTGATGCAAATCTCCACAAGCAATCAACAACATATCAACAAAGGAATGACTGCCTGGACTTTTTCAGCAGAACACTACTGAACACTGAACACTACTGAAAATTAAAAGATACCCAACTGTGACACAATTGTTATCTCATATGGTGAACTCACTTAACTTTTAACTTATAAATAGTTTGGGGTTTTTTGCAAACTGGTGTCATGGTCACATTAGATATATTTAAATTGTAGTCAGTTTCAACTTTTCTAAACATTTCTTAGAATATTACGTCAACTAGCTCAATGACAATGACTGAACTAACTTCAAAAGCTAAGATTAAGATCTTTCTAAAGGCTTTATGCTCAATGACAGCAATTCTTAAACATTGTAAAAAAAAAAAAAAGATAAAAAGATGTCCTCAAAATCTCTAATTAGCTACCAAACTGGTTCCTCAGTCTACAATTCCAAAAACTCAATCAAAGCTGTAGGAATGACAAAGCACATGACAAAGTACAATTTCGAAGAACTGAAATACTAACAAACCGTAGTCTCCAATATAAGCCTCAACAACATCTCTCATACCATCCACACTAGGGCTGCACGATATATCGAAATATCGAAACAGAAAACATACCGCAATATGCATGATTTTTAATACCCCAAAAGATTACAAAAAGTCCACGTTTTAGGTTGATGCAGAGAGTAGACTGGACACATGACTGTTACATACTTGTGAGATGTTATTAGGCGCAATAAGCGAAGTATTCACACACACAGAAAGCAGCCTTTCAACCGGCAGACTAAAAAACAACCCATGACAACAGTGAAAAAGTAGCCAAATTCCACGGGGAACACCGTGAACTTAGCAACACTGCTACTTCGGTCTGTGTGGTTAATGTTATCAAACAAAAAAGACAGAGAAAAATCACACACTGCTCTTCACTGAATAAATTTTGTTGCTTTAATAAGAATCAGAATATATTTAATTCATACAGTGAAGACTAAGCTGCGTTTTATTTTTACAGCCTTAAACCCCTTGGTTTACACTAATATTAAAATAACACTTGCTTTTTATGTAATGCTACAGTAAAACACTGCTGTTCACTTTTAGAAGCTGTAGAGATACTTTCTCACAAAAAGAATGTGAAACATGCATGTTGGTTCTATCATTTTCAGTTTTTAAATAAATTTAACAACTGTAATTCATTTTACACAAATAATTATCATATTGCATATTGAATATCACATTATTAGTAATCACAGATCAAATTTTTCTTCAATATCTTCAATATCAAGACCTAATCCACGCCACACAATGCTGTGACAGGAAGAGGACAAATATTCTCTCTCAGGCCCAACCCTCTTCTGCTCTCCATGCTAGACCAGCTAGAGCAGTTTGGTCCACCCCTCCTGCTCAGCAGGACCTAATGATCCAATTACAGGCAGGGACTTGTTGACACTGTTTTATGTGAAGAGCCAACCTGACACTACCGGCCTCGCTGCCAACTGTGACAGAAACTCAGACCTGAAGAGAAGCCCCAAACAAAGCAATTCACAGAAAAGAGGCCTGTGTTTGACTACTGGCCAACTCCAGGTGCCTTGGCTCATTTACAATACAAATCAGGGACAGCCGGGTGGGGGGCATAATAGTTTCAGTGGTGTTGGTATCTCCCGCCTAACAGGGGGTCTGACAAGATAACAGAGCCATTAAAGTAAAATCTGATATTGCCCTGAACACCTGAGGTCATATGACATAGGGTGTGTTGGATGGGGGAAAATTCCCTAGAAGTCCAAATTTTTTGACCTCCACCAAACTGCTTTCATATTTGAATCTGACAGAAGTGAATCAAATGTATTGTTTTGTAATATTTTACATTAACAATATTGCATATAAGAAGCTCAATATGATATTAGTTAAATATCCATTAAAGACTTCAAAAATGTAATTACGAATTTTACCGAAACATGAATTAAAAGGTACAAGCAATGACATTAGCATAAAGCTGCTGCCCATGTGACTGTCAGTAACTTAATTTGCTAAAAAAACTCTTTAAACATCACTCTTGGCCACATGCTTGAATATAATCATGTAAAAAAAATTACTGTTTTCTCTAGCAGACTGATTACCCTGCTACTTACAAGCTAGTCTCAGCACATACCATGGAGATGATGACATGAGTTACTATAGTAAAGTATGGTGTCAGGCATAATTACACGTGGTGAACTCAGGCAAAATGACGTTCTACTAGGGTTATATATCATAAAAAGAGAAAGAGCAAAAAAGAGGTGCTCGGGTACAATGACTAGATTTGTTTGTCACTCTCCTCTCTCCTGAGTTACTGTGGTTTCTTAGCACAACAGGAAGAGCAACATTCAGAACAGGTTTCATGGCAATGATGAGGCCTGATAAGCCAGTCCAAAATCAAACTGAAATCTACAAGCCCACGTAATGGAATCAATGACACACTACAACAGCAAAAGCATCACTTACGTGAACAAAAGGTACATTGGCAAACTGTGCAAAGTTGGCAGCTTTGTAAGCATATAGCTAAAACAGGCAAAGATGTACTTGAAAAGTTTATTTTGACACTGCAACCCACTCTAACCGTCGTATGGGCTTGGTCAACAGGCTTACAAAACACGATTGCCTACCTCACACTCGGTACCCATATAAGGCAATGATACTTTGCAAAACATGTGACTATAAACTTGTAAATACCGCACACTATATCACAAATACATTTCCTTAGATTTTTACAAATGCAAAATGGTCATGTAGGGAAAATGGTACCAAACACACGTTTTTACACACGTCTGCGGCAATTTATAATAAAATTGTCAATCATTCAACCAATAGTTGATCATTAAATGTAGACTAAACGCACAGATTATTGATTGCTTAGCTGCATCGTAATAAAAATGTTTAAATGTTGACCTAAAATCAGAAAATGTAACTTCAGAAACACAATATATATTGCATATACAGGTACATGGAAAAAAGATGAATAATGCTTACAAAGTGAAGAATGCAGACAACAGATACTTGGCGGTAACCGATATACAACAGCATAATATTACGTCATAAAGATATAAAATGGTCACTAACCTTATACGTTCAGGGGTTTCATGTCAAACTCCATGTTTATGGAGTTAAACATACATGAAAATGTTGGAGAAAAATACTCAGATAAAAAATGTATTATTTTTTTTAAAAAGAGAGAGATTATGTTGACAGAGGTAAAAAAAATAATAATAATCCAAGGGTGTGTCTAAAGCGAATCGAATGGCATGTTCAAGGTGTTGAACACTGACCTGCCCTCTGCCTCTCCCACTCACTTCAGTGGTAGAGAGAACGAAAATGAGAACATTGTAGGGGAGGGCAATGCTTGCGCGTTGAAATCTTTAAAATAGAGAAGTACTGCAAAGAAAAGCTCTCTCTCACTGTGACTCATCCCCCTGAGTAACCACTGACAGACAGGCTGTAAAACAGAACTTCTGCTTGGAACCAATCAGATGCAAGGGCAGAGCTAATATGCAAATTACTTCAGGTAAGCTCAGGCTGTGGTTTGGATTGGATGGGGAGGGCAGTGGGGGAGGGGGAACCTGGACAAAGTAACAACCAGACTACACCTTGAGCTATGCGAGACGGGTAGCACAAGACTGGGTAAGAGTGTAAAGGTTTTCATCAACTCGATGTAGACGTGGCAGGAGTAAAGCAGGCACGGCGATTTCTACCCAGATGAAATGCCTATTAAAATTAGATGTTTCAAGGAGAGCGCAAGCCAAAATGTATATCAACTGACTAGATCTCTCTGTAGTTCTTGTTTTGAGTGCTGCCAGAAGTTTTATTTGAGAAGGTGAAATGGGAGTGGCCCTGCAGGTCATATGACACTTCATAAAGCAGGCCCCACCAGGCGTTCGCCGTTGAAAAGAAAAGCCAAAATAAACACTTTTAATTAATCAGAGGGCCTACCACTTCGTTTCTGCGTCACTACGTTCTTCCAACCAAAGGGAAAGAACAGAATTGTGACTGCTGCTTGCTTCGGCTATATTCCAATATTTCAACATTAAAGGGATAGTTCACCCAAAAATGCAAATTCTGTCATCATTTACTCACCCTCAATGTTGTTCCAACTGTTTTTGCCCACAATAAAACTCAATGGGGTCTAAAACAGCATTGGATTGGAATAAATAACTGAGGCATTTTTCAAAATATTGAAAAATATTGGACAGAAAAGTCTTACAGGTTTGGGACGACATGAGGGTGAATCATCGGTGCCAAACACCATATAGAATTGACCAATATATCAAATTCATGTCAATATGCCCATTCTGCCATTAGGTTTCTTCACTCTCTCTTTGTGCATATGCAGCCATAGCCTTTGTCGAGCATTTTTATCTGAGACAATCCAGCTGACAAACAGGAAGCCAGGGTCTGTGGCGTGGCATGGCATGGCTCAGTGAAAAGCGCTGAAACGCAGTGGGGTTTTGTCAACGCACCATTTAGATTAGCTCAGGTAAATGAGACAGTGAATGCAAAGAGACAAATAGTAATTTAATTGACATTTTGCCAACTACAGCAGCGGTTAAGTTAGGGCTTACCGACAACTACTTGTCTCTTTCTGAGAAAATCTTAACTGTACCGATGAACTAACTGTTGGGGAGTAAAAAAAAAAAAAAAAAAAAAAAAAAAAAACAGTCAGGCCTCTTGGGTAACCTTCAGTCTCATGGGTGTGTTGTCAACTTGCTTAAGAAATGAAGCCAGTACATTATATATTGCATACCTACTGTCCTTTACAGATAAAAGAGGATTACAAGGAAGCAAAAAAAGGCAAGAAACGGGAGAAAAATAAATACCATGGCTTAGATTGCTGGGTGGCCTATTATGTTCAATTCAGCATCAAACATGTGATGGAAAATGTGTAAACACGTGGCGAGCACCTGTCCCTCTGTGCCAACAATGATATATAAACCGTATGTGACATCAAGTGGGACACATCAAACAAGTCCAACAGGCTACACATCACTGCAATAAATGTACAAAGAGATTACATTTGCATACAATATTAGTGTTTTTAATTATGTGATTAATTAATCAAATGTAACATAAAAAGTTGTGTTTATATAATATATGAGTATATATTATATTTATATATATTATTTATATATATACATATATTATATAAACAAACTTTTATAATAGATGTGATTAATCACGATTTATCGATTTGACAGCACTAAATATAATATATAATATAATATAAGTGTATTTGTGTACAAATAAGACCTTGGATTGATTACGCAGTGCAGTGCGAGTAATTTACTTCAAATCACATTACAAGTAAATAGCAAAAGAAATTAATGAAGAAGAAAAAAAACTTTGTCTGTATATGCTCTACAGAAAGTGTTGGGAGAATTCAATTGCCCTCACAGCAACCAGACCATGATCACATGCCTCTGCTGACAAAGTTCAAAGACACACCTTTCCTATACAGCCTAAAAATAAAAACCAGCCCACTCGCCTTTACTAGCACTGCATGACTGAATCCAAGCTAAACACAGCCGAGCCACAAGAAGGCCTCATTTTCTGCTGTGTGCCTGTTTTAAAACGTAGATGGCACACTTTGGTTTTGCTCATATCCGGAGTGGATCTTTTTTCTGTTACCTCCTATAAATTTTCTTCAAATGAATTGCTGACATAAAATTCAACTGTGGCTTGAGTACTCTTAGGAATGCTAATGTACACTCATTCCTAGGTTAAAGTTAATCTAATCAACTGACATGTGTTGTCTTGATATAAAACCTTTGCCGTTTGTAAGGAAAACATCAAGTAAAATGTAAATGTATCATTTTCAGTGATAAAACAGAACTCCATTGTGCCCCTTATAATATTACTTACATCACTGTAAGATGTAAAATAGTGGCATAAGAGGCAGGTCCAAAAATAGGCATAGCCCTGAGATAATCGACAAAGACAAAGCACTTCTCAGGGCTGGTCGTGTTGTTTGTGAGAAACTGAGGTCAGGTGGTGACTGCTTCAAGAGGCTTTGTGCACAAGGAAAAGCCCTCCCTCCGTACCATCCTGGTTAAGAGCAGTCCTCAAAGGACCAAGGGTCAAGAGAAAAGGGCAGTGGAGCATTCTAATTAAATCCAGACAGAAAGAACATTAAGTCATTCCATGAGGAAGATGCTGAAGTCTTGTAACAACTATGGTTTTAAATGGAGATAAACATACTATGTGCATGAAAAACAAGGTTTTGCTGGGAAATTAGCCTTACCTACAATTTTCACTACAAACATGCCCTTCTACAGTCCTTGGTGACCAGAATTCAGTTCATTGTGTGCTTCCATACACTGACAGAATAAAGGTTAATTGAATGCCACACCACAGTCCACAGGATTCCAAGATAGAAGCCTTTGTAAATATAATTGTGGACCAAAATATTACATCTGGTCAACCTTGAGTAATCCACTCAGCTAAGAATGACAAGAAATGTGGAATTATGAATAGATACAACATTCCATGACTTCAGAAAGAAATGAGTGGATGTGAAGCGGGACAGGGGGAGTTTCAAGGAAATTCCGTTACTGCACTAAGATGCTGAGTCATTCCTTCCATGTGATAAAGTGTACATGACTCTAACAGGTAAATAAAGATACTCCCACTGAAGAAAAAAAAAAAAGAACCCTCCAGCAATTTAGACTTCCATTACAAGTTTTATACATTAACCTTCAGCTCCACAGACTCAAGATCTGTTATCAATGTAACTTAGCAAATTGCTAACTACTGGTTAAGTAATACGGGAAACATAATAGGCGGAAAGCAAGATCATCGTCATTTAAACAAAAACAATTGTTTTTAGAATGTTTAGTTTTAGAACAATTTAGAATTCTGAATAGTAAGAACAATTTGAAAGTTAAAATTAAAAATGATGT
Organism: Meda fulgida; assembly: GCA_030578275.1. NCBI lineage: Eukaryota > Metazoa > Chordata > Actinopteri > Cypriniformes > Leuciscidae > Meda > Meda fulgida. The sequence goes on from CM060629.1 coordinate 22,667,390, forward strand.
AATTATTTACTCACATTCAAGTTGTTCAGAAAAAAAACCTGACTTTCTTTCATCTGTGGAATATGCATTTTTAGAATGTCAGAAGTGCTATTTTTAAATGTGCACACATGCAAACAACATTTGAAAGCTATGGCTCAGGGCAAGGTAATTAAAATATTAAAATATTTAACAGGAAAAAAATACATTTTGATCTGTCCCTTTAAAATGTATTTTGAATAGTAAATGCATGAAATGTGGATAGGTTGTTTGTGCTGGACACAGTTAGCAAGATGACTACAATCAGGTATGTGAAAGGAAAATATAAGTTTACACCATTAATGGTGTAACAATGTCATCAAGACATAAATATCGTCTTCATTATCTCGTTGTGATATGAGAGAAATATTATTTGGTCTGCAGAAGAAAGTTTCTACCACTTGCCAGATAGTATACGATCCTCACAAAACCTCAACCAATTAAACATTACACAAAGAGCAAGGCCAACATTCCACACAGTTCAAATCACACATCTGTGGATGGAAAGTATTGACCAGAGCAAAGAGGGGTGAAAAAAACAATCTAACAACACAGAGACACTTGACACTCTTTAAATAAACTAATTCTTTATCAGTCTAACTCGTCATTTATCTCCGACCGTAAAAGTGCCTTTGCCTTTTACTCACATTATAGTGAAATACAACAGAAGCTGAGCCGCTAATGATGGTTGTGGGGTCTGTTTTAGAACTTAAATTTTCTCTCTGAGGACCAGACACCGGAAAGCATTATTATCATGCTATAGATGAATTCCTAATGTCTCAATCTATTTTAATTATTTAAATCCAAGCCTGAGGGATGAAAGAAAGACCAATTGTTCTGAAATTGGCTTTTGAAATATAATCAAAATAAATAATTAAATAAGTACAGTATTTTTTTTAATTTTCACTTGCTTTATTCTTTCCCAGTCTAGCGAGACAGTCGCTGAATGGACCTTTTACTGGACTGAGTCGCGCTGCCAATGATGAGCAGTACTAACAGACCCCCATTTAACGTGCCGTGATACTTCACACATTAGACAGTTTTTACTCTCAATTGTAAATCAGCTGGAAGTATTAGTCACATCTGCCACTTTAATGGACCATCTACATCTCAACATCTGACCTACGTCGCTTCTTTCACACATTGACTTTTAATGAAAAACAAAATGTTATAATGTAATTTGAGGTCTACTGAAATACGTTCTGGGACCTGAAAACATGAATATAACTTCATTGATAGATAATAGGTAACTTATTGAAGATAATTGTCATTTTACAAAACTGTCTCTATATTAAGAATTCAGTCACTGTAATAAACTGTCACTGGAGAGCAAATCCAGCTCTTACCGACATCAGCCATCAGCAATAAGATGTGCCTGGCTAAAAAATACCCAAGCTTTCCATATTTGCCTTTTCTTAGTCAAAACAAAGGCAGTCGTCCTTGTATCTCTATGCTTAATGAGACTCCGGCTACTGCCATCTGTACAGCAAGGTTACAGCAGCATGACTTAAACCTAAATATATCATTCTATTAATCTAATGTGAAAGAAAACAGGACAAGATTTCTCTCTAAATTACACAGTTATGCTAATTTGTTAAAGAGATGCATCAGGCGTCAAACCAAGATGACTTGATGTCATCCTCTTGAGTTACTAAGAACTATTTTGCGACAGTAATTTATATAACAAACAATACAAAAGGTCCCTAACTTCTCTATTCCATATTTATTTTCTAATAAAAATGCTAAGACATGAATAATTAACAAAGTGAAGGACAGCAACAACTTGGGGTATTCACTGAACTGTCTTAGTTTGTAATATTATAAACAGTGAAACTAATGACTAATAAGAAAATCCTGATTTGGCTCTATAAATTTCAAATAATGTTTCATCAGGGCACTGATTTTGTGTTATTCTGCGCAACTGATTTTTTTTTAGCAATGTATATTTATACTTGCTAGAAATATTTACATTTTTAAACAAATGGGTTTTATGTGGGGTAAATACATTTTTTTTTAAAAAGTTTACAAACTTTTTTTAATCAATATTTATTTTCTTGAAAGTAGGAAATAACACTGATATAATTTAACACCACAATTTCATTAACTCACTTATTCGTCTTTAGTTTGCAACATTTTCACTGATGATTTCGATGTCAAAAATCATTTTTGCATTTTCAACATAAAATGTTGTTGCTTGCCAACTGTAGCAAGCTTGATAACGTAATCTTTGCAGGAATTTGAACCAACAATGGTGAATGCATCACAGAAAACCAAACCTTTGCAAATGGATGACCAGAATCAACCAATCGGTGTCAGTGGCAGTGCTCAGGCCCATAAGTCAAGTGACAGCCAATTGATCTTGGGCCATCCTTAGTGTTGTTGAGCTCAATATATGAACACCACCACCTTGTGGAAGCCTATGGACTTTACATTTCACCCACCCACTCTACAGAGAAACAACATTTTTTTGGTTCTTGTCATTGTTCTAGAACTGAAATATTAGTCAAAGTTTAGAGAAATTACTAAATAGACATTGTCAAAACATTTTTGCACATGCTGTGTGCTTGGTTAAGTCTTTCCCACAGAAAAACGAGGTGTCATATAAAGCACATTGTCTTAGCACACTCCAGACATCTTTGCTGATGCTTGTAGTCTGTCTGTAAAGAGGCAGCTCATGTTGCAGCAAGCTCTCAGCTGATGATGCCCTGGTGATGCAGTTCCTGGATGCTGAGTTTATAAAGACTGATGTCTTCAAATGTGGAGACAAATCAATAGCCAGCCCATTAAGTCATATCTCATGTGATTTTCTTTCTATATACCATCAGTCCAAGAACAGAGTGGAACGAGTTAGGTTAATCTGCCCTTTTGAACTTTTCTTGACTTGGCTGCATATTCCAAGGTGGGCAGATGGGAGTCACCGTCATGGCTACATATTCCAGCACTGGGGGTGTTCCCTACATAGAGGCTCCCCACACACCTCTCATTGACATTCTGGGTTATCTCGGCCACATGCCTCATCTGCTAAAAGAAGCAGTAAGATCATCTGAAAACCCCCTTGTGCCTTCTGGCTCTCCAGTTCAAAGGCACAATAGGGTCATTGGGCTCTCTCAGAAGAGACAAAGTCATAAGGAGAAATGGGGACTGTTTTTCTAAAAGAAAGAGTCAAGACAACTGGGGTATATTTAGAGCCTCTCATTGAGGATAATTAGTTTCAGAAGACTGGAATTTCCAGCTATCTAAAGGCCTCTAGGGTGTGTAAGGGCTGGGGGGGGGGGGGGGTGTTGTAATGGGAGGGGGTGTCAAAACCAGCTGATAGCATTTCATAGCATTTCTGGATCAACCGAGCTGACTAGTATCACATACTCACAAAGCAGGAGAAAACAAGCACTCCCTGACCTCAGCAAGTCAAGTCAAGTCAAGTTCACAATATAAATTGTAATCTTCACAGTATCAATCAACTAACATAATGTTTGTTTCTTAGAGGGAAAAAAAACATCCACGATTGGTACGGCTGATCAATGGTATTAATGCTTGGTTAATTAATTTGAATATCCCCAACTGTGCAAGCCAAAAGCAACAGTGGCAAGGAACCGAAAAACTCCATCAAGTGACCTACTGGTGTCCAAAACTCCATCAGGTGTGAATGGCTCAATGGCCAGAATGCTGAGAACACTACAGCCAAAGAGATTCTTCAAAATGCATGTCTCACAGGGGAGCTTTGTGTCCCCCCAAAAATGTAAACATCTGGCAAACATTTAGACAGATAGGCAATGGGTGAGACATCAAACCACAGATCAAGAAAACAAATGAAGGAAAGACTACGTTGTGGCAAATGAGTATGGGAGTCTCATCTGCACGAGGAGATGGATTTCATACTCTGTTACAATATGAAATTATACACAAATTACTACATATTGTAAGAAGTTAAGTTAAGTTGGAAAAGACACTAGGATTTGAGGTTCAAAGCACTTTTTATAATAGGCCTACATAAAATAACCTAACATCAAATACAAATATATGTAAATAATTCACTGTGTGACAAGACAATAGGCAATCTTCCAAAATATGTTTTACAAAACAAGCTCATCACTAGGTTATATCGAATAAACAACACTTTTGCCCACACAAGGGCATTTTATTCACTCTGTGGCATTTTTGCCCAAAGCCTTGGCTAATTTCTGATCCCGGTCACAAATAGTGATAATGACACAAAGACAAACCAGTTTTAAAAATAAACATCTGCAAATGAGTGCTGGTCTGGATGAAAACACAGATGCACCACAAGCCCAAGCACTGAGGACTGGAAAACTGATTGTTCACACTCATGTGAAGCCCTTATGTGTCTTCACCAGCAATGTCAGCCTGAGACAAGAGATTCTCACACTGAACCAGTCATTATGGTCACATGTCTGTAATCATGCTGGGACAACTCAGTGCACAGTTATGGGAGAGGGGTACAACAGAGCAGTAGGTCAAGCTATCCGAGGGGCTATTCAGATCAGAACGTTCATAAGATCAGAATGATGACATGTTGGTTTAGTAGAATGTCAGCAAATCCAAGTGGATTCCCCTAACCTTAATGAAATAAACAATGCTTGTACATTCAAATACATTGTGTTACAAACATTCACTGTTACAATAAGAACTTCTAAAAGACATCCTACATCTGAAACGCACCTATATGCTTTGATAAATAACTTAAAAAGTGCATAACAACTATAATATCTTAAGTAAAAGCTTGTACAATTACATTAAGAAGTTAGAGAGATGTTACACACTTCACAAACACTTACCTTCATCTTAATGTTCCATAATTTACATGTTTCAATGTTAAGTAAGTGATAGAAACACTTTGATCATTTCAGTGAAACAATCCCTGAGCAAGCTGTCATCATCTGAATCCTTCTCCCCGATGCAGCCGTGTTAAATAGAAGTGACTTTATTCTCTTTGGCAAAGACAGAATCATCTAAAAACGTATTGTTTTAGAACCTCTGAGCGAGTTTCGTCGCTTTCTTTTTTCAATGCGTGGGGAATTCCTTGCGCTCACATTTTCCCTCGAAAGCAATTGGTCCAGCGTTCAGCATCTACACTGCAAGCGAGCGACGCGTCAAACGAAAACGCTCCCATGTAATCAGTGAAGTGACGCGTTTTTCAGGGTTGCAGATGGGATGGATGACGTCGGCACCTTGTCGACCAATCAAAAATGTATTTGTGTGAGCAGTGTTTACAGTTTTGCGCATTTTCATTGGGCTATGGGACAGCAGCATAGACAAACAATGAGAGACATCTCCAGTTGTTCCTTATACAGTTTAACAGCACGTTGCATTTAAAATTTAATCCAGAGTAACATGGCACATATAATATCGAATATAGGCTACAAATTATTTGGGTTAAAGTGATTATGGTGGTAAATAATATTGTCTTTGTTATGAGGCGATCTTTCTATGTTGGCTGAATAGTGTCCTTGTTCCCGCAGGTGAGTGAGCGTTAATTTGTTATATCGAACAAATTGAGACAGTCCCTTAAAAACTCTGCGCGTTAATTTGCAGATGACCCCTAAAAGACACAATCTGCTCCGCCCATTATCGGAATAGCCTGTTTGGGGAATTCAGGGGAAAGAGTTGTTGTAGCAAAAACAACAAAAATACCCTTTGATTACACCTCCCTGGAATCGGTAGTATTCTCCCATTTCATTTACAAAATTGCCCAAGATGCGAACTTCACATTTCCCATTGCACTGACTTAATATGTTTGGACCATACATTAACCACTTCATCTCTCCCTTTTAACCATTTTGTTCATGAGTATCTTTGGGATTTTATAGAATGAGTCAGAATAATTCCACATATTTTAGGAAATAATGTTTAGCGAATTTCCCTTGAATTTTAGCAGAGGTGTAAAGTCAGAAAGTAAAAGTCCTGCCATATGTTTATTCCACCCATGAACTCAGTCAGCTGATTTCACTAATTAGTCCTGGCTGAAAACTGTGCTAATTAGCAAGTCCAGATGATTGGAACCAAATACTGAGGGGGACTTTTACTTTCTGAACCTGGGCTTTACACCTCTGAATAAAAAAATAATGGTTACACTTTATTTGAAGGTGTCATTGTCACAGTGTAATATCTAAGAACGTAGTAAAATTAGGCAACATGTTAGCCTACTATATAGTTGGGGTAGGATTAGGATTTGGTTGAGGGTTAGTTGCATGTAATGATGTATAATTTATGGTAAGTATGTGTAACAAGGACATTGTAAATTAAAGTGTTACCAAAATATTATATATAAATAAATCTAGATTTAGACCTACTCAATTATCTTTTTAATATTAGTCACTAGTTTAATAAAAAAAAAATTGTTGTTGTTATTTTTAACACAATTTACTCACCCTTATTGTTTAACTATACCCTACCTGCACAGAATACACTTTGTAGATAGTAAGGCTTACATTGTAATTGTTACAATGTTGTTACAAAAAAATAAAATTAAAACCAAACAAATGTATCAGTGCAGTGAAAATATAGTGGTATATCTTTACCCACTGTTAATGATACAAAAAAAACACCTAGCACATTAGTGACAAAAGCTTGGTTACGTGGATATTTAATGAAATATTGCATTAAACACTATTGTACTTGAACGCTTCTAAACAGTTAGCAGTTTTGTTTTTGTTTAATTATTTAGCTGAATCATTTAGCTATAATAATTTTCTCGAAATTTACACATAATCTAAAATAGTACTTCCCATACCGGGAGTCGAACCCGGGCCGCCTGGGTGAAAACCAGGAATCCTAACCGCTAGACCATATGGGACGATGAATGTATTGCTGGTTTTTATGAACTTATTCATGTGAAATGTTCTAAACTGAGTATTTTTCTGTGTTATGTAATAACTGAATTATTATTACACTATAAAAGTTCACCGAAAAGAATACCATGTCACCACATTTTCAAGAAATTGTGTAAATAGACTTAAGCGGCCATGTTCTTGTGTAAGCTGGGTTTTCAATGCTTAGCTGCTTCTACACAACGGACAGCAGGTGGCGCTGAAGCGCAAACATACTCTGAGCTTCCGTAAAACAGTTCACCGAGGCACAGTCATATTCATTAGTACCATTTTAGCTTGTCTCTTACAAAATCCGTGTTATAATTCATGATTACTTTACTATTGCAATCATTTTATGCTCTTGATATTGTAAAGAAACGAATAGTTATTTAACATTTATCCTATCTGATGCTATTATATATGAGATAGCATAATGTATATGTAGCATTAGCCTGTTAGCTTCTCGGTGGTCTAGGTGAGTATTTTTTTAAGAACACACTCTTATTTTATTATACTTTTACAATTTGTCACTCTTGGATAATGGTGTTATTCCTTAAAAAGGGGTTATCTTCTTTTCTAAAGCTGGTACATATTCTGCACACGTTTTATTAATTTGAACACTCCCTTGTCAGTATAAATACATTTTCTTGTTTTCCCTTTCTGTGCAGAATTAGGAGGCAAAGATGACTTCAAAAACTAAAGGTATCATGCATACATTCGTGAATTCACTCTATTTCTCTACTACTGACACAAACGTACCATGGTATTAATTACTATGTTTTGAACAAGTAAAACTGCTGTCATGATAAGTACCGTGGAACAGGGGTTTTCAATCTTTTAGGTGCCACGGACCCCCAAATATGATCATTTCCATGCAGGGGAGACCCATATCCTAAAATATGTAAAAGTTATACATTTCAATTATATAGTCCAAATTAACACTCTGGAAAAAGAAATAATATTATAAATGTGTCTATTACGTTCCATTTTTCTGTTCCCTGTAGTACTGTACTTTTATATGTATTTGAATAATTTTTTGTGTGTTTATTTAATGTAAATATGTAAATGTAAATTAAAAGGTATTTATTATTTATTTATTAGCATTTATAATGATCTCATTTATTTATTTAGTTAATTAGTTTTATATATTTTTATCATTTATCTATTTTTATATTGTTTTATTTTTTCTCTAAACTTTTCCACGGACCCACTAGCACTGTCTTGTGGCCCCCAGACACCAGTTTGAAAAACCCTGCCGTATTATTTCATGGCCGTTTTCTGTTTCAGTGGGAAAGGTTGGCTCCAAAAGCAAAGAAGATGCTCCTCATGAGCTGGAGAGTCAGTTTGTTCTGCGGCTTCCTCAGGTCAGTTTGTTTCTTCATTTACCTCACCCATATTAGTGAAAGCCAGTATTTAAAATCAATGAGTAATGTACACACTACCAGAACAATTTCATAAAAATTGCATTTGAATAATTGATCACTTGAGAATGTTGTTTGATACGAGTCGTAATTGTGCTTTTATAAGTAACTCGAGAACTATAAGGTCAGTAACATCATGTTATTACACAAGTAGCAAACAATTGGTATTGGTAACACTTAAAAAATAAAGTTCCATTTGTTAACTTTAGTTCATTAAATAAGTAACATGAACTAACAATGAAATATACATATAATATATGCTCACAGAATTGTAACGGCTCTGATATACTCTAATTTTCCTTCTTTGCTTTGGAGTGAAACGAAGTTTGAAATATGTGAGCAGTGGTTTTCTGTTTGCGAACATCCGATGCCGCCCACGCTACTGAGAGCGCGGAATATCAGATATTTCATGCTATAGCTGAAAAATTTGTGGAAAATTTTGAAGAAAAAAGGAAAAATTAAATAAAAGCAGATTATCAGTCATTCAGCGCTATTGTGGCTGCGGTGTGTCACCTGATAAGTTCTAAATAACGGTCGCCTTGAAAAACTCACGCTTGGGGGTCCGCCAGAATATTTTAAATTTACGTATAATAATAATGATAAAACCTTTATTTAACCTGGTGAGCACATTGAGAACATTTTGTTCTGGCCAAAAAAGCGTTGAGGTACAAAAACATAAGTTACACATATAATTACAAGACAAAGTAGTACTCAATTAACATAGAAGAAGATTAATATACAGATCCGTATATCAAATACACAGATCAAGTTAGCATGTACAATGGTCCGACAATAAATTTGCTAACAATAATTTAAAAGTGATTAACGGGACAATGGATTCCAGTTTCAAAGATTTTTTGGAGTGTATTCCAATCATTAGCAGCAGAGAACTGGAAGGAGAGGCGTCCAAAAGAAGTACGAGCTTTAGTAGCCACCAGGGTGATATACCTACTTGAACGAAGGTTCATAGAAGGGATTGCTCTTGAAATTAGTGATCGTAAATAAGGTGGGGTATTACACAGTAAGCATTTATAAATAAAAAGATACCAATGTTTTTGACGCCGGGTATGTAATGAAGGCCAGCCGATTAAACTGTAATGTATTTATAGGTATCTACCTGCTCTATTGCAAACCCATCTAGTGTCATGATACTTTTTGAACAGTCAAATACAGTGTGAGATCGATTAAAAAACATAAATTTAGTTTTGCTAGAATTTAAAAGCAGTTGAAGGGAACGGAATGAGTGTTGTATATTATTGAAGCTTTCTTGGAGGTTTTCTAACACAGTGTCCAACACCGGGCCAGCTGTGTAAAGGATGGTATCGTCTGCATAGAGGTGAATCATTGAGTCTCCTGCAGCAAGAGCAACGTCAACGTTGATATATACAGAAAATAAAGTCGGCCCGAGGATTGAACCCTGAGGCACCCCCATAGAGACAGCCAGAGGACTGGAGAGTAGTCCATCTGACTTAACACATTGAAATCTATCAGAAAAATAATTTGTGAACCAAGCAAGGCAATCATTTGAGAAACCTAGGTTTTTCAATCTATCAATTAGAATGTTGTGATTGACGGAATCAAAGGCCTTGGCCAAGTCAATAAATACTGCTGCGCAATAGTGTCTTTGATCAAGAGCAGTTATGATGTCATTTATTACTTTAAGTGTGGCTGAGGTGCACCCATGACCGGCTCGAAAACCTGATTGCATGTCAGAAAGAGTGTGATGGGATTCGAGATGGTTGATAATTTGTTTATTAACAATTCTTTCGAAAACCTTTGAAATGCAAGGGAGGATAGAGATTGGTCTATAGCAATTTGGGTCTAATCTATCCCCTCCTTTAAATAACGGAATTACTGCAGCAGATTTCCAATCTTTCGGTAGTTCAGGTGAATTGAAAGAAAGGTTGAAGAGACTGGTGATGGCGATAGCTATGATTACCGCAGACAACCTTAAAAAGGAAGGATCCAGATTGTCTAGTCCTGAAGATTTAAAGGGATCAAGATTCTGCAGCTCTCATAGAACGTCTACTGTCTGGACATGGGCAAAGGAGAAACATGAGAGGTTGTTACAAGATGCTACAGAGGGTGAGGGGCCATTAATTATGGTCGGGTTCGCCAAATGAAAAGCACGACCAGCCATGGCAAAATGCTTATTAAAGTTCTCAACCATGGAAGGCTTGTCAGTGGTAATAATTTTATCTAGCTTCAGAGCTTTAGGCAGCTGTGCAAAGGTGTTCTTATTCTCCATAGATTTTACTGTATCCCAAAACTTTCTGGAGTTAGTGCTGCAATTTGCAAATTTCTGTTTGAAAAAACTAGCCTTAGCATTCCTGACCGCTTGTGTGTATTGATTTCTGGCTTCATTAAAAAATTTGCCGATCTCGAAGGTTTTTCATCACTAATGCCGTACGCCATAAAATGTTCTTATGTTGGCTCAGGGCAGTGAGTTCTGGAGTAAACCACGGGCTGTATTTACTTTTAGTTCTGAGCTTCTTGTAAGGGGCATGTTTATTTAGAACAGCTAAAAAAGAATTTTTTAAAAATGACCAGGCATCCTCAACTGAAGGGAAAAGGTCGATATCCTTCCAGGATACCAGGGCTAAATCAGCTAAGAAGGCCTGTTCGCAGAAATGTTTTAAAGAACGTTTATTAATGATAAGAGGAGGCCTTTTAATTGCGGACCCATTACGAGCACATGCAGTTATACAGTGATCGCTGATGTCTTGACTAAAGACACCTGAGATGTATTTAGTGGGCATATTAGTTAGAATAATATCTATGAGGGGGCCCTTATTTGCAGATTTTATGTTGTATCTAGTAGAAAAGGTGTGAAAAGGTTAAGGGTAAGTAAGTGTGAAAAGGTTAAGGGTAAGTAAGCGGATAACCTCAACTTTCGGTTCCAAAAACTGGGGTAACTTTCAGAGTAAGTAGCCATAGCAACTTACTCTTTGAACATAACCTGCTCCAGAGTTTATGGTTTAACGGTTCCAGGGTTAGTTTACTTCAGAGGTGTTCAGCGCTTGCGTGCCTTATTGATGATGCTCCAGTGGGCGGGACAGATTGTGCAGAATATTATAGCCTATATATACTTATATCGATATATAAAGCGCTATTAAAACAAGGTAATGTTAATTTTATTATAATATATTGCTATATAATTATCTCACACATCGTTGATATGCATTCAGAGGGTTTTTTTATTTATTTTTGCAACAGGACATTTTCTATACTATAGTGTGTTTCTATAAAACAAGACATATGATGTGATGTGATAAACGAAAGATCTTACCTTTCAAGCAATGCGGAAGCAAAATGACAAAACAAAAAATAAATGTATACAGCCATGTTATCTTTGCAAGCAGGGACTGTATTTAGTTTAATCAGTCTTTCTTTTTATTATATAATTAACTATATTGTTTAATTAAATCAAACAAACAATATAGTTCTTATTCTCAGCGATTAAAGATTATTAATGGAAAATATTGAAAAATTATTGCACAGCCACCAAATAGGTGGTGAAATGCACTAAGTTTGTAAATCAGTATTTAACAAAAAATGAAGAAAGAAGGAGTATGGCACACTTTTTCTTAGCGTCTGTTTCCATTGTGATTTGACGCTCTGTTGAGGATGTCTGGTGTGTTAACCATGAACATACTCTACTTACTCCCGGATGTGTTTTTGGAACCAGCATACCTCAAATAAGCAAGGTTTGGTTTAATCATCTGAGAGTTCGGGGTATGTTTGACGGTAAGATAACCTTGCTTTCTGGAATACCCCCCAGTACTGTTCAATCTAACAAAATAATGCCAGTCTGTACAGTAAAAAGTATTTTACTTTATTGATTTAATCTAAATTGATTTAAATTTGTGAGTATTATAGGAATTGTTTGATTCAATGGCACAATGCTTTGTTTTTTAGGAGTATGCCTCTACAGTCAGACGGATCGCCCAGTCTAGCAGCATGAACATAAAAGACAGACTTTCTGTAGAGCTGCATGGTGAGCAATGTTGACGAAATTTAACAAAGAAACACTTTATTTACTTTCAGCATATTACATTTTATAAAACTGATATTACAGCCTGTCATCAATTTCAATTTGCAAAATTATTGCTCATGGAATTTGTTATATATATTCTTAGCTGATGGTCGCCATGGGATTGTACGTGTGGATCGTGTCCCTTTAGCATGTAAACTAGTGGATTTACCCTGCATTCTGGAGTCATTAAAAACGGTTGACAAAAAGACCCTTTATAAGACTGCTGATATCTGTCAGGTAAGATCTCTGTTGATAACTTTCGTAGGGTGTCTTACATTACATTACCCCTCTGCAGTCTCCTAATGAGCTTCAGCACATCTGCAAGGCCACATCTCTATTAATTCATCTGACTTTAAGATGTTGGTGTGCACGCTGGATGGAGACCTCTACCCTCCTCTAGAGGAGCCCACGGGTACTACAGACTCCAAAAGTAAAAAGAAAGACAAGGACAAAGACAAGAAATTTGTTTGGAACCATGGCAGTAAGTACCTCCCACTCTTGGTTTGGAGTGAATGTGGAGGAGACAGCCTTTCAGTAGAATGATTCAAACTATTTAATGTCCAATTACATCTGTCTCATTCCAGTTACCCTTCCTCTGAAGAACACAAGGAAGAGGCGGTTTAGGAAGACAGCGAAGAAGAAGGTAACCTCATTTGGTGTTCCTCTCGCATTTCCAGCTTCTGCTGTTGTTGTTTCTCCTTAGATTTTTTTTTTTTTTTGATGATTCTGCAATCCTTTACCAGTTCTAGTCAAGAAAAAATGTTTGCTCTTGCAGGAAAAAATAAATGAATTAAGGGTAAAAGCTAAGATTTACATATAAATAAAGCATTCCATCTTCATTTGCCACCAAGGTTTGCAGGAAAGAAATCTGGCTGTTCATTTGATTGAAGTGACAGCAGGGGAGTTAGTGGCGGCCTCTTCTCTCTGACTCTTGAATAAATCTCCGCTACGTTGCAGCTAGCTATTGACTTGGATTCCTTTTTTAATCGCTAATGTGTTCTCTGGCATGCAGCCAGCCTCTACCACTAGTACTATGTGTGCATCTGAATGCTTGCAGTTTTTGAGATTGTGTTCCTTAGGGGTGAATTCTAATCTGATTTATCCTGCAGTACATCGAGTCTCCTGATGTGGAAAAGGAGGTGAAGAGGCTCTTGAGCACAGACGCTGAAGCCGTCGGTGTTCGTATCCTTTATTTTTTGCTTTTGTTTACCTGTCATGTTTTGTTGCCGCAAACCAAGTGTCACAACAAATCTAGATGCTAATGTCATTAGTAATGTTTGATCGAGCATTGTGACTCATGGTTACTGTCATACTAATCCTTACCACCATGTGGCAGACTTGCTCACAAATTAAATGGACGGACTGTGCAAGACTTTCAGTTGTTTAAGCTCAGCATTACAGGAAAAATGTGGCATGAGTCACATATAAATTTGTGGAGCTCAGCAGCACCAGTGGTACAACAAACAGCAAAATAGGCCTGTGCCAAAACTAAGACGATGAAAAGATAAAAGGATTATTGATATATGAACCTTGACCCTGTGGTCAGGATGGGAGGTGATTGCTGAGGATGAGACCAAAGAACCTGACAACAGCTTATCACTGTCCAACCTGGAGTCTTCACCTGGAACCTCAGGACACAAGGGTCACGGCTCTTCAGGTGAATGATCTGAACACAAGTCTGTCTGCCTTATAGCTATATCTTTCTCTGTCTAACATGGTTTTATCCTAATGTAGTTCAACATGATGAGCTACGCGAGATCTTCAACGACATCAGCAGCAGCAGCGAGGATGAGGACGAGGAGGGCGAACGGCACGAGGATGAAGACCTTAACATAATGGACACGGAAGATGACATGGTCAGGCAGCTCCACGAGAAACTGAACGAGACCGAGGGAGACAGAGACGAGAATGACCAGAACAGTCAGATCGGTAGGATGGCGGTACACAAGTTGTCTGATCAATTACAGTGCATTGTCAGGACAGCAGCTCAAACCCAATTTAAAACCACAATTCAGTATCGCAGACAGACAGGCAGCGGCAGACAAACAAAAGCCGACCTAGATTAGCATTTGAATGATGAGCCTGCAGTGGTATTTAGGTCAGATGGGTGTACCGGTTGTCTGGTGGTGTTTTTACCCATGCAAAGTAAGTGACAGACATGCCTGACCTTGACATCATCCTACACACATTTGCACTTAACCGGAAAAAATGAGCCATACTGCTCAGAGCTCTGCCACTGTGTTTTGTTCTATATTCTTCAAAGGAAATGGTTACCTTATTTAGATAGATAACTTGTTTCATTATAGCACGAGACAGGTTTCATGATAAATAATATCGCATCCATTATAAATGGTATATGTTATAAATGCTATGTTTTCCAATGTAAGTCAAGTACTGCATGTCCACATTCGTCAATATTATTTCAGATATGATACAGTGAGGAAAATAAGTATTTGAACACCGTGCTATTTTGCAAGTTCTCCCACTTGGAAATCATGGAGGGGTCTGAAATTGTCATCGTAGGTGCATGTCCACTGTGAGAGACATAATCTAAAAAAAAATATCCAGAAATCACAATATATGATTTTTTTTTACTATTTATTTGTATGATACAGCTGCAAATAAGTATTTGAACACCTGTCTATCAGCTAGAATTCTGACCCTCAAAGACCTGTTAGTCTGCCTTTAAAATGTCCATTTATTATCCTAAATTAGATGCACCTGTTTGAGGTCGTTAGCTGTATAAAGACAACTGTCCACCCCATACAATCAGTAAGAATCCAACTACTAACATGGCCAAGACCAAAGAGCTGTCCAAAGACACTAGAGACAAAATTGTACACCTCCACAAGGCTGGAAAGGGCTACGGGGAAATTGCAAGCAGCTTGGTGAAAAAAGGTCCACTGTTGGAGCAATCATTAGAAAATGAAGAAGCTAAACATGACTGTCAATCTCTCTCGGACTGAGGCTCCATGCAAGAAAGTTGAGAAATCAGCCCAGAAGTACACGGGAGGAGCTAGTCAATGACCTGAAAAGAGCTGGGACCACCGTTTCCAAGGTTACTGTTGGTAATACACTAAGACGTCATGGTTTGAAATCATGCATGGCACGGAAGGTTCCCCTGCTTAAACCAGCACATGTCAAGTCCCATCCTAAGTTTGCCAATGACCATTTGGATGATCCAGGGGAGTCATGGGAGAAAGTCATGTGGTCAGATGAGACCAAAATAGAACTTTTTGGTCATAATTCCACTCGCCGTGTTTGGAGGAAGAAGAACGAGTACCATCCCAAGAACACCATCCCTACTGTGAAGCATGGGGGTGGTAGCATCATGCTTTGGGGGTGTTTTTCTGCACATGGGACAGGGCGACTCCACTGTATTAAGGAGAGGATGACCGGGGCCATGTATTGCGAGATTTTGGGGAACAACCTCCTTCCCTCAGTTAGGAAAGGAGGTTATAGGAAACGTTTGATCTCTGTAATTGCAAACAAAGGTTACTGTACCAAATAGTAACATTGATTTTCTCAGGCATTCAAATACTTATTTGCAGCTGTATCATACAAATAAATAGTTAAAAAAATCATACATTGTGATTTCTGAATTTTTTTTTTTTTATTGTCTCTCACAGTGGATATGCACCTACGATGACAATTTCAGACCCCTCCATGATTTCTAAGTGGGAGAACTTACAAAATAGCACGGTGTTCAAATACTTATTTTCCTCACTGTAAATAATCAGTCAATTCTTATATATTAGATGATAAAATCATTACACAAAGGTGTTTTCTCAAATGTAGTGTTGTAAGCTTTTTTGAATTCTCAGTGTCTGAGAGTGCAGAACACAAGAGGTGCCGTTCAGTATTAATGCAGGGTTTTGCGGTTAGAGTGTTAAGGATTCACAGATAATTGAGACCTAAGATCACATGAGCATTTGCAGATTAACTAGCTCTCAAAGGTAAAAGAGAGCTCAATATGATATCAGGGTCTGTGACTAAACTGATTGCATGTTAACTAGGACTCATGTATAGGGCTCATAATCTCTATTTGATCTACAGTAATGGAGTACCAGGTGCAGATCAACAATTTGAAGGCCAGGCTCCAGGAAACCCGTGCCCGTAAGAAGCAACAGGAGAAATTGATCATGGAGGTGGAAAATCAAGCTCTGAGGGTGAGTTTTCATTTACCTGCACTGAATGATGGAGCGTTCCACTTTCTCTGGCATGCTACATCATGTAAATGCATAGCCTTGGTAACACTGTTTTTGTGCAGCTCAGCTCTTTTAAAATGGCCTTGAATAAATCCAAAGAAAGCAAGTTTTTTTGCCATAATTTTAAGGCATAAATATTACATTTCTGCCTTTAGCTGCTTTTACATAACTCACCAAAAAAGCATAGAATTCATTGCTCTGGCAATTGCTCCATTTGGAGGATTTAGACACTGCGAAACGGGGTCAAACGTGTGGTTTAACAGTGTCACCTCGGTTTAACTGTGTGCAGTGCACTAAGCTGGCTTCATTTGTCCGCGGTCATTACATTCACAGCGGACAGGGAAAGGTCATGCACGTCTGAGCTCCATTCACAGGGTCATAATTCAGATAGATCTTTGTACAAGCAGTTAAGACATTTACAAACTGCTAGCATCAAAACAGCATACTTTCAGCTAAGTCTCTCTTTTCTTCTCCCCTACAGGATCGCTTCCAGGGTGCTTTGAATGGTATGATTCATCAAGAGGAACAAGAGATGGAACAGGTGAGCTTGCATATGAACCCAAAAACCTGCATGCATTTGAATCGGGTTATAAATAATTGTTAGATTAATCGTGATTTGAATGTTCTCAATATGGATTCTTTACCATTTTGACCAGTGCATTGTGATTCAGAAATAAATGACTCTTATGAACCAGTTATTTTTAGTGAATCAAAAAGATACAGTGCAAATAGTCCAATTGGGAAACTGGTGTTATCAACTTTTTAATGAATCAGTAACATGCAGTGCAACTAGTGTAGTCATATTCATGAACACATGACTCTTTTGAGTCAGTCCTTTTAATGTATCGTTTAAAAAGACTTGCATATCACAGATACCTAGCTAATAAATAAATAGAACGGAACTGCATAGTTTGGGCCCGGCTTTAAATTTTTAAATTTTTAAAATATGAATATTTTCCTAATGTACCAAAGTATTCTGCTCCCTATGTCATTTTCAGCAAAAGCTGAGAGAAAATTGCTTTCATATGTATGAACATTATAAATTGTACTATTCCCAAATTAATTAGAATCTAATCAAATAGAGTCTAGAGCTATTGAACTGAAATCTAATTTGTGTCGATACCCATAATGCATGTAGCATGCACAATCAGTGACTTATTCCCATTGAGCTTAGTGAGTTTATTTTCCATATCTAATATTGGTGAGTATAAGAACTTGATACATATAAATGCTTTGTTTGTTTATTTCTTTTTTATTATTAATTTTAAAAAAAAATTAACTCTTGGCCATTGTCAGTTTCTTCAGTCACTTTTTTCGCCTAAACTGACAAATGGCCTGCTGGAAAAAGTAACAACGTTGGAGGTGTTGTTGAACATTTTGCACTTAGCCTACAATTATACCCCTACTGTTAGCCATCCATCACTGCTATTCTGTTCCAACAGCTGGCCTCCCTTCAAGAACAGCTGGACTCACTGATCGACAAGTGATGCTCACGATTGCCAAGATACTGCAATACAATGATTCTGACCAGAGGCGACTGCGGAATGACAGATTTTACTCTACTGCATGTATTAGCTGAATTTAAACATCCCATTTGTGTTGACTCTAAAATAGTTATCAATATTTTCGACTGATGCCTCATCACAAAAGTTTCTTTGATTTCTCAAATAATATTGTGTATTTATACTTTTTTTCATGTTGGATACACTATTTACATTCTTTAGTTACCTGCATATTTCAAATAAATTCATATTTGAAATAAAGTTTTGTTGGCAAGTTTCTTCTGCTCAAATTTGGAAGATGCTCCCATTGCAGAGGTCAATAAACTGGAAAATTGTACTAGAGATTTCCTGATCATTATGTTTGCAGTAGTTCTCACTGAATTATACTAGCAAATCCTGGAACTACTGAACTCTATTGCCTTCTAGAATGATCTTGACTGTCTCTATACTCTGAGTTCCACTCTCTGGTCACCCATCCCTTCACTTCTTACAGGGGATTATACTGAAGATTCAAGGGGGTTGAAGGATTAGCCAGGGCAGATTAAAGTGGCTATCCTCAACCTGGTAATCCAGCCATCTGTCAGAAAGCAGCCAGGCAGCATTGGGCTGCAGGGTGTGATTTGTCTCCCTTTCTCAGCTTGCTAATTAACATTGCCAAGGACCAGCTCTCACAGGCTACAGGACATTAAGTCTGATTCAATAAAGAAACACTCTTCAAAAGAGTTTAAAATGGAAGAGGCATATCTGCTTGACCATCCTGGAGTAAAAAAGAAGATTCTGCATGGAGGTCAAGGACCGTTGCCACATTTTCCGAAGGGAACTAAGGTATGACGCATATATAGTCCTGGATAATGCTTTTGATTGGTTATTTGTTTGGATGGGTTCATGTTTAACCACTTTTTTGATTAGAAATGGTTGTAGCTTCATTCTATTGTTGATAAAATGGTTTTATAATGACAAGACATTTGGTCCATATAATTGCACAGAAGTTTGGCAACATATCATTTTGGACAGCGGCTGAGGAACACTGTATCTGTGCCAGGTGATTCTCCTTTCTCCCCCCTACTTGTCCAGCCATATGGTCCTCAGCCTGGAGAGGATGACAAACATTTTCCATGAAAATGCCAACATTAATCTCTCCATTTACCAGCTGCACTCTGTATTCGCTCTGTGTGCTCTCGTTCCGTCAAGGTGTCTCCATCAGTAAACTTCAAAAAAGACTATACATTTAAATGTCTCATAATGAAGACAAAGTTGGACTAGGAATGAAGCTATTAGGATGGCATAAGGAAAAGGACTTTCTCGCCTGCTTGAAAACCCTGAATTTCTCTCACCAACATATGAACATGCACCAAGTAGCAAGTTACAAGATGTGCATCGTGTACTAAGCATGAAAATATCTCTGCTTTCTCTTAATCCTGTTTTTATTCTCTCTTTTTCCCCCTCTCTGCCTTCCTACCCACAAAGCTGGTGTTCCACTTCCAGACTCTGTTGGACAACTTTGAAAGAACTGTGATTGACGACAGTCGCAAAAATAAGCTTCCCACAGAGATTTTCGTGGGGAGGATGTTTAAGATGGAGGTGTGGGAGGTGCTTTTAACCTCCATGAGGATTGGAGAGGTGGCAGAGTTTTGGTGTGATGCCACTGTAAGTGTTTGAAATCAAACTAAACCTCTTGTTGTGCCTCCCTAAAACGCATCAGGCCAAAAAGCTAAAAGATAAAAGCATTGTTTATGCATGTAGTGTTTTTTGGGGTGGATTTTTGATTAATACAGCTTCTTTTAATGAAACTTTTAATTGTCGAAACTTTCAACCACATTCTAGTGTGGATAAAAAAAAAGAGAACTTGAATCTAGAATAAAACAGTGTTTGTTTGTTTAAAAGGAGATGCTCTGTTCTTTCTTTTGAGATATATTGCATGTTCAGATATTCATATAAGAAAATAATCTGGGGGGCATGACATTTTTGTGACGATTATCAAAAATGCTGGCGGGGAAAGAGCTAATTATGCTTCACATAAGGATGGAGGAGAATATATCTGATGTATTTTGCAGCCTGCTCTATTTTCCATTAACATTCTCATTTGCTGTTTTTATTCAAACACATGAAAGCAAATACATTATCTATTCTGCAAGTCAAATGAGACTAAAGATTCCAGTTAGATGGTTGGTGTAGAAAAAAGTTGATCAAAAGGTCATGGTATGTTTACTGTAATGCTCCCCCTCTGCTGAATCTTTCAGCGCCATGGCAAAAAGAAGCTGTGATTGTGAGTTTGTGGCATGTATTGAAAGTGGTGCAATTAAAACACTATGTGCTACAAAATAGCAAGAAAAATCTTTTGGCAAAATTTTTTCAGGAAAAACATACAGTCCGATTCACAATCAAAATGATTATTCATGCTGTAATTAAAACAATACCGCATGATCAGGCCGGGGTAGTCTGATTCCTGAAAAAATGACTCTTCTGAGTGAATCAAAAAATATACATTGCAAACAGTGTAGCTGCTGTTAAAAAATAAATAAAATTAAATGTACAGTTTAAAAAGAATGGTTACCGATTTAAATCAGTCTGAACTGAATCGATCAGAGTGGTTACTGACATCTGTCAATCAGTATAATGAACAAAGTCAATATTCATTAGCATTATTCAGTGATGTCCATATCACAGTTAGGTTTTAGTGTTTTGCACTGATAGTACTGTATTGCTGCAAATAGTAGAAAAATCCTAGGTAGTTCAGTGGGAAACAATGGCATGTGATAATATTTTTCTTTTTTTATACTTAGCACACAGGCCTTTATCCCATCGTGTCAAAAGGGATACGACTGGCTGCTCAGGGAAAGGACCCTCTGGATGGCCAAAGACACATGTGTGGCATGGGAAACGTGTTTCACTACCACTCGACAGGTTTTCCGGAGCTCGATGAGATAATGAGGACACCTCAGCCTCTAATCTTCATCATGGAGTTAATCTCGGTAAATTCACACAGAGCAAAGAAAACAAGCAAATACATACACGCACACTCGCACGACAACACACTCATTCTAGTTCCACTTCTCCACCATCAAGAGATTTCTCACTGCAACCCAAACAGCATAACAGAATGTTACACAATCAAGTGCTACACGCCAGGAAAGAAATGCTGTTCCCAATTCGTGTTTTCAATCCTCAACCAAGCGAGACGAGCACGCTCCAATTCTCCATCTTCCTCAGGTGGGCGACCCGTTCTCTTACCAGCGCGAGTCTTGGATGATGGAGAAGGATGAGAAGCTAAAGGTTGTGCCATCGCTGCATCTCTTGGGCAACGCTCTGGTCAAGCAGGGTCGGTTCCGTGAAGCTGCAGTGAAGTATCAGGAGGCTGTGGTTCTGCTGCGTACAGTCCAATCCAGGGTAAAAGAAAATCTAAATTACATGGGAGTTATGTAGAGAAAGCTTTGAGATACAACATTCAGTAAAGCATCTGAGTGCAGCTGAGTTTGTTTTCCTTCCGGTGTAGGAGATGCCAGGAGATGAGGACTACATTAATCTGGGCAGGCTTATCATTCCTCTGGTACTGAACTACTGTCAGTGCATGTTAGAGCTGGAGGAATATTACGAGGTCATAGAACATACAACAGAGCTCCTGGATAAACACAAAGGTAGGCCGGCTTGTTAGTATAAACCAAATGGTCAAGGATTGGCTGGTTAGCATGCCCCAATGTCCCTGCTTGTAGATGCTGTAAATACACCATCTTTTCATATTGACAGACATTCAGAAGTAGCCGTGCATTGAGTGCTGCAGGGATTATGGCTGCGTCTGAAATCGCATACTTCTCTACTATATAGTAGGTGAAAAACAGGATGTGCCAAAATAAGTATGTCCGAATTCACAGTACTCATAAAAGTGTAGGCAACTTCTGTTGAGATTCTGAAGTGTGCATAAGATGGACACTTTACTATCCCATGAGGCCTTGTGAATGGCAGTGAAGCGACATAATGAAGCGACTGGATTAAATTCATGCTACACACATTCATATTATATAAGACATACTTTTTTTTTTAGCAGCCGTGGAGTACTTACTTATTGAAAATAAGTATGTGATTTCAGACACGTCCTATATATTTTTGTTGGACAACGCAGAAGTTAGCTAAAAAAAAGAATCAGCTTTTGGATTATTGCATAAAATAAACTATGATCAAGAAAAGTTTTATGATTCTTACACATTTTGTAGACAAATGAACCCAACTTTTATACATTTTGAAGGCTAAGTACAGAAGTAAAAAGCTAAATTTATCGTCGCATGATTTCAACGTCACCACCCCTAAGCTTCCTAGTATAAACATAATGAGGCTGTAAAAGCAACCACCAGCAACCACCTAATTAAGAGTATTGCAGCACTCTTTTTCATTAAATGAAATTCTTTACAAGCAACATTCAATTCTGTCATATTTCTTCATATTAGAGTAGATGTTTTGCCAGTGCTCAAAGAAGGAACCATGGTAACAGTTCACTGCTCAAGCATTTTCAATCATTATCAAAGCATAAGTCAGTCCTCCCATTATGTAATAGATTATTATTAATACACACATCACAAAACATTTGGTGTTTACATTTTAAGATGTGTTATCTAATGATGCTAGCGAGTTTAGGCAGTTTAGGACTTGCAAGATTAAACTCAACCAATGTTGACATTCCGACATTAAGTCATTGGATTCTTAGGAAAATGACAACCAACACAAATTAGCCAGAGACATTTAGGTTGAGTTGAGATGATGTAGACCAGCTTAGTATCAGGCCATCTTTAGAATTAGCTTTTGCTTTTTTAGTTATCATAAATAATCCAATTGCATTCACTTTCATAATTGTACTCGGCAGCATGCATAGTAATCTCCGTCCTCTGTGGTTTGCGTTTGTTTAGCTCGGCTGGCTGCATGAGCAGTAGGGACAGGAATTGGTCTGTGTAAGCCCTCTTGAAGCATGTGAAGTGACAGATGTATGGTCTCTCGCGGTGGCTCCAGAGGCAGTGTGGGTAGCTCTCCTAATTAGCCTTATGCATATGCAGCCGGCACAGCTCCCCTTATCGAGGACACTCTCCCGTATCTCCGTCCCCTCTAATTCCCAGTATTCATTTCATTCTGCCGCGTCCCATGTGTCATCCACACCTTGTTGTCTGTTTCGGTTCAAATCTTCCATCTTTGCTCTCTTTACTATTTCTCTTGTGTGTCACCTGGGGAGCACATTCTTTTGAAATGTGCTCACAGAATCTTCTGTGTTTTTGCCAGAGGATGACGTTGGCTGTGGGAAGTCTGAAGTTAAATGTCGGCGGAGTTAAAGATTTAGAGAAGAGCATGATCAAATGAAAGATGTTGAGAGCCATCAATAGGGAATCTTAGCCAGGCTCTCGAGCCCACTCAAGTGTGTACTTGGTGTCCGACTTGAGTTAAAACGGTGTATGTGTAGCATTGCTCCGTTTTTAATGATGTGAAATCAAATAATACTACTTCATATGAAAATACCTGTATATTCATACACATACACCAGCTTCAGAAAGACAATAGCCTTAGTAGGTAAGTAACAGGAAGAGTAACTTTACAAATTAAAGTCCCATTAATGATCTTTTCCAGACTGTGTTAAGGCCTACTACAAGCGAGCGAAGGCCTATGCAGCTGTGTGGAGTGAGAGGGAGGCCAGGAAAGACTTCCAGATGGTCGCCAACCTTGACATCACACTGTCTAGGTTGGTGCATAGAGAACTGGATCTTCTCTCTGAGAGAATGAAGGAAAAATACTGGGAGGATAAAGAAAGGTACTGGAACATCTTTGAAGAGAAGGAAGAGAGCGAAAACTCTGCGATGCCTACAAAAGAGGAAAGCAAGGTAGAACATGATCAGTCCCCTGAAGAGGTCAAATATGCTGAGGAGCGAAAAAATCCATCTGTAGCAGAGGAAAATAAGCATGACACCAAAAGTGAAGATTCAGCAGGAGAGGCCAATCGCAGGATAAAAGCTCTGACCGAGGGCAAGGACTGGCAGCAGATGCTACGGCTAATTATGCTGCTCCAAGATGAAGGCAATTTCAATGTGAAAGAGCATAAATACACTGAGGCGACTGTCAAGTTCAAGGAGGCTCTGGAATATGTAGACCATCTCCAAACTAAGGTGAGCCTGTTGACTGAAAATAATGATAAATGATGATCAGGGCTGCATTTCACAAAACCATTGTTGATCATAGAGACCATTGGCTACATTAGTTACCATTGGTTCATGATGCTTTTGGGAAATGTATAACTGGTTTGTCATACACTTGATAGCTGTAGAAGGCACTGAGGATAAGTCCCACCGTTAAAAAAAAATCTAAATAAATAAATAATATATTAAGAGCTTAACTTTTGGAATTGTAGCCAGCCTCATAAAATGTGGAATTTAAAACCATGCAGAAGCCTCTTACTTCAGTAATGGACTGAAAGCCCGTAGTTTTAATCTGAAAAAATTACCACCCACTTATCTAAAGACTACTGGGTGTATGTAACATCGCCTATTTAATATTCATGAGCCAAGATGATAACATTTATAATATGTCCTCCCAATATTTTAGATTATTGGGACCCAAGTTGTGTTTTCTAATTCAATCATCACTATTGCTAATGCGCAGTTGGAAAATTTACAAATTAACAAAACCTAACCATAAGTACTATGGTCATGAATGAATGTCAAATTGTGTGGCTTGTTTAGGATAAGTATGCTGTGTGCTGTCACTTTCATCAGACTTCCGGATTTGATGGAGTGATCTGAACACTATGAAAGACAATAGCATAGAGACATGGGCTAAACACCTAAAGAAAACGCTGTCAAAAATGATTCAGACCATCTTTGTAGCTGCACAGTTCCCTGGCAACACTCACATATTCCTCAGAACTTATAGTAATATATACCTTCTCATATCCCAGGGGAGATGTACATTGGGGATCCAAAAATTACTTCGCAGGAACGACAGGGAAGCTAAAAAAAAAAAATCCCCATGGGGAATCAGCAACTCAGTGCTTACTAAACCATATCTATCTCTCTGTGTGTTTTTGAGGTGGAACATGAAGGAGAAGACTGGGAATCTCTGGAGAAAGTCCGTCTGCCACTCTGTCTAAACCTCAGTCAGTGTAAGCTGGAGCTTGGGGAATACCAAGCAGTGGTGGATCTCAACTCTAAACTGCTGAAGAAACATAAAGGTGAGCTTATATTCTCATTCACTGCAGAAATGAATATAGGTTGGATAAACTGTTTAGACTAGTCTTATTTAGTCATCTAATTTTTTTTCAAGACTGGTCATACATTTTTTATATGTCAGTTACATATAAATCATACCATACATCACGTGTCAAACTCCGCTCCTGCAGAGAGTAGTTCCAACCAGCTCCAAAACATCTTGAAGACCTTGATTAGCTGGTTCAGGTGTTTAATTAGGCAGTAAAACCGTATGTGACAAAAGTAGTATGTTTGATAGAAAAGAGTAGGCAAAAAATACCCGGATGACCTACTTCTTCCAGCAAGATACTGAAGTGTGCATACGATGGACACTTTACTATCCCATGAAGCCACGGGAGAGGATTTGTGAATGGGTGCTTCTCAAAAGGAAGGCTTCATCCTTCCTAGTCCAGTTCTTTCTGAGGTTTGACTAGTGTCCTCCTTTAGCATTAAGCGCACATGACTACATCACATTTTTTTGTCTTACATTTCATAATAAACTCAGGCAATCTCAGTACAGACTCGTTTTTCCATCTGTTTATTTTCGTGAATTGGAACGTGTGCAAAAGATTGTGGGTGATTTTAAGGATGCAAAGGATACACTTGATGCATTCTTCAAAATGAGCTGAATGAAGGATGCGAAACGAAGGCTGCCTTCCAAGGATCATTAAAATTGAGACGGTCTTTAGTGGCACTTGATGACGTGGCAGCAGAGATAATGCAGACTTAATAGGACGCAGCCTTTGGTTTGAGAAGCACTCTGACGTAGACACTCACTTGGTTGTGTTTAAGCATTAGCAGCAGATATAGATTGCTCCTTCACCACCCATTGCAAGTCAGCCAATCACTCTTTTATTGTCTGTAGTAAAACAGAGCCTTCAGCAATGTCAGTTAGCATATACACCACTTTCCCCTATGAGCAACCACATCTCAATGCTACATGTTGTCAGTGGATCCAGGAAGTTGAGCCAATTGCATCATTCACCATAATGAGATATCCCTTGATATCTCCATGCAAAGAGCAAAAACTGTTGTTTATTACTGTATGAATTATTTATTATGCAGCTGTGATGTGGCAGGGCTGGTCTTCACTCTCTCGCTTTCATCTCCGCCACAGACAATCTGAAGGCCATGTACCAGCGGGCCCGGGCTCACTCGGCATTATACAATGAAGACGAAGGCCGCAGGGATTTCACTAGGGTCCTGCAACTCGATCCCACATTCAAACCTATCGTCAAGCAGGAGATTAAGAAGATGGGGGAGAACATCAGAGTGAAGTGCGTCAACGAAAACAAAAACTACTGGACGAGCACTCAGGAGAAGTTGGAAAAGAAAGCACAGGTCAAGAGGGGAAAGAAGACTAAGAAAGAAGTGACATGGGCAGATGAGAGTAAGATGCCGGCAGGAAATGATGAAGGACATTCAGGCTGCAGTTGCAAATCAGAGGAGAGCTGCAATGTCAAAGCAGGTGATAATGATGAAGGACAGGATGAGAAGAAAAAAAGCGAGAACCAAAGGGACGAGAGCTCTCTGACCCTGAAAGAATCAAAGGCAAAAACTGATAATACGGCTGCAGATAGAGACAGGGATTCAGTCCAAATCAATGTGCTGGGAGATGGTACACAGAGATCAGAGGCCGATAATGACTCGGAAACTCTACTGACCAATGACATTACAAAGAAAAATGATGCCCAAGATGAGATCACAGATGAAAAACAACAGTCTCCTGAAAAGTCAGACAAAGATGCAAGCAGCGGAGCATCAAGGGAAGAAAGACTGACGGATATGACTGGAGATGATGAAACAGGGGGAAGCAATACAGCAGCTGAATTTAAGATGGAGAAGACTAGTGTCGGGGAACCAACAGGAGCATCATCAGCGAAACCTGAAAAATCCACCAAAAAAGTTAATCGCAAAAAGAAAAAGAAAAAGAAATAGATAATGTCATATCCCATCATCTGAAGGAAGACAAACCAGACCAGGTGTATACAACAAATAAACATTTATTTCTTTGTACACAATGAGTAGAAAGCAGCCAGTAACTCATTCATTTTTAAAACGCATTCTTTTTACATTTTGTACAGATTAAAAACATGAAAACAAAAAAACTAAGACATGAATTATAGTGTTAATAATTCAACAAATGACTGTATTGCACATGGAAATGTCATTTTGCAGGGAAACACAAAATTGTTTGTATTCAGGTCATTTGAGCTGAAAACATCATGTCATGGTGTAATGATGATGCCACAGGTTCAGAGGTTAAATCAGTAAATGCCCCGTTGCTTGGTTCAACATTACAAACAAGCCTGCAAAGCCAGAGACGTATTGGGGTTATGACACAAAGGTCTGCTACATACAAACAAAAATAATGAGTGTATTTGTTAATGAGGCAGATTGCTAAATTTAGCTAAGGCAGCCCTTAGCAATGCTGTAATTTCACACAACCCACAAACTTAGCACATCTAAATTTTTTTAAGAGAAGACAAGGGAACTATTATGAAACGAGTTAAAAAGATCATATTAAGGAATGATTTTACATAATGGAGAATTATTAAATTTTGCAAATGGTATGCATATAGGATCATTTCTATTCAATGTATTACATAATGCTACATGATTTGCTACAATGTTGGAGCTCATACTTTGTAAAAAAAAAATCTAAATCTCCTTCTATAGGCTTAAGAATTTTCTGAATCCGTATATCTGTCTTGTTTTCTTGTAAAATTATCCAAATACCCTTTAAAAGGATGAATTCATTTAAAAACATTTCGTATGATTTCATTAATCGTTTTCATAGAATATAGTGTATCAAAGTGCCTTTTAAGTAAAGTCTGTTCACTCTGCGGTCATATTTGCCACATCTCTGTGCAGCTATTTCGGGCATCCAAGTAGATGGTCCTCACTGCAGAACACGAAATCCAGGGGGAGGAGTCAGATCCAGATCCAACTCCACCCACCTAACATATACCTAAACCTCTATCTCTAATCCCACCCCTAAACCTACCCATCTCCACCCCCTGATCTCTAAACCCACCCATCTCCACCCCCTGATCTCTAAACCCACCCATCTCCACCCCTTAGATCTTGATCCAACTCCGCCCCCTGGATCTCGTGTAGCCTACTGCAATGAGGTGCTACTGCATCCAAGACCAAGTCCTATCTACTTGAATGGGGGAATCCCGCTCGACGAACTCACAATTAAATAACATATTTCAAATCAGCAACAAAATCTGACATAAACTGTACCCTAAATGTTGTTTTATATGCTCAAATAGGGTTAAATAACAACCGGAGCCACTGCAGTGACGCAATGATTATCAATTGCTGATTAGCTTTTATGTTTAGAAGTCGTTACTTATTCTGCGTTGCACTTTCAACCATTCATAATAACTAGTATGAGTACATCTAAAGTATTTGTTTAAATCTTTATTTTTTCTTAGCCGATTGTGTGTGTGTGTGTATATATATATATATTTATTTATTTATTTTTTGGTCATTTGTTAAGAAAAAAATAATCTGAAATTGTGTAAATTAAAATTAGCTTAAGATGTAATACTTTCAGATAAGATATGATATTAAAATAAATACCAATTGGGTAATAAAAAAAAGAAATAAAAAAATAGATATACTCTCTGAAAACAAGTCTTATGAAATTTAGTAAATGTATCTGGTCTTAAGGATGTTTAGATATTGTACTGGGGGGAAAAAGACAGCATCATTTAAATTAATTCAGAAAATCCACGTTCAGAGCTCTGGATCAGTTCTGACTGTTTGGCATGGAATAAAGCAAACAAAATGCAGTGTGCATACTTCAATGTGAGCGTTTGTATATGTGAGTCCCAAATTAGCATTGGACTGATAAATGGGTGTCGCTGTGGATAGAACACCAGATGTTGATCTTAATGAGCAGCCATGCAAGTTAAACAGAGGCAAGCATATGGGCGAAGGGGAGTTGAGTCCCCCTCTCTTTCTCCATGTGCTTATTTGTATCTCCTCCATTATGATGCCACATCACCTTTCCAAAGACCAACTTTCAGCACTGTGTCCTTGGGGACAGTTTCTTAGCAACCGCATCAAAATAAACAGACAGCAGAAAAACCTACAGTGCAACTAGGGTCACTTTGTTTTTTGATGGAGAACGGGAGAACAAGGAATTGTCGTACTTCCAACATGTTAGCCAAAACAAATGGAGAAAATCTCTTGTTCTCTCAGCTGCAATAATCTCAATCCTGTTTGCAGGGGCTGCAGTGTCACAACCCATCACAGTGAATATTTACACACTTTTCTCTTTCCCATTTGCAGTCTTTCTTTCACACCGTAACGTTATCTGTTCCCGCTCTCTCTCTCTCTCACTCGCCATCTATTTCTCTTTTCTACTCACTACACCCCCTGCATCTTCTCTGCTCATATAAATCTGACACCCCACAGTAAATCACTCGACAAAAAAAAAAGCCTTTTTTCTCTGTTTACAAAGAGCATGATCCATTTGCCATCCTCCTCCCTCGGCATAATGTAAAATAATCCTTCCACACACACTTTCATTTCTCTCCTCAGATTGTGTAAATGCTGAGATCTGGAGAACAGCGTTTGGTAAACAAATACTTACATCAGGAGGACAACAATAAGACAGAGAGATGTAAGGCTGGTATTCTTTAATGAAAAAAAAAAAAGTATTTGAAGTCTTAAGGCATAATGATAAGAGCTGTGCTCGTTTTAAAATGAATCAGGCTGTGACTTGGGTGTAAAAGACCCTCCCAAACCGAAGAGAAAAGGCCAGGGCGAACATACTTCGAATCGTCTCCTCGTGTCTCTACTTTCTTGTTCATGCCATGCTGGACAGCTGTAATTTAACAGCAAGCGCTCTGACAACAAGACAACAGTACAAATCTCCTTTGCTGAGAGACCTTTCCCTTGTGACCGGAAAACCAACAGCCAAGAAATACGCTCATCTGTGCAATAGATCCTTTCTGTGTGAGTGGCTGCAAAAAATCTATTTCTTAATCAGAATTTTGTCTTGTTTTCAAGTAGAAATACTTAAACAATTAAAAAAAAAACTAGTAGAATTTACCTGAGAAGTCATTTTAAGATAAGACGTGTTTTTCAGAGAATAAATCTTGAATTAAATGTTTTCCTCCATGACTGAAGCACAAAACTCACTAAATATAGTTGGATTTATACTTCGAGAAAACAAACAAAATAGGCAATGTCTTTGAATAATAGATCAGTTTAAATGTTTTCATTTAAGGCTTTTATCACAAAGCTTTAAAAACAGTAATATTGTGAAATATTATTGCAATCTAGAGTAACTGTTTTCTATTTTCATGTTTTAATATATTAAAAAATATTATTTATTCCAATGTTGGTAAAGCTGAATTTTCAACATCATTATTCCAGTCTTCAGTGTCACATGATCCTTCAGAAATTATTCAAATATGCTGATTTGGTGCTCAAGAACCATTTCTTATTATTATCAATGTTGTAAACAGTTTTTTTGTGGAAGCTGTGATGCATTTTTCAGGATTAGAAATAGAAAGTTCAAAAACGCAAAAAAAGCATTTATTTGAAATAGTGCTTTTGCTGTTACTTTTGATCAACTTAATGCATCCTTGGTAAATAAAAGTAGGATTTCCTTAAAAAAGACTTTTGAGCAGTAGAGTATATATGTTTGTTTTTTAAAGATGTTTATATATTTGTAATTACAAGGCAAAAATACTATCAAGAAAAAGATTTTTGCAGTTCATGTCTCTGTATACCATGTATGCATTTAAGAGTGATTTTCATTTTTAACGAAACAGTGTTAAATGAAAGAGAAAGAGTGGGGGGAAATGGGAAAGAATGTCAGGAGCACAATGCTCATTGGGCACTTTGGCATCTTAAATAAATGATGGCCTCAACAGAAGACGTGTCACCCTTACAGTGTAAATAAGCTTGCCATGTGTCCCGGCAGATCAGGGGAATCTGTTATTTTCTGCCTCATAGAACAAGGGCCACACATTGCAGAGCATGACTTAATGGTATATGTGTATTTGTGTTTATGTGCATGAGTGAGTAAAAAAAAAAAAACATAAAAAAAAAGTAAAAAAAAAAAAAGAAGTAAAATAAGTTGCTGGCACAGGTATACCTAAGGAGAGACACTTTCTGCATGGTGCATGTCTTGTGCTGTAGTGAAGCCACACAAGTTG
The DNA here is from genome assembly GCA_030578275.1 of Meda fulgida. Lineage (NCBI taxonomy): Eukaryota > Metazoa > Chordata > Actinopteri > Cypriniformes > Leuciscidae > Meda > Meda fulgida. The sequence goes on from CM060629.1 coordinate 22,698,792, forward strand.
CATTACTACACAGGTTAGCACAGTGTCCGGATCAGTGCAGGCCCTTGGCATCATGTAAACATTAGTTTGTTTAGTTAGCACTGAGATAATCCCACAGCTCTTTGGGATTGGCAAATGGCTGCATGCGGAGAAGGTTATCCTGAAACTCTTCTGGTCCCTTCGCGCAGTCCCCTCGTCTGTCCTTGGATTCGCCAGCCCTGCATTCCCAAAACCCTGCCCACGATAAGATGAGCAAAACGGCACCTGAAAAATGTAAGGAGGGTGATGCATCATCCAGACAGATCAAAAGAATGCAAAGATCAAAACTCTTTAACACTGGGTAGAAGGTATTAAAAACTGCATCTGCATTGTGTACTAAAATAACACATTTTTAAAAGAATAGCTCAGTCAAAAATAAACCTGCATGACTTTTTCTTTTTCATGGAGCACAGATGTCTTCTGAAGACTCTCAAAAACAAACTGGAAGTTGTTCTGCAGAATCTTCCTGCTTTAGCACTCAACTTTGTTTTGAGTGCATTTAAACAAGGTGCCTCAAGATGTGTCACACAAGATTAGAATTAAATTAGGTCCAACATCACTAGTTCTTAAGTGTATTGAAAGAGAAATCAGTTGAGAAATGAAAAATGTATTTTTTGGTCTATCATATGGCTTCAGAAGATTCTAATACATTACAGGAATCATACAGCCCACATTTACCAGACGTTTATGGTGCTTTTTTGTATTATAAATCACCATCGACTTATAGATTCTGATAACCTTCTTTTGTGTTTCATAGAAGAAAGAAAAGCATACAGATTTGAAATGACACAGAACAAAATATTATTTAGAGCACATTTAATTTAGAAATAAACAAACCTGCACAATGTTAGGCCTCTGAGTTTTCCTTCAGGTTCTTCATGGACCAGGCTCCGATGGGAAGACGTTCCTCAGCTGTTCGATTACCTGTTGCAGCTGCAGTACGGTGTCTTGCTCATGATCAAAATCCTCACCTACACAACATTAAATGCTACAATTAAAATGAACTCAACAGAAGCATAACATAATCGGCCTTATTCAAATAAGCCTCATCTCTTTGCATCTCAGTAGGGGTGGATGATGGCACTGATCTGCCAGGTTATTCTCGGTCTTACCTGCAGCCTCGGTGTCTGTGGTCTCTCTGCTGGGAGGCTCCCCCTGGTGGCCTCCTCCTGACACGGGAGAGGACAGAGAGGAGGGAGCCGAACCATTGGCCTCAGAGTCGTCTTTGGGCTGGGAGACATGATAAAATGAGAAGAGAACAAAGAATAGTTAAATCATAATGAAAACAGTTAAGAATAATACTATTACTATTTCAGCAGTATAAACAGTCACTACCATTCAAATGTTTGGGATCAGTACAATTTTGGTTTTATTCAGCAAGGATGCACTAAATTGAAATGACAGTAAAGACATTTATTATATTATTTTAAAAATATATTTTAAACAAATTCTGTTCTTTTGAGTATTATATTCTTTAAAGAATCCTGAAGAAATGAATGTTTTCTGCAAAAATATTAAGCAGCGAAACTGTTTTTTTTTTTTTTGTTGTGCACAAAATCTTCCAAGTGAATGTAAATGTAAATGAGCATATAATAAATGCCATCACAGGAATAAATTCAGTTTTAAAAATGCCTTTCTTTTAAACTAATTATATTTGATAATATGACTTTTTTAAAACTATTTCTTATCAAATAAATGCAGCCTTGGTAAGCAAAAAATAAAAAAATAAATTTACAAACTGCAAACTTTTGTACAATAGTGTATTACGTACACTGTACATAGCATGCACATTTTCTGTACACATTGTTTAATGCATGGAATTAAACGTCACATTAACATCAGAAACATTTGTCATTGCTTATTGTTCATATTGTCTACAATTTATGTGAAGTATTGTAGTATATACTATGCAGTATGCTAGCCTAGCCATGCTCTAGACAGAAGACAGTGTTGTTGGGTTATTCGACGAGAAAAACAGTCACAAGTTTTCAAATGCTGCCAAAACTCCAAACTTTGGCGTTTATCGACCAGGCTTTTGGCTCGGTTTCCATATGTTATAAAGGCTGTGTATTTTCTTGAGGGATGAAAATAAACTGATAAGAAACTTAGTTTTTCTTTAAAAATGCATTTTTTTCTCCACATTTCACAGGCAGGTGAGTTGAACTGAGGCTGTTTGCATGAATAGTACCTAAATTTATTCTGAGTTAAACTCTTATTGTTCACAGAGGTAAGACTGTACATTTCCCAGCCAATTTCCAGGGGTGCTGAACGAAGAGTTCAAAACTCCGTAATCCTAGCACATTATTGCTTCCCCATTATTGCTTTTTGACACATCCCTCACTCGTTTTTGTAGGTTAAGTCAATCTCTCTGCCCTCCATTCCTTCCCTCTATTTCCGGCTAATTCCTTTTCACCTATAGCTAAAGCCTCAGTGTTTTTGCTCCACTCTCTCTCCCCATCCAGCCTGTCAATCATATCTCTACAGCACTACCTCTCTTTTTTCTGCACTCTTATACTATTCACCCAGCACAGCCAGAGCTTTTCTTTTCCTCCTCAGCCTGCTTTCTTTTCTGTCTTTCTTTCACTAAAGGATCCTCTTTCTGCCCACTCTATTCTGCCCATCTTGTTTCTTAAGCTCTATGTTCGTCAGCTCGAGAAATGACTTACCTTCCACCCACTCCATCCCTATGATTCCATCTCCATCCATAGTGTTCCCCCCCATATATAATGTCTCTCTACCTCTTCCTTCCCATCTTTGCAATTTACCAGAAGCAATTTACCAGAAGTTAGTGTGTCTTCACTGCACTCGCTCATCCTCCACCTCTTTTCAGGCCTTGGTAATGGGTAAATTTTTTCAGTCTACACATCTCTTCTCCTTTCACTTGAGAAAAGTCTCCCTGTCCTTACACAACCTGCATTAGTAAGCATCTCTTTACCCTTCAACAAGTGGTACATCAAGGCAGTCTATAATATGGTCTATCCTCTGTTCAATTGTCTTCCAACTCTTTTTGCCGAAAGCTTTAAATAAACCATCTTCCTCCCTTCTGCCCCCCTATACCAGTATATTTTTTCAGCCCAACATTATTTCTCTCATAGTGGCTGTTTTTAAAGCTCAAAACATTCCTTCAGTTCAAACCCATGAACATTTAACATTAAAGTCTTCAGCACAGAAGGACCTGATTTCCTGGTTCATGTTCCTCCCTGTGCAGCGGTAACCAGAGGCGGACAGAGTACACAGCTTCATTACTTGAGTAAAAGTACAGATACCCCTTGCTAAATTTTACTCAAGTACAAGTAAAAGTACTACAGTCAGATTTCTACTTAAGTAAAAGTACTGAAGTACTTGTTTTTAAAAGTACTTGAGTATCAAGAGTACAAGAGTACATTTTCTAAATATTGCATTACTACTGCCACAGTGCTTACATTTATGCACAGAAACGTCCTACATGGAGTTATGAAAAATGTTAATGTTAATACTGGAGAATGTAAAAGGAATTGAAAGTAAAATCAAGTCATTTTCATCTTTTTACCATGTTGCTTTATTTAACATATAAGAAAATTTCAGAAAATGTAAATAGTCTGGCGAGGAGGGGCCACAGATGGCACATTCCCGGGATGGACCTGCTGCGTCTTCTTACATTTTTTGTCCATGGTTTAGTCTCTTATAATGCTGCGTTCCAGGCAGGTTTTTGAGCACGTAAATCACGACTACAAACCACGACTCACGACCTTGTAGCGTTCCAGGCCAGGTTCACGCCAAACTAAGTTACCTGAGCGCAAGGACATTTTTTTTTTCATAAGCATGATCAATGCTGTCAAGTTCAGGTTTACGTCTAGAGATGTTCCGATACCCTTTTTCCCTTCCCGATACCGATACCTGGACTCAGGGTATCGGCCGATACCGAGTACTGATCCGATACTTGGATGTGTACAGTATCTATACAGCTGCAATTCATACTAGCACTGTATGAATTGATATAATTATTTCATGGTGTGTTTCAGACTTATCCCTTAATTAAACATGAACAAATACATACAGTGAACTAGAGTATTTTTATTATCTGACATACATTTCACAGCAATATATTATTTATCTTTTTTAAGTGAAAAAGAACTTAAAATGCAACCACACATCTAGTACTGTAAACTGAAAAAAGGTATTTTAGTTTTACAATATAACTGCATAAAAAACGCAACAAATAAATCTAGGAATCTAAAAAATGATATATGAATAATATAAGAAAATAATCTCTTTATAATTTAAAGTCCATAAACAATTTTGTTCAATAAACGGCATTTCAGTTTTGACCGCGGCTGGTCATCCAGAAAAATAAACTCAATACATGTTGTCGGTTGTATTTATCGCTCGTTGGCTGTCTTTTGAAAACATTTCTCTTTGTTTTTAAGCTTTTAGAGATTGTTGATTCTGGTGCGGCTCATTCTTCTCTGCCCTTGCCTTCGTGTAATCGTGTTCTGCGGGGTAACGCGTCTTCAAATGCTTTAAGTTACTCGTGTTGAAGTTGCTAATCTTGTTCCACCCCTCGAAATTGCAGTATGGCATACGGGACATGTCGCCGTTTTACTGTCTGGTTGGTCCAGTCTGTTATACTCCTAAACAGTGGACATACTGATAGCGTTCACGCGTTTTCTTCTTCGCTGCTCTAAACAGAGGTTGCTTGTGGCAACAGCACAACTTTCTGTGTCGCCACAAGCAACCACTATTAAGAGCAGCGAAGAAGAATTGATCTCCGATTTGCAGGGTTATGCAAAGCTAGCGTGCATAACTAGATATTGTTTTAGAAAATGGTATCGGATAGGTGCATGGGTAGAAGTACTCGCCGATACCGATGCCAGCATTTTTATTGGTATCGGCGGCATTTCCGATACTAGTATCGGAATCGGAACAACTCTATTTAAGTCACCTTAACATTTCCATGCGGCAATACACTTTCACGACATACTTATTGTTAGTTTCAGACACATAACATTGTAATACATAATCGTGTGTATTGTTATTATCATTATTATATTATTATTCATTTGACTGCAACGTTATATTGTCCAAAAGTGTATTCTCACCGTTTACCGCCTGCAGAAACACTGCATCCGTAGGGGCTGCCATTGTTGTTTTGTATGGTTTCGCGGGCTATGTGAGCTCGTAACTGGGAGCACATCGATCTAGTACGAGTTCACGGGTGGTAAGTCACGGGTTTGACTGCCGTTCCAATGCACTTTCACGGGTATAAGGTTGGAAAAACACGGGTTACAGGTTGTCTGGCATAAATCTGACCATGAGTTGACTTTGGCGGAAAGCTGAAGGTGATTGCTGATAGGCTGTCTCAATCAGTGGCGCCTGCACAATCCAATCACGTTTGAGAGGGAAACAACAAATTGAGGGTTTCCGAGATTTTTCTTTTGTCCTTTTTTTTTTTTTTTTAGAAGTAGTAACGGGTACTCACGGTTATGGATAGAAATGTAGTGGAGTAAAGAGTACAATATTTGCCTCTCAAATGTACTTGAGTAAAGTCATGAGTACTCCCCAAAAATGATACTCGAGTAAAGTACAGATCCCTCAAAATTGTACTTAAGTACTGTACTCAAGTAAATGTACTCCGTTACATATCCATACAACTCCCTACACACCATTCTTTTATTGTTTTTATCACAATAATCTATGCTGGCTCACATGTTGGTACTCGCTGTGGGCATACTCCTCATTTTTAACTGACCTGCAGCAGTAGTTCTCTGAGTCTGTGCAGCTGGGACTCCAGTTGCTTGTTGTGGTCCTCCAGAATCTGCATGCGCGTCTCCAGACGGGTCTTGTGCTGTCGGAGGACTCGAGCCTCAGCTAGGAGCTCTTCGTCTTGCTGATCAGCCGGTGAACCAGGACCCGACTCCAGCAGCTGAGGTGATGCTGCGGCCTCTTCGTGCTTCCACTTCAGCCGCCGATACTCACCCTGCAGCACCCTGTGGGGGAGACAACAGCATCATCATCATTACTATAGCTTATTGATCATACCTGCTACGTCGACACAAAAGCTGATATTTTAAACAAATGTCATTTCATCAAATATATTTATTTCATTTTGTCTTAAAACTTGTTTTTACATAAATGTCACAAAAAGTTTATATTTTATATACACATTTACATAAAATATTTTTAAATGCTTGATTAAATATATATATTTAATTTTTAAATAACTAGATTTTATGTAATACTTATTTTATTAATTTGTTATTTTCTGTTTTGTGGCATTTTTGATATAGAAACATTGATTCTTGTTATTTCTCTATATGTAAAAGGATAATAGAGCAATTTTGAAATCCTAATGAAAAGAGTTCAGAATATTACTCACTATTTGTGCAGTATAAACACTACCTTTCAAAAGTCTGAGATCAGTGTGTTTTTGTTTTTATTCAGCAATGATGTACTAAATTGATTACAAAAAATTCAGAGGAAAACATGTATAATGTAATAACTTCTAATTCAAATAAATGCATTATATTCGTCAAAGAATTCTGAAGAAAAAAAATGTGTATCACGGTTTCCGCAAAAATATATAGCAGCACAACTGTTAAAACAACTGATTTAACACTGATCATAATAAAAAAAAAGTTTCTTGAGCACAGAATCTGCTAAATTAATGTAAATGTAAGTCAGAATATAAGAATGGCTGCTGAAAACTCAGCTTTGCCATCACAGGATTAAATTCCATTTTAAATGCATTCAATTAGAAAACTGTAAACTGAAATAATATTTCACAATATTACTGTTTGTACAGAATTTTCCATTAAATAAATGCAGCCTTGGAGAGCACAAGAAATCTTAAATCAACCCTAAACTTTTGAATGATAGTGTAGAATGTATACTGTACACATCATGCAAATTAATTATTTTATTAATTTGTTTTATGATATTATTTTGCATTGTCTGCATTGGGTTTTGGGTCTGTATATGTTTTATTTTTAGAAATTGTTCTTATTATAACTCCCTTAAATGAAATTGAACTGAATGACAAATAAATCACTCAGCTCTTTCTGTCCTGATAATGACAGCGGGAAGCCCTGATTTATCCAGGAGTTTAAGGTTGCAGATCCCCTGCAGACACTAACAATTAATCTTGTTTTATTGACCTATTACTCACATATAACAAAGCAAGACCCCACGAGAGCATGACTTAAAGGTCAGGATTTACGCAGAAGAAAAAACTCATAAATGACTCACAGCTGTAACAGTAGCCTCTGGGATGAAACAAAATGGTAGTAGACCTAATAGACTTTTTGTGTTTCTGTAGATGTTTGAAGCTTTGTTTTAATGTCTAAAGATCACACCTCTTTCATTGGATGCGGGTCAAAAGATTTTTGACCAAGAGTAATCATCATAATAGTAATAATGTCCCCAATTTCCCAGCAACACATTTAATCTCAACCAATTAAAAACTATTAGCTCTATCTTAATCTTCTAAAGAGATTTAAAGGGCCAACAGGAAGTGCAGTTATTTACAGACAGAAACCAAGAGTCACAAATACAAAGAGAAATCATTTTACCCCTTTATAACTTTAAAGGTCAGGAGGATAACCCTCAGTTAAAACTTCATATCGATATGAATAAATATACCACCAGTTTTGTTACTCTACAAATTGTTTTGGTTAATATAAAAACATTACAATAAAAAAATTCAAACTGGTATGAGATTGGAGGAACACATTCACTCTTCTAAACAAAGTAACATTGTTACATTTAAACTCCATTACAAAAATTCCCTTTTGTCATACAGCAGTACCTGTTGTCATAAAAATACAATTGCTTTTGTTATATGTAGAACTCATTTAACTTCCAACATGAAATATTTTAGCAAAATGTGTAGTTTACTCAGAGTTAATACGCTTTGTTTGTTTGATGTGTATGCGCACGCATGCAAATTAAGTGAATTCATAACAGGAACAGACAAGGATACAACCATTAAATGTAAGTTATGCACTGAGGAAACACATCTCAAATGCATAAAACAGCACACGCGTCTGTCAGAGCATTTGACGGCGAGCCACATTAAACATTATGCTGATGCATTTGTTTGGAAGTGCCTCATATAACACATTCTCATGTTTCGGGCCGCATGGATTATAGTTTTCCCACAGCAGCTCAGACTGTGACATCACTACGGTAAAGTGACGTGAATGGCCGCAGCGTGCAGATGCAATTAATCAAAAAACTAATTTGTTGTAAATTATTTTCATTATTGATTATTATGGATTTAATCAATTCATTGTTGAAGAACATTCATCAACGCACACATCAGATCTGGTAAACGGAAGCTCAAGCATGTTCACTTGACGTGAGAACCAATGAGATTCATTACCTTGTGTTACGCAGCACGTTTGAGTTTCCACAAGAACCAACTAATTCGTTCTCACGTGTCAAGCAAGTCCAGTTGAGCTTTTGTTCGTGTTCGCTGATCAATGTTTATACGGGAATAACAGCCTAAATTAAATATGGTCATCATTTAAAGCGATCAAGTCTCTTCAGAAAGTTTGACTTAAACCGCTAAAAATGAAACTAAATCCTTTTCATATCGATTTGTTTTACCATCTGAAGTTTTTGAAGGTCAAAGTGGAAGTAGACTGTCAATGGAGGGATAGAAATCTCAGATTTCATTCAAAATAATTTGTGTTCCAAAGATGAATAAAATTCTTTCAGGTTTGGAACAACATGAGGGCGAGTAAATTATGACAAAATTGTAATTTTTTTGGTGAACAAACTGTGGCGAGGGGGGCGTGGTTCCGCGAAGTCTGTAGCGGGAGAGAAGTCAGCGAGCCGCGCGGTGAGTAAGTGGGTCAAGTGCAGATAACGAACACCTGTGTCTGATTGCAGTAATTGGCGTGGAGACTGCATATAAGCTGCCGGCTGTGTGAGAGAAGCGGAGAGAGACCTGGGACTCGCATCAATCTCGTGAATGCACGGAGCTGAAGCTGTGACCGAGTGTTTGAAATATTGCCTGTTCTCTGTTTGCCGTGAGTGAGTGTCACGGCGGCCGCGCACGAGCGCACCCTTCTATTGTTTATTAATTTGGTGAGAGAAATAAAGTGCGAGTCCCAAACTTCGCCGACCCCGTCTTCTTCTTCCTCCAACTACACTGAATTTACTACACTGGTGCCGAAACCTGGGAAGGAGAAGACTGCCGCCGCCATGCAGACCCCGCCGGGAACGCCATTTGCGGAGCTCATCCAAACGCTCGCGGGTCTTCACCGGGAGCAACACCACGCCCTGCTGGCCGTAAAAGAGGAGCAGGATCAACGGTTCCAGATGCTCCTCCAAGGCCAGCAAGAAGACCGCGAGCTGTTCCGGAGCTGGCTCGACCGGGTTCGGGCCGTCCCCGCTACATCTTCGGCCTCGGCCCCGCCCCTGCCTCTCAACAAAATGGGTCCCCAGGACGATCCGGAGGCGTTCCTGGACCTCTTTGAGAGGTCGGCCGAGGCCCAGGGATGGCCCCAAGCGGACTGGCCCATGCGACTCATCCCACTGTTGTCGGGTGAGTCCCAGATCGCCGCCAACCAGCTGCCAGTCCTGAACCTCCTGGTCTACGAAGACCTGAGGCGCGCCATCCTGCAGCGGGTCGGCCGGACCCCCGAACAACATCGCCAGCGGTTCCGGTCCTTGAGCCTGGGGGAGTCTGGCCGGCCCTTCGTGCTGGCGCAACAGCTCCGGGACTCCTGCCGCAGATGGCTGATGGCCGACGGAGGCGACGTCGAGGATGTCATCAACAAGGTGGTACTGGAGCAGTTCGTCACCACGCTACCGAGGAAAACTGCTCAGTGGGTCCAGTGCCACCGCCCGACGTCGCTGGACCAGGCCATCCACCTGGCGGAAGACCACATGGTGGCGTGCTCAGGGGTCGGCGAGCCCCTTCCATCGGCTTCTCTCTCTCCATCTCTCTCTCACTCTCTCTCTACCCCTTCTCTTCCCAAACCTGTGCCCCTTCCCAGGTCTCGCGGGGGGCTGGTGCCCCGGCCGGCGCCAAGGTGGAGGACAGGGACACTGGCGGAGCCCGTCCCTGCGACCCGGGCCCCACCCAGGGGGCCCGCTTCAACCGACCACCCCGTCCCGAGTCCGGCAGCCCTGCACTCTCCACGCCAATTCCTTGACCCGCTTCCCGCCACTGGAGCGGCGGGGAGGCCTGGGCCGGCCTGTTGGCGCTGCGGGGACCCGGGACACTTTGTAGATCGGTGTCCGGTTATGGAGGTGGGGACGCTGATCCGGGTCCCCGACGCGCCGCAGGCTGCCCCCGATCAAACTGGCCTGTACCAGATACCAGTGAGTATCAAGGGGGGTACTTATCAGGCTTTGGTGGATTCAGGCTGTAACCAAACCTCTATACATCAAAGTCTGATACAACCGGGGGCATTGGATGGCAGCCGCATGGTTAAGGTGCGGTGTGTGCACGGGGTGGTGGTGAGATACCCGTTAATGTCGGTCGTAATTCAATTCAGGGGGCAAAAGCACAGTGTGGAGGTGGCCGTTAACCCGCACCTCCGGCATCCGCTCATTCTGGGAACGAATTGGCCGGCCTTTAACGAATTATTGGGGGTATTATCAGCGGGTGCCTCTTGGAAAAAACAAAACAGGGGAAAGACAGCGGTTGTTCAGCTGGGGGATGCTGAGCCGGGACCAACGGGTACTGCTGCAGGGGAACAGAGGGCTCTGGAGAGAACGGTTCTCTCCGAGCGCGATGATTTTCCCCTGGAGCAGTCCCAGGATGAGACACTAAAGAACGCCTTCAATCAGGTCCGCTCCATCGACGGCCAGCTCCTCCACCCAGACCAACCGCTCTCTTATCCCTATTTTCCTGTTTTAAAAGATAGGTTGTATCGGGTGACCCAAGACGCCCAGACAAAAGAAGATACAACACAGTTGTTGGTTCCTAAAAGCCGCCGGGAAATGCTTTTTCAGGCGGCTCACTCTAACCCAATGGCCGGGCATTTAGGGCAGGCGGCGACACTAAACCGTCTCATGGCCCGGTTCTTCTGGCCGGGCATTCACGAGAACGTGCGCAGGTGGTGCGCGTCTTGTCGTGAATGTCAGTTGGTGAATCCACCGGCCAATCCAAAAGCACCATTGTGCCCCCTTCCGTTAATGCAGGTCCCCTTCGAGAGAATTGGTATGGACCTCATCGGGCCATTAGAGCGGTCGGCACGAGGGCATCGCTTTGCGTTGGTTATGGTAGACTACGCAACGCGATACCCAGAAGCAGTTCCGCTTCGCAACATTTCGGCTAAAAGTGTTGCGAGCGCACTCTTCTCGCTAATCTCCCGAGTGGGAATCCCCAAGGAGATTCTCACTGATCAGGGCACGGCGTTCATGTCACGAACGATTCGCGAACTCTACGAATTGTTGGGCATTAAATCGATTCGCACTAGCGTCTACCACCCACAGACAGATGGCTTAGTGGAAAGATTTAATCGCACTTTGAAGGCCATGATTCGTAAGTTCGTTCACGAGGACGCCAAAAATTGGGATAAATGGCTAGAACCCCTCTTGTTCGCTGTACGCGAGGTCCCACAAGCCTCCACGGGGTTTTCCCCCTTCGAGCTCCTCTATGGACGGCAACCCCGCGGGGTGCTTGACGTTCTTAGAGAGACTTGGGAGGACGGACCGACCGCTGCTAAGAACGAAATTCAGTATGTCCTGGACCTGAGAACAAAACTCCACACTTTGGGGCGGCTATCAATGGAGAATTTGTTACAGGCCCAGGGCAGACAGAGTCAGCTTTACAACAGGGGAACTAGACTCCGCCAATTTGCACCGGGAGATAAGGTACTTGTATTACTCCCTACTTCCAGCTCTAAATTACTCGCAAAGTGGCAAGGGCCCTTTGAGGTCACACGGCGAGTTAATGATCTTAACTATGAGGTAGCCCGTACAGACAGAGGTGGAGCACATCAAATCTATCACCTCAACCTCCTCAAAAAGTGGGTTGAGGCAGAGTCAGTGATGCTGGCGACGGTGGTGAGTGGAGAGGAGGATCTCGGGCCTGAGGCGAGCACAAAATCGCAATCTCTCGCGCTGGCCCTTGGTGGAGATCACCTCTCGCCCTCCCAGCTCACTGACGTGAAAAATATTCAAGCCGAGTTTGTGGATCTGTTTTCTCCTCTGCCTGGTCGGACGAACCTCATTGAGCACCACGTTGAGACGGAACCTGGGGTAGTGGTACGTTGCCGCCCGTATCGTTTGCCTGAACACAAGAAAAAGGTAGTTCAGACGGAATTAGAATCTATGTTGGAGTTGGGGGTAATAGAAGAGTCGAGCAGTGACTGGGCGAGCCCGATAGTCTTAGTGCCTAAAACGGACGGCTCGATCCGCTTCTGTGTCGACTATAGAAAGGTGAACGCGGTGTCCAAATTTGATGCCTATCCAATGCCCAGGGTTGACGAATTGCTTGATCGGCTGGGCACGGCTCGTTTTTATTCGACATTGGACTTAACAAAGGGTTATTGGCAGATCCCCTTGTCTCCAATGTCCAAAGAAAAAACAGCTTTCACGACGCCGTTTGGATTACACCAATTTGTTACCCTTCCTTTCGGGTTGTTCGGGGCTCCAGCGACCTTCCAGCGTCTGATGGACAAGATTCTCCGGCCGCATGCTGCATATGCCGCTGCCTACTTGGATGATATTATCATCTATAGTACCGATTGGCAGCGTCATATGCAGCATTTGCGGGCTGTCCTGAAGACGCTGAGAAGGGCGGGCCTCACGGCCAACCCGAAGAAGTGTGCAATTGGGCGCGTGGAAGTAAGGTATCTGGGTTTCCACTTGGGTCACGGACAGGTGCGTCCCCAAATTGATAAGACGGCAGCAGTTGCGACCTGCCCGAGACCTAAGACCAAGAAGGAGGTTAGACAGTTCCTGGGGCTAGCGGGATATTACAGGAGGTTTGTGCCTAATTATTCGGACCTCGCTTGCCCGCTGACTGATCTAACTAAAAAGGAAGCGCCAGATACGGTCCAGTGGACGGAGCACTGCCAGCAGGCCTTTACCCAGATAAAGGCTGCTCTGTGTGGCGGCCCGCTTTTGCATGCTCCTGACTTCTCTCTTCCTTTTATCCTGCAGACTGACGCATCGGACAGGGGGCTGGGCGCGGTCCTGTCCCAGGAGGTGGAGGGTGTAGAGCGGCCGGTGCTGTACATCAGTCGCAAGCTCTCTAAGAGAGAGACGATGTACAGCACCATTGAAAAAGAGTGCCTGGCCATCAGGTGGGCCGTTCTCACCCTCCGCTACTACCTCCTGGGGCGGGAGTTCACCCTCTGTTCGGACCACGCTCCCCTGCAGTGGCTCCACCGCATGAAGGATACCAACGCGCGGATCACTCGTTGGTATCTTGCTTTACAGCCTTTTAAGTTCCAGGTGATCCACAGGCCGGGTGCACAGATGGTTGTGGCTGACTTCCTCTCCAGGAGGGGGGGGGGGGGGGGGGGAGGCTGCAGGCCGGACGGCTCCCCGGCCTGAGACGGGCGGGGGGGGTATGTGGCGAGGGGGGCGTGGTTCCGCGAAGTCTGTAGCGGGAGAGAAGTCAGCGAGCCGCGCGGTGAGTAAGTGGGTCAAGTGCAGATAACGAACACCTGTGTCTGATTGCAGTAATTGGCGTGGAGACTGCATATAAGCTGCCGGCTGTGTGAGAGAAGCGGAGAGAGACCTGGGACTCGCATCAATCTCGTGAATGCACGGAGCTGAAGCTGTGACCGAGTGTTTGAAATATTGCCTGTTCTCTGTTTGCCGTGAGTGAGTGTCACGGCGGCCGCGCACGAGCGCACCCTTCTATTGTTTATTAATTTGGTGAGAGAAATAAAGTGCGAGTCCCAAACTTCGCCGACCCCGTCTTCTTCTTCCTCCAACTACACTGAATTTACTACACAAACCCTTTCAGTAAAAGTGCATAAAATATTTAGAATTGTATTATAGAATTATTATGCATAATTATATACTATATCCTATATATTTTAATAGATTAATGTTATATATAATTACTTTTTTTATAACGTTTTTATATTTCATATTATATTATAAGATATAGTTTCTATATGTGATATAGTTTTGTTGTCTGGTGGATCATAAAACAAGTAAAAACAAAACACACTTACATTGAAAAAACAAACAAAACTAAAAAAATCAAAAAAACTAAAAAAAGTTTTGCATGGTTAAATGTCATTCACATTTTCTTCAAAAAAATAAAATTTGTAGTTATTTTTGGAATTCCAATTATTGCTGCATAATTTGCCCATTTCAGCTACAAGTGTGAAAATGTGAATGTGTCCCTGGCTGAGCCCTCACCTGTTCTCGTTCTCCAGGCGGTGGAGGGTGCGGTGCAGCTCCTCTCTGTCCTGGCAGTCCAGGTGGGCCAGTAGGTGGCTGTGGGGGGAGTCCTCCTCGAGGGCAGGGCTGGAGTGACGTAGGAGGTACTGATCTTCATCCCTGAGTCCCCCCACATAGGAGACAGCGCACACTGAACACATTAGCGGTGCCACGCAGCAGCAGACACACAAACACTAAGCGCCAAGCGTGCACACAAAGCAGCAGCGGCATATCAATACAGCACACATGTACGCATATTCTACATAAACTGCTGATGGCGTATTTACAGTGTAGAAAAACAGCAATGCACACCATCATCCATAGAACAAATAGCAGCGTAGATGCTGAACAATCGATAATCACACAAACACGCACACTCTTGGTAATCATAGCACTATCCTTGGCATCACACAAAAAGCCAAAGAGGCACAGCCAATATACAGGCACACAGGATGAGTGAAAAAGAATTACCACTACACACAGGAAGCAGGCAAATAATCATGTCTCTCACATTTGGCACATCAATAATACAAAAAAACCTGTTTTCAAGCAGTCTGCTGTAATTACACAGGTGCCATTACATGGACCATCATTAAACAAAGGCCATTTATAGAGTGCTGGACGAGAGAGATTTGGTAAAAGCCACTGAAATGGCACATATGCCCTATCAAATAGATTAAATAAATGAATCACTGTTGCACTTTCCCTGTCTTTTAAATTCACAATTTTCCTAAAAATACGAAGTGAATATTTACTTTTATCGCTCCAAACCATTATTTTTCTCTTTTTTCTTCTTCCGTGAAATGCAAACGGTGAAATTCTAACGACTGTTTATTTTGCTCTTTTCTGTGAAATGTGGGATGAGATTAAGCTTTTTCACACAAAAAACAAAATAAAAATTAAGCAACTTATTCTGTTTATTTTTAATTTATAAAGACTTTATGATAACTTTATTAAATAAAATATATATTTATATAAATAATAAATAAAGTCTTTTGAAGTAATGAAATAGCAATAGCTAATTCTCTTGGCTCTAGAGTTTGACTGTGAATTGTTCTTTATACTGTAGTTTGATCTCTTCAGTTCAGTTGTTGATCCAGTTCACAAAATGGTCTAAATCAGGGGTCGGGAACGTTTTATTTAATTAATTTTTATAAAAATAGCCTTTTTTTCATTGTTCGTTAATGCATTTTTTTCTCCAAAAGAGACAATCCAAAAACTACTATTTTACTAATATTTTTTTTTTTTTTTAAATCCAATAACATTTTAACAAAAAAATAGGTATAGAATAGAATAGAATATACAGTCTGTACAGTATAAAAATCATTATGTCTATGGAAAGTCCCCATAAAACATGAAAACACAACACTCCACAAACTAGACAGCCAGTTGTTTGTATCTGACCACCAGAGGTTACTATGCAATGAACTATGTTCACTCAGCAATAGATTAATTTAGGTAGACTCCTATGGTTGCATTCACACACAGTTTAGTTAATTACAGGAGAAACCGATTGTGAACTCACACCTGTAAGTTTTCGGGGCTCTTAACCAGATTCACTGCTAACCCCCACTGTGTGAACCGGACTGGACATACAATGCGAAAGAACCACTTCACGCTGCACACCAGCATGTCTCATGTGTGTGCAGTGTTTTAATTTTTGTTTTGGTATCTTAGAGAGAGAGATGTAAGCTGTGTCTGTCATGTGAAGGTTTTAGATGCAGTCTGTCCTCCATCAGAGCTGTATATTGTGTGGTCTGTCAAACAAACTTGGTTGTTTGTTCATACAGAAAATAGGCATATTTGACCCGCTACAGTAAGATACTGTGTGAACAGAACATTGAGAATCAGATATCCAAATAAATGGAGTTGTCATTTGCAAACCGTTTGAGCGTAGCCATAAAAACAAGTGGTTAGCCTCTGATTGGTGTTGCAGACAGCACTGCATACGCAAATCGGCCTGAACAACTTGAAATATTGACTTTTCATTAACTTCGGTAGGGTGAAGGGTGGGAAACCTGGCGAGCCACATGATTTTTGTCAAAGAACTCCGTGTGGCTCACAAGCAATAGGTTCCTGACCACTGGTCTAAATGATTGAAGATTGTACTGGTTCTCAAGTCCAACAAACTGACCCAATGATCTGGTCATAATTAACAGTTGTGATGAAGATTATCAATGAATGACAACTTGAATTCCTCACACAAGTTAATTGTATAGTTTCAGACTTGGAATCCAGCGCATGAGTCAAGTGGATCACTTTTATAACGGTTTAATGGACCTTTTGCGTGCCATTTAAATCTGGATAACATTGTAATTGTATCGAAAAGCGTGATTCTTTTGTGTTCCATGGAAGAAAGAAAGGCATAAAGCACAGGAACGACATGAGGACGAGGTCATTTTTGGGTGAACTATTCCTTTGAATTTCCTTTTTCTCTCTCACTCATGCACACACAGCCATTTCCAGCACTAACCATGCGCTGCCATGACTCTGGGCTGTGATGGTCTGACCTCTTTTATTCGTTTTGATTTTGTGAGGGCTCACCTTATTTCACCTATTTATGCTCATAATTCACTGGCTTTCGCTTGTCCGCCAGCCTGTAGCTCAGTCTTAACATATTGTTTGGTAGCATTTCAATAGCCCAACCTCTCTCTCTCTCTCTCCCTCCTGTCAGCATCCAAGCCTGCTCTATTCATCCCTAATGTTGTGCTCCTTAATCACACAGACTTAATACGATGGAGGGCGAACGCGCACATTGCCATGGGTCGTTTTCATTATCTTTTTTAATTAATGTGACTGCCCAGCTACACCAAACATGAATGCATGCATGCATGGCCATGCGCACATCCACACGCCCATGCATGAGGACTTAGCAGCTGTGACAGATTCTAATGTGTGTGGGAGGTGGTGTACTCACAAACTTTCATCCGGAGAGAGACTGTCGGTGAAAAAGGAACAGTTCTGGTTCTCCATTTCTGCCAACCTGAAAAGAAAAAGCAAGCGAAATGAAAATGTCATATTATGGAGCATGGGTCACAACAAACAGGGAGGCGTACAAAGGCAAAGCCACTGTGTAGTGTAATTTGTTTGCTGGGCCAAGGGCTGTGACTTCAAACACAAGGCAGAGGAATGGAATTGCACTAGGTTGGCGGAGGAAAAGAAGACGACAGCCGTGACTCATCGAGACAACTCAGCGACTGCATACGAGACACCTTAGAGCAGTTTCTCCAACCCAAAAATCACATGCTGTGATCCTACTCTGACATTTCAGATATCGTGTACGACTAACCTGGGTGGCAAATTATCATGCAACCGCCAAAGCTGTGCCTCCTGGCTTCACCCTCTGCTCTCTACCACCATGACAAAGCCAGGGGAGAATCTGTTCCCCTGTTCACTTCATTTGTCACAATAATTTTTATGACATAAATGCCTCTCCTGGATATTTTCACCCAAACCCCTTGCAAGTTTTCATTCCCTGTCACAAGTGGGACAGTAAAAACAGAATATAAAAAAGATCTCCAACAAGCACCACAGCTTACATGTCATACCACAGACATGCCATGCCTGAATGTATACAGTATGTACGCCTTATGGTCCACGGCAGCTCGAGTCCTTGTGACAACCTAAAGCCAAATTAAAGCTGAAATGTGCAATTTCTATGTATCTAGCCACACCAAACGCAATTGCAATAGTAATGGAAGTAAGACTCTATGGTCATCTTGAAAATATTTTCTATGTAGGTAATTAGGCAGAGGTCCTATTTACTTGAATTTAATAATGAAATCTCCAAAACTATTTTTCAAGATTACATTTCAACAACATACACTACTGATAAAAAGTTTAAGGTCGGTAAGAAGTTCTTTAAAATAAGTATTGTATGCTCACCAAGGGTATTTGTTCACAACATACAGTAACAACTTTAATATTATGAAATATTTAAAATATTATATTATTACAATTTAAAATAACTGTTTTCTATTTTAATATATTTAAGTGTAATTTATTCTAATTCAGCATTCTAATATGCTGATTTACTGCTAAAGAAATATTTATTGTAGAAAACAGCTGGGACTTTTTAGGCCTCAGAAAAAAAAAACAGATTTATTTGAATTAGAAATCTTCTGTAACATGTAGTTAATGCCACTTTTGATCAATTCAATTTCTAAAAAAACAAAAAACAACAACAACAAAAAAAACTCTTACTGACCCCAAATTTTTGAGTGGTAGTGTGTCAAATTTGCCGACAATGGTATCATACATTTTGATAGATCGTATCTCCACTGCTTGATTTCTTGTTTCGTCACAAAAAATGTAAAACATTTAAATCTAATTTGCTAGACATATAGATCTTATATATATATACGGTATATATATATATATATATATATATATATACACACATATACACACACAGTATATCAACCTTGTGATCTTCTGTAAAGCTGCTTTGAAACAAATGTGTATTGTGAAATGTGCGATATAAATACATTTAATAGAAATAAAGATAAATCATATGTCTTTAGTTCAATCTAAAATAAACAATTTAGGCTGATCCAGCTTATTACGTCACATATGTTTGTGTGGCACTTTTCGCAATACCTTCTGTTTTAAATCAGTTTTAGAGAGATGTCTCAAATAGGCATGATATAGAAAAACAGGTGACATCTTCATTATAGAGGTCTAGTCTATGCAAAAAAGATGGACAAATGGTGCCAAAATATTCCAGTAATATCCGTTGACATCTTGTGCCAATTACGTTATTTTAGGCAGAGTAGTAGTGATCCTGGGGTGAACCCGCAGTAACAAGGCACATACTCCTGCAGGACTCAATCACAAGCACAGTTGCCAATCTTGACGTTACACCTCGCTTTTAAAGCATCAAATAACTAACTAAAACAAAACTTACCGGAAAAATAAACACTTAAACAAAAATCAACGTAATAAGAACTAACTGAAATGACAGAAACCATTGTGCTCAACCCAAGTCAGAATCCAACAATGTATAAAAAGAGGTTGAATGGCTTATAGAAGGTTCACCCTGTGCCTCCAGCAAACTTCTGTATGCCATCCAAAACAGACTAGACTAACCCAGCACAACAGAGGTGTTTTCAACACAACAGGGAGCTGACAATGATCCCTGTGCTTACCATTATCAACGCAGGGGTGAAACTTTTAGCAATGCATTGCATGTTCCCTGCCTTAGCTTACCCTTAGGTGAGAGACTGGGGAGATTTCACTGCTTTACCAGGACAGCCTGTAAATTAGCAACAATATAAAAGAGAGGTTCCGTAATGAGGAGTGCTAAGTCCATTCATGTCATGTTGCTAGGAAAGCTGCCAGAGAATGGTCTGAATTCAACTTCAAAACACAGCAGACTACAGAACCCACATGCAGGATGGGGCTGCCTCAGAGAATAGCAGAAAGTCGATACACATTCACCCACCAGGTGTCCTTCAGCCAATGAAAGTGGTGCTGGCTGTCCTGGTTAACCCCTCCGCCTGGCTGTGACGACTCCTAATTGAATCCGCAGAATTATCCATCAGTTCAGATCCAATCAAATGTGTTACTTGGAACTGCTGATTATGCCACAGATTCCAGGGTGCGAGGTCAAATGGAGTTTATGGTTATACACGCATGTCTTTGTATTTGTTTAAATGGGTATTTCTCAGTGTGTGGTTAGTGCGGTCTCTTGTTACAGGGAAAAAGAGAGGTCACAAACACAAATCAGCGAGTACATGACAAACAATTTCCTCCTTTGAGAAGCACTGTCTTGAAATGGACATAGTGTGTTAATATTCAGAACAACGGCTCATTCTTTCTGATATGCTGTCTGCTTTTCAGATGAAAGGCCATCACTACAGACCACTTACTCTGTCATATGCAGACTCTGTCTAAATCCGCCCCTGCACAGCGAGTCTAGAACATCAAACGCCAGTGGATTTATTCTCCCACCTGCTCAATCTTCAGGTCCTCCAGTCATTACTCTAGATTAGCCTATAAACGCACGTACAATCTCGGTTCTCTTGGCTATGACGTTCTCTCTCTGCGCTCTTACTGCAGATACCACATCTAAAACATCTGAGAAGAATTTAATTTTCTATTAAAGTTCAAAGCAAGTCTTGTCAATGTCAGAAATAAATAATGTGCCACCACATTACACATTACAGCACATGCTCTCTATCGCTCAGATTTTGTGAAGGACTGAACTATCAGATAAAAGTCAATGAAAGGGATTTTCCAATGGGCTGCAAAAGAGGTGTGGATTTTTCATTCTTTATAAAGGCATTTTTACAGTTACGGTTAGGAAAATAAGTATTTGAACACCGTGCTATTTTGCAAGTTCTCCCACTTGGAAATCATGGAGGGGTCTGAAATTGTCATCGTAGGTGCATGTCGACTGTGAGAGACATAAATAATAAAATAAAATTTGGACAAAAAATATCCAGAAATCACAATATATTATTTTTTTAACTATTTATTTGTATGATACAGCTGCAAATAAGTATTTGAACACCTGTCTATCAGCTAGAATTCTGACCCTCAAAGACCTGTTAGTCTGCCTTTAAAATGTTCATTTATTATCCTAAATTAGATGCAACTGTTTGAGGTCGTTAGCTGTATAAAGACAACTGTCCACCCCATACAATCAGTAAGAATCCAACTACTAACATGGCCAAGACCAAAGAGCTGTCCAAAGACACTAGAGACAAAATTGTACACCTCCACAAGGCTGGAAAGGGCTACGGGGAAATTGCCAAGCAGCTTGGTGAAAAAAGGTCCACTGTTGGAGCAATCATTAGAAAATGGAAGAAGCTAAACATGACTGTCAATCTCCCTCGGACTGGGGCTCCATGCAAGATGAGACCAAAATAGAACTTTTTGGTCATAATTCCACTCGCCGTGTTTGGAGGAAGAAGAATGAGTACCATCCCAAGAACACCATCCCTACTGTGAAGCATGGGGGTGGTAGCCTCATGCTTTGGGGGTGTTTTTCTGCACATGGGACAGGGCGACCGCTCTGTATTAAGGAGAGGATGACCAGGCCATGTATTGCGAGATTTTGGGGAACAACCTCCTTCCTTCAGTTAGAGCATTGAAGATGGGTCGAGGCTGGGTCTTCCAACATGATAATGGCCCGAAGCACACAGCCAGGATAACCAAGGAGTGGCTCGGTAAGAAGCATATCAAGGTTCTGGCGTGGCCTAGACCTAAACCCAATAGAGAATCTTTGGAGGGAGCTCAAACTCCGTGTTTCTCAGCGACAGCCCAGAAACCTGACTGATCTAGAGAAAATCTGTGTGGAGGAGTGGGCCAAAATTCCTCCTGCAGTGTGTGCAAACCTGGTGAAAAACTACAGGAAATGTTTGACCTCTGTAATTGCAAACAAAGGCTACTGTACCAAATATTAACATTGATTTTCTCAGGCGTTCAAATACTTATTTGCAGCTGTATCATACAAATAAATAGTTACAAAATCATACATTGTGATTTCTGGATTTTTTTTTAGATTATGTCTCTCACAGTGGACATGCACCTACGATGACAATTTCAGACCCCTCCATGATTTCTAAGTGGGAGAACTTGCAAAATAGCACGGTGTTCAAATACTTATTTTCCTCACTGTATAAAATGCTTGTCTTTTCTTATTTAGCCAACCCTTAGATCAAGCTGTTTAGTTTGAGAATGCACAAAAGCAAAGACATGAATAGAAAGCTTGAGAGTTTCCTGAAAGCACATCAAGATCATAGAATCAAACGTGAACATGCAAAGACAGAGTGAAGAATTTAATTAAAGAGAATGATGCCTGTCAGATAATGTTGTTTATCACCATGTTTTGTGTCAACCATGTTTTAGCAACCAAATTCAATAAAGAAATAGTGCAAAGTACATAAGGCCGCAATCATGTGACCATTTGCAATTTGATCACAATTTGTGACCGAGTAAATATGTAAACAGACATATATTATATATATGTACGCTGTATGTTTTATGATCTGAAATTTGCCTTTTTTCTACTGGACATACCATTGGTATATGCATTAACAAAAACTGAATGAAATTTTAAATATTCAAGAAAAAGAAAAACGCCTCGGTTACGACTGTAACCTCGGTTCCCTGAAGAGGGAACGAGATGTTGCGTCGATTGACGCTAAGGGAACGCTTTGCGTGATGATGAATTGAAGCACATGTAAAATCAGTCCAATGGTGTGACGGAACGTCAGAGGCGGGTGACGTCATGAACCAGGAAACTATAAAACCTGCCCAAAACAAAGCAGCGTCAGCTTCGTAAGGTCTGAGCAAGTAGCTTACAGGCACGTAGGAGATATGGCAGGTGACGCAACGTCTCGTTTCACTCTTCAGGGAACCGAGGTTACAGTCGTAACCGAGGCGTTCCCTTTCAAGGGAACTCGCGTTGCGTCGATTGACGCTAAGGGAACGTCTATACCAACGCCACCCTAGCGAGAAGTGCCTGTCCAGTGTGAAATCAAGGCGAGCAGCACTAGGACGAGAGCACTCGGGACCCTGGTGTAGAGTCCAAGTCCAGAGAATAGAACCTGACGAATGTGTGAGGTGAGGACCAGCCTGCCGCATCACAGACGTCTTGAAGAGGTACTCCAGACAATAAGGCGTTAGAGGCCGCCATACTCCTAGTTGAGTGAGACCGCACCAACATGGGTGATGGTAGTCCGGTCGACTCATAAGCAAGTGAGATAGTCTCGACCACCCACTTGCTCATTCTTTGCTTAGATGCTGGTGACCCCTTATTAGGGGGTCCAAAAACAGACAAAGAGTTGTTCTGATTTACGCCACAGGGCAGCTCTGTGGACGTAAGCATCTAACGCCCTAACCGGGCACAGCAAATTGTGCCTTACCTGGTCCGCATCCTGGAAGGGAGGAGGACAGAAGGCCTGCAGCACTATAGATCGGGCCACATTAGAGGGGACCTTGGGAACATAACCCGGCCTAGGATGAAGGAATGCTTTAACCATGCCGGGCGCAAATTCCAAGCACGAGGGTGCAACCGACAGAGCCTGGAGATCTCCGATTCTCTTCAAAGATGAAATAGCGAGGAGGAACAGCGCTTTTTAAGTAAGAAACCTGGCTGGAACCTCTTCCAAGGGCTCAAAGGGAGCCTGGGAAAGACCTTGGAGGACGATAGCCAGGTCCCAGGTCGGGACCCTCGTGCGTGCAGCAGGCCTCAGCCTCAACGTGCCACTGAGGAAACGAGATAATAAGGGGTCTTTACCCACAGACATTCCACCCAAAGGAATGTGGTAAGCACCTATGGCCGCCACATAAACCTTCAACGTGGACGGGGATAGACCTGCAGTGAACCGCTCCTGCAGAAACTCCAGCACTGTACCAACCGGGCAGTTAACTGGGTTTAGCTGACGGTCACTACACCATGAAGCGAAAACCTTCCACTTCAGGGCATAAAGTTTCCTCGTGGAGGGAGCTCTGGATTGTAGAATGGTCTCCACAACCTCGGTTGAGAGACCTGACTCTATGAGCTGGGCCCCCTCAGAGGCCAAGCCCACAGGTTCCACAGTTCGGGACGAGGATGAAATATCGAGCCCTCTGCTTGAGACAGTAGATCTCTTCTGACGGGGAGCTCCAGAGGAGGCCCGTTGAGAAGAGACACTAGATCCGCAAACCATACTCTGCCCGGCCACCGCGGGGCTATAAGAAGCAGGCGCAGATGGTCCCTGCAAACTCTCTCCAGAACTCCCGGGAGCAGAGCAATCGGGGGAAATGCATACAGACGTAGCCTCGGCCACGTCTGTACCATCGCATCCAGTCCGAGAGGAGCTGGATGCGTTAGGGAGAACCAGAGTGGACAGTGAGACGTCACTCGAGACGCAAACAAATCCACTGGTGCTTGGCCGAACTCCCTCCATATCAACTCCACCACCTCGGGGTGGAGCCTCCATTCCTCGACAGGATGTCTGCTCCTATGTTCTGGGCCCCCGGGATGTAAGCTGCTCTGAGTGATAGCAACTTGCCCTGGGACCACAAGAGGATCTGGTGCGCTAGTTTGCATAGTGGGCGTGAACGCAAACCCCCTTGATGATTTATATAGGCAACCACCGACGTATTGTCTGTGTGGACTAACACATGGCCCCTGAGGTCTGGGAGGAAGTTCTTGAGAGCAAGAAACACGGCCATCTCCAGGCGATTGATATGCCAAGAGAGATGATGGTCCCCCCACAGACCCTGAGCCGAGCGTCCCTCCAGGATCGCTCCCCAGCCCGTGAGGGAGGCATCTGTCGTTAGCATCCTGCGACGACAAGAAGCTCCCAACACGGGGCCCTGGGACAGGGACCAAGGTTTCTTCCACATAACCAAGGCACGTAGGCAACACCGCGTAACCTTGATCATGCGAAAGGGGTTGCCCCTCGGGGAAAACCCTTTGGTCCTGAGCCACCACTGCAAGGGTCTCATGTACAGCAGGCCAAAAGTTATCACGTTGGACGCTGCTGCCATCAAACCCAACAGTCTCTGAAACTGTTTCACAGTGAGTGACTGGCCTAGCTTTATCCTCTTTACGGCTGACAGAATGGACTCTATGCGTGCCGGAGACAGGCGCGCCCGCATCGACATAGAATCCCATTCTACCCCTAGATAAGTGGTTCTCTGTAATGGAGAAAGCACACTCTTCTTGGCGTTTAGCCGTAACCCCAACTCTCTCATGTGGGCGAGGACGACATCTCGATGCCGAATCGCCAACTGGTGCGACTGAGCTAAAATCAACCAATCGTCGATGTAGTTCAGTATGCGAATACCCTGCAGATGCAGTGGCGCCAGAGCTGCATCTACGCATTTCGTGAAAGTACGGGGTGATAGTGCTAGGCCAAATGGAAGAACTCGATATTGGTATGCTTTGCCCCCGAAAGCAAACCTCAGGAACTTCCTGTGATACGCAAGGATGGAAATATGGAAGTATGCGTCCTTGAGATCTATCGTGACAAACCAGTCCTCGGATCTGATCTGTGGCACGATTTGTCTCAAAGTCAACATTTTGAATTTCAGCTGCATGACTGACTCGTTCAGAACTCTTAGATCCAAAATGGGACGCAACCCCCCGTCCTTCTTTGGAACGATGAAGTATCGGCTTTAAAACCCGGTGTCCCTGCTGGAGGGAGGTACATATTCTATGGCCCCCTTGTCCAACAGGTTCTTTACTTCTTGTTCCATTACCAGAACCTGCTCGGGGCCCACCACGGTGGGAAGGACCCCCATAAACCTGGGCGGGCGAGACCCAAACTGTATTTGATAGCCCTTTTCTATGGTCTGCAGGACCCAACGATAAATATTTGGCAGTAGCTTCCACGCTACAAAAAATTCTACTTGAGGTACCAGCCTCTCGAGACTGGCTTCTGGATTTAGTTGTTGTTGAACAATCAGCCCGTCGCCCTGTAACGGCCAACCGGCAGGGAACGACTGAACTGACTGCTCTAGGACCCTCCTCGGAGGGGGCGGGCATCCCAGGGCCACTACGTTTCCGGGTGGCATCTGAGATATGTGCTCGCTGGAGACCGCTGCGCCCTGTAACACACGAGGTGGCAGGGTTAGCATAACGGTCTCCTGAGGGCACCGAAGAGAGACGGGCACCGTGTAATGAGGTGTTAACCGCTCTACTTCGGGGGGGAACTGCCCTCGATGGCCTGCGCCCTCGGACGTCAGGCCTTTTCTTTGCAGCCTTCTTTGAAATAATGACGGTCCTCAGATCCGTCTTACCCCTAGAAGGCTGCTGCTGAGCCCGCCCCCCTGTCCCCAGTCTTTTTGTGGGGGAGCACGGGAGGCCACGCTCTGCTTTTGAGTGGCACGGTGTGAGGAGCTGGCTTTAGATGTTTGGAGCTGCTCCCGCTCAGCAGCCCCGGAGACATGAGTTCGGCGAGGGAGAAGCTTTTGAAAAGCAGCCGCTTGTTTGGCTGACTCCTGGAACCTCTCGACGACCGAATTGACTGCGTCGCCGAAGAGGCCAGAAGAAGAGATGGGAGCATCCATTAAAAAATGTTTATCTTTTTCTTTAATGTTGCTTAAATTCAGCCAGAGATGCCTCTCAGTGGCCACCAGGGCTGCCATAGACCGGCCGATAGATTTAGCCGTCTCCTTAGCGGCCCTGAGAGACAAATCTGTGGCCCGACGCAGTTCGCAAACAGCGTTCGGGCCAATACCCCCGCCTTCATCTAAGTCTCCTAACACCTCAGCTTGGTAAGCCTGCAGCAAAGACATGGTATGTAAACATGCTGCAGCCTGACCAGCCGCTGAATAAGCCTTACCCACCAGATTTGATGTTAATTTAACTGGTTTGGTGGGTAACACCGGGGCCTTAAGGGACGATGAAGATTCGGGAGAGAGATAGCTCGCGAGCGTCTCTTCAACCCTTGGCATCTCCCCATAACCGTGCTCTTTATATTGGGATATAGAAGAATAGTGAGATGTTTGTGCACTGTAGACTCTATATGATGCTGGTTTTCCCCACGATCTCGACACCTCGGTGTGGAGATCGGGAAAAAACGGCAGACCCCGGCGTTGAGGTTGTGCGCGAGAGGCCAGGAAGCGTTCGTCCAGTTTACTTTTTGAACGAACGTCCTGCTTATCTGACGGCCAATCTATATTTAGTCTTTCGACCGCTCTCGTCACAACCTCAATAAGCTCCTCAAACGCGTGAGATTGAGGTGGCGAATCCTCGGAACTAGATAGTTGTAGCGTTGGTGCTTGTATCAGGGCGGAAGAAACCGCAGCGCGTGCTTCCGAACCCTGATACAATGCACTAGATCTGTCAGGTGAAGGCAGAGATAAGGCAGGGCCCGTCTCTGACCCCGCTGACAGATCCATATGCGAACCCCAAGTCTGAAGCCTTCGCAGTGCCTCAGCAGCTGCGGGACCTGAGCCTTGGGGAACGCGAGCCTGGGCGTCCTCGCTAAAGAACGCCAGGCGGGATCGGAGAGTCCGTAATGGAAGCACTTCACAGTGCTCACAGCCAGCGCCCTCGAGCGCTGACCGTGCATGCTCCTCTCCCAAACAATCAACACAAAGAGTGTGCGTGTCCCCACCCGTTAAATAACGTGGGCAGGGATGCACACACGCTCTGAACTGTTGCTTGCTCGCCATGCTGAATAATATATATATATAACAGACAACACCAAATATAACAGACAGTTTCACATATAGCGCTTGTGAAGACACAGAAGCTGACGCTGCTTTGTTTTGGGCAGGTTTTATAGTTTCCTGGTTCATGACGTCACCCGCCTCTGACGTTCCGTCACACCCTTGGACTGATTTTACATGTGCTTCAATACATCATCACGCAAAGCGTTCCCTTAGCGTCAATCGACGCAACGCGAGTTCCCTTGAAAGGGAAAACTAATTTCTCTAACTGCTCTAATTTAGTCAAGGCTACTGGCATTCTGTAAACTGACGACCCCTGAACATTGAAATATATTTAACAGGTGAAAGTTGAATAAAAACAATGAATATTGTTCTGAGTAGGGACAACTAACGCAAACAGCACTGATGAGTGTTGGGGGAAACCAGACATAGCATAAGCGAGAGACAAGAGACAAATTTGGGGAATTAAAAAGGACAAGAGAGAAAAAAGTGGGATACGGTAAGTGATTGATATTAGGAAGGAAAGGGGGAAATTAATAAGACATTTAAAGCAAGGAGTAGAAATCAAGAATATGACAGAGGAGGAGACAGACAGTTGAAGACAAAAGAACAAGTCGAGAGAGAGAGTGTGTGCTCTGGTCTATTTGTAGTACAGATAAGCTGCAGCAGGGTGTGAGCTGAAACAGTTGGCAGCACAGTATGCTAGGGCAGGCAAAGGGCTGATCTGTGCGTTCATGTGTGCATGTGCTTGTGTATGTTTAGGTAGTTGGCAGGGAAGTTAGACGGGGCAGAGGAGCTTATCTCTGATCGTTTGCTGCAAGTCAAACCAAACCAGTCACATTGGGCCGTTAGCTTCACTGGGCTCCCACAGCTGAATTAAAGGGTTAGTTCAGCCAACCATGAAGATTCTGTAATTTACTCACACTCATGTTGTTCCAAACCCATGTTATTTTCAACTTAATGTTTTGTAAATTACTTGATAATTTGTTAAAAAGAATTAGTAAAGACTTTATTGCTTATGTATCTTACATTTACATTGAATTGTTGGTTTTGTAATATTTGCAATATTCATTGCTTAGTAATTGTATTGTATAATCTGAAATACTTTTTTTGTATTGGTTATTATGCTGGTTTTATTGTTTGATGGTCTCATACAGTGTTTGTTTATCTTTGTGTTTTGGGGATTTTTTTGGGATACATCTTTTAAGAAGAATTGACAATTGACCTGAAATTAATTCAGTGGGGTAGCAACATGTATCCCCCCAGCTCATAAAAAATTGCATATATTTCATACTCATTTACATTTGCATATATTTAATGCCATCATTTAGCAGTAAAATGACAGAAATTGTGTGGCATCAAATCTGTGTGTGAGGGTGACATAAGCCTGAAGTACCATGTACCTAATTCTAAACCCCACTGGTATAACTGTAGGTATGAACATTTTAACATGTTAGAGTACAAGTGCAAGTCTGTATGTTTTTTTTGTTTCCTGAGTGGTGTAACGTGCACTCCGTCCAGGCCAGATGAGACTGATCTGTGCTAGCAGCTCCCTCGGGCCCTCCAGACCTTGTGTGTGGAGCTTTCATTCTTCTAGTGGAAAGCAGCTGACCCCTGTCCACCCCTCTGAATGCCATCTCTCACCCTCTCTCTTTTGATGTCCCTCTCTCTTTCTCACATCCCTTTTACTTCCTCTATGGCTTTTGTTAAGGCCCTGCTGTTTGGTACACTGTGTCCATGCAAAGAGGATCAATATGCCAATCAGAGCTCAGGAGAGTGAGCAGAAGAGAGTGGCTGCTGGGAGAATATCAGAGCAAAATTGATGCGTGATCACTGTCCGTGCGAGACTGAACCCTTACCTGCTGGCAAAATGCTCAATCCGGCTGTGTGTGTCCGCATGAGGCAGCCTGGGAGATGAGCAGGGTCTGTCAAACCACAAACACACATACACACGCACGTCTGTTAGCAAAGTTTTGGACGCTATTAGCTAGCCAGGATGGAAAAACAGCTAAACCAGCTGAAGACCAGCTTGGCAAGGCTGGGAGAACAGCTTAACCAAGCCAAGACCAATAAATCAACTAGGCTTTAAATTAAAAATTTCAACAAAACGTATCTGGTTTAAAGGGTGTTTAAATATTTTTACTGGGAAACAAATACAAAAATAATAATAAGATGGCCTAAGATGCTTAGTTAGTCTGCCAACCTAGACAGGCCGATCCATTTTCTTTATTTAGAGGAGTTTTGGGCACGTTCAGATATTTAGGCTGGGAAAACAGCTGTACGACCAGCTTAATTCAGCCAAGACCAGCAAACCATCTAGGTTAATTCATTTATTTATCAATAAAATGTATCTGGTTTTAAGGATGTTTAGATAGTTTTACTTGAAAATAAAACAAAAATAAGCTGTCCTAAGATGATCTTCCAGCCTGGACAAGGCTGGACACGCTGCTGTTTAGCTGATTTACCCAGGCATCCAGCTGGTCTCCCATTCTGACCAATCAATAGACAAGCTAAGGCTGGTTTAAGGTTTCATTTTCAGCAGTGAAGATAATTATTTTTTGCAGTGCACTGCATCCAGTCCTACAGTTCTCCACTTATAAACCTACAAAAAGAACGCAACGACACTTAGGTGTGAGTGTCATCAGCGGAGACAGGAAATCAGACTCACGTCTCAGAGCTCTCCACCTCCAGTACTGATTGAACAGGCAGGTAGCCCCTCTGAGGGTGTTTACTAAAATACTGCTTTGAGCGGAACTTGTTCTTTAGTGTCTTTGCAAAGTCCCTCATCTTCTCGCCTGAGGTCGTCTGGAATGGTTCAGAAAGAGAAAGACAGAAAAACAACCAGTAAAGAAAAATGAGAGAACATGAGCGATTGAGACACAAAACTAGCCTCGTGAGACCATCCTGATCTCGCGAGCTGTCAAGGTTTCACTCGCAGATCAGTCTGGATACTTTCCGTTAAAGAAATTTTGGGAGCAGTTCACCAAACGAATGTCCAATCAGCGTTGGCTTTGAGGCGGGTTGAGGTGTGACGCAACGAGAAGCGCGACAGTTCAGTCTAAAGAACATGGCGGCTTCAGCGGATGAAACTAGCATCAGCGTGGCTATCGAGCAAGTTTTATCGGAATTACAGAGTATTTCTTCACTGAAAGAAGAGCAAAACACTGCTCTGGAGGCTTTTCTCAGAGGAAAATATGTTTTTGCTCTTCTCCCGGCTGGTTTCGCCAAGAGTTTGCTTCGTTGATCTGATTGGTTGATTTGGCCCGTCTATCACCAACATAGGCCAATCAGCTAACCAGTATTTTCGCCCCTTACCAAAACGACTTCAACGGAAGGTTTCCAGATGGATATGCGGAGCAAATCCATCTGGCGGAGTCAGGTTAACACAAAACATCCTCTTTGTAACATTCCTCCGACACACAGCCAGTACATCAGTTTCTTCAAAGAATATTTGTCTTCCTCCCATCTCAATCTATCATTTCTTGAGGAGCTACAGAAAGCCGGAGCATAATAAAGACGCCCACCTATAAAACTCAGACTGGAGCATGGGAAAACCATTAAGCAAATGGCCTTATGCTGTATTTCACTGCAGGAGATCAATTCGGTTCAATACATATTTATTTTGCGTAGTGCCTTGAATAATAGTGATTGAATTTGAGCAAACACAAAGCTGCCAGCTGGCAAGGAAAAAACCTCTGCAAAGCATATGTACCGGGGTGTAGTATTCCATGATGGGGTAGTGTAGTTTCTTGCCCTTGGTAGTCCGGCCTGTCAGAAAACACGTCTGGCAGATGTCCACATTGAACTGTTTCAGACTTCGGTATCTAAAACAGTGATGAGGCGGAGACACATTTTATATCCAAATGTAGATGTGTTAATTTTAGGATTAAGAATCGATTAAAATAATGAATCATGACTACCCTGCTGACAATAACAACTTAAGGCTAGTAGGGTGGTTTATGCTGGATACTGATGGTTTAGTAGTACTGGTGGATCTTGTGTTCACCAGGAAAACTTGGCCCTTACTAGTGAAGTAGGTTTACTAAGATAACCTTCTGGTTAAACTAATCAAGGTGGGGACATTAAAAAAAAAGTGCATACAAATCAATATTACTTACTGTACACTAACATTCAAAAGTTTGGGTTTGATAAGATTTTTTGGAAGAAGTCTCTTATGCTCACCAAGGGATACAGTAAAAAATTGTCATATTTTGAAATTTTATTACAATTTATAATTTAGAAGAACTGTTTTCTATTGTAATATATTTTAAAATGTAATTTATTCCTGGAATGGCAAAGCTGAATTTTCAGCAGCCTTTCTTCCAGTCTTCCGTGTCACATGATCATTAAGAAATAATTTAGGCTGATTTATCCTAATATGCTAATTTGGTGCTCAAAGAAACATTTTTATTATTATCATCCATGTTGAAAACAGATGTGTTGCTTTAATATTCTTGTAGAAACCATGATACATTTTTCAGGATTCTTTGATGTTCAAAAGATTTTTACTGTCACTTTTGATCAATTTAATGCATCCTTGCTGAATAAAAGTATTAATTTCTTATTGACTCCAAACTTTTTAGTGATAGTGTAAATATTGCATTATTATTTTTTTCAGCAGGTACATCTCTTTTGAATATTACCTATTTTAAGCATATACTGTATTACATTCAGTTTTAACGCATTCAGTTTCTCTTTGATGGAAAGAAAGCAAATAAAATAGATGAAAATGTTCTTAAAAAGAAATATAAAAAAGAAATGAAAATATGTAAATATATATATTTAAGAACATTTTCATCTATTTTATTTGCATATATATTTATTTATTTATTTATTTATTTATATATATATATATATATATATATATATATATATATATATATATATATATATATATAATAGGTGTAATATACTGATATAAGATCAATATATACACACACCTCAGCCCTATTTATTTTACAAACACAAAACCAGTCCATTAACAACCCATGTCATATTCCTCCCCGTTAGGTTATCTAATATAGTGCTATTACCACAAAACCTTTGATCAGCTGAAAGAACAATCCTTTATTTTGACTAGCTAAAGAACACAGATAGAGAGGTCTGTGCCGTCTTTCTCCTAGAAAAGACTCAGCACTGCAGCAGCTCACCTGAAGCCCTTGATAGGGCACTGCTTACAGATATAGCAGCGAGCCTGGTGCTTGGCGGTCTCAGCCACAGTCACCCGGTGCAAAACAGGAAGCCACACCACCGACTGAGGCTCTAGAATCATCCACTCCAGGAAGTGAGACACCTCGATTGCGGACTTACCTGGAGCCTAAAGGTAGATACAGAAGATGCACAAGAAAGAGAGCACAGAGCAACAAGTAGCATGAATCAAGATACCCAGCGGCCATATTGTTCATTATGCATGCCTAATTAAGCACCAAAACATCTTCTGGTAGCTGATGGGCACAAGCATCCTATTAGAGCACATGCCCTTAAAAGAACTCATGTGATACGGGGGAATCACAGCCCCATGAAAGGGAAGGATACAATCTCAAAGAGGTCGCCCCTTGTTACAGTGACCTGGGAAACAGATGACAGGCTATAACCCTAATAAAATAGGATGACACAAATCTGGAACGTCCTAAATTCTCATTAAATACACATCGAAGATGCATTAAAATGTTGATTTCCTTTGGGCCTACTCTGAAGCTCGGGCAGAGATTTATAATTAACATGAGTATCTCTAGCGTGGCTTAGTGTGTGAGTGTGTGTGTGTGTGTGTGTGTGTGTGTGTGTGTGTGTGTGTGTCTTTAACAGTGCTTGAGGTCTGGGATTGAGACCAAAGTCTGCAGTGTAGAGCTGAGTGGATAACTTCAGAAGTTTCAATGAAATAACAAAAAAGGATCCTCTAAACAGTCCACACCACAGGGAGAGCCAAGAGCATCTCATGAGATGGTCCATAACTTCAAACAAAGTGAACCAGTCTTTTCATCTAGAAACATGCTGCAACACATGCCAGATGGCTGATCTGCATCGTTCTTGGCCTGTCTTGATTAATGCAGCTCGGTGAAAAATAGTGGAATTGGAAATTACTGGTTACCTGTACAGTGGCATTCCTTCCAGTAATAAAAAGGCAGACATGGAACAAACGTAAAAAGGAATTTTAATTATGTGTGCCTGCAACTGCACACATGTTCTTAGAACACAATTTAATTAAGGACTGGCGCACTAAGAATGAAAGGTTTAAGGCCATTCAGAAAACCTGTGGCCTATACTAATTTCATAATCAGGCCTTAAGTAGAATGAAATGCCAGAAGGTCACGTTCCACTGTGATGCCCCTGCAATTTCTGAATTACAGCCTCATAAGAGTGAAGAGAGATGAGATAATGTCAACAGGCATTACACCTTAATTTTTCTTAATTATTATAGACTACTAATTCCTATTATGTTGGTATTTTAACCTAAACTCTTTTGAAAAAACTTGATTTCACATAGTTGTGTTTTGAAGTGAGTCAGAACGCAATTCATAATGCAAGTATGCACTGCATTATCTATCTAATTATTATTAAGCTGCTTTGTCTAGCATTAAAATGTTATTAAATTATAAATTTTTGCTTTCAGGTAAATTTACATTACCATTTAAAAATGAGTGGTCAGTAAAACTTTCAATTTCTTTTTAAAGAAATGAATACTTTCATTCAGCAAGGATGCAATAAACTGATCAAAAGTGACAGATTTGCAAGACTTTCATTGCTACAAATAAAGATTTCTGTTTCAAATAAATGCTGTTCTTTTGAACTTTCTATTTATCAAAGAATCCTGAAAAAAAATGCATTACCGTTTCCACAGAAATATTACACCGCACAACTGTTTTCAACAAGAAATGTTTCTGAACGATCATGTGACACTAAAGACTATATCTTTTATCAAATAAAAGCAGCCTTGGTGAGCAGACTTCTTTCAAAAACATTAAAAGGTCGAATTGTCCCCAAACTTTAGAACATGCTTTTTCATAAACACCTTTTTATACTGGTTGAAACTCTCTTTGAAAAACCTGATAGCAATTAATAATAGAAGTGTATTTATATTTACTAATATATTTCTATATATACATTTTATATAGATATAAATATATTTAAATATATTTTTTTAAAAGTACATATAACTTCAGTGGAAGTCTCAGGACCAGAAAATGTTGGTCCAATCATTGCATTCGGATAGGATGTCCTACCTGACTCTCAACCTATGTATTTCCATACCTCCTCACAACCTGCTCACGCAGACATCACACGTCTTCAGCGTTTCATGAGGCTATGCAGAGTTGTAGACAGACAATCACAGAGCGCCGCAAACAAACAGCAGTCGCCTCTTATAGCTCCTCCTGAACCAAAACAATAAGCTTTTGCTGCGATCACGGCATTACTACCGTGATTAAAAGATGGAAACCCATCTGTTCTACTCAGCAGTTCATGTCCTCAGACTCAGATTTATGCCTTTCTATGGCAACACTATCAAAGGCTAAATTAATCTGCAGCAGTCAGGTGGAACAAGTCAGTGCTCTAAGTTGTTTACATTTATAATTATTGTAATGTTATACCTTTGAGACATGAGGTCATTTAAGGCCGTCTTTCGTGATAGTTTTCAGGAGGCATGGCTTTGGAGACACTCTGAAGGGAGGGGGGTCTTATGATTTCAAAGCTAGCTGGCTATTGCTAGCCTCTCCGAAATTGCCCTCCCTACCTTTAAGTCAAGGGTGTCATTTCTGCGCCTCTTGTGTCAATACTTCCAAAGCAAAAATACTTCCAAACAGGTTTCCCAAACATTTGCAAATTAGTCTCTCCAGTTATGCCATTAGCTGAGAGGATGATATGTGTTTACATTTATGGAGAAAAATAAAACTTTGAATGAAAGGAGGAAGCATTTTTACATCAAAAACAACTCTCAAAAGATTTTACAATATAATAATAGTTAAAATCAAATACTTTCCCATATCCTATTTATATTAAAAGACCAAAGTATAATAGCTATTCTTGGTTGATTTCTCCAAAAAGTGTAACCTGTGTCTCCCTGGTGCTATTAAAATATGCAATGGCAGGCAAGAGTGTTTGAGAAAATGTTTAAAAATAGCCCTTTTTTTTTGCTATTCAATATTCAATATGAATATTGAAATTACACACTTCACTTTTAATGGCACAGACGTTAGAAGGTAACTGTGTGCAAGTTTGCAAGTTTGAGACCATCCTCAATCATCATCAGTTTCTATAGCAGCCCGGTTATTAATTCGGCTAATGACATAGACTAGCAAACCAGGAGTCGAGGTGCACAAAGGGTAAAGAGGGGGAATATGAGAGAGAGAGAGAGAGAGAGAGAGAGAGAGAGAGAGAGAGAGAGAGAGAGAGAGAGAGAGAGAGAGAGAGAGAGAGAGAGAGAGAGAGATGTGACAGGCAATAAATAAGGAAAGTGAGAAAGTGTGCCTCTGGTACAAATATTTAAGAAGATTTGCTCATCACAGAGAGCAAAGGGTCTGTGTAAAGGGAGGCCCTTTAATCATCTGAACAGAAAGCATATCAGAGAAAAAGAGAGATACTGAATCTCTGAGATACTGATAGAGAATCTGGTTAGCTGAAGAAGTCTTACCATCCGAAAGCAGCTGCGGACACTGGGCTCCACGTTGCTCCCCCCAAATGCCGCCACCTCCCCGAGCTGCCGAGGGATCTGAATGGCCTCGTGCAGTAACAGACTGAGATGTTTCTGATCTGTCAGTCCACCTGGACCACACACCTGTCTGAAAAGGTCTGCAATACATAAGCAGGAAACCTGGTTGAATACTGCACTAAAAGAAGACACTAGGGAAAAAAAGCTTTGTGCCAGTGTGCAGAAGTCTGGAGGTGGGAAAATTGAGAATGTGTGACTTAAATGCCTTTAGGTTATAGGGGTGTGAGGCGAGATGTCTAACACTTTGATGTGCAATGTATTGCCACTGCCAAAATCTATATATATATAGTTTGTGTTTAAAGAAGTAAATCTATCTGTTTTAAAGATGTTTAAATATTTTTTTTATGGAAAATACAAATATTTTAAAAACTTGGGGTCTGCTGAGATATGCATGCACTGATTTAAAAGGCTAACATTAGCCGAGAGACCTAGAACAGCTCACACAGTGTGTGTCAGGAAGCCATCAATGAGCAGAGTGATCCTGACAGGAGAGAGAATATTCTCTGCAGTGCCAGTAAAAATAGCACTGAAATAAATGGACAGATTTATTTCCAAGGACAGATTATGGACCAGGTCAATCAGTGCCAGAGCCCCGGGCCTCTAACCGAGATGCCGACTGTGGCCCAACACCTAGAAACAAGTCACTGCAGATGTAAAATTGATATAGACAGACGAACAGCGCTGACATAAACAAAAAAATGAGTAATGTTACGTGTTCCTGGCCACTCTTTAGCACTAACAAAATCCTTATTGCATATTTGATGTTGTATACTAGTCATTGCACACCGTTGTCTCTTTTGCAGCATAATTCACACAAGGTGTGTTTATTTTTGCAACTGCGACATTATTGCATTTTTATGCAACTTGCATTTGTGACTTTATATATCCGAATGGGGACTTTATGATAAAGTCTATTCCTAGTTGGAAAATCTAGTAGCTGGTTATTAGTTTGGTCTAAAGGCCTAGGTATACTTCATTTCCTGCGTTTCGCTCTGAAATGCTTGCGCACTCAACTGTGCGCAAGACAAAGTATACTCCATTGGCCGTGAGTGCAGAAAGACGGGTTCGGTGCATGTACACTATCTAGTAGGCATTATTTTCAAGTTCTCAATTCACTCGCTCATGCGTTGTTGTATGCACACCATCCGTGCGGACACGGATTGGGCTGCATAAGGACAGCGTGCGTGGACGGGCGAAAAATACTTTTGACTTAAGCTTGTCATTGGCTGGTATAAGCTTGTATACCACCAACAAACCAGCAACTTATGGTGATCAAATTGGATTTGGAACATGGTGGCTGATCAACCAATTAATGAACAGTTTGGACCAGTTAATGACCAGCTTAAACCAGATAAAACAAGCCACCATGTTCCAAATACAGCTTAAACAGGATTTACCAACAGGAACAAATCGCAATTGCCACAAGGGCCCTGCAGGAGCATAATTTGTCCATGGCTAATAGGTCTCCATCTACACAGTCTTAGTAAGGGTGGATGTGCTCTTTACTACTGAAATTAAAAGAATTTGATGACAGAGCAAAATTGATCCTTTAATCAGTGCTCACTCTCTTTACTGATGTAAAACTCCCATTTTTGGCAATGTTTGGGTGTGATCACCAGATTGGATTCTGACCCAAGGATGTCCACCTCTGGCTTGGACTCTTCTCCTCCAATGCTTTCAGCAGTGCATTGCACATGAATCTTGTTTACTGGGTCCTGTTTGTGACTGCTCTGTCAAACTACCCTCTAACCCACTCTCTTCCAAAAGCAGATTTAGGCCACGGATGAAATTTTAGAGCATCAGAGAAAGTCGAAAGAAAAACCCCACACTTTTTTTTTTTTACTTTAGTGATACTGGACCACAGATTCCAATAAAGGTAAGAGGAGGTGTGTGGATCAGGTGCTGCTGACATTGTGGGGACAAAAAGTCCAAACAAGGACAGTAAAACTTTAAATCACCTACACTACCTTTCACATTTGGGGGCAGTAAGATTTTATGCATTAAATTGATCAAAAATGGCAATAAATGTATTTACTGCCATTTTTTATCAATTTAATGCATAAAATCTTACTGACTTTTTATCAGTAAGACTTTTCTATAATGTTACAAAGGATTTATTTTAAATATATTCATCAAGAATCCAGAACAAAATTCCAGGACGCAGCTTAGGTGAGTGTAAGAGACTTCCGCTAAAAAACATAAATAAATCTTCACAACCCCAAACCTTTGAGCAGCAGTGTATGTTGTAGGGATCAACCAATGGTGGCTTAAAGGGATAGCTCACCCAAAAATACATTCTTTAATTACTCACCCTCATATTGTGAAATCGGAGACCTTTTTGTCCCTCCATAGACAGCTACGCAACTACCACTGACGCTTCAAAAAGTTCATAAAGAGATAATAAAACTAACCCATATGAATTGGGCGGTTTAGTGCACATTTTTTGAAGAGACTCAACCACTTTATATGATAACAGATTTAATTTCGGTTTTTATTCACATTTAAACATTAATCAGCGAACATAAACAGAAGCTCAACCGAACATACTTGGTGCGCGAGAAAAAAAAAAAACCTCTTGTAGAAGCTGAAGAACCTCTGAAGAAAACCTCTGAAAAACGTGCTGCGTAACACAAGAGAATGGATCTCATTGGTTCTCATACGTCAAGCGAACATGCTTGAGCCTCCGTTTACCACAACTGATATGTGAGTTGATGTTTATATGTAAAAAAAAGAGCCTAAATTCAATCAGATCATCATATAAAGCGATTTAAAAAATCTGGACTAAATCACTCAAGTCAATTCAAATGAATTAGTTTTACGATCTCTTCATGAACTTTTTGAAGTGTCAGTTGTGTAGCTGTCTATGGAGGGACAGAAAGCTCTCAGATTTCATCAAAAAGATCATTTTTGGGTGAACTACCCCTTTAAAAACATAATAAATCTCTACTCACATTTATACTTTTCCTGGATGTCTGCGTTGCATAGAATAACCAGGCCCGTCTTGAAGGCGAGCACTCGGATCTTACCATTACGACCACTAGAGAAAGGAACACATGCCAAAAATGTGAAAGAAATACAAACACAATTTCGACATTCAAAACTTCACTGAGGTTCTTCTACATATTTAATTGATTTTGTCAGTTAGTATGACCGTGTATTAGGTAACCAGCACCAAACAGAACTGAAAGGCCCAGCATTGTGTGGTACAGTCGGCGCCATGTCTCACCATGGATGTACTACACAATGCAGAAAAGTCATCTCAGCAACTGCCTCGGCTCACTACTAAAGTTTTGAACAAGCTATCACGTATATATGGTCAATATATGAAGTTCTGGAGGAGTTACTTCCTCTAACCCATATGAATCCTCAATGAGGATGCTGCCAGGGGCTGGTACAGCTAGCTGAGCAAAATAGTGATGCAGCAAGTATATATATATATACAGTGAACTTTTCAGATATTTGTATAGTGGTACATGTCTTTCCTTATTCAATGTTGTATTCTTACAGGAAAAGACATTTCACATTTACTGCACCAGACAGACCTGTCAAAAAAGACTAAAGCAGGTCAGGAAGTATTTGAGCTCCACTGAGATCAAGATCTCACCAGCAAATCCAAACAGATTGATGTACAGATCCAAAAATATTCTAGAAAACTGATCAAGCACTACCAAATCACATTTTGCTGTGTATAACAAGGAATCCCCTGTCAGTATTGCTACTAAAGGGAATATTGCCTACCTTGTTTGGCTTTCTTGTTTGACAGAGCTTTTCATTATCATCCTCATGCATCCTGCTAATTCTTATTCACATTTGTTTGTAGCCAAACAAAAAAGCAATTACTACCAATTATTCACAGGGTAAGAGCTCCAGTCATTAGCAGTAGGTAGTTAAGAGTCTGGTATATATTTGATACACATTCATGATGGTTAAGAAAACAAACAAATATATCTTTTTTTTATGTTGGCAAAGCTGCCAAAAGCTTGGCACAGTATATGATTTTTAAAGTCAAGCAGAGAACATTTTTAACTTCTACAGTCTGATTATAGTTGCCTCCTGGTGATTTCTCAGTGATAAAGTCATAATTTCATTCACTTAACTGTGGAAAAAGAAGAACACCTAGGAGAACACCTTTGCCTATTGGTAGAGATTTAAGAGTCAATAAGAGTGTCCCACACTTGGAAGGTTCTTAGAAATTAGTCGTATTCATGTTTGTTTCATGTTGTTTTGAAAACGTACACAATTTCATATACTTATTCATTTGACTTAACTTAATTAAGTAGAGTCTACTTAATTTCATTTGTAAAATTTACTTTAAAAAAAATTCCGCAAATTTTTGCGTACACATCTTAATCATACCTTTCGAAAACTTAAACATACTTTTTCTAGTTTTCTATATTTTTCTAATTCATAAATATCATTACGTTGTTGGGAAGTCAAATATCATCACAGTTTACAACAAACTAACCTTGTGTTGTCATAAAAATATATGTTGTGTTGTCATATCGGATATTTATTTGTTTGCCTGTCTGCACCACATGATGCACCAACACTGATCAGAACAGTTGTATCACTCTGAATTTTCCCCCCTAAAATTATCAATTATTTTAATGAAGAAATGATTTACATTTGAAAGCATTTTTAAATAAATCAACAGATAGGACAAGGGCGTCATGTCATAGACCCTTAAATCACAGAAAAAGGGTGCACCTTATACAAAGGCTGTGACTGACCAATAAAAGTGTCTCACAGATAGGAGGAGGGCGCAGAGTTGGTTTGACATAATTTGTGGGAGCAGGTCAAAGGGGCTGTGGGTGACATTACCGTCAGTACCTGTCGTAAACGTTCAACAGCCAGTTGAGACACATGTCGACGCATAGGGGGATATTGATCAAGACGGACCTTTCCTCTTCTAGTCTCTCGTACAGGGAAGTGAGTGCGTGGATGACCTCGACCACATCCATCACATGTTCGGCGTCCTGCAACTCCTGTTCTCTAAACACGTCCACCACACTGCTCAGCTTCAACAGGTTCACTAGAAAACACACACACACACACACACACACACACACAGGCCAGATGCTTATTACTGCATGTGGAGTGTTAACTAATGGGATTTGACTGTTCCAACATCAATTTATCTGGCCATCTCTAGTGCAGCAGTGAGAGTAGGGTAAAGGCTGTATGCTGATGTCATCCCAATTGGATAATGAGCTGAAATATGGAAGAGGCAGAGTGGTCATGGTGCTTTCAGGGTTAGGTGGGTAGACAGAGACACTAACAGGCTTTTTGTTGATGCTCTTTTTATACAGCCATCCTCAATCATCATCAGTTTCTATAGCAGCCCGGTTATTAATTCGGCTAATGACATAGACTAGCAAACCAGGAGTCGAGGTGCACAAAGGGTAAAGAGGGGGAATGAGAGAGAGAGAGAGAGAGAGAGAGAGAGAGAGAGAGAGAGAGAGAGAGAGAGAGAGAGAGAGAGAGAGAGAGAGAGAGAGAGAGAGAGAGAGAGAGAGAGAGAGAAAGAGAGAGAGAGAGAGAGAGAGAGAGAGAGAGAGAGAGAGAGAGAGAGAGAGAGAGAGAGAGAGATGTTGAAAATGCACAAGCTAAGGTTCTACTTCTAGGTACTACTTACAAGGTACCTACTAAAGTAACCTGAACAATTTATTCATGGTTTTCTTCATGTAGATCATTCTACAAAACAGGTACATATGTGGAAAATTTTCACATATGTGGGAAAAAAAGACTATCAACAAACAGCAGATGGGAACTTTTTCTGTGCTACTATAGACAGTTGTGTGTTTAAGGTATTTCCTGTCGGGATGTATTGTAATACTTTAAAACAGCTTTTATATTAAATTATTTATTTATTTATTTATTTTTAAATGTAGAAAGTTTTCTGTGAGGGATGTTTAGGGGATAGACTATGCAGTTTGTACAGTATAAAAAACATTATGTCTTAAGAAATTCCCCATAAAACATGGAAACCACGTGTAACTAAAATTTTACTGAAAATAGGTTAATGACTATCTGTGATTTTAGTTAACAATATTAAAGCTACACTGTGTGGGATTTTCTCCCATCTAGCGGTGAAATTGTATATGACTACCAACTGAATATTACTTTCTATTACCCCTCTGTCGCCCCTCCCATTGCGAGGGTGTTTTTTAACTCATACGGTGGCCGTATTATTTCAAATCTGCCGGCAGACGCGAGTAATCTCCCCCTCGCATTCATCACGGTGCCACTGAGTGTAAAAACGCGAAAGGCGAAGGTTGAATTTCCAGGTATGTCCCTCTTTGGGTAATGTATTTTCAAGATGGATGCGCAACATGGCTTCCGCCATTCGAGCGGCTCGCTCGTATGTATTCTAAATGGCAGAATATACGCTTACGAGAATACTTGATTAGTTGGTAAAAGTACTTTTATTAGAATCAACTTAAAAAAAAATTACACAGAGTAGCTTTAACTAATATCAATTCTGAATGTATTTTTTATATTTTGTGAATGGCATCATCATTTCAAGATGTTAACAGTTCAAGGACTAGCTAAAGTCTCCTCTTTATCACTTTTTTCGTGGACAATCTTAAACCCATTACCATGAATTTAAAGGGAAAAAATGTCAAAAAGCAGGACCTTGTAGTTTCAAAACCCTGAAGAACCATGTCAAATTAAACTGTAAAACCATCAACCTTAGCAACTTTCTGAAGTATGTCTTCAGAAAGTATGGTACAATGCATTTTACATTTTTACTTCATTACTTGATTCAATACACTTATCAAATGGGAAACGGACACATTTTATAGAATACATTTATCCTGTTGACCAAACAATTAAAAAATGGCCAAGCCCCTGCTTGTAGATGTTGTACAACTACATAAGTTGCACACAAAAATAATATTTTACAGTTGACACATTCAAAAGAGGCAAAAAAGCAAATCTTTTGCAAGACACATATAAATCACAAATATTTAAGTGTATTAAAACAGACGTTTTACCACAGCACTCGATTATTTTTTGCGAAAGGCTCTTAAAAGCATGAAACAGACTTATACAGATCCGTGTATACTTATATTCTGTGCACAGTGAGGGGCTGAGGGAAAGTAGGGAACTGCCAACGAGAGAGAGCTCCTGTCTGGACAATGGCAGATAAACCTCCACCCGCAAAGCGTGTCACAGGGGGAACAGTGGTTAATTCCTTATGCAGACTTCTTAATTACCACCCCCGAAGAAGTACAATCACACCAATTATTAGGCTTAATTAAGCTGCATAAAAATCACTGGGCTCTAATGAAACAGACAGATCAGAAGCCCACAGCAGGGCCAGCCTCGTACAAGAATAATCAATGACTTGGGCTCAGAGAACAGGAGAGGAAAAGGGCTTTTTACATACATCTTAAAGCCTTCTGCACGTGCCTCAGCTTCATGGCCGTCCTGTATGCAGAGAACTTGATGTTATTCAGGTCCGCTGTGAGAGAACAGCAGGGGAGATGGGACAGTAAAAAGAGAGAATAACATAATGAATGAGAAAAAAACTGCAAAGGAATTAGCAAACAGAGAGATGGAAAGCAATGTGTCACTTCAGGGGGGGTTGAGCGGTTTATGCTCATACCATGCCGGAGTGTTTAGACTACCTGGGTCACGTCGCATCAGATTAACACACAGTAAACGCCTTTTAATCATTAATAATTAGAAGCTATGGTTGTGACCCAGCTGCCCTCGGGTTAACACGAGAGCTGTCGACATCTCTGGGGTGGGATGAAATATTAGGTTATAATTAGAGGTCCAGGTAAAGAAATCACGCTCCGTGTAAGGCTGTCTTCTAGTTGGTGTTTTTGAGCTTGTGTGTGTCCACATCACGGTTCCCCAGTGGGAAGTAGACACATTGTAGAAATAAGAGCAGAGTTTAACTGTCTCACCCAGAGCATGGTATAATTCAGTCATCTTTGGATGGTCCCAGCAGGTTGTCTGGGCCTGATGGCTATAAAAGTGGAGAGAAAGAGAGAGTAGTGAAGTAGTGAAGCCACAAATAGAAAAACATAGAAAGAAGAGGGAGAACACATGCAAGAGAAACATTAAAGGAACAGTTCACCCAAAAATGAAAATTCAGTCATTATTTACTCATTCTTTCATTATTTATTACCCTCATGCCACTCCGAACCCATATGACTTTGTTTCTTCAATGCACAAATGCAAATTTTAATCATTACGGACTGAAAAATGTCCCCTCTGTCGCTTGAAAGTAATTTGCATATTACACATACAGGAACCGCTTTTCACTTTTTGTGATACAACAAAAAAAGCCATTGGAATAGTGACATGATGGTGCAATTTTAATTCTTGGGTGAACTATCCCTTTAAGTGTACAAATGTTTTGTATATAAATCCATAACTATACAAATCCAAAAATGCTACAGTAAAAAACGTATAAATTGTTTAATTGTGTTACCTAATTGTATGCATTGAAAAACTGTAAGTGGTTGTAAATATATGTAATTTTATTGAAAATACTATCATATTTAGTTTTTTACAAGTAAATCTAACAATTACTGTATAATTTGCAGTGATGAACAGTAAAAGCACTTTTGAAGTCTCTGCATGACAGATCACATATG
The DNA here is from genome assembly GCA_030578275.1 of Meda fulgida. Lineage (NCBI taxonomy): Eukaryota > Metazoa > Chordata > Actinopteri > Cypriniformes > Leuciscidae > Meda > Meda fulgida. The sequence goes on from CM060629.1 coordinate 22,743,588, forward strand.
ATTTTAGTTGAAATAATTTTGTTTCTTCTTATTTTTGTTATCAGTAATGTACATTGGGGGTGCTTTGCGTTTCATCTTCTTTTATTTGGTTATATGGTGGTTATCAGTACATTTAAGGTAAAATGCAGATTTTGATAGTTCAAGGAGATGAATATATATCATAATATATCACTTAATTTCATATGCAGTTATCAGTTGTAAAATATACAGGCATCAATACGCCATCCCGCAATATCTGAAACATTGCCATAGTATGGTGTGAGAGACAGAGGCCGAGCACTGACAACTACAGTGATCTCGAACAAAGATCTCAATGTCATTAAGAGCTCATATCCTCAAACATAAGGGTTTTCTTTATGACATTCAATGGAAAGCTTAAAGGGGTCATCGGATGGAAAATTCACTTTTAAATGGTGTTTGCATATAAATGTCTTTGCAGTGTCGACACAACCACCAACCCACCATACAATGAAAAAAATCCATTCAATCTTTTTTTTTAATCCTCAAAAAGCCTAAACACTCAATAATCAAGCCGTTTGGATTTTCTGAGCAATATGTCATATTGCTCATGTTCCGCCCACGACCGATGAAGGACTGTCCCATATTAGCATTTTTATGCCCTCAGCCATTTGTATACTGTCCACAAAGGCAGCACTTTAGGTGTCTTGTGTCGACACCCCCCATGGAAGAGAGAGGTGGGGTGAGCAGTTGCTCATTATCATTTAAAGAGACATGCACCGAAACGGGTTGCTGTGAACAGAGATGTTTTTGAGGAGGTAAAAAGGGTGTTGTTTTACACAACCATTGAAGACATTTAACCAAAGTATGTTACAAACTTAACATGAAGACCCAAAAGAATCATACCAACTTGTGGAAAATGGGCATCCGATGACCCCTTTAAATACTACACATGGCTCGAACAGGCAAGTACAATAAGAGCTAGATAAATCTGATACATACATGTGTGCTACATGCTTTACTGCAACAGCCACTCATGACTTCCTGCACTTTGCAGCCTATATTGTACCAGCATCCATGAAATAAAGATACAAGATGAATAAATGATAGGAACAAATAAATAAGTTAGAGGACCTGAAGAGGGAAGTTTGCCAGCTGTTCATTCACTCATCATTACCTGTGCTAGTGATTACATTGATTGGCCAGTGTAAACCTTCTGTTGCAAAAGTTTTACACTGTGGCTTGTTCACATGGACCACCATGGTGTCCCATCTCACCATTTGAAATTTAAAAGCAAGAAATGGATTTTTCCCTTTCTGCTCCCTTTGACGTCAGGGTTAGTCATGTGTTCTTGTCATTCTACCAGCCAAATGTAATTCCATCTGCAGTCATCATTTCCTGTGACTTCAGAATGATTAGTTATATGGCAGTCTGTGACTTTCAAAATATGAATAAATACTATAATAGCAAATAATTGAACTAAAATAACACTGATGGGAATTACATAACTTTTTAAAGGTGGTATATTATGCCCGTTTTCACAAGATGTAATATAAATCTATGGTGTCCTGTAAATCAGAATGTGTCTGTGAAATTTTAGCTCAAAATACCCCCCAGATTATTTATTATAGCTTGTCAAATTTGCCCCTTTTTGGGTGTGAGCAGTTTTTGTGTGCCTCTTTAAATACAAATGCACTGCACCTAAACATTTCTGAATGGTTAGTGGATATATTTATGTAGTTGTTGTGGAGTTACATTGATCCATCTAATTCTAATGACTTGCGTGTACAGTCATGTTTAACTTTTACTTCAGTTGACAGTTCCCTGAGGCCTTAATAAGATAGCAGTGAAATGTTTTGGTCAAATAGTCTCCAGTGCAGCCAACGACAGAACAGTTTGCATGCTTTACTCAATTTTTTTTTTTTTCGGGGACACGATTATAGTACTTAAACACAGAAAAAGTCAGATTTTCATGATACGTCCCCTTTAAGCCAATCATCTGAGCGGTAGCTGTGATTCCCATCAGAGCTATTTTCAGTTTTCATTTTAGTTTAAGTTTTAGTACTTTTGTTGTGCTTTTGTCATTTTATTAGTTTTTGTTTTTTATATTTAGCTTTAATTTATTTATAATTTATTTTTCATTTTAGTTTTATTAATTTTAGTAATTGCAGTTAGTGGCCAAGGCAGCATTCATAATTTGTAAGATTTACATCTATATATTTATATTTATATATTTTTTTAACAAAAAAGTTTTTTTAATAGTTTGTTAATGATAACACTGATTGCTATGAATAAAGATTTTGAACGCTAACATTCTGGGAAGCCAAACGACTACCATTGAGATGAATTGGACTGCTAATATAAATCTTTCAAAGTATTATAGACCTCCTTTCTCTCGACTAAGGATGTTAACCCCACCCAACAAAGACTGTTGTGACATGTCAAATTATTAAAAATGCACCGGCCTGCGTGACAAAAAGAATGCCACAGTTGAAATGTCGCAGCACAATAATCTTCTGCACCAGGGATCAGTAATTGAGTTACAGTCCCACAGTTTCACACGGTCTTTCTCACTTCTGACGCTCATAGATGGCTAATAGTTTACGGCTGGACTTACTTGATATAGTATGGCACTTTGTTGGGGGAAATGGCACGTTCCCAAGGAATCTGCACAGAGCCTGGAGTGACAAAGGAAGAAAAAGGGCAATATCAATCAGACAGATATGTCGAGCATGAAAAGCTATTTTGAAAATCTCAAACGGCACAGCTCAAGGTTCTTCAAGCAAACGGTTTCCACACGGAAAGGTTATTAAACAACAGCACCTCAAAAGTGTTCAGAGTGGTAGAAAGCTTTTCTGTAAGTGTGGAGCTGTGTAACGTCTTTATGTGGAACTTCAAAGGTCAAAAACTGCTGTGCTATGATATACAAATGGTAAAAATTGAGAACTATACAATCACGGAGGTCATTTAGGGGGCCACAGCACCCCAGTCTTTCATCTCAGCTGCTTTTACAATCTGAAATGAATTAGGTGTCAACACCCTTAAAATTCTCGGTTTATGTAACATTACAAGTATTATACTTCCCTCTAGTCAGTGGCGGAACGAGGCCCAAGAGAGAAGACAGTGTGCCACCTCCACATATGGCTTTCATAAGTACACTATACTTCTTTATTGCTCTATCCTAACTCCCTCTCTGTTCCAGGGAAATCACTAAATAAAGTGCCGCAAAATACATCATTACTTATATACGGAGCTACTGACAAAGGTGTCATTGTAAATGGATTTTATTTTGATTATTAAAAAGTAACTGTCAGTAATAATTGCCAATAATTGTCCTCAGGCCCTCATCTGAATATGAAGCTCAGAGCTAAAGGCTAACAAAACTAAATCTTAAACTAAATCTTGCACTCTGTTGATCGGTTTCGCAGACAAGGCTTAAGCCTAGTCCCAGAATAAAATGCATGTTTGAGCTGTTTTAAAGGTGCTGTATGTAACTTTTTTACTCTACTAAAGCATAAAAATACCATAATATGTTTCCAGATATTTAGGAAACATGCTAAGTTCACATACTCATTTCTCAGAAAAAAAACTTCTACAGCCAGTTAGTTTACTTATTTTACACGTTCCGTGCTGTCAGTCGATTTTTGTTTTGGTCTGTGTGATCTCGCCCACTGCCAGTTTATCCAATAGTATTTCGACACCCAGGGATGCCAGTTGGCACGAAACACAGCGTATTGCAGCCTCGGAAATGAGCAAACAAACTGGATCAGATATTGCATATTCCACAAAACCTAAAAAGCCTCGATATCCATCTAAAAATCTCTATGAACAAGAGCTTATTAAAACGCGGATAAATCAACTCATTAACTTAATGTGTAAGTCTACTCGGCTTTCATTGTCAACCCACATGAGTGTCGAGTCTGAGGAGGAGGGGGTGGGGGAAACAACGACCTCCCATATTTTGAATTTGGACTGCAGTACCCATCTCAACCACTAGCTGTCATTCTTACAGACAGCACCTTTAACTGAAAGCTACTTGCACTGACGTCTCTTAAAATATGCCAGTGTCATTGTTTTGTCTCACGATTCACACCAGTAATGTTTTTTCTATGGAATGTTTAAAATATCCTGGCTTAATCTCAACTCTTTCTGTGAAACCAGGGGCCCATTCTTTGTACGTAGATTACTCTGGATTAATGTTAAAGATTTGACATGATCCATTGTTAGGTTCTTTGAAGATCATCCCGGAGTTGCTGTAATAGCAACAGGTCCATCAGCTCAACCCTGCTCGGGAGCAGGCTTATTTCATGCGAACAGAATTAGGTTGCATCTTTTTAGGTGGATGCTTGGTGATACTTAAAATCTGTTTGAGCCACTGCTACATTTTCTTACAAGAGTACCTTATTGAATCAGGAACAATATATAATTAAAAAATAATAATATTATAATGTTGTGTAGTTTATCATAATATAGACAGGTGGGAGTGGCTTGATGCAGCGCATGAGATGCAGATAACTTAGTAAAAATGCTGTCTGCTGTGCCATTTAAAAAAAAAAATTGACCCTTAGGTTATTTAATCAATGCTGTCACGCAACAAATCTGCTTCACAGGTAAAATTAAATGAATTACTATTTACTGCATAAAAATACAAAAGTAAAGCCTGTACAAATACTAGCAATGAAAATAACTGGGAATCATGTAACAAACAGTACACATTTCATTTATCTATCATAACTTTTATTTCGTGAAGGTCCCTTGGCTGTTTCCTTATAAAGGTCCAGAAATTCTGCAAGTTTTTGTCAGGTCTTGTTGCCAGCCAATCGCTGCATTGCTGATCATGGTTTTGAGTATCAATATATCTGCCCTTTCCAATTAACACAAGAACGTGCAGTAATCTCAGACAAATATAATCCAGATATTTTAATCAAATCCACAAATACATTTGAAGAACCAAATTAGCCAGAGATCAGTTATCATGATTAGAAGATTTGGCATCTGTCAAATCATCTCAGATGTATTAAGGGAGGTATAAAGAATGGACCCCAGGCCTGTGAGTTTTTGCTAACTTTTATCTGGTTCTTATTTGTCCCATAAGTAGACTACCTGCCATTCCGGTCTCTAAAGTCCCACCTATCGCCCCGGATATATGCAGTATGTTTTTTTTTTATACCCATCCATTATTGATATTCTTGGATTCAATCTAATTTTTTTGTGTGCTGTTGGTGGTTTGCATTGATACACTACTAAAAACGCCATTTTATAGAATACTTTTATGTGTTGTCTGTATTTTTATGCGTATGTCTGGATTTTGCATCTCATTTGAGTATAGATCACAATCTTATTTCTCAAAAGTTCTTTTCATTTATTTATGTAGAAACTTGTTTTAATGAGAAAAACATGAGTGAGTGGACATTTAAAATTTCGCTGAAGATTTGAAAGAACCATTCTCTTTTGTAGCTGAACTGTGTGAGTTGGTTGAGTCCAAGTCAAGATCTAAGCCAAGCCAGAGTCTAAATGCTCCAAATGTAAATATGGTCTTGGACTCAAGCACCAGACTGGTCCCTGTGTCCGATCTTAAGTACTACAATATAGCTTGAAACGTCACTTGATACTGTCATTCCCTATATGTCCTCATTTAGAGTTGCAAAGTAGCACTGATTTGTATTGAATTAGAGAGCCAGAAAAGTTTGGACAACTTTTAAATGAGGATAAATTTGTAGCAGGGACTATCTTTGTCCTACAATGTTTCACCGGACAGATCTGATGTGACTGTGAAAATAAAGACACAGCCCACTCTACCCATTTAAACACAGCCCAGCGCCAACCCCTCTCCACTAGAGCTGTCACTTTTGTGAAAAAATCCTGTTCCATTTTTGAGACATAAGTGTTCATTGAATCGATTGTAAAATCGATTTTCCATGTCTAAAGACGTTTACATTTTCAAAACCAAATATAGGCAAACCCAAGGACAACTAACCAGCATTCAGACGAACGTAGAGAGTGCGCTTGAGACGCGCACAAGTCAGCAATATTTCTGATGATTTATTGGCGTGAGGTTTCGTGCACAATGAAAAACAGGAGTGCAATATTCAGGGTTTGAAATTAACACCCGCCAACGCTGTCAAATCACGAGCCAGTTTGGCGTGTTTCTGTTTACTCATTTTTTTCTGGGGGAGTTTGTGTAGCCAAATCTGCGCGGATTTAGCGCAAATATGCAACTCGTGAGTCATCATGATATTTTAAATACAGCGTATTGCGCAGAATCTGCGCATATTTGGCTTTCTTGAACACACACATCACTAAACAACAAATAACGGCGTGCTTGTTCACTTGCATTGAAGTAATAGCGAATATTAAAAAGCATTTGGTTAACAGAACAGACATTGTTATTTTCCAACATCCTACATGTTCTGTGAACTGTATTGATCTGTCCACCTAAAACACATTTTTGGTAAAAAAAAAAAAAAAAGTTGTTAAAATCGATTCCCTGTTTTCGTTTTCGAAACGTGTGTTGGTTGGTCCAATCGATTGTGCAATCGATTTTCGAACGTAAAGTGACAGCCCTACTCTCCACTGAGCTTCATCAGCCCATCCCTCACTCTCTATGGCTTCTAATACGTTATACCACACTTACTAGAAAGGAAGTGCTGTGATCCAGGGCCAAAATCTCTGTGGGCATCTTGCAATTGTTTTAGACGTTCTTCAATAGATCCCTTGAGTAGAAAAGGAGAAAGGAGTTATTTTACATACTACATACTAAATCATACAGTTCTCTGATCATATAATGGAATGGTTCACCATAAAACAGAATGCCAGACAGGTTTTAAACACCATGACGATGAGCAAATGACAACATTTTCATTTTGAGGTCTCTGTAAGTTTAGTTTTAAATGGACCAGTGAAACAGTCTACTGCCATCAGTTTTTGAAGAATACATGCTGAATAAATGAGCAGTGACTGAGGCCATGTTTACACATAGCCGGGTATTTAGAGAAACAAATATTTCCCCCCCCTCCGTTTTCAATAATAACATTGTGCACACAACCCGCATAAATACGCTGTCGAGCGCCATCATAACTATGCCAAACCTATGGGCGGCAGTGTAGGGAGAAGGATAAAGCCATGCAAGTCAATCAGAATCCTCAGAATCGACAAGAGAGAACCTAAAACCCCGTTTCTCCCAGTTGACACGGCAACACATAACCGGCTTTTTCAGAAATCTCCACTTTGGCCGGAGATTTTAGAAATAATCGTTTTCTGTGATAAAAACGGGGTTTTCGTGTAAATGAGAGGCCAAACCGCAGGGACATTTCTGCGTTTTCCCTTCGTGTAAACGGGGCCTAAGATAAATGCTCTGAAAAGTCTGTGAGCGATAATAGAAAAAGTGTTGAGGGTGTTGCACAAGAAGTTTCCCAAGAGTAATCCAGGTATGTCGTTGTCGCCACCTACCATTTCCTGTATGATGTCCTGATATGTAAAACCATAGAATTCAAAAGGGTGTACTTTCTTTTTCACATGACTGTATGAATGTTTAAGGATTAAAAGCCAAGGATTTATCAAAACAGCATTTCTCATTACATGCATGCTACAAAGTACAAACAACACAAGAAATGCTCACAGACAATCGCCCTGTGTGTTTTCCCTTACATTTGGTCATATACAAACTGCTGCAGATATGCATTTCATAGTTATTTTTCAATAACTGGATTCATACACTCCCACACACTCAAGTGTGCTTCTCATTCTCCCTGCATCTCTTTCTGGCTCTCTTAAGCTCCTCTTACACATAAAACAACCAGATGCAATCGAAACACTCAATTTCATTTTACATCTTCTCTATTTTCTCGTTGGAAAAGCCTTTGTTTTCCCATGAGCATGTAGACAAAAGGCACTTCCCGTGACCGACGATAATGGAGCCATCACTGCTCCCAGCCAGACAGGACCAGCTTATTATATTCTATCTCCTTAGCTCCATTTTTCATAGTGCATATGCACAAACTTAATTGTAGAGTTGGGGTACTCTAAATCGGACTTGAGACCAATTTTGAATGAACTCGTACTTGTACTATAAATGAGAGATTCATTGTGCAGTGTGGACAACTTCAGTGTTTATGACGAGAGATTTAGGGAGTGCAGAACGCGGTGGGTAAGAGATGGCTTAAAGGGAGCGCTATTGACAATCTAAATAATAGTTTTGTTTTTCGTGCTTCTAGAGGACCAGTGGTTACGTTCACAGTAAATTATAAAGAGTGATAAATGCATTTAAATGTGGGAGTGAATCCACTAAATTTTAGTCCTGTGAGTCATGAAATTGCGATGATTGACATAGTAACCATAGCAACATGGCATCTAATTATTGTATGATTTTTGTTACATTTACACTTTAGTTATAAGATTACATACACCTTTCAGAATCTCCAAAATTTAATTTTTATTTATTTATTAATAAGAAGGATCATAAAAACATTGTTTCTATTTAGGACTGCACTGAAAAAGCTTTTTCACATTACAGATGTTTAATAGCCTAGTCCACAAGACAAAATACAAACACAAAATACAAGATACATTACATGATTTTAATCAGTCCCTCCAGAAAAACGCGATTATGCGATCGCATGATTTAATGCATAATCAGCTAAAGTGGGGGCCGCATTTTTTTTTCAAATACGCTGCACTTTCGCCGCATAAATTTCAGATTTCTGTGCAAAATATGCGGGGCTTGCATGATTTCATAATTCGTTGTAAAAAAAGTCACATATCTTAGCAGAAAGCTGAAAAATGTTGCGTTTGCTTCACACAAGAGCAGACGATTTCCCCTGTTGCCATGGGAATGTTATGAAGTGACGAAAAGCTGTAAAACAGGAAGCACACATTTTATTTTTTTATATTTTATTTATACATTTTTACAGAAGTTGTAGCATATTCCTTTTGTAAAGCTACAGAACTAGTTTGATTCATCAATATTTTGTAAGTTTGAGGCATGTGTTTATTAAGGTCTGAAATAAACCAAGATGAGAACTTAAATATTCCCAGCACTTTCTGTGATGTAGTACGCTCATCATAGGAAATAATAAGAAATGACTCTTTACATTAAGGTAGTAGCCTAGTGAGAACAGGGTGTTGGGGGAATCACTTTTTTTCCTCTTTTTCATCAAACCGTAATTTTTGCAAGTTCCCGCAATTTCATTGCATAAAATTGCATAAATATCCTGCATATTCCATCGCATTTTTTAAGAAAACGTGCCGCATGATCAAGGATTTTTGCCCGCAACAATCACAAAATAACTCTGCGTTTCTCTGGAAGGACTGTTTAATATTGTGTGTCATTGCCTGAATGATCCATTTTTTGAATGATCGTTTTTTATTTATTTATTTATTTTTTATGGTTGTTCATGAGGAAAAATCCTCCAGCTTCTGCACATTCTTTGCTTTTCCAGCATCTTCTGCATATTTGACTCCTTACTAGCAGTGACTATGATTGTGAGATCCATCTTTTCGCACTGGTGACACAACTGAGGGACTCATACACAACTATTACAAACCCTGCAAACATTTAGTGACGCTTAAGAAGGAAGCATCCGTTAAGAGCCAGGGGGTGTAAACTTTTGAACTTAATGCAAATTGGTGTAAATTGTTCATATTTTGTTTAAAAATTCATTAATTAATTTAGTCCTGCCCTTCAGGGGCTAAAAAAAGATATTAGCATGTAAAACAAAATAAGAGAAATGTAAACATCATCATCTTGCTCAAAAGTTTCCCCCTGGCTCTTAATGCATCGTGTTGCATTCTTGAGCATTACCATGCAGATTTTGAAAGATGTACTATAGGTAAACATATGACTGTGACTAAGCATTGCAATCATTTTGTAAGGTTTACAATATTAATTTAAGAGCTCAGTGTTGAGACCTTTCCCAGAATTTGATTGACAGGCGATCTGACCAATAATAATGCAGATACCCGCCATTTTTGTCCGACAAACAAACCAAACCAGTTAGTAGATTAAAGCCAGTGGACTTGAACTTGAAAAATTGTGTATGGATTTCTTTTTGCAGTTCTGATTTTCATTCATGTTTAATTCGTGCTATAACTAGAACAGATGATCAGTTCATGTGCTGCTTGAACTGAGGCCTACACATAAAAGCACCACAAAACAGTATTTATTGTTTGAATTTCATAATTATAAAATTTGAAAGATGAGACTTTGTTTCATACCAAAAGTAGGCTGCTCTGTCTTGTATGTTGGCGCATCGTCAGTGTCCTCTTTGCTCCGCAATATATATCTTTCACTGTGTGAGAACATGTGGAGTGAGAGCGGAATGGCTTGTGGGACGTAGCAACAGTAACTCAGAGGGGCGGGTCTTTGTGAAAGGTCAATTTCAAATCATTTAAATCTTTGTGGACTCGGCCGGACTCGACTCGGACTCGGATGTTAAGGACTCGGACTCAAGTCTGACTCCGCCCTCTTTGGACTCGGACTTGGACTCGGACCCAACACTACTTGGTTGGAGACAGCGCTGGCAATGGTGACCGGTGTACTGTATGATCTCCATAGCGGTCCATTAGTCATGGTGGGCAGGTAAGGATGAGATAAGGATGGTGTGGGTTCACTACCTGCAGAAGTTTCCATCTGTTGTTGAGGTGCTCGAGGGCTCTGGCGTTCTCCATGGACAAGTGCACGTCAGCTATGGCCAGCTGATGGGCCAGGTCATTTATGTGTTTCATTCCTTCCTTCACCTGGGCCAGCTCTTCTTTAAACAGCTACAAAAGGAGGAGAAAATAAGATGGATGATCAACACATATATAAATATATGATTCCTTACTGAAACTTTCCATCTGATTTCTGAGTGCACTATGCATTGTGTTACTACTGATGCTACATTTAAGTGTTACAACTATGCCTGCTTTCCACTACAAATGATTTAAAGGATGAAAAAAGTTGTGATATTGACAGGCTGGCCACAGGGTGGATATTTTAGATGTTTAAAGGGATTTTTTATTCCATTCACAGCCTACACTTGTCCATTTTCATTCCATCCTTCACCACTGCTTGCTTCGTTCCACACATTTACATTGAGGAGCTAGTGAGCTACACTGGGCATAAGTGCAAGAAAGACCCAGTCTGTTGATAGCAGTGAAACTGCACCAAATGTCTAAGTGTGACAAGACCCAATGTGTGTGAGAGAACTGGTGACAAGTGAAAAATTGAAAAAATGAGGAGAGAAATGTTTTTGTAAGTGAAAAGCTGAGTTGAAATTCACCACCATTTAGGGTTGGTAAGATTTTCTTTAAATGTTTTTGAAAGAAGTCTCTTATGCTCACTAAATTTATTTGATCAAAAAATACAGTAAAAACAGTAAGATTGTGAAATGTTATTACAATCTGGTTCCTATTTGAATATATTTTTAAAATGTAATTTATTCCTGTGATGCACAGCTTAATTTTCAGCAGCCGTTAGTTCACTCTTCAGTGTCACATGATCCTTCAGAAATCATTCTCACATGCTGATTTGGTGCTCAAGATTTTTTTTTTTTTGATCAATGCTGAAAACATTGTTGTGCAGATTAATATTTTTGTGGAGACAATTATATATTTTTTATAGGGGTGTAATGATACACTCATGTCATGATTCGATACATAACTCATGATACTATCTTTTAAGTCAAAATAAAAAACTGTTTTTATTTATTATTATTACTTCTAAGACTACTTCTATAATGTTGATTAAAATGCTAAATTTGGTATGGACGTGGGTGGTGGACTTGAATAGACTTAAACTTGACCAATGCAACAATGCACAGTGCAATGGAGACACCAGAATAAATGATGATAAATGATTCTTAACTGAAAATATGTTGGACACATACAGTATCCTTGCACTCAGTAACTGACACAAAAAACATAGGCCTTTTTTTACGGGTAAAATGAGACATTTGGCATTATCAGGACTAACAAATATGAACCCATTTACATTATTATACATTATATTCAATGTTAAATATAGTATTTAGTTAAGTATATAGTTAAGTATAGTATATTTAAATAGTCAATTTAGTACTGTCACAAACTCAGTAAATTTATTTTTTTCTCACGCAGTACTCACGCTTTCAATGCAGGCATTCGTTGGAACTTTTACACATACAAGCCTCTAACACAATCTCTACCGCTATTAATGCAGTTACATGATACGAATAAAACATCTAAAATGCTTTGAATAATCATACTACTAAAAGTAAATGTGATATGGTGATTTAAAGGGGTCATGAACTGCATTGTTATATCATTTTATGATGTTTCCTGTGGTGCACTTATATGTTAGTATGATTATTTTAAGTTAGAAGGCACTTTTCCTACCTAGTTACATAAATAAACTAGTTAATTATTTAATTACAAGGATGCAATGACATGTACTGTACTATTCACAAAGAGGCACATTACATCACAAAAACAGGTTTACATTAATAGAGAAACAGAAATAGCATTTCCACACTAAGTAATCAGTTGGGACTCGAACAGCAGAATGGAATATCTGACTCACTGATGCACAAGGTAGTGCTCCAAATAGATACCTACACTCTTCCATATTTATAATAACTCTGCTTATCTCCACGGAAACAACCATGATCATATCGTCAATAAAAAGACCTCCAATTGTACAGCTGTGGGAGTTCAGGTCTGTACATCATCAATGGTAGATTACGAGGGGAAACGTTAGGGAAATACGGTTTGCGCTCAAGTCTTTGAAAAATGGTAGATTACAGGATAACATTCAGATCCCTCATCTTTCAATGCTTTTATTATCACCCTAATCTCTCTGTTTAATCACAGGCAAATGACTGAGTACAGTATCTTAAGGGCAAAACTAATAGCAGCATACAGCCGAGTGAGCAGGACTATACAAGAAAACCATAAAAACACGCAGGCTGGAAACCATACAGGACATCCAGAAAGTAAATGGCCAGAAAGTAAAAATGCCTCTGGACAGATTATGACTGTCATTTGCTTTTTAGATCTCATATAATACAGTACATAAGTAGACTGCAATATACTGTTAGAATAGTTTGACAATTGGTGTGCACCTGCCCAAACTCCAGGATCTCCAGACTAAAGAAACAGGCAGGTAACATCATCACATCTAACCTAGGACACATTTGCACTTCTGCCCTCAGGCAGATGGTATAGTTTTCTGTGAAGAGAACATCCAGCCACAATAAATGTTTTATTCCACAGACCATCTCTACTTCTTACAGCTAGCATACTACATTATTTGCAAAGGCACAGATAATGCCCTCAAAATAAATAAATTCCACTGAATAATAGAAAAAAACGACTGTCCACTCTGAATGAAATGATTGCAACTCAACTAGCCATGCTGAATTGCAGTCTCTGTGCGTCTCTCAGGAATCAGAGCTTGGCAAGAGTAATATCAACTAAAATATTAAATTATACCAAATTTTAGGGTTGTGTTATTTTCGAATTTGGCTGAAGTATTGATAATTGTAAAATTACACTGACATTTAAAATTAATCGTCATGAAATAAGACTTTGATCATATCACCCACCTATAATCGGTAAATAATCGTGATTTCAATAGAGTAAAATAATCGTGATTATGATTTTTGCCATAATTGACCATCGCTAATTTCTTCTATTTGACATGTCTATTTAAATTATTTAAACCTTGTTCGATATGTTACACAAATTAATTAAACAAGCACAGCACGATCGCAAATCAAATAGTAGTCTCATGTAGTCTCTGCCCGCCTCTCAGAAACCAGCTCTCTGTAAAGAGTAATATTAACTAATTTATTGAATCATACACATACTATTATGCGCGCTACTTGAAATGCTTATGTGAGTGTTTTAAGTCTTTAATGATATGATGGCTACATCATATTTTTATCTTACTCTCTAGGAAATGGCAAGCATTTAATACATTCTTTATAATGTGTTCAGATTTGCATTTGTATGCATACATTAAAAGTTTTTTTAGCCGGTTTCAACCACTGAATATTTACTTGCAACTTCCATGTTCTCTAATCAGCTATTTTATATCAAGTCCAACTCCTCTTATTTAGGGTTAATTGTGGACGATTTTCCTGACATTCTGTACACAAACTTCCTCTGGAACTTTTAGTATTATTGCTCTAATTAGAAGATTTAAAATTTATTTTTTGGGATCGGAAAAGGTCCCCGATCCGGGATTCGAACTCGCACTACATCTCAAAGCACTGCCTATAATTATAAGTTATACAAGGATTTTGTTAAATGATAGCTACGAAAGGAACAAAATTACATTTAAAACAGTCTTCAAGTAATTTTATGAACTACCGGCTAAAGCCCAGTCCACTTTTCTTTTTATTCGAATACATATACGAATAATTTTTAGATTGTTACAGATACTGGATCCGCTGCACACCACTATAGGATACCTACTACTATCTACCTGTTTTTATAGTTCAGTATAATTATATTGTTTAGGCCATATAGGCATTAGGCACAACATTCTTATTATGCAAAAAAATTATTTACACAATCATATATACAGCACTTAATGTACATACGGTTCCAAAAGGTGTTTTTTGCCAGTGAAGTACCAGTGAACAGTTCTTAAAAGAACGATGTTTTTCTAATGCCGGGGACACACTTAACGACTAGCTGAAACATTCTAAGACTGAAGAGTTGAGCACACTTACACACTGTTTTCAATGACTGGAGCAGATTTTAAACACAGACAGTGAAAACTGACTGAACGCAACTGACTCTGACTCGGCACGTTTGGGCATGATCAGTCTTAAGTATCAAATTACATTCATAATCTGACTTACTGTCGTTAAGTGTGTCCCCGGCTTGAAAGTGTAAAGAGCATTTTAATAATCTAAAAAGAACCTTTTGTGGAATGGAAAGGTTCCATGGGTGTTAAAGGTTCTTCATGGAACCATAGATGCCAATAAAGAAACTATTTATTTTGTACTTTAAATCTACTGCTTACACAATCTACCGTAGATGTTTATTCTTTTAGATTTTTATTTTAATTCAACCTTTTAATTTTTACCCCTTTCTGTTCTTGTGTTATACAGGTGAAGCTCGAAAAATTTTAATATCAGGCAAAGGTTCATGTATTTAATAATTCAAATTGAAAGGTGAAACTAATATATTTAGTATATATAACTATATTTGCATGATTATACTTTTCAGAGGGCCGACATTTCTGTATTGAAAATCTTTTTTTTTATTGATTTCATGTAATATTCTAATTTTCTGAGATTTTGAATTTGGGGGTTTCATAAGCCATAATCATCAAAATTATAACTTATAAGAACGATATTCTAATTTTTCGAGTCTGTATGTATTCATGTCTATAAGCACAACCATACAAATCCCATGTACGTTATTGTACACTAGGTGAATAAAGCTTATTTTTATATTAAATATATAAATAAATAACACAAATAATTCACATCAGAGGCAAATCACATCACACATTAACAGTAAACTTAGTTTAAATTAAAAAAAAAATCACTTCCTTGAACCCCACAGTGAAATGAAATGAGAGAAAAAGTTAAAGACATGCTATGCCATTAATGAAATGTGCCCCATAGAGAGTCCCATTACAATCTGGCTGAAATTCTTAGAATTAGTAATTGAGTGAGATGTGAGGTCCACTAACAAATGAAAAAAGACTAAAAATATCTAAAGTCCATCAGAATGCCTCACATAATACATCAAGATATCAAAATGCATGCGATAATATAAATGCACACTGAGCCTCTTTATCTTTATCTATTTAAAGCAGCACATCTAGAAGTAAATTGGGTACATGCATCACAGGGTCTCAGCAGCCAACCATACAAGTGTCAAATTCAAGTTACTTTTTCACCTCCTAAACATTCCTACCAATGAAAGATGTAATACTGCAGTTTGGATGGTTTTTAAAAGTTTCATTTGCTACTACCAAAATAGACCTAATTCAACGCATTGTGGTTTAATGTCACAATGTAGTGTAAACTAATACACCCTGATGCATCCTAGACAACCGCCTACTCGCATATCAATCAACTATTGTGTCTATATTATGGATAAACTTTGACAAATACAAGCAGCTTTAAAAAATAACTGGGACACATGGTAACTTCATAGAACTTCTTAGGTTTTCCTGATATCATCAAGCACAGATCATGTGAAGAATAACATGCATGACTAAAATAACCTCAAGAATTCCACTCAGAATGTAAAATATGCAGGGGGATTGAAGTAACACTGTGCTGTTCTGACTTGTTTTGTGCTCTTTTATGCTTTGTGTATGTAATAACACAATGAAGTAGCAAATGATGTATGTAGTCACCAAATCAGAGACCATTCCCTTTAAAAATCCAATCACAAATGTGTAAACAGTGATTTGTCTGCATTAGTCACTTGTGATCAGGTCACCGAAACCGTATTACCTTGGTAGCATCTATATGGTCCTGCAGCGAATCAATGAACAGGTCTCCCACAGGCTCCCAGGCGTCCCTCACCCCCTCCGCCTGCTCCAGAGCGACAGCCAGCTCCTCCATGGCAGCCTGGATCTGCAACAGCCTCTCCAGGGTTCGCTCCATGTGCCGGTGTCGGTCCACACAGCGTGCCGTCAACTTCTCCCACAGGTCACTGGCCACGTTGGCCTGCTTCCACACAGAACGACTTACATTCAGCATTCGCCGGCGAGGAGAGATATCTGTGATGGAGGGGAAGAATGGAGATTAACAGAGTGAAATGAGCCAACAGAGTGAAAACAACAGCCCTGATCTCTATTATTAATTCCTCCATATGACAGACACACTCATGATGACATGTGGATGCAGAATTGGGCTGATGACCTACATGAGGGGAGGCAGATTCTCATCAAAGATTGTAATGCACATGTGTTGGGTTAATGTTGGGTTATAATACCTGAAGAGCTATCTGCCAATAGCCAGGTCTCCATCCACATATTTTTATGTGATTTGGGGATATTGCATTAAATACGCTGGATGGAAACACCAAGATGCAAATTCACATTTTAATTCAATTCACATTTATTTGTATACTGTAGTGCTTTTCACAATGCATATCGTTTCAAAGCATACAGAAAATGCATGTGTCTACATTACAATTTAGAGTGATCTGTTATCAGAGGTAAGCGTGTCCAAGAATTGTATCTCAGAAATGTACATATAAAAATCACACAGCTAGTTAACAATGTATTAATTTCCGCAGAAACAATGAGTAATGATTACAAGTTGTGAACATCATGATTACAATATATAGAAAATTTGCATTGGTGCATGTTGATTCAGAGTTTGCATCATCTAAAACGTCCAAACATTATATCCTCAAAAATATATATATATAAAAAAAGTACTTTGTCTGATTTGCCAATTAAAATATCTAAAAACATTTATATAAAAATAAATTAAGAAACAATAGTGCATAACATTGAGACTTCAAATTTGTTAACTTGTTTTTAGTATAAATAAGCTTACGGTACGCCTACGTCATACGTTGGGTCACAGAATGTCCTTGCACCGGAACTTGACTCTCTTGTAAACGCGCGCATGGCCATTGTTTTTGGAAGTCTACTATTACCTCCTTGAACTGTTTGACACGCTGTTGGCTGATCGCATCTGTGGCTGATCACTAGCATTTATTTGGACATTTTTTTAGATATTCAGGTTTTTCCAAATTAAAACTTGCTATATTAAATGGAAACATTGCTAGTGGCAGTTGATTGACTGGCACAGGAACCCCTTGTTTTTGAGCCAATTACCTCAGCCCTAAATATCATGTGACTAATTTTTCAAGAGCCAAAGTAAAACAACATCATGACATTTGATTAAATGTATCAAAATGGTTCATTAACCACTTTTCATCTCTAGAGAACAGACCTTTGCCATCAGGCAACGTCTCCTCAGGCTCCTGGAAAGGGTGTTGTGCAAGGAAGGTCTGAGCCGACTCCAACACTGAGTAGATGTAGGGCCCTCTGGATTTGACATCTTCCATGAAACCCTGCACACAAGAGCAGATGTTTACAAGTGTATCACGCTGACATGATCGAACATCATGCACAGGCATAAACATGAAAGCAGCCTCACTGACTAGTGGTCTGCACAGGCTTTAAAACTGAAGCCCGAACTCGGTCAGAACCTGAGATTGTTTGACCCGACCCGACAGGTACTGTTAACGTTTAAGACTGAACCCGAAATCCGTCGCTGTAGAGATGTAACTGTATACTTGCTATCATAAGCCGAGGCGGCTTTGTAAAACCTACACTGGCCATAACCGCCGAGCTATTTATTAATTGAAATGACAAGATCATACCATACAAGGTTTAAAACATTTAAGTATATACATTTTCTACCCCTTGATGTATCTGATTCAGAGAGACGCACAGAGGTGGCAAAACAGCCATTTGACTTGCTACCGCGCTTTATTTCAGTCATATAGTTTACACATTTATTTATCATTTCGTACAATGTTTTAAACATTTAAATATACATATCAAATATTAGAAAATGTGTATGATGTAGTGTTTTAGTTGATAGCAGCCTACTTTTGACAAAGCTGATTTCTGAGAGATGCAAGAGAAACGTTGCTATTTGATTTAGGAACACGCTGTGCTCATTTCATAGAGTTTTCACTCATTCGTGTATCATAGTTAAATTGTCAATCATATCGTCACTCAAGGTTTAAAACATTCAAATATACATGTCAAATAGTAGAACATATTTATGATGCAGTAGTCTATTTTATTGATTGTACTCTTGACAAAGCTCTGATTTCTGAGACAGACACAGCAGCACGGCTATTCGATTTGCACTGTGCTCGGTTTACACTCATTCACTTGACACACATTGCCAGGGTCGGTTCTAGACATTTGGAGGCCCTAGGCAATATTCATGTTGGAGGCCCCAATAAAAAAACTCTTGAAACAAATGTGATTCCTAACCTTTTAATTTATAAAACATTTAATTTTAAATGTTGTATATTTTTACTTACACAGTACATAAGTTTGGACAGATTACTATTTTTAATGTTTTTAAAAGAAGTCTCTTATGCTCATCAAGCCTGGATTTATTTGATTAAAAATACAGAAAAATATATAGTGAAATATTATTACAATTTAAAATAATGGTTTTCCTATTTTCCTATACTTTTAAATATATTTCTGTGATGCAAAGCTGAATTTAGTGTCACGTGATCCTTAATATTCTGATTTATTATCAAATGTTAGCAATGGTGCTTAATATTTATTTTATAACCTGTGATACTTTTTTCAGGATTTTTTGAAAAAAGACTTCACTATCACTTTTTATATATTTAACACATACTTGCTGAATATTATTTTTTTTTTCTTTCTTTCTTTTTTTTATCAAATAAATGCAGGCTTGTAGAGCATAATAAGAAACTTCTTTCAAAAACATTCAAAATAGTAATTGGTCCAGACTTTTTACCAGTAGGCTGCTGTATGTAGGCCTTCAAACTTTATCTAAGGTAATCTCTTTTTTGTTTAATGAAGATGTTATTGTTATTTTGCTGTTTTATTCAATTTATTCACAGTTCCAGAATGCCACTTCAGGAGATGAACATAGCCTAAGTGCTTTTATAATTTTTTTCATAGCTGCGGTATGGGCAGAGTTTTTCCCTCCCATTTCATCAATATTGACTGCAGATAGTCATATTATTAATATAAGTAATATGATATTATGCATTGCATTGTAAGCTTAAATATGCTATACACAAATCAAGTGGAAAAGAAAGACACGGTCGCTACAGATTAGGAAAAAAAATTCTAAACTGATATTATTGGCGATATTATTGGCGTAACTAAGCAGATGATGTCAGGGTATAATCTAATCATCGGCAGAATTTAGAAGATAGAGATCCTTTATTTTAAACATTTAAAAATGTTGTAGTGTGTTGGCTTTTTAACTTTGAATACAAACGTCTTGACTTTTACTTTTGTTGCGTTTTTAGTCAGCTCCCGACGCGATGTTATTCATTATGCGCAAATTCAAAGCGTCGCGTCTGGGCACGTTAATGACGCTCGCGCTCTTTTAAACTCGTAATAAAGCGGTGAATGATTTTTCCAGAAATGACGCTGATCTACAGTACAAGAATACATTGCAATCACTCCAAAATAGATGACGACAACTCACACACCTGCATTAGTCATGGGTTGGCGTTAATGTGACCAAATGTAACAGTCTTAAGATAAACATCGTCTCTATTTTTAGTTAATTAATAAATATTGTAATAAATTGTAGATAGGACATTTGTACTTTTTTTGTCCCTGCGTCTGGGCCCCATCCCGCCAATCGGGCCCTAGGCACGTGCCTAGTTTGCCTTTGCGTTAATCCGGCTCTGCACATTGAATAGTAATTTTAGAGGTTTATGTATAGTTGTGTGCTATCCCCTGGCTAACCTGTTATCCAGAAAGCTTGAGGAGTGACTGTGACTGATGAATATTTTTGTGACTAATATGTAGAACATTTTGCAGTGCAGCTTTCCTTGCATCATTTGGCACTATAATATGTTTCCCCTCAGTAATTGTTTGCCTTATCGCACTCATAGTTAAAGGGTTAGCTCACCCAAAAATGAAAATTCTGTCATTAATTACTCACCCTCATGCCGTTCCAAACCCATAAGACCTCGAATTAAGATATTTCTGATGAAATCAGAGAGCTCTCTGACATTATACACTGCAACGTTATTACCACTTTCAAGGCCCAGAAAGGTAGTAAAGACATCGTTAAAATAGTCCATAGCCCCTTTCACACAGCGCTTTGAACCCGGCAAATTGCCAGAACGCTTTCTGTGTGAACGCAAACTCGACCCTGGATTTATCCGGGATCGATGCCGGGTTGGGGACCTAGTAACATTGCCGTGTTCAGTCCCGGAACGCGGAACGCGCGCTGTTTGAACAAAAGCCGTAATAATGCTGTGTCGTAGTGATGACGCTGAAGCCGGGATCCTTCGCCAGCTGTGAAATGGTACGTAAAGCGCAAGTTTATGGTCGAATCAGAGAAAACATGCAGAAGCGTGGTTTCACAAGAGAGAGAGAGAGAGAGAGAGAGAGAGAGAGAGAGAGAGAGAGAGAGAGAGAGAGAGAGAGAGAGAGAGAGAGAGAGAGAGAGATAGATAGAGAGTTCGCAGCTCATAAGCAAACTTAAGACGCTACTGAGATTACAAGTCACATCGATGTCACGTGTCTTTACGGGACTTTTTACGGGTTGTGTGTGAACGCACTCTCTGATTCCGGAAAATCACTGGCAGTGTGAATGAACCAAAATCAAACGAACCCGGGTCAAATCCTGGGTCACTTTATCCGTGTATTTTCCGGAATCTCTGTGTGAAAGGGGCTTAAATGACTACAGTCCATGTGATTTATATTTTTATTTCTTTATTCAAGAATTTGTTCTCTCAAGTGTCAGTCTCTTGACACTGATCACGTAGTGTAAACAGTGCAGCGCTTTAGTCAGATTATTATTAATAGAATAGTTCACCCAAAAATGGAAATTCTGACATTGTCTCCTCAACCTCATGTTGTTCCAAATCTGTATGACATTCTTTCTTCTGTCAATATAAAGAAGATATTTGTTCCACAGAAGACAGTGTCATGCAGGTTTGAAATGACATGAGGATGAGTAAATTGACAGAATTTCCATTTTTGGGTGAACTAAAGGCTCTTCTAAATACCTTTAGACCACTTTCCTGCAGTTTTCTCTAACCTTGAACTCACGTGCCTGTAACTTTCTAGTAAACCTGAAAACTTGTTCAGATGTGTTTGATTATGGTTGGAAGAACACTCTGCAGGAAAGTGGACTTATAGACTATTATCAACATCTTGGGTCCAATAGAAGCCAATGTGGGTTCCTAGTGCAGTGATGTGCAGCTCAAACCAGACATGAACTATGCATATATTCATAATGGAGAAAATTCCTAACTCCTAAGCACCACCTCTAATTTTTCTAGTATTCCCTATAGTAACAAGGGGCAACAACTTTTATTCATCATGCCATTTTTATTTTCTTAGGGGAATGTTACCACCACTTCTTTAACTCATATATTTGGATAATCCAACAGTTCAATCTTCTTATAGCATGAATTACCCAATGTTACGCAGCATGCTGGTTATGTATATTCCCAAAAATGGCTGTGCAACCGTATTTGGAGTCACTCCCAGTAACACGTATCATGTCCTTACAACCTCCACCCACGTTTTTGCAAATTGAATTAGTTACCAAGAAATAATCTGAAATCAAACAGCTAAAAGTAAAAATATACTGCCATGCTGCTGCAATTTAAGAAATCTCATGAGTGGTCTTAGAGGAAAGCATGCCCTCTTGCCCATGTCTTGCTATTCCATGTAATAACTAAGGCCTGAAAATGTTTGTATTACACATAAAGTAAAAATGTAATAGTAGCTAAAAATAAAGACTTAAGATCACTCATGTATTAATTATACATGTGTGCGAAAAGCCGCAAGAAAGGGTTGTTTCTGTCTGGTGATGTCTGTGTTATTTCCTCAACTAAGAAGTCACTAAAAACTAATGATAATATGTACTTAGTCTTGAAAGACTCATGGGAAACCATTATATTTTCAGTCTAGAGTGTTTGGACAAGCTTCAATATATACAGTTTTTAAACCAATCCAAACTATTCAAATTTTTCAACAAACGCAGAACAATTAGCACAGGGGAAGAGTATTGCATTAAAACACAGAGGAAGAAATCCACTAATGATCAATAATTCCAATTTCTTAAAACGCTGCAATTCTCTGCAGAGCAGCATAAGTGATTTTGCTCTCTGCTTCATCAGAAAAGTTTTAGGGCAATGTGGCATATTGGGAACACGAACATCATATATTGCAGGCATGAATTAGAGGAAAAGAGAACAGGCAGGTGGAATGATAGAGCAGGACAGGAGTGCATGCATGTGCATATGAGCATGTACATATTTCATTAAGAACCAAAAGGGTGCAGTAAGGGAGAAATAAGTGAGAGCCAAGAAAGGGACAGTAAGATACAGGCCTGTTAATTTGGAGGCTGATTTCACAGTGTGTCAGTCACAGGAAGAAAGAGCTTGCTATCTCTCTCTCTCTTTCTCACTCTCTTGCTCTATCTTTCCTCTCAATCCCCTATTTTGTACTGTTTTATTCAGCTGACAGCACTGGAAATTGGTGCTAAGATGGAAGCAGTATACTACAGTAGTACAGGACCAATTACAAGGTGTGTATTTATTTGGTAGTGTGAGTTTGTGTATTGGTAAAAAGAAGATGTTTGAGTGCAGAACATAATGTGTATGCACAGGAGAGTGGTAAATATTTAAAGGGATAGTTCACCTAAAATGAAAAATCTGTCATCGTTTCCAACCCGTATTACACAAAATCCTGACATCCAACCCCAGCTTTCCTTGGTTCACATGTGTTCATAAGAGAAACATGATGTGTGATCTGAGAATTAATCACTCTTTTGAGTCAGATAGCCTTAATGAATGATTAATTCACAAGTCTGCCTGTTTACTGGAGGCAAATAATGTCATTTTTGGTCAGTTTCTCACACAAAAGTCTTATGAACCAGTTATTTGATTCTTTTCTAGTGCTTTTGTGTCCATTTTTAAAGCTTGAAAGCTTCCGTACCCATTCAATGTAAATTGCGGTCTTCATAAATTTCTCCTTTGGTCTTCCAAATATCAGAAAGAATTTTAAATGGGTTTGGAATGACACAAGTAAAGGTCTTTTTGGTGAACTATTCCTTACTTGGAGAGAAAAATGTGAGAACATAAATGTATTTATTGTTCATACATCTGTTGGTGTCACTAATCTCTTTGTTCTATTTTTAGTGATCTTTGGAACCTCTTTGTGGCTTAGATTGTTCAGATTTCTAATTAACATGTTTCCTTCAGGTCTACTTTTGCATCTTGATAATGAATTTAGCTGCTTTTTATTAGCTTACAGGTATGTGGGCTTGTATCTTTAATATCATTCTGTCTGAACTCCAGCTGCCATATTGCAATCTTAAATATTGAATTGATTCTGTTATGTTGATAGATGACAAGATTAACCGTGTTCAAGAGCAAAGTCAGCAAGAGAAAAGATATGCTAATGTGGGGAATGACAGCATGAATAAGTATACGTGTGTGTGAAGCCAACCTGGTGGAACTCCCGCTGGTGCTGAACTGCTCCGACGTCACCACCTATGGGCAGCTGCTCGGACATCTCCTCGTCTTTAGCTGTCAGCCATTCGATGATCTCCTGCAGGGACAGCTGGAGCTTCCCGCTGTTGTCCGAAAAGGCCTCCAGCCGTACCCTGCCAACACAGCAAACGACAGCCCGCCACAGGGCAAGGACCCACGGTCAAATCTTCGACAGCACTGAGATCATAGCACTGAAAAACTGTCCATATAAGGAATCTCAGGACATATTCATACGCCACCTTGTCACCATTTCTGTTTTATTATTTTTGAGGGTTTTGCAATGTTATTCCCTGGTGAACAGGCCAACATAGCAAGACAACAGCATATGTTTGGATGCTGGTCTCTACCAGGCTTCTTAAGTATCTACACAAAAATAAATAAATTTGACTCATTTTATAATTAAATTAACTGTTAAAAAAACAGATCTGAAACATTTTTGCAAAGAAGAGTCAAGTCAAGATGTGCCAAGATGATAGACTCCTATCCAAACAGACCGAGTGCTGAAATAAAATCAAAGATTCATTAGTTGAAGTGATTCAACTAAGTATTAGTTAAGGGGTGTGCACACTTATGCGGATTTTAAAATTCTTCTTTTCTCTTAAATGTGTCACTTGTTTTCAGTGGCATTGCACAGGTTGTCATTTTTACATTAAAAGGTACAAAAGTGCTCATACAATTTATCTTTGTATCATTATTGACATCACAAAAACCAGGGGTATGTAGACTTTGAATCCACTG
Organism: Meda fulgida; assembly: GCA_030578275.1. Lineage (NCBI taxonomy): Eukaryota > Metazoa > Chordata > Actinopteri > Cypriniformes > Leuciscidae > Meda > Meda fulgida. The sequence goes on from CM060629.1 coordinate 22,768,494, forward strand.
TTTATTAAAAAGAACTGTCAGTAAATGGGATATAAAAAAAACACCACAGGCTACTTGCACTTGTAGTAACCCTCCATCTCCAACCCAGGCATGTCAAAAGAAGAGAAATATATACTGAGGAGCATAACAAATCTTTGTCTCAACCCATTGCCCTGCATTTACATGGAGGAAATAGTGGGATGAAAATCTTATCTGTCTGCAGGAATCCCATTTTCACATGATGATGATAAATAAAATATAAAGTAAGTCGTTTAGCTGCCTGCCCACGCGGACTGGAATTGTTTTAGAGACCGGCTGGTTCTGTCAGCAACCAAGCTGATGTTGTACAGAGGATTAAGAGAGGAAAAAGCTTGTTTCAATAACCCCAAGTGTCCTCACAACTGCATTATTTCTAGCCTGTTATATGCCACTCAAGAGCATTGTCAAAGCTCAGGGAACGCGGGAAAAAATTGCTAAGACAAAGGGATAAACGAGAAGAGAAAATATATAGTGCATTCATTCATGTTATGTGCATTCATATTTTTGAATTACTAAAATACAGTATATTTTATATTAGTAATTGTATTACCTTTCCAATACATTGCAAAGGTAATGCAGCGATGACCGCATTGAGTCATGGGTGAAGTATGTACCAATTCAGATTTTCTCCAGGCCATGCATTTAAGTTAGTCACATGACGGCACAATTTTACAAGACAATTGTAGGACATTCACCTATTTGTGGCACTACCGTGTTTTTTTTGTGATTGGAATCATGAATTCAACTCCAAGTATTTGCAGCATCCTGTCTTCCTTCATTTTAACAAGATGCTCAACCTCTGCTGATACAAAAGCGGCCTCACAGCATGATAATGCTTCGCTGCAGGTACTCTGCTGTTTGAAGTATGGGCATTGTCAGATTTGCAGCACATAAATCTTTGAAATGTGCGTAAAAAGCTATATTTTGGGTTCATCTCGCCAATATTTTACTGGGTCAGTACTACTATGTTTTTTTTTGTTTCAGGTGTGCTTTAGCATGGTCTTAATGGGCTTCTTTTGTGCAATAATTCTCACAAACAGGTTATTAGATGGGAAGTGGTTGCATTACACTTTCTCATTTTCTGTTATTTTGACAGACAGGGTCGTAAAAATTCTGTCAATCTATATTACCCATCATTTAGATGTTAATAATTTGATAAAACATTTTATAGCTTTGTTTTTGTACACTTTTTCATTTTTAATCATGAACTTACAGCATGAGCATAGGCTAATGCATTTATTTATTTATGAATAGAACAGATTAACAATCAGAGACTGTGCGTCACTTATGTTCAACACCACAATGTTTGTTTGTTTGTTTGTTAAACTTGTCACTGGTGGGAATTACAGTTACAAGTTGAAGTTACAATTGATCACCCTCAGTGTAATCTGTCAAAATGATAGATGGTCTTCAGATTTTCCTGACACCAAATTAATACGTGGATAAGTAGATAAGACGTAATACGTCTTGTAATATGGTAAGAAGACATGAGCATATTAAAACTATGATGGAAACATTTCTTGAATAAAATCATGTGCATCAAAATAGCCATATTTTTCATGTCATGTCAGTCATGTCATTTGGTCAAACAAACTTGCTTAACAGTGTCGATTTTGTTCTAGTGAAAAAAATGGGATGGAAGCACTGCTATACTTTTTTCGACCTAAATTAGAACATGGGTCTTAGCAAACTTCCAAGGGGGCCGCAGGATGACTTAAAGTGGCTATATGCGTTTTTCTGAAATTTAAACTCGCGACTGACACCTGTGGCCAAAAAACAGAACTGCTCTTCCTTTCTGCTCGCTGTCGCAGCGCTCGTACGTGCACACTTCACAAGTCATCTGCTGCAAGGAGGCCAACATTATGTTTACAGAGGTAAGAACAGTCACAAAATATCAAAATCCATTGCACTGCTTGCGAGTGTAGGCTACTTGCTGACTAGCGGTGGTGGCAGAGTGATCTGAAACCTTTAACATGAACGCGCTTGACGTCACATCCGCAGACAGCGAGGGAAAATCCGACCCGACAGAAAATAGGAAAAATAGGATACAGGCTTATAGTTGCACCCACTGTGAGCGGACAAGGTGCCAGTATGCTCAACAGGAGATGTTTCAGTCATAAATGGTAAAATAAAAAGGCTATTGTTACGTTTATTTTGGGGAAAAAGTTCCATATAGCCCCTTTAAACTATTTCAATGAAATATATTCTTATTATTTTATTTAAATAAATCTAACTTAATTAAAATGCTAAAAAAGTTAAAAAATAAATAAATAATATAATAATAATAATAATAATATTTGAGATTATATATATATATATATATATATATATATATATAGCTACTGTTTTTAATGAGGAACATGCAGTTGAACTGTGGTTAATTTACCTAAACTGGCACATTTTCTGTTATACATTATATTAACTGATATATATTAAAACAAATATTGTGTTGGAAAATGAGGGTCTTTGGGTCATAAAGGTTGATGACCACTTCCTTATTGGTTTGACTGGTGCAAATACAAGTTCCATTCTCAGCTACTGAGCTATAAAGACCAAATCAAAGATGGTGTAGCGCTAATTATTTGGGCCAGACAGAACCCAAAGAACAGGTACAAACTACACAATCCATGAGCGGTCATCATTGTGCCCTTGAGCAAGACCCCAGGTTGCTCCAGCGGGACTGACCGTGTCATATGTAGCCCCTTTGGATAAAAGCGTCTGTTAAATGACAAAGTAAAAAGACAGTGATTGTTGGCCTTAGTGTCTCTTCCCTCCAAGGTTTTGAGGAATGACTTTTTTCCACAAGGCTAATTGTTGCCTCCACTTAGTCATAATTGAAGCGACAGTGTCCACCGGGATGTCCAAACACTAATGTGCTTGTTATTTTTAATTGTTCACAGAAAGAGGCCAATTGTCAGGCAACTGCGTGCTCATTAGGAAAACAGTCAGATTTACAAAACTTAGGCAAACACATATATCATTTAGCTTTGTTAAGAATATTTGCAAACAAAACAATGCCACATAAAAAATAATGAACTTGTAGTTTTAATAAAAATATCACACAGCGAAAATCACATTGTCAGTAAAAAAGGATAGTATTGGCTATTATATACTGCATAATTACAGACCAAGAGGAGGAATACAATGAAAAGAGAGAAAAGTAAAATGAGAAACCGGCTTCACCTGTCCAGACCTCAATTGTACTGGGGGAGGGTGGGCACAGCGCTCCCTATAATGATGTGTTATTAGACTCAATAAAGGCAGCCAGGCTGCAGACATTTCATTAGAGAGTCTGTGTGTTCTGTAGTTGCCTGAAGGCTCCATCACGCAGACGCAAACACAAACACACACACACCCTCCACTGGTGTGACTGTGTAGCTGATAAATAAGCACACATATGCACCCACACACACATACAAAGACAAAAGAATTCAATTGAACCCAAGGAAAATTCTGCTGGGGTCACAGAGCAAGCTGTAGATTCTTGCACTATATTCACATCAAGGATCAAATGAAGCTCCTGACTCTGTGAGTTTAATGAGTTCACGTAGCATTTCTAGTCAGTGGTGATGGGTTGAACTTGCTTGGAAATGGAAAGGTTCTTGAAGATCTTGTTCTTGTAGTTCTTGACAGGGCCTTTTGTCGCACAGCTAGCCTTCAGCTATAACTGGCACATATTGCTTTTGATACTATTACAGGAACATGTGTGTTTGTTGCAGTTTTGTAAATTAAAGTATGTTAGTGTGTTGTAAGTGTATATCAAGCACTGGAATAAAAAGTGTTCTAAAAAGGATTGTTCCGGTTCTTGATCCTGATTGGTTGAGCCGCGTTCGAAGCCGTTGTAAATTACTCTACAAACATACAACTGTGAGCTCGTATCAGTATTACTGCGCCACTGCAATAATATTAAAATAAACAATTTTTATGGACTCCGCTCCGCACCTGACAACGCCCCTAGCTGTTCTAAATTCACTGCAAACCAAGGCCTTTTAGGACTTATAGCTTTAATTGAACATTACAATAATGTAAATAGAGCCGTTGGTGCAAACAATGCCAAAGGTTCAATTATCAATAAACGCGAATACTATTGAATACAGTGGGATCCATATCTGAAACCATCTTGAAGATTTTCTTCTTCAATTAAACCTGGAAATGTTTTAGTACTTTAAAAAATATATAAAATTAAGAATTGTTATGATTGAATGAAGAAATTATGACACAGAAGACTATAAAAATAAACAGAACAAAAAGAATATAAAATAATTAAGATTTTTAGGTCACTAATCAAATAACCAAATTTGTGACACTTAACATGTGAACTGCATCCTACAGACGGTTTCAGCTTTAAATTCAGCTTTTCACACAAATTGTTATGCTGATAATTCAATAATTTGAAAAAAAAAATTTATTAGAAAAATGTAAAATGGAAGCATATGATGGAAGCCTGTTTCCACAAAATAAAAAAGATAATTGTAACATAAAATAAGAATTGTGAATTTAAAATAAGAAAACCACATTGCAAAGTCACAACTGCTAGGTATAAAGTTTTCTGATTGTGTTGTTAATATTGTAAAATATTTCTACAATTAAAAATGAATGTCTATTTTAATATACAGTATCTTAATTTAATTTATTCCTGTTATGGCAAATCAAAATTTTCAGCAATCATTACAAATCATCTTCAGATTCACATGATCCTTCAGAAATCATTCTAATATGTTAATTTGGAGCTTAAGAAACATTTCTTATTATTATCAATATTTTAAAAAGTTGTACTGCTGAATATTTTTTGGAAACCACAACTATTTTATTTGAAATATAAATATTTTGTAGTACTTGATGTCAATGGACATTTCATATATTCATGACAGTCGAACAAAGTTATGCATGTTCGTGCAAAGTAACGTAACGTTAGCTCACATGGACGTATACTAACATTAGCAATGCATTATAGGAGCCCGTTTCTCTGTCCTTATGCTGAGACGCAGAGGAAAACAACATTAGCAGGCCCATTATGGCAATTTGAAACGTAATTGAGACAGAAGCCTAACTTTACCTCAGAAAAAATTATTCGTCATTCGTTCTTCGCGTATATCGTGGACGATGGCATTCTCCAACACGGGCTCTCGTTCGCTTTCCATCTCTGCCGTGCGCGCGCGCGCCACGCGGATTCTCTGTCTAATGTGCGCTCGCTCTAGATTCCGGGACATTTTAACTCATTTGCGGCATAAATAGTCGATCACGAGTGGCTCAACAGGTAAATCTATAGATAAACTCATCTTTCAGGCCGACCGGGTTGACATTTCAGCGTGAGAAATCGGGGGTGTGGCGTGTGAAACCACTCAAATGCGGGTGTCTCACGGCCAATGCATGAGAGTTGGCAGCTCTGGAATTTAGTTACTCTAACAATATTTTATGATGGGACTGAAAACAACCCTGTGATAGCCATTGGTGATATTGAATTTGTCCCGCGTTATAATTGCTGTGGCAAATGTTTTGGTTATTTGTTAGCCTACTTATGACAAAAACTTGCTTACCGTACATTAATGACAGATAAATAACGTTACAAGTTAGACTAACAGCTATCGTTCTGTCTGTCACATACGAGCATACATCTTTACGATTATACTGTCATATACGAGCATAAATCTTAACGATTATACTGTCATATACGAGCATAAATCTTTACGATTATATTTAACTAATGACAATTAGTACATTTTTAAAATAAATAATTACTTATCAAAATGAAGCATAAACATAATTAACAGAAACAAAAACTTACTGTGTACTCTTGTCGTCACTTGCCATTGGAAGCTCATTGAAGCAGCCTACGTTTCTGCTAAATCCTGCAGCTTATCTGGCAACCTCTAGTCAGGGGGTAGAGGGAGGGGATACACCGCTCTTAGGTATTTTTTAAAGTGATTGCAGCTCCAGTTTTGGCCACAATCCTACATACGGCTCCTTTAAAGCTACAACTGTGAAATATATAGATCCAATTATGAGAAATAATTATTAGGAATTGCAAGTTATGAAGTCACATTAAAATAAATAAAAATCACATTGTGATATACAAAATAATTGCAATTACAAAAAATAAAGCCGTATTTATGAAACAATTAAGTCATAATTACCGTAATTAGTTTTTTTACTCTGAGGAAAAAATTGACTTCTATAGTATTTAAACTATACCAAATTAAATGTAAATGTAGCACAGCAAGACTGTAGCATCTCAAACCTGTGGCATGTTTGAGCAATGCACACCATCTCTCTGCCTCTCTCGCCATCCCAGATATAGTACATTATATCCCGTACCCATCCGGCACAGCCTGCTGGGTTTCTGCAGCCCTTCTAAATCCTCAGACTTAGACCATCGATCATCTCATCTCTCTGAGGCTTTATGGGGATTCCTCCAAAAGCCACAAAATCAAACAATTACTCTGCCGGACAAGTATCCAAATCCCGTGGTCATTTTTACAGAGGAGGAGAAACAAACAAAAAAAAAAACAATGGAATCAGAGCAGGGCAGTATTATAGACCTCCACACTTGGCTCCAGGTAGCATACTCAGGTTAACAAATGGAGATTAATGAGGGGCTTTAATGGATTGGATAGCAGTACTGAGATGGCACATGCTGGAGAAATCTGGATCGGTTTGTTGCAGGAGCTGGACGGCATGTTAGTGTAGACTCGTGGCTGGCCATGACTGCTAGTGACTGGGAAGCAAACAGGTAACAGCTGTGCGAAGTGCTCTGGCAGTCTTGTAACGTTGCTTGTTCGATATGAACCATCAAGCATGATGGCTAGCATAGGAAATAGCAATCAATACCAGAGGCCAAGCAGGAGCTACTTTCACTGTGTTCACACATGCAAGCCATTGCTTGAGGACAATTCATGCCTTTTCAGAGCGATTGGTACTAAAAGATTTTTACATTGGCATTTATATATTTTGCAGACATTTTATCCAAAACAACTTATAAGCAGGAGCAACTTAAGCAGATTCAAATGCTTCTATCCAGAACAATTTACAGTAGATGTAACCCAAGGTCATAGATGCATTAGTAAAAGAAAGTGTTTGAGTGTAAAATGTGGTTCTAGCACACATACATTTTCTTACGTTTGCATAGACATTAGAGATGCACCTATTACAATTTTCAAGGCCGATACCGATTTGAGCCGATTCCGATATTTTTTCTAACCAGTTTTTTATTTTCAATTACACAAATATTCATTCTCTCTCTCTCTCTCTCTCTCTCTCTCTCTCTCTCTCTAAATATATATATATATATATATATAAAACACCATATACTTTTACCCAAACTGAATAATAAAAACAAGTTTAAATGGGTACATTTTCTATAAATATTTTCTATAAAGAATCTTCATTTTCTTTCCTGACATAGCCTATTCCGGTTCTTGTTAAAACACACTAGACATGCAAATTCTGTGCATTTTGGGCACTTTTTGTGTGAAATCTTATTTAATGTGTCCATAAAAAGTGTGCTTTCACTTTAATTGAGCGTGAGCAGCGCAGCAAAAATAGACTCGGCGCCGAAACCCCCGCTACTCACGCGACGCTCTGCTCCCGGTGTGAATGCACTCATTGATTAACATATAGTGCGCTGCTCACGCTTGCGGTGTGAAACGGCCGTAATTCACAAGGTTTCCTACATGTGTGTTCTGTATGCACGAGTGATGCTGATGTTGCGCAATGTTAATCATGCGGCGCCCGAGTGCATTTCACCAGTCGATCAATCGGTGCATCTCTAATAGACATCTTACTAAATTACTTTTCGCCTTTATTGCAACATCTAAAACATGTATTTTATGTATGAACAACTTCAGTGATGTACAAATGTTACAAATCTTTTTAGGTTAATAGAAAATGTAATTATTTGTATTTAATAAATACAATTCCTTAAATGACATAACCTGTATTTAAATGTACACATTACGATATGCATAATCTGATAACTTGTTATAACTGAAAGATTTTAGAGAAGAAATAAACCTAAGAAAAGTTAGGTTGATGCAGATAGCAAAGAATAGACTGGGCATGCGTGCGCTCCAATGACATAATTTGCAATCGAGGCTCTTTGATGAATTCTTTGTTCTTTTTCTTTAAGTCGCATTGATGCTAAATGGATAAATGTAAATGTTGCAAACCGTAAAACTTCAAATAATAGCCGAGTCCCAAATAGAAGCCTGTCTCTTTTACACGCCTGGTGTGGCGACAGGTTTGGATAAATAAAGGCCGGTCTCAAACAGAGGCCTGGTCTGCCCATGGCTGTCACACACCGGACGAGAAGCGCGTCTATGACAACTCAAGGTATTATGATATTCTCAATTCATTCAGTTAACCGACGGTATAGGGTAACGTGTTCAGACTGCAGACTTGGCAATGATTGTATTTAATTGTACAGTACAAACCATAACATAGTACAGACATTATCTTAATTTCATAATGTCCTTAAACATAACAGTATTGCTGGCCATAAACTGAGAAAGTGCACATCCGGTGTGCGATACCTCGAGCTGTCCTAGACGCGGCGCAGCGCTTCTCGTCCATTAACTGATTTGTTAAACACATTCGAATTTTAAATAAAACGTAATATAATGTGGTAACCTCCTACTGTCATGCTTTCCGTCTATCAGCCTATGCTATTTGGATCGTTATCTCAAGGCTTACACTTAATGAACAACATCTCAACACTAAATTAAAGGCCTGTCTCATATAGACGCCTGTCTCAAATACAAGCCGGTGCAGTTCGGCGGTTTGGGAAAATAAAAGCCCGGGCTATTATTTGAAGTTTTACGGTAATAACCATCAGACGGGGTAGCTTCAGGGATCAGCAAATAACTAAATGCAACAGATAAATTGAGGAGCCTGGTGATATACTTTCTCTTTCATTTGTGTTTCTGGTTCAGAATGTAGCCTACGGCTGCACCATTCTCTTTGAGGCCTGTCCTCTCGATGATACCAGCCTAAAAATGTAACTCTGAATGAAAAAGAAGGGTGGGAGATTTTTCTGTGAGCACAGATCTGTAAAGCAAGATCGCCTCTTTCATTACCCTACATTCTGTTTATAAGACAGTTAAAAAAACACAATGGGCTACTGCACAGGCACTTACATGCATACAAATACCGCACCTGTATTATCAGCCAGTTCCGTATGTCATTGTGTATGCATAAACACTCCATTGGAACGCGCCATCGGAATATATCATATGAGCACTGAAATGCAAAAAGGAATAGATTTCTTGCAAAAGAGCTTTAGATGTATTCATATATTCAGTCACATCCAATAAAGCCCAGCTTAAAGCATAAATTATATGTGGGAGACGTGTACACAAGTTTTTTTTAAAGGCAGATAATGAGCAGATGGGAATAAGCAGACATTTGACTTTAACAAGACCCGGCAAGAAAGCACTAAGTCTGAGCTACCTCAGTATATGAGTGAGAGAGAGCTAAACTACGGAAACCCAAGACTATGTCAGGCGGTCCAACTGTATCATTAGTTCACAACTGTATCCCCAATGCAAAACTTCTGCCAAGTTAGGGATAATGAGTGCCACCTAAGTGCCTGGCAGCTTCTCCCGGCTAAAATTTGTTTTGTTTTTAAATTTCACTTTTCTAAGGGATAGATATTCACATGCTGAGCACCCCATGCTGTTGGTTATGTCAATGCATGATTACTTTTTCTTCAAAGATTTGTAGGAGCATTAATGTAACTGTCTCAGCAGTGCATCGTGTCTACCAAGCAAAAGATCCGCTTGGCCCCACACTGATAGATGAGACCGCTGGACAAGCTTTATTTGATTAAATCCCTACAAACACAGCCGGGTAGACTTATACTTAATAATTCATGCACTTCGAAATATCTTTTGACTCATTATTTCATTAGGGTGTCTGAATAGTGGGTTTATTTGCAAGGCCTAGCAAAAAAAAACAAAAAAAAAACAACAGCATACCTTTCACAAACATTTCCTTTTTTTGTTGCTTTTGATCTCTGGTCCCATGTCATGATGCAATGGATGCGGTTTACAACCGTATGAGGACTGAACAACTGTCTGGTGCAAACAAAAATATGTGGATTTCAGCAAGTTAGAAAAGGTTCTGTTTACAACTGGCTGCAACATTTCGAAATTTCCTCCTAATGAGTAGACAGTCAGGATATGGGCTGAACTCAAAATAACCCTGCTGAAAACACAAGCATACATTTCGGTGGTGGCCCAGGCTGGATGGTAACCAAGAGCTGGTTCCATAAAAAACAAACAAACATGTTCAGTTCCATACCATGCTCAAACATATATTTTTCCACCAACGTGGACGGAAACACAACAACAACACTATGACAGTGTTTCCTGCACTGCTATTGACCACAACACTTGCAAAACACAACAATTGTCAAAAATATTGATATTTCGATATGTATCGATACGGTTTTACTGTTTTAGTTTTTCCCTGTGGTATCGATTCAGTATTGTTATCGAGGTATTTTAGTCTGGTATCGTATTGAAGTCATAGTTTTGGTATCTTGACAATAGGGCTGCAACAAACGATTATTTTGATAATCGATTAATCTAACGACTATTAGAACGATTAATCGACTAATCACCGATTATTTCGCCGACTAATCAGTAAGTTTGGAACGATTATTCAGCTTTTTCAATTACTTAAAACACTGAGTTATACATATTGTAACTAAAATATAAAAAAGAAAATCACTTTAGCTTTTGAAATGGTTGTTTTAATGAACTTTGAGCCAACTAAACAGGTCATTCTCTCTAAGTTTTCAGATTTCGGTCCAACTCGAATTACACACAAATGCTCTAAGCATTGTTTAAATATTCTGTTCTCTTTCAATAAAAAAAATTAATAAAAATAATCGGCTTCATTACAGAAAAACTTTATCTGCAAACAATTATTATAAGTATAAAAAAAAGAATTTAAAAATGACAATTGAGCTGACAGAGACGTTCTTTTAATTTTTACCTTTTAATTTACAGAATGAGAAAGTAATTGACATGATTTTCTTCATAACATCACTTTTTGTAAGTCTTCATGAATATGGAACAAAATACAGAGAAGTGAAAAGACCGTAATACTGTTACAATAATAAAACAGCCTAAGCTCGATCAAGCTTTATTCTATGCGAAAATAAATCATCACATTACTGTTATTATATTACTATTGTTAATATTATTATACAACTATTATTAGTTGTATTGCATTCTCTAATAAAGAGATTTACTGCTAGTTAATTAGCTCCAGCTGGAGAACATTCACCTCTCACCAGCTCCTCTTGTGCCGGGGTGTTTCCTCTTTAAGTGCTTTAACATGCATGTTGTGCTCCCGTGAAAAGCAAGTTACACCTTGCATGTATTGCACACGACAGCATTCTTGGTTTGAAATTTTGTGAAACTTTCACAAACCAGCTAGTTCGGATTCGTTTGCACTCCGTCATATTTCGCGCTGTGTTTTCTTTTACCGCAATAGCATTTGTAAGGGCTGCATTACACTCTAGCGCTACAGCACCGTAGCGGTCAAATCGTGATATTGCAGGCCCTTACATTAGGTCACGTGAGATCAAACGACTACTCGACAACAAAGATATTTTGTCGACAATTTTTTATTGTCGACGTTGTCGACCATGTCGACTAATCGTTTCAGCCCTACTTGACAACACAAACATTTTATTTGGCTGTTGAATCAGCATGGTTATTCTGGTGACGCTTGCTAACCAAAGCAAATCTTTCTGAATAGCCCAGCAGACAATAATAATTCTCCCAACACTTTTAATAGAAAGAGTATTTTTACACTACTTTGAAATTGTTGTTTGAAGCTAGGGATGTCATGGTACCAAAAATCTAGTTGTCGGTACCGATACCACCAAAGGTACACAATACTTGATACCCAAGTCAATACCACGGTAAAAAAAGAACAATAATACTTAAACATTAACTCCTTTACTTAAACCGTTTAACATTACAAAAACAACATTAGTGGAACTTGGCCTTCAAATAATAAATAAAATGAAACAATTTAGCTTTACAAAAAAAGATGTGCAATGCAGTCAACTTTTTTAAGGTACAGCTTTACTATTGCAATACCCGGCCATTTGAAGTCATGGCTTCTTGGTGAACAGTGGCATATAGCCTTCAAGTGTTAAATTTCCTTTAAAAAAAAATCTTCATGCCTTAAAATAGCTTGAATGTAACTACACCCTTGCCTCATTTAGTAAACATGGCTCTATGATTATGCAAATAAACCCCGCCTTCACTCACTCGCACTAACTCAAGAGAACCACTCGTTGACGATCACACATTGGTTATAAGGTAGTTTGTGACGTCAGAAACACCAGCGATTTCAAACCGCGTTTTTGAGACTGTCTTTGGTTCACTGCAGTTTTAAGGAGAAAATACTCAGCAATGGTGTTGACTTATGAATTTGCACATGGTTTGACACATAGACATTTAGACAACATTAAAAGCTTGATTTTTACTACAGGGTGACTTTAAAACAATACTGTGATTGGAAGTAAAATAACTGGCACAGAAATTGCAGTATCAAGACATGGGCAAGTAAATAAAAAGGTAAAAAATACAGGAAATTTTGTATAGTAAATACAGTTGAATACTGTAATTGACGCTGAATTTGACGAGCAAAATAATAACAGTTATCTACTGTTTTTCTTACAAGATAATACAGTATTGTTTAGTCTAGTCAGACGTGCGACAAGCTTGCTTGAGCCCGCTCTTAACTCTGAGGAGAATCACAACCTATCAAGTAACTAGTCCGTGTGCTTGTAGCCGTTTTTTTTCTTCTTTACCTTTTAAGGTCTGACTGAAACACTTCTAGGTACTGTATGTGCTGCCCCCATCAGGAAGAATTGCAGCCTCAATACCTTCGTTACCATCGGTACTGTAGAAAAACAAGTTTCGTGAGGATTTTAAAATGTTGCTACCGACTTGGTGACGAAGTATCGGTTCTCTCATGACATCCCTATTTGAAACCTCATTAATTTCTGTATTTGGATCCTTAAAGGGATAGAATAACATGAGGGCGAGTAAATGATGACAATTTTCTTTAATAGTCTGCAACTGACAAAAGTTTCATGTTGCCTACACAGTTAACCATCTACTTTTAATAATTTAAAGAAAGTTTAAGAACATCTCACTTCCAAAACAAGCACAAAGCCTTGAAGGAATATTCCGTTTCCTCTCTCTATTGCAGACTGCACTCACAAAGTACATTTAGCCCATGTCAAGTTTGACATGACAGTAGATCCATTAGCAAAGGGGGGTTTAACATTCTAATCTCCAAGCCTAAAGAAAGGACAGCAATTAGCATGCTGTTAGTGCTCAATCAAGCCTTTTTCTGCCTGTAGTTGAAAAGATGGGACGCAGCTTTGAGGATAGCTGAAAGGTCACTGTGGCGAACAGGACGGCCGAGGGACGTGAGAGAACGGCGCGAGGCCGGTGGTGCGATTGCTAATGAGCATCACATGTGAGGCACACCGGTCTCGCATCTCTCACGGAGGAGCGGAAGCATAAAGGAGGAGCGACGACGTTGATGATCGAGAGAGGAACAGGCCTGTATTTTAGTTGTGTTTTGTTTTTTTATTTTATTTTAGCCAGCAGTCGTCCGCGAGGGGCTGCTGGCAGTTCTTATGTTTATTTTCGGTAGCCAGCAGTCGTCCGCGAGGGGCTGCTGGTGGTATTTTGGTTGTTTGTTTTATTTGAAATAAATTATATTTTGATTGTTCGCCGGTTCCCGCCTCCTTCTTCCCTGAACATTGCTACACTGGTGCCGAAACCCGGGAAGAGGGAGGAACGCGCTGTCAGAGAGTCCTCGCCGGTGTGGGGAATCGGCGGTGCCATCGAGCATGGTGCGCGAGTCGCCGCCGCTCGCCGTGGGCCGGAGCCTGCTGCCATCCGCCGAGCGAGGGGAGGAGCAGGGAGCGGGGGACTCGCGGCCACGGACGCTCGAGGCGGGGCGCTGGAGTGAGTTGCCGGTGGGACGGTCGAGCTCGCTGCCGGCCGCCTGGGTATTGGAGGGGCGGCTGCCATCCGGGAGGGAGAGGAGGAGTCGCCGCCGCTCGCCGTGGGCCGGAGCCTGCTGCCGTCCACCAGTGAAGGGGAGGAGCAGGGAGCGGGGGACTCCTACCGTCTGCCCAAGGCACCCGAGGAGCCGTCGCCGTCCACCGGGCGGCGGAGGAGCGTCGAGCCGTCCACCGAGGGCTACCCAGCGTCACCGCCAGGCACCGCGGAGGAGAGCGCACAGCTGGTGGGGGACCAGATGGCAGCGCGTTGTGGGAACCGGACCAATTTTTTTTTTCCTCTCTCCCCTCTCTCGATCTGTCGCTCCTCATGCTTCCGTCTCCGTTTCCCTCGGTTTGTCTGTCCATACTCCCCAGGGATCGCCGCCGCCGGAGGGGGAGTAGGCACAGGCTCGTGGGTACCCCCCGGCCTGTGAGGGGCGATGGGGGTATGTGGCGAACAGGACGGCCGAGGGACGTGAGAGAACGGCGCGAGGCCGGTGGTGCGATTGCTAATGAGCATCACATGTGAGGCACACCGGTCTCGCATCTCTCACGGAGGAGCGGAAGCATAAAGGAGGAGCGACGACGTTGATGATCGAGAGAGGAACAGGCCTGTGTTTTAGTTGTTTTGTTTTTGTATTTTATTTTAGCCAGCAGTCGTCCGCGAGGGGCTGCTGGCAGTTCCTTATGTTTATTTTCGGTAGCCAGCAGTCCTCCGCGAGGGGCTGCTGGCGGTATTTTCGTTTGTTTGTTTTATTTTAAATAAATTATATTTTGATGGTTCGTCGGTTCCCGCCTCCTTCTTCCCTGAACATTGCTACAGTCACCATTCTCTTCCCTGCCGTTTAGCGATGAGCATGGAACAGAACAGAACAGAACCGGAATGCCCTTCTTTTTATTACTTTTACCACTGCCAGCTCTGCACTTCTACTTCACAATGTAAATCTATGTGGGATGATATCAACAAAGAGCTTTAACTTAAGCTTAAAAAAAACACCACATGATACAGTCCTGACCTATAATCAAAATTGTGTCAGTTCAGATGTTGATTATTTACAGTCTATGAAGACAAATAAACGCTTTGAACAGATTTAAAGATGTGGGTTTTGAGTCGCATCATAAGCAACCACACACAGCTGCGCCATCCGAAGTGGGAAAAATCCAGGCACAACTGCAATCACACATTCCCAGCATGCCTCGGCCCACCCATATACCCCCCTCAGCCACATAGCCCCCCGGTCACAGCACATTCACTGCCGTGTGTGTGGACCCCAATAAAGCCAAACATTCTGATGAGAATGACAAAGACAAGCTCTGTTCTGCCCCGCTAGCAAGTCTGTTTGATTTCTTTCTGTCACAGTGCCTTAGAAAGAAAAAACTGCTAAAATTTCAAGTAAATTATTCATGTTGTTTTGTGCTCTGAAAAACAATCCAAAAAATCAAGCAGTGATTCAGTATTAGGCATAAAACAAATAATGTTCTACAGTGCTAAATGTCAATGTTCCACAAAAAATGTAAATTGCAGAGATGAAAGCCTTAACCCTAATCCATTAATTAATTTACAAATATATTTATATATTTATATGTATACTACTTGCTTACAAACTAAATCAGAAAATTAATTTAATCCTACTAAAATGTCTGCTATTGCATTTTACAGATGCCAAAGCTGAAAAATCAGGCCATTAGATGGAAGAGACATCTGTCTGTCAAAACACATCCAACTGAAAAAGTCAGCCACTGAACGCTGGTGCAATATAATCCCAGAGGGTCTTTTGTAGAGGCCACTTAGTATTCCATCCATTTCCATTACATGTGATGTTGTATGGATGTATCCTTCCTTCTGGGCAAGATGATGTCAGCATACTGACAAGGGTTCGGCTATTGCTGGCTATTCTTGGATGATCTTATTATTCTATGCTGCAGGGAAGATGTCTAAACCAATCACACCATTAAATTTATCCCCAGAGAAAAGTCGGGGTCGAGACTGCAATTATGAGGCTAAGTATGTAAACAAAGCACCTTGCATTACAGACATACAAATGACATTCAAACCAGCCCAAACTCAATTAACGGTTTCATTAGTGCCTCTGAGACTGGGAGAATTTGCAATATGTGCATCTCTAACTGGTTCTATACTAAGGAAAGGTTAATAATCCCCAAAAGACAATGAACCTAATAGAAGCATGATACAAGCAGATGGACAAAAAAATGAGGTATACCTGATGTTGTGGGATTTGCGCTTGATCTCGTTCCAGCAGAGATTCATGTCGTGATCAGGGTGTTTGTTCCTCTGCGCCCTGCACTGGGTGGGCAACTCCTGCCCCTCAGGATCCACTGCTGACTGGCAGGGTACACAGTGGCATCCCGGCCACGAGGGCCGCCCTGCAGCTGCAACATACAGTTAAGGATTTAGAGAACTCCCATAATCACACTAATTATTACAAAACTCTGTGCTCAAGTTAATAGTTAAAATAATAAAAAAAATAAAAATTATTATTTTATTTTTTTTACTTTAACTACTTTTAACTTGAGCAGTTTAATTGTGTTTTTTTTTTTTTTCATTCCACTGCCCACATCTTGTTTATGTGTGTCATGCAACAATTCATTCCGATTCTTTTTTTCATTGGTGGAGCAAATAATACAAAAAACTGCATACAATGTACGTTTGTGTCTAAAATGTAAGTTACTTGATATTAACTGCTTGTTTATGGAACTGTTGTAGGCTTATAAAAGCAATATCACAGTTGATGGCCACATCTGAACCACAGCTCTGATGATATCCTGAAGCACAAAACTCTTACTTGCATAATATTGCTCGATTATACAGTAGCCTTTTTCATCATATTACCTTTTTATATTGAGAGAAATTAGAAGTAAGAGGAAGAGATGACTCACTAAAAAAAAAAATTGCAACACATATAGCGGCTGTAGGAATGGAAGTCCCACTTTTCCATTAAAAGAGCCAATTGGCTGTTTTTTTAATCCTGGAATTAATGCCCATGTGCCTAAAAATACTGCAATTTTAGCTGAAGAAGCAATTTTAGGATACCATTGTTGTCAGATATGGATGATTTTGATGATATAATGATAGTTTTGACAAACAGCTTTGGCGATTTCATCTTTCACTATTCAAGAAGAGCTGTACAGTACTTGCATGCCTTGGGCTGGGTATCGTTTAAAAACACTGATTTTACACCCAAATACACTCAATACTTATACCTTGACTGCGATACCGGTTCCGGAACAAAACATTTTTTGATGCCAATTTTATAAAATGTATAAAAAGGGGCTGTGTTTTGGGAAGTGACCTGAGCCAGACTTGAACTATACCAGTCACACCACATCTCCATCATATACATAATTATAATCAAACAGAAGTGATCCCTAAAATAACCATAAAAAATGAACAGGTACAGGGACAAACAAATGTTACAGATGCATCTCAGCTGAACCCTGAAGCACACGCCAGATGAATACAATATCAGTAATGCCTGAGGGTCACGTAAGCTCTGTTCCTCTCAGCCAGAGCGGCAGTAACTCTGATGTTACTTAAAGTATCGCTGGAATTCAGCACACGTCCAGAGCAAAGGGACGGAGACACAATCATTCCAGCAAAAGTCTCATGATTAAGGAGCTTTCCCTCAGTCATGAAACCCTTGTGTCTTGTTCAGTGCCACTGTCAGACTGCCTTTATGTTCCTCTCTTTGCCTTTCATTAGTCCCAGGGAGCGACTATATAGCATTAGGGAGCACTAAATTTCCAAAAAATTTTGCACTGAGAATTTTCCATCATCAAACACTCAAAGTTAATCTTTTAAAACACTAATAGTTTAATATCACTAAAACGTTGTGATGCCTAATTTATGTGGCTTTTAAAATGATTGATTTTACAGAAGACTATGTACTGTAAATGATTTTTTTTGTGAATCATTACAAATTCACCATGAAATAAAAATAAATAAATACAACCTTGCTGTTTCATTTATTGAAAATGTTGTATTAGTCATCCCATCCCTGTTTAGCCACATCATCCCTCAAATCAACTACAGGCCTCAAGCCCTCTGAGACCCCGTGCTAAATGACCATGCCGACATACTGTCACCTAGTCACTGCTGCATAATCTCAGCCGACATCTGTGCAGAAATAAACACATCCGGCTGTCCGGGCCCATACGGCCGTGACACAGCCAAAACAAACAGAACCTGAGATGTGTCTCAATGAGAAATTCTGTATGCTATGTTCCCCAGAGCAGTAAGTGAATTAATGTCTCCACATGACTCTAATGTGTCCCTCCTCAGGTGGTTTCTCTTAATTCACTGTCTTTTTTTCAGTCTTTCTTGAATATCTCTCTCTCTCTGTTTAATGCACTGTCTCTTTTGATTAATCCTGGTTGTTTATGGTTCATCAGATAGCTAGATGAGGGCGTCAGATATTGTTAAAACTCAAAATGATCTGGAGACATTGAGGTATAGACAGAGGGGTGAACATCTGCAGTGCAGGATCTCTTCCTGTTTTGTGTTTATGTGCCATTACGAGTCCCCTCTCACGCCCTCACCCGCTCAGTGATTTGTGTGTTTGACAAAAATGTTGCTGAATCGGCTCAAAGCAAAAACAGTTGCGGAAATGAGCCTCTGGCAAGGACTTACAGAGAAGCTTCTCCTCCAATCAGAGACGACTGGATGGAGTGCGTTCCTCCATCCACTGCCAGGACCCTGCACCACTTCACTGGGTCCAGGCAGCACATGGACTGGCATGCATACAGAAATCCTACGCCTGCTATGCCAAACATACACAAATTTACACCAATTCCTTGTGGATGCAGTTCTATGGAATTCAAATGCAATACATGAATCTATATACAGCAGGGAAGTCTGGAGTTTACTGTCATATGGTCAGGACTAGACAATAAGGACTACCCGATGGCCCGGGCCCAGCGTGAAAGACACTCGGGCAGTTGAAGGAACTGTTACCTGCCTGATCAAACCCGTGCTGCATCTTCATGGAATTTGATAATTTGAGATTATCGTCTTGTCGAGTATTCAAGTAAACAGTTGGTTATGTCTAGGGTGAACATGTGAGATAAGATGCATGTGTAACAGTATATTGTTTCCGTGCAGCTCTTAAAGTGACAGCATCTTATTTTCCTGCTGCTAACTGTTTTTGTTAATCAAACAAAAGACAAAAAAAACACTCACTACCATTGACTGAATAACTTTAATAAGGGTTACTCTATATTTATACAGTGAAAACTATGTAGTGATATTTTACAGTTGATTAACAGTTCTTTTCAGGGTTTTCATGTAGGTCTTAACTAGATTTTCAGGTACAGAAATTGTAATTTGTTTTGTATATGTTTGTTCTGATGTATTTATTTGTGCCATTTCTTGTAATTTGATTATTTGTTCTTGTTATATTACTGTCAAACAATATTTAAATGAAATTGGATCAAAAACAACTAAAACAATAACTAGGTCTACTTTATTTAATTTATTTATTTAAAATTTTGTCGGGGCGAGTACAAATTTGAACCATTGGCCCGACTGGGCCAGTATAAAAAAATCCTTAATGTTGAGCACTGTGGGTGGGTTGTTGCAAGGGCTATATCTCAGCAATTACAATGTTTTGAGCCGATTATCACTCTAGCAGTTGGTAACACTTCTTGGTTCGAACAGCTCTTAGCATAAGAATGATTAGTGTGCATTTAATTCTTCAAACTAATCATATTTTTTGCTGTTGGCTAAACAAATGAAAACACATTAACATACAGTTAGACAAAAGTCCCCTATAACATTAAGGCAGATTTTAACTGAAAGGTTATTAACTGAATTAATAATATTTTTGGTATTGTTTTGTGCCATATAATTGGTTTACATTTTGTGGGGGGAAAAGGGGAATTAAATAATAACAGGTGATTTCATGGAAAGTTCCTAATGTGACCTCATATACTGTGACAATACACCCTCCAATAAAGAACTGTATCTTTTGTCCCCTGGGAAATAAAATTGGTAGCATAAGTATATGCCTACAAAGAAATTGACTTTCAGAATACAGAAAATGAACCCACACTGAAAGTACCCTTCAGTTCAAAAGTTGAAAGAATTTAATACTTTTATTCAGCAAGGATGCATTAAATTGATCAACAATTTCAGTAAAGACATTTATAATGTTACAAAAGATTTCTATTTTAAATTAATGCTGTTCTTCTGAATTTTCTATTCATCAAAGAATCCTGAATAATTTATCAGTTTCCACAAAAATATTAAGAAACACAAATGCTGAAAATTCTGCTTTTGCAATCACATGAATGAATTACATTTTAAAATATATTATAATAGAAAAGTTATTTTAAATTGTAATAATTTCACAATTTTACTCTTTGTTACTTACATGCAGGTGCGAGCATAAAATAATTAATTTATATAAATATTATAATTTTTTTTTTTTTTAAGTTCTTACAGATCTAAAACTTTAAACGGTATAAGTATATTCACTGGTTAAAATGTTAATTTCATTGGAAATATATGAATATGAATATTGCTTAAATACACATTACAACTGAACGTCTAATTAATTATGCAAGTTCATGTATACAGAATATTCTTTCTTCTTGGTTCAATCTATTTTATGCAATACAAAAGAGATTTATGGACAGACTTCATTTTATCTCCAGTTGACTCAGAGGTGCACAACATACAATATACAAAAGGAAGGTCAAAGCAGAGCCAATCTACTGACACACTTTGTCCAGAACATTTCACTGACCAGTGCTGAGCCACAGAGCTTTAAGTACTTCACTTTGCCTTCAAAGACAGACTATTTCCATGTCACTAAAATATAACACTCAGTTGATAGAGCAATGTCATCTCAAATGCCTTACAAGCATGAATGTCAGGTGATACAAGCATGAATGTCAGGTGATCAAAGCCTGCAAAGGAGAAAGACAGTATATGTAACATTTAAAAAGCAGACCTTGATAATCTGATTCAGGCCTCAGTGCACTGTGAAAAAAATCTATACTTGAACCCTACAGTCAACAGTGATAGTTCTTACCTCAGAGTAGAGACCACTTCAGAAGCTCTGCCTCAGGCTCTTGAACGCACATGCTGGTGTCAGTCTCTCATTATATACACATATGGATCCTCTCCTTTGTCATCCACAGTGGGTGAGTTGGGCTTACAGAGACGGCCTGCTGTTTATGGTCTGGAAGGAGTGCTCAAATGCTGCAGAAGTCCTACAATCAAATGTACTATTGTCCTACACATTCCACATCACACCAACCTGACTTGTCCACCCACCGGGCTAGCAAAATGCCATGTACATAATCCAGCAGGCTGCAACTGGCTGCCCGCCTGTCTAAGTGACACTCAGCACATGGCAGCTGGCCACTGTCCGCCTCTCTGGACTACCCAGAGTCCTCCTGTTGTGCTGGGTTTTCCCTACCTCTCAAACAAACTCCAACTCACCTCTGTGTATTCATTACTTCCAGGCTGGACCGAATGATGTGATTAGGTTTAGCCATTGAGCTCTAACTCACCTACTGCGCCTGAGAATGTTATCTGTTAACATGCCATTCATCCCAGTAGTAGTTTCTGTGATCAAAATGACCAGCTTAACCAAAAAAACAAAACACAAAAAAAACCTTAACTTAAAAAAAAAAACGTATTTCGTAGCCAAAATCCGCTAACGAAAGCAGAATCTTAGGTTTCAGTGCAACTTTGGTTCGGTTTAACAGAGCACAAAAACAGTTTGCCCTCTCCAGAAAAGCTATTACACCCTCAATGACAAATAGTAATTTTCTGTACAAAAACATGCCACATGCACACTTATTTATGAAGGTATTTATTTTATTTATTTATTCGATCTCCATTAGCTGCACACGAGCAGCTACTCTTCCTGGAGTCGATGCAATCCAACATGCCAAGGTAGTGCCCTTGTTTTTCATTCTGAGAGCAGCATTGGAAATTAGACCTCTATTAGCATTAGCAGTCATTATCCCTGGCTATGGTTGGTTCAGCGAGATGACAGGCCATTATTCCGGCACTTGCGTAGTGCACCTTTTGTCTCTGTGCATCAGATGAACAATTGATAAGCAAATGTTTTATTCATCCGTGTGTACGAGTACTTAAGTGCCGAAGGTCTAGCAGACAAACCTCAGCAGACTACTTATCCATACCACAAACTGATTGAAACCTCTAGCCATGCCTCATGCAATAGACCTTTTGCTGGGGGGGGGGGGTGAACAGACTCAGGAAGGAGTGGAGCCCTCTAAACCAAACAAAATCTTCTGATTCACATCTATAGATCCCCAGGCTGGATAGACTCTCCAGTAAAGCACCTCTCATATGCCTGACTCTTTACTCAAGGGGAGAAGACGTCTGGGGAATACAGAAAACCAAAGTAGCACCCTAGAGTGATGTAGACATCGTTATTAAGTTTCAAGCATGTTTTCTCCAATTGAGCTGTGCTTCAATGTGATTGGAAGGTTAGGCTTATTAACCAGTGTGAGTATCGCTGAGAATATATTTAAATAAAGCTATATAAACTAAAGCCCTATTCAAACTGGACTAGTTTTCCAGGGGGATGTTAAAGAAATTCTTGTTTCACAGACGTACTTTGCGAATTTAATCCCTTCCGAATCTGCCAAGACACAACCCAGCAGATGACCTTTTGTAAAGCCTACATCTAGAAAACATACACTCCCACCTCTGTAATAATCATAGAGATGTTAGTCCTGTCCAAATCTGTACATAAAATCACACGTCTAGTGATTAGGAAAGGATTGTAACTCAAACATTGTTCAGGAAACTAGTCTTTAGTTTAGTGGCATGACAAAATGCTCTTGACAACAGACAACCAGTTCTCATTGAGAGGTATTAAAACAATCCAACTTTGCTCTTTGTAATATATCGTAAAAAAGAAAGGGTGAGTAACATATTTGAGAGGCATATTAAAAAAAACAGACCCAACAGACTGAAACTAATGAGTTATAAAGGTGTGAACATTTGTGACAGACTGAAAAGAAAAAGACACAATCCGGTCAGTGATCATGTCATTGAAATTGTATATGTAATCTGACTCAGAGCAAATAACCATCAAGCAAACTCTTCAGTTGAAAATTCATTAGAATAATCTATTGAAAAGAAGAAGAATTGGCAATTTTTACAGGCTGGTTCAAAAATCCCTTGTGCACATGTCCAGTGCAGTATGCATTTATTTCCCTCTCAACTATAAAGACGATGGAGGGTGTGAAGAAATAATTAGTGGATAAAAAGACAGTTGAGTAGCCGGATGGGTGGAAAAGGAAGAATCAACAGCTGTTTTGACATTTTTACATGTCAAAATGGTGAACAGACTATAGAGCCATGTCTCTGATAGGAGTGCTGACAGCTTCTCGTTGCTATGCTAATGCTCTTTGTATGCACATCACTTGTGTTTGGAATACATGTACATACAATATTGCAGAGTTATGGCACACAAACATTGCAGACGGATTGAATTTATTCAAGGATTTATGCATGAACACCTGTACATATAAACATAGCTATTAATAAACATAGTAGCATTTATAAATGTAATACATACACATCACTCGCGCACAGTGATGGGAAATCGTGCTGTGAAATTTCCTCGATTAAATTTTTTTTAAAATTAAAACTAACATCCTAAAGTATAATATTTTTTATTTTGAACAATGGAGCTATACTTGACCCATCTTCTGGGGTGTCTTCTAAGCAGCATATAAAACAAAAACAGCTCCTTCAAAGAGATGTGTTTAGAGATGCTAGGTCAAAGAGATGTGTTTTTAGTCTAGATTTGAAACGACAGAGTGTATCTACTTCCCGTACAATATTAGGAAGGATTTTGATATTCTAGGTATTATTAAGTGGCCGGAATTTTGAGATCGCAATAGACGTAGATGGACTATAATGTGTTAAGAGCTCGCTCAAGTACTGGCGAGCTAAACCATTTAGTGCTTTGTAAGTAATCAGCAATATTATAAAATGTATACAATGTTTATTAAGGAGTCAATGCAGTGTTGATAGAACCAGGCTAATATGGTCATACTTACTGGTTCTATTAAGAACACTAGCTGCTGCGTTTTGGACCAGCTGCAGTTTATTTAAGCGTGCAGGGCAACCACCCATAAGAGCATTACAATAATCTAGCCTTGATGTCATGAACGCATTAACTAATTGTTCCACATTTGTCATTGAGCACATATGATGTAATTTCAATATATTTTTAAGATGGAAGAATGCGGTTTTACAGATACAACTAGAACCCTGACTTTCAAATGAAAGATTGTATCAAAGAGCACACCCAGGTTCCTAACCGACGACAAAGGTTTGAAAGAGCAGCCATCAAGTGTTAGACAGTATTCTAGGTTATTAAGTGAGGACGTTTTTTGTCTACTAATTATAATCTGTTTTTTTTTCAGAGTAAAGTAGTAGGAAATTACTAGTCATGCAGTTTTTTATCAGCTATGCATTCCATTAATTTTGTGAATTGGTAAGTTTCATCAGGGCGTGAAGAAATATAGAGCCAAGTATCATCAGCATAACAATGAAAACTAATGCCATGCTTCCTAATGATATCTCTCAAGGGTAGAATGTACAGAGTGAACAGCAATGGTCCTAGTACTGACCCTTGTGGTACTTCATACTGAACTTGTGATCGAAAAAGACATCTCTTCATTTACTGCTACAAACTGATAACGGTCAGATAAGTATGATTTAAACCATACTAATGCAATTCCACAACTGCCAACATAATTTCTGAGTCTATTTAAAAGAATGTTGTGGTCAATAGTATCAAATGCAGCACTAAGATCAAGTAGCACTAATAGAGAGTAGGGATGGTAAGATTCACAGATTCGCATCTGTGCATCGGCATAAAAGCTTACGATGGGATGCATCAATTTAAATAAGTGTGCATCGGATACAAGTTGGCCTTGTATCGCGATGCATCTTTCTAACATATCTGCATCGGTAAAAAACTATTTATTAATATATAATTATTAGCCAATCATTATATGACCAATCCTTTGTGACCAATATTTTATTATGCAACTGCTGCGTTCACACCGAACGTGGATAGAGCATCTGGAGCGAGTGATTTCCATGTTAAGCCACTGTAAAAATGCGTTGACGCGCGTCTGGAGGTCCTGCGGCGCGATAGACGCATTTTGCGCGGTGCGATGGACGCGATTTCGCCTCATTCACGCGTACAGTTCGACTCGAACAAATAATGTTTTGGTTATCACATTAAAAATAACATTTAAATATAATATTTGTGATAATATATATATGATAAAAAGTGCTGGAAAAGATGTGATGTATTTGAATTTTACTATTCCTGCCAAAGGAATATTAACATTAATAGTATTCCTACTATTCCTTACTATACTATTCCATGGTTACAGTTAGCATTTCTACATTAAATCCATGGTGAATGTTGTTGATTTGTGGACTTAAAGCCTATAACTAGTTCATTCATGGGACAATGTTTTTCCTGGTATCCACGTCAGAGGCGTTTGATCTAATAGAGATCGACGGTTAATAACGGAGAAATTGGAATGCTTCTCACTAGCGATGTTATTACTTCTGTGGCGAAATCAAATGCTTTCTTTACTGAATCTCTTAGCGCTGTGTAGTAACCCTATGGTAGTAACAGTGTCGCTTGATAAAGATCGGCTCACGCTGCACTGACATTGGTCCAAAACTGATAATCGGTCCGTGAAGCACAAATAAGTAGCACAGGTTCATTCCGCTTTCATTACGTTTGCCATTTGATGTTGGGCAACATTGTGGTGGTCGTGCCAGTGCGACTGCTAACAAAATTTTGTTCGCACCGACAGGAGGAAAAATGGTCCAACGAATCGTTCGGTTTGTAATGCATACCGAACCGAAAGCCTCGTACCAGTTCAATACAAATATGTTACACCCATAATATATACACATAATATACCCATAATATATACACACACACGTCATTCTTATTGGTTGATCGTCTTGATTGTTCACAGGTGTTTCTTGTTAGTCAGTAGTCTTGGTGTATAAATAGTCCACATTGTATCTTGTGTCTTTTTTGTCGTGTCGTGGCGGTGTCCGTGCCCATGCCTGTGTTGGTGTCCGTGTCCAAGCCGGTATCCATGACGGTGTCCGAACTGGTGACGGTGTCCGAACTGGTGACGGTGTCCGAACTGGTGCCGGAGCCCGTGACGGTGTCCGAACTGGTGCCGGAGCCCGTGCCAGTGTCCGTACTGGTGCCGGTGTTCGCATTGGTGCCGGTGTCCATGCCAGTGTCCATGTTAGTGCCCGTGCCTTTGTCTGTGCCGGTGTCTGTACTGTTGCCGGTGTCCGTGCCCGGGCCGGTACCAGTGTTCGTGCCGGTGTGTCAGTGTCAGTGTTGATATCCGGGCCAGTGTTGATATCCATGCCAGTGCCCGTGCAGGGACCTGTGACAGCGTCCTTGATGGTGTCTGTGTCCTTGTCAGTGTCCGTGTGTTCATGCTGGTGTTGGTATCATGTTGGTATGGACATCAGGTTCATACACAGATGATGCAGAGTTTGTACGCAGACTTTGAGTCAATGATATTGAGAGCACAGCCTCACAATTAATTGACAATAATAGAAATCACATATTTGACATTGATCTATGATAAAACTGCCCTGAATACAAAAGTCCTCAGATTCTCATACTGTCTTCAGATCAGTTACACATCTGCCTAATGAACAGTGGCTGTCTGTCACCATGCAGAGAGCTGAGCTCTAGAGGCCTTTAATAAGGTTAAGGAGGGGTGGTAACATATGTAGGATTCTGATGAGATTAGTCTGTGCAGTGTAAAACAGATGACAGCACAAACACTGTGCCTCATATCAAAAGAACTAGGTCTCTGCGTTGTGTAAGACTGCCTCAGAATAAAACTAACAACTGCAGACAGGGGCAATTAGAGATAATTCATTTAAGAACTTCCAATCGAGACAGTTTATGTAGTTCTTGGTCCACTCTGGCTGTAAACTCACATCTGAAAATTGGGAACGGTTTACTGAGTGGTAAAGATATTGAGTGCGAGAGGCAAGTGTGATTAATCTGCTGAATTACACATACACTGTTAAACGGTTTGGCAGATTGGTTCCCCTGTAACAGTCTAACATCTTCTGTCAAGTGTGGAAGGAATACGTAAAAGGTTATATAGGGCTGGCTCAGTCATCAAGCTAAATTCAGGAAAGGACATTTCAGCCTGTATTACAGGTATTTACATACACTATCACTCAGTCACTGAAAATGTTCCCCTTCACAGTAGCTCTCATATATCATCGCATCTGCACATATTCAGACTTGGAGCATGACCAACGACTGGTGTCACACCAGGCTTGACATCAGTGAATGCAACTTGCCAAATTTAAAGGGGTGATTCACTGCTGGAAAAATGTATTTTCAGTAAAACCTGGCCATGTGGTAGAAAGGTGATTTTTGAAAATCGGTTCTAACTGTTGTCTTCCCTTTTGCCAAATAGATAGGAACACTTCGACATAATTCACTAGGCATGTTGCTGTCCACGGCCACTCTCGGTCTGCTTCTATTGGATAGGCTTGACCAGAGTAAAAACTTAATAAGTAAAAACTAGGAAATATTTCTTAGCAAACTTTTAGTCACAATGGTGTCGACTTGTATTGTTCCCGGGTGCAAGAATTTAAAGAGAAAACATTAGCGAGAGTGAGTTACTTTTGGTTTCCAGTGAAGGATCCAGTACATTGTATGTGGTGGCTGAAGGCTGAAAAAGATATGTGAATATGGAGAAAACGCTGCGATGGACAAAACAGAAAAACCTCTGTGTTTGTAGTCAATATTTGAAACCGGATATCTACGAACATAGGGCAAACAATTATTTAAAAATTAATACATTTTTTAAATGTATACATTATTATTGATCTGTGTGATTTGTATATGTACATTTCTGAAATACATAACTTGGACACTGTCACCTTTGATAACAGATCACTCTAAATTGTGATGTAGACAAAAGCGCTATACAAATAAATGTGAATTGAATTACTGCCATGGTGTTTTAATGGTTTTTAGAAAACGGCCCAAAGAGGTCTTAGAGCAGCTGCAGATGGAAACTAAAAACAAGCTAACTAAAAGCAATAGCAAAAATGAAAATTCTCATAATTTACTCATCCTCATGTCTTTACAAACCTGTATGATCTTCTTTGGTCTGTAACACAAAAAATGTATCTTTGAATATTAAAATATTCCTGGCCGCTGGGGCTGTCAAGCTTTCAAAAATGATATTCTTCAAAAATGTTTGCTTTTTTATGGCAGAAGTAAGTGGTGCAGAAGTCATACAGTTTTGGAACAACATGAGTGTGAGTAAATAACAGAATTTTTTAGGTGAAAACAAATAACAAACAATTTTTTTAAGTTCTTGGTAAAGTTTATTTTGCCGAAGAGTGTGTCAATGGAAAAATATGAATCAGGCTGCCTTTGTTCAAGAAAGGTATTATTAACAGCACTAAGAGCTGAAAAGTTCCCTCCATTTCCATTTAGTCAATTTCACCAAGTCTAATCTAGCACCACAGATACAATGTATGATCTTTTGACAAGCAAGCACCCAAGTTACCTTTATACTCTGAGCATAAGAGAGCACTTTTGACTAAGCTCGTCTTGTTTCTAGGCGACAACAAAGCTGCAAACACAGATTGTGTTTGTATGAGCATCCTCTCATATCAGCCCACGTTCCTCTCTCTGCTAATTTTATCAAAGCAAATATGCATGTTCTGTTTAAACCTAATTAATAGATTCATACATGGACAATAAAAACACTCCTCCTTTGCCTTCATGCATGGAAAAATCTGATTAATACTCCGCTATTCTTAAGTCACTGATCTGTAAAGCAACAATTATTGGTCCAGCAAATCACTAATTTAGCAATCCTTAATTATGACAGCAGCTAATCAAGACTCTATTGTAGTTAGTTAGTGCTGATGCTACATGATATGTTAACAGTGCAGGAAAGTTCAGCATGTGACACAGCAACAATGTTGTGAGATAGAAGTCTACAGCCACTTGAATAGATACAGACTGCTGACGGATATATGTTCACACACAGCTCACCTAAACACACACACGCCAAAGTCATGGCTGCCACCGCCAATAATAAGGAGAGCTGAGACAGATCGGACTACAGTTCATTTGAAATCTGGGAATCTCATTAAAAAGTGAGAGAAAAGGCTTTTGACAGCCTTCTGTGTGACATCTCACCCTCTCCTGCTCGTTCACGTGGGCTGCCCTGTCAGCCGTGTCACTTCCTGTTTGCAGAATGAGTCACTGAGATTCGATGTGATAGAGTGAGGTTGACAGCTTGTTGTTAAATTTAAAAAGATGGCCATAAATTATTAAATCCCCAAGAATTTCTTTTTTTATAGGTCCACCCACCCACACTGCAGTGGTAATGGAGGTTCTAGTCAAGCTGAAATGCTTCCTTAATTATTTGATCGAGTCAGTGATAGATTGATAGATTATAGTCAGTTGGAGTGGAAAGAAGAAAAATCAATGGTGATCAAATATGACAAGATTCATTTGTGAACACACACGTCACTTCATATTCACGGTCCTCACTAACTCAAACAGCATTACAAAGAAAAATGAACGGGTTTAAGTTTTAGAACACATAGATACAATAGAGATCAATAAAATGCATCATCTGCCTTTGTTTAATATTGATATCATATGAGTACATGAGCCATCGCAGTGTTATTTTAGTTTTTATTCAGATTTGTTTCAGTTGTAATTTAGTAATTTAGTAGTTTTTTTTTTCACGGTAAGCTTTCGATTTCAGATAAATGCAGTTCTTTTGAAATTTCTATAAAAAAAACCTGTCTATTTCCATTCAAAATATTTAACAACCGTTTTTAAAATTGATAATAAATGTTTCTTGAGCAGCAAATCAGCATATAAGCATGATTTCTGAAGGATCATGAGACACTGAATTGACACTGACTTGTAATGACGGTGAAAATTTTGCTTTACCATCACAGGAATAAATTATTCATTTTAAATTGTAAAAATATTTCACAATAGTTTTCGCTGTATTTTGGATCAAATAAATGTAGCCTTGGTGAGCAGAAGAGACTTATTTTTAAAAAATCTTACCGATCTAAAACTTTTGAACGGTAGTGTAAATCTGAGACCAACAGCAGCAGGCAAAACCGTGTTTGCCAATAAGATAGAGACAGCATTAAAAAGTGAGCCAGAGAGAGTCAGAGACAGCAACATCTTTCTCACATCTGTCACGAAAGCATTTGAAAGTGCCAATCACTTGAGTCACGTGGCATGAAAATAAAGAGCAACGGGGTAGACGAGGCCTCGTCTGGACTCTGCGGGGGGTTGATACATCACAACAACAGTTTTGTTTCTATTATCCAAACTGAACAGTTACTTAACAGCAGCCGGGTTCAGGTCCTCAGCCTCATTTTGCTTAAGAGGGAACTGAATGAAGCAGGTCTGAAGCTTGTATTCCACAGTCGTAATTGGCTTGTGCCAAGAACTGCGCATCAGCACAGGAGGGGGTCTGGTCTCGCTGTCTGCTCTGACTGTATAACTCATTTCTGAATTATTGTTGGCTTTTTAAAGTGAGAACAGAAGCAAAATAAAACATGAAAAAAAATTTGCAACACATGCGTACATTTTAGCAAATGTCTCTTTAGAACCAAAGTCAGTGTCAATTCCCCAAGCATAATTAAAATAGCCCTAATGAGGCTGAGTTTTTTTCTGTGAGTTTATATCTTAAGTAGCAAATATCTTTTAAATTGCATTATTCCGTGACAGAAACAAGTTTTCATAATGCCCAAGGAAATGAAAGATTAAATACTCTGCTTCAGAGGTCAAAAGGGGCCACATTTAACAGAAGCAAAGTGCTGCCATAGTTTCAGCCTGTTGCATCTGTTGTGGTTTTGAGTAAATATGTATCTATTCTCTGTGAACACCAACATGGTTTCAAAAACAAATCGGTGAACAAAAAAGCTTTTTTTTTGTATAGTCTACCCACCTAAACTCCAGTAGAAATGGAGGTTTTTAGCAGAGCTGAAATGTATTTGGAGTGGAAAGAGGAAAATCAATGGTATTTTAAATACCAGTGTTGTTAAAAAAAATGCTTTTTGTTAAAGCTGCAGAACAAAACAAAAAAAATAAATTAATATTTTGTGACACTTTAAGACATTACATCATTAACATGAGTGTTTTAAAGGAGATATGAGCAAAATGAAGTGGTTCCATAAATCAACAAACTTTCAAAAACATGTCTGTAACTAATGCCTGGTTTAAAACTTCAAAAAACTTGATGGATTAGCTCCTGTGATAAATAATGTTGTCATTTGAATGGTATTGCATTGGAGGCACAATTAAATGGGTCATCTCAATGTCATACTTTAGAAAACAAAATACAAAACTGTTCAAAAGTCATGAAAGCTCAAAAGGCTGTATTTATATAATAAAAAGTACAGTAATTAAATATTAAAAGGATAAAAGGGGATATTAAATACAAAATTAAATATTAAGTTAAATTAACTGGTTTTAATATTCATGTGATAGTAAAGCCGAATTTTTAACAGCCATTACTCCCATGTTCATTGTCATATGATCCTTCAAAAATCATTCCAGTATTTGGTGCTTAATAAACATTTGTTGTTATTATCAATATTGAAAACCATTGTGCTGCTTAATATTTCTTTAGAAAATGTGAAGCATTTTTTTAGGATTCTTATTGAATAGAAAATTCATAAGGACAAAATTAAATTCATAATGCATCCTTGCTGAATAAAAGCATTAAATTCTTAATTAAAACAAAACAAAATCGTATTTATCCCTAACTTTTGAACAGTAGTGTATTCATAAATGGGCATGTTAGGGGCCACACTTTTTTTTTTTTATATATTATATATGTATAAAAAACGGGTCAAATGATGTGGGTACCTGTTGTAAATAAATTAACATACATAACACAACATATCAAAATATACTCGATTTTACAGATGCTAAAATAGTACAAAGTGCGCATATAGAGTTCTTGGCAACAGCTACGAATCCAGAGAAGGTGGGTGCTGATGTGGGCAGTGTAAACTTATTCTAAGGAATGGTGGCCTTTCGGATACACAGCGGGGGCAGAAACAAATGAGAGACTGAGGCTTGCATGACATTTTAGCACAGCGAGTCAATCAACTAGTGTGAGGATCTAATAAAAAAAATACAACTTTTATTACTTTGCATGTCTGTCAAATGAACAATAGCATCCTTTCAGAGAGAGAGACTGAATGCATTGTTATTTTTCATAGTGGACTGCAATGACATTAGAGACTCATGATAAGGTAATATGTTGCATCGCAAAATTGGTATTGTAAGGCAGCTCTTTCATGAGTAAATTAAATGAGAAAGGCTGCCTATAAAAGGGGCCATAGGAAAACAAATATGATGTTCTTGAGTGAAACGGTAGGCTAGATTAAAGAATGATGTTGTTATCGACAAACATACATAAACACACTGTTTGTTAGCGAGGTACGGGTTCAGCTTGGATGGATGAAACCTGTCATTCTTTTATCAACACCTTCGCATGAACAAACACAAGACATTGAACAAATAGCGTACATCTGAAGTATAAAAAAAAAAACATTCTCTCTCGGATCTATTGACAACCAAGGTAAAAGTGAACCAGGGTTGTACAAAACAAAAACAAATAAATCAAAAGTGAAATGCCTATAAAGATAACCCATACATCTAAAACTTTGGGGTCAGTAATTTCTTTATGCATTGATTTGATCAAAAGTAACAGCAAAGACATTTATAATGCTACTAAAGATTTTCATTTTAAATAAATGCTATTACTTTGAATTTTCTAAGAAATGTTTAGTCATGTGTGCCGTAATACTACTCTGCATTAGATTGTATTTTCTTCAGCACTGTACATGCGACTTGTGCTGACTTGTATTGCTATCCTTTGGGTTTTCTATTTATCCCTGTCTCTCTCCTACATTTAATGAGAATAACCATATTTTGATTCACACTGTAGTGAATATAATATTCAGAGTATACACATTTCAAATTCATGCATCTCGGGGGTGTGGGGGGGGGGGCATGGAGCATTTCAAAATACTTCAAATGTAAGTTGACATCTTCCCTTCAGCACTTTTAACACTTGTTGTATGAATTACAAATTGACAGATGTGTATGCTATACTATGTGCACTGGGTTTACATTACATATGGGATTGGTTTTAAAGCAAAACAGAACTTAGATATTAAAAAACAACCTGTGTAAATTGGTCTCAAGGCACAGGTTTTGCAGTTTGAGATGCTTGTGACATGAAAACAGAATGCAGAATTATAACAAAACAGAGAAAGAAAAATGTTGTGGCCTGAGGTGAAATACAAGGTGAGAACTGACGGGTGGTAAACAAAGAACTGAAAGATCACATGTTATTGCACTCTCATCCTCATTTCTTCCATTGAAAAAAGAAGAGAGAGGCAGAAACTACCAGTATTACCCTAAAAAAGTGACAGTGTGATATATTGTGACACTGCTGGTGAAAATTTTAATTACCCGCAGTAACCTTTATGTAACTAAGAAATATCTAATCCAGCCTTGAACATAGCTTCATTTGGCATTCTCTTGTTAGAGTAAATGAAAAAGATTGGAGAGGGTGGAAATGAGAAAGAAAGAGATAAGTGTAGAAAACTTTGAAGTAGCAAAGCTTTCCCCGCCTGAGGGCAGCTTGCATGTTGCCTCTCCTGAGCAGGGGTTAGTGTGAGTGACTTTGAAGATCACAGCAATGCCACAACAGTCAGTGTGTGCCTCACCAGTTACGATGGAAGAGAAGAGCACTATCTCTCTCTTCTTCTGTCGTCTCCTTTCATTCTGTCCCTCTACCATCAGGCTCACTCTCTGCATCGCTTGCAGGTCCCTTGCCCTCGACAGGGCAGGACTGTCAGCTAAATTCTCTCTCATAACTTCTTTTCTTGCGTCATACAGAGAACCACACAGCCTGCTCAATACTTCAGCTCAGGCTGTATTGGTATTCTCTTGTTAAATTCATGTGAACTGAACCCTGGGACAGCAGAGGTTCAGTTTAGTGCCTTATAGAAAATCTGTACATTCTGCCATTATTTAATCACTCTCATGCTGTTTTGATCACATTGTTTTTTTCTTCTGTTAAAAGGTTAATTTAAGAATATCCAGACCAATCATTTGGTTTAATTATGAAAATGATTGAGGACTGAGGCGGTCAAGCTCCAAGATGGCAAAAATACACTATAGAAGTGATCGATATACCTCTGCACTCTATTCCAAGTCACAAGATTTATGTAAGGAACAGACCCAATTTTTAGCCTTTACTGAAAATTCGCCCTAACTCTCCTTTGAGCGATCATGTTAATAAAGGAAGTAGCAATGTCCGATTCATGAACGAACCAGTCAGATCTGCATTACCCAAAGCCAAGGCAGATCGCAGGGACCATTGATGACAAAGATTTCTACTTAAGCTAACAATGCTTTTGAGAAATGCAGTGCAATGATTCGTTTACAAATTACACTGATGCAGTTTAGGGGTTTAATTCACTAACTCTGTGATCTGGTTGTTCCTCTAAAGGGCTATTTCACACTAAATAAATACATAAATAAATACAATTCTGTCCTCATTTACTCACCCTCATATAGTGAGCAGAGCACAACAAAGGAATTTCGGAAAAAGTTGGTAGCCAAACCTTTATTTTATTTTTAACCACTGACATCCATTGTATATACACAAAAATACATTTTTAAAAATATCTTCTATTTTCCACAAAAGAAAGTCATACAGGTTTGGAACAACATGAGTAAATGATGAAAGGATTTTCAGTTTTGGATTAACTATCACTTTAAATTTAACAACTTAACAATTTCTAATATTGAATAGGCCCCACTATTTTGGATGGATAACGTGCAAATTAAGAAGTGCCTATTCTTTGCTTCTTTTTTATTAGACCACAAGGATACCACAATTACTACAGGAAGTGTTTGGATGATTGCAGGCGAGCTGCATGTGATAAAAAGGCAGAAGGCAGAATACATTCATGTTTGTCATTTCCCCGCTCCAATCCCCTGGCGTGTCTCCTAGACTTTTATGATTCAATATACTGATCGCATGTCAGTATTCCTAAAAAAAAAAAAAAAAAAAAGTAAAAAAAAACTGCAGTAGAACTGGTTTCTCAAGGGTAAACACATTCTTTTATCTATCATTGGGCCTGAGGCGGACCTGTCCAAAAGAACATTGTTTACATGAACCGCTCTATCTTGGATAAGTCCTCAGTGGTAGTGGCCAGAGGTGGGCTTGCTTTGAGCAGTGGCGCTGGATTTTAGACATCCGTTCCACAGCGCATGTGGGTCTCAGGTGGGGATGGTTGACAGTGACCGGTCAAGGCATGCTGCCTGGCACCATTAAGGGAAGTCATCACACAGCAGCACGATGGGAATTATTTATGGCCCAGAGGACGATGGCAAAGACTGGAGCTTGCCCTCTGGGTGCGGTGTGACAGCCTGCTAAATCACCATCTTACTGCAGTCTCTAACGCTAGAGTTAGCGCCACACTATCCACGCTAGAGTGAATTACCACCCTATAGAGAAAATACCATGATGAATGCATTCATTAGAATGCTGTATCCCTGATAAAACCCCTAAGGCCATGCATAGACCTCTCGCAAATAACAGGAAATGGTCCATATTTCAGTCGAGCCTGTCAATGCGAAAAGATCCCGTTTATTTAAACAAAAACAAAAAAATAAATAAAACAAAAAAATCACCATGGGACTGTATTAACTTGTTTGTTCAATTTCCACAAACCACATAAGTTCTTCAGCCAGCCATCAGCGTTTGTGATGGTGAAATGGTAGAGCTCTGTGTAATTTATATGCCGACATTCAGGTGTGGGACATCATCCCTCATTGGGGGGGCACTCAATTTTGCAGCCTTCCATCTGCTGACAGTGTGAAGTGGGAAATGGTGAGGATATTTGCCTAATACAACTGCACTTCAATTTACTGTGCATGCAATTTTTCATCTGTGTGGCTCTTATGCTCAATCGCACATTATCCCATGTCAAGAAAAGCCACACATGGTGGGCAGGCTCTTATTTACGAGTATTTGTGTTAATAATGTGCATAAGGCATGTGACATTAGAGAGCTCTCTCTCCACTAGAGTAGCACTCTGTGAATGATTAATCTCTCCTTTAGCATGGGCTATTTATTGCTGCTCCTACATTCCAGCTAGCAGCTATGCGACCAGTAATTAATTCCGGTTCCTGCAAACATCCTGGTTCTTTGATAAGTTAGCAAGATTAAGTTATGTGGAGTCATCTGATATGTCAACAATATCCAGGCTATATTTTTCAACTCGCAGATATATGACGGCTCTTAAAATCATCAACCTCACTCAAGAATATCCTCTGAATATTCAGCTGTTCCAGTAACAAATCAGCAAAAAATTATTAAGGGGCTCAATCAAGCAAATAATTACATTGATTGATTCATATGGGAGCACACTGACACTTCAGACTCATGGAAAAAAATAAAAGGATGCTTGGGAACAAGCTAATGAAAAGACAATGTGCTCAGCCAAAAAGGAAGAAGAAATAAAATGTCCACACATGGAGAGGCCACGTTTAATGGTTCCTAACCCTTGGCGGGAATCTAAAGTTAACTAATCCCAAATAAGGCTTGGTCTGCACTCAGTCTCAGCATTTTGTGGAGAGGATTAATTCTATCATAATTATTGTTTTGTTGTGGCTTCTCTTGAAGCAGTAGTGGCAGCACTTTCTCTTCCTGAGTGGGATGAATTAGCCTAAGGCTCAGATGTTTAGTCTCAGACTCTACAACCCTTAGCTGTGACTTACTGTACCATTGAAAAGCCCAGTGTGGTACAAAGAAATCTCTTTAAAAATAATCTAAAAACATATGCAGGTTTCCACCTTATTGTAATATGGTTCCTTAATACAATCCTTAATACAATCCTTATAAGCATTTATTCTTCATCTCTAGATTTCAACTGACTAAAAATAAGGCAGATACCAATTTATATTAATAATAATAATAAATACAATTATTCATAATAATAAAATTTTATATATATATATATATATATATATATATAAAATTAAGTCAATAGGAACAATGTACAGATTTCCAAACAAGCCTACAACACTGAAAAGTACTATATACATGCACATCACATATGCAGTATGCACTGTGTAGCCAGTGCTCTTTACACCTGTTCACAAATAGAATTGCAATACAAATGCAATGGTCTACAAATTATAGTGTCGTTTAAAACAACTTCATAACTTTGACCCACGGTCAGCTCTGAATGACTCCTTCCATTTGTTATCACAGTGCTTCGGTTTTACTGCAGTCCTAGAGGTTTAGCTGTGGATTATAGCGGTCTAAAGAGACATTGTAGCCAATTAATGTGACACAGAGGACTTGGTTTCCCTTTGCAAGTTAACTCCGTCACAGCACCAGAGCAGCAGTCAATAAACTACCTCCATTTGTACATTTGTAAAGTCTGTTTTCCAACACTTTTCTGACTTGTTGCTAGATGGTCAAAGACTTTCTTTGAAAGCTAAACTAGGTTTGTATCATCTATAGAATCATCGGGATTGCCAGAGTGGAAAATTGAGTAAAGAGACCTAGTTATGGATGCATGAAATTATATCCAAACACTCAAGCGTTTGACAGACATAAACACGAGTTTCCTTGTCATTAAGTTATAATTAGGCTGCATACTGATCAGGAGTCATACCATCACTTTTATCAAATCATATTTGACCAGTAAAGATTAGCCTAACTCTTTTTTTTTTTTTTTTGCTTTTTTTTTTTTTTTACTATGTGAAAGCACAATTTGGATATCATAAGGAAAAAGGCTAATGAATTTGTGTAAATCTGCCATCAAAAAAGGAGGCAAATGTCAGGCAAGAAATGGAGCACGCATCTGTCTTCAACCAAGAAAATGTCATGTCCTGTTAATCTTATCTGAATGCCTGCCCACTGATGCGCATTACATTGCACACATCCAGTGCATCCCGTCTGACTTTTGCTTGATTTCACAATGACATACACAGACACACATAAAGCAGCGTGATTTTCTGAGAAAATGCTTCCACTTTAGATATCTACAGAAAGCAGTACAAATACACCTTAACAGAATGTCAATGAATTTCCTGTGTTTGTCTATACAAGGTCATGAGTTGGTTCATGTCAAAAGAACTCTTACAATCTTATTGTAAACAAAAACAAATCTTCCCCCAACAAAAATACAAGATAAAAGCTTATCAGTGTCAGATTGAGCAAAGTATCATGAACCCCATGCTGACACAGGTAGGGAAAAAATTCTAGCATCATCAAGTCTGCAGGCTACCACCTTATGTCTCTGTACGTCAGAGACACACACAGACACACCGACACATACAGGCAGCAGTGACGCCACATTAGCTCAGCTTCAGGCTACACTACAGGAACAGAAACATTCAAGAATGAGGAGGAGAAAGAGGGGGGATGAGAGTAGAGCTGATGAGTGAAAGGAGAAGAAGAGGGCATGTTTGATTAACACACACTTGTTTTGAAAATCATTCAAGTAATGAATGACTTGAAAAAATTTACATTTATACAATAGAGTGTGCTCTGATGTGCTCATAATGCCTCATCATTGTTACCATTGCCATCAACATCACTATCATGAATAATGACATACATTTTTGGGTGAATTATCCATTTAATTTCATTTGCTGTCATTAATCTGTTTTATGTATATATCAGAATTATATCAATTACATTCATCAAGGTCTCTAGATATCATACTGCAACAATGGCAGTTGAGTAAAAATTCACAATAAAATCATCAGATTTTCACATATCTCAGCATCCCTGCATATGCATTTTTTTCTATTACTGTATTGTTGAAACAGACTATATACAGAATAAAGAATAAACTGATTACAAAGCTGAAATATACAGCAAAAACATTAGAGATAGGCCTACACCAGTTAGAATTCTGGGTAATATCGATAGAGATAATTGCTTTCGAATTATGACTGATATTAAAATTATATACCATTTATTTACAAAAAATTGTATGAAAATCATGAAAATCATAATTTTAAATGCTACAACTTAATTTAGGCATCACAACATTATAATGTGCAACATGAAAATGGATGTTAATTAATTTTGAGATTTGCAAAAGACCACATATAACAATGTATTATTGACGTTTTAAATGGTAACTTTAAGTGAGCATTAATGACAGCAAAAAATAAACCTAAATAGGGTAAATAAGCACGTACAATTAAATATCCAATATCGGCCGATATCAAGAACAACAAAAAAAAATCCAATAATAGCTGATAACAATCATGTAAATAGCCTACCTAAAAAACATAATGTGCAACAAAAACCAATGATATTCCAAATAACAGTGACCGAGAGAAAGAGAGCAAGAGGGAGAGAAACAGAGCGCGCATTCAGTCAACGGTGAGATGTACAGTTCCACTGAGTGTAATGCAGACTAGTGATGCTAACGATTAATTGACAATCGATAAAGCAAGGTCATGTGCGTGCTGCTCAACCGCGAAACACGTAACTCCAGCAGGGAAAAATTAAGCGAGCGCTGGAGTTATGTTTGGGACCATTTTACGTTAAAAGGCTATACACCTTCATGAATAAAAGTGAGTGTGCATTTGCAGTCTTTTGTTTTGTGCAAATGTAAGTTGTAATATTTTGTTTATTTTGTGTAGGCCTATATACATCTGATTTATCTCGTGGGATGCATTTGGTTAAGAATTAAAACAGTATAAAGCGCGCTGGTGATCATCTTTGGCGTGCGCAACTCAAACAGCAATGCATGACTTGACTAATAATCACTATGATTGGGACTGACATATTACAGAACATTATAAAGAACATAATATTGAAATAAAACGTTTCAGAAATAAAACGTTTCGTAAATATTGAAATAAATGTTAACGATATATATATATATACACACATATATACACATATACACACACACACACACACACACACACACACACACACACAAACACACTTTAAATCGACCACCCTGCTCTCTAAAGGCTGATTTATACTTCTGCGTCGGACCTACGCCAGAGCCTCTACGCTGTAGGCTACGCGTTGGTTTTCATTTATACTTCTGCATCGTTCGCGTTGACGCGCAATTAGAGGAGCAGTTCTAGTAGACCAATCACAGCGCTTGCGGTCCACGTAGCATTGACGAGTGGTTACATTTTTGGAGAGGTGCACATCAGGGTACGCCGAAGGGTAGGCGTGCTACACACAGCCTATGAC
The DNA here is from genome assembly GCA_030578275.1 of Meda fulgida. NCBI lineage: Eukaryota > Metazoa > Chordata > Actinopteri > Cypriniformes > Leuciscidae > Meda > Meda fulgida. The sequence continues at coordinate 22,808,944 of CM060629.1, forward strand.
GTAGCTACGGCGTGAGTTCGATGGAGAAGTATAAATTGGACTTAAGATATCAGCAATATATAAAACAAAAACAAAAAAACAATATCGGTCAACCTCTATTTTTCTTACTATTTTTCGTGCATCACGAACAGTAAGCTTGCTGTGCCTGTTACAGTTTTTGCTCAGCAGCCACATCTATTTCGTAATATTTCCACAGAAATTATATTTTGGGAAATGATCGCAGTGCAGTTTGTGTGCAAGTCCGAAATAGAGTTTGGCCAAAATAAAACTAAAAACCAGACATAAATTAGAACCAGTCGGTTTTTACTCCAAACACATGACCGGCAACCGGCCAGTTCCAATTTATGGCCGGCGACCGGTGCATCTCTAAAAGTAATTATGAAAATCAGGTAACAAAGCAAATGCACATAAAAAGCAGTCCTGGACACAATTTTCATAGCAAAATTCCATATTTTGCACTGAAATACCTTGCGCAAAATTGAATCTGGCCTTCAAACCAGCCATGCAGATGCCCTGAACATGCAAAATACATCTAAGGACCATTCAGCCCCCACCTACGTAAATGCTCTGAGCTCGAACCCACTTTCAACATACGCCAATCACAAACAAACAATCCCATAATTCCAGTAGCTTCAGCTAATCTGACTCTGTTCCTGGCTTATTGTACAGCCTCACAGACTCCTGCAGTGCAGATGTATGCTTCGTCAGTTTAAGCCCAAGATAAGGGAGGATTTACTGGCAGATAGAGAGTGATTGACGCAGCTCATGCAAGGTCAGCTCACCAAAATGAGGGCTCACAGAGGAAATGTGGGTATTCTGTCTACCGCAAAGGGCCTGTGTGTTTGTGTCTGTGAGCCTGTCTATGAAATCCGGTTGAAATCTATGAATTGTGTGGGTTAGATGTTCCAGCAATCTCTATGTGAGCAATTATGCATACTTTTAGCTATTATGTTCTCCACTGGATATAAGAACTTTAATTTCACGTATTACCCAACACAGAAATCGGCATATGCAATAAAAAAAAAAAGTGGAACACAAAATAACTGGCTCTGTAATAGCTAAAAAGAGCTAATTACTAATTTAATTAGTAATTAGCCATTTTTCAACAAAAAAAATATGAATTGCATCTTTCTATTCATCCATCTATTTATCTCTAAGGCCTACAAACATGCAAACAAGGGTTTTTAAACTTTTCAAAAGTTTATAAACCAAAATGTTGCATATAGACATTGATTTCTACAGTAACATTTTTTTTAATTCAATTCATTTGAATTCTACTTAATCCGTTTTAAGTTCACCATAGACTGAGCAGGGTGAGAAAGAAATTTGCACAAAAAAGTGAAAGAAGATAGAGAAGAAACAGGTAAACTCATAAAGCCAAAATCTTCTGTTTACAAAGCCAGTCTCATGAGGTTCCACATATTGGGCTCGGTAAAGTATTTTTGAAAGACACCAAAGGCTATTGGCTTAGTCACAAAGGTCTCTTCTCCTAAAGAGCGTCCTTTGAAAATTCACAGGTGACATGTAGCCAAGCAGGCAGCTCTAAAATGACTGATATTCCCTAAAGTGAGTCGCTTGGCTTTGAAAGATGCATAAACAAAATAATTTAAAAAAAACTGATCACCACCCTGGAGATTTGAGCAAAGCTTCAATGGAAAACTGGTCTGTAAAAACAAGCTCAGTCTAGAAAGCCTCAGGACTGTGGATAAACCGACTGAAGAGAGCGTGATCTCTTCTCACCCTCTCTCAAGTGAAGATGGCTACAAATTTGCATTTGAAATTAATTACCCAGATGTGAGGACGTGATTGACGTGGCGGCGAGTTCCTGGTGTCCGAGGCAGCGTGGAGAAGAGGTGTTCTCCAGAAGCCAGGAGCAGCTAGTGGAGCTGAAAGGAGAGGAGAAGACCTGGCAATTTGCGTATCCAGGGACCTACAGGAAGAAGAGGATCATATTGTCACCCTATTGCCGGAGAGAAGATGCGATAAGAGACTAAAGCGAACAGAAAAATCAAACAGCTGCTCATTGCTTCCCCATGAAACTCTTAAATCTGGGCTGCATTCCAAGGCAATGTCTCACAAATGAAACTCAGCCCAGGATATCAAGCTTTCCTGTTTCAGAGTTTGATATGATGCTGCTGACCAGGCCTCCTAGTTGTGCTAATCTGGCTAATGGCTAAGCAGTGGAGACTGCCTTATCAGGGGACAACATGCTTTGTTCACACAATCCAAGCAGCCATCCGAGCTCACACATGGCCGATGGTGGGAAAGCTAGGCAGACGGTGAGCGAATGCCAATGAGCTTTGCCGGCCAAGCTGAGATTTCATTACTTCCTGGACGTGCTCTCGAGCCAAAAACAGCTGTAGGCTGGGCCCGAGGTCTGCCACCTGTGCCGAGTTCCTCTGTAATCCCTAAAGTCTCTTTGCTGCCTGACCTTTAAGAGTGTCGATGGGCACAAATACTATTTCGATAGGGGACATAGTTCCATCTACAAAAGGGCTACGTAAAGCTGTATCTAGTGTTGTCAAAAAACTCGGTACTTCGGTACCAAGTCGGTACTAAAAAAATTGAACGGTTACGGTACCAGCTTTTCTTAAGTACCGGTAGTACCGAAGTACCGGGTTAATCCGGTTCTTGATGCGCTGTCCGAAAGGTGTAGAGTTGCGTCCTTTTCATAAAAACACTGAGACATGGCGACCGGTGACGCTGCTAATGCGGTAGCTCTGAATCCACTTGTTGACAAGAAAGGAGGAAAGAGCCACATATGGAAATATTTTGAATTAGGCTAATGTCACGTTGCCATAAGGGGCCGTTCACATAGCACGTGCAAATTCGTTATTTCAAATGTAGGCACGCGGCAAGCGCGCTCATAATAGAAGCGACAATGTTTCTCCAGGCACACCACTGTTCATGGTTGCATAGCGGAGACACGGGAGAGCAAGCGCTTGTGGAAAGAAGGAGAAAGCGGTGTGAACTGCGCTCTTCATGATGAAGAGGAAGTATCAGCAAATAATTAATTGATTTCTAGCCCTTGCATTAGAAATCAGCTACAGGGTTCTCAAGTTTTGAAGACAGGCAAGAGTGACATTTTTGGCAGTTTTGGTCAAATAAAACATGTTTTATCTCCTGTATAATTTGTATAGTTATAGTTTTACACTACAATAAGATACCATTCATTAACATTACTTAATGCTTTATCTATCAACACAATGAGTGAACAATATACAATAAACATTAAATGTTTGTGAATGTTATTTAATACAAACACTTGATTGTTCATGTTTGTTTACTTCATTCATTGTGCATTAAATAATGTTAACAGATAAAACTTTTGATTTTAAAAATGTATTAGTAGCCTACATTTTTAAATTAACCCCAAGGAGAATAATTGCTACAGTATATAACAATTGTTTATTGTTAGGTCATTTTATCTAATGTTATCTAATAAATATAATCGTATTGTAAAGTGTTTTTAATACTACAGTTTCCATCTTTGTAACTGTGCACTTTAATAATATATGTAAATTTAATCTAAATTAAGCTTTGGTACCGAAATTGGTACCGAGAACCGTGGATTTTCACTGGTATTGGTACCGAATACTGAAATTATGGTACCGTGACAACACTATTATCTAACAAATATAATCTTATTGTAAAGTGTTTTTAATACTACAGTTTCCATCTTTGTAACTGTGATATACACTTTAATAATATATGTATATTTAATCTAAATTAAGCTTTGGTACCAAAATTGGGACCGAGAACCGTGGATTTTCACTGGTATTGGTACCGAATACTGAAATTTTGGTACCGTGACAACACTAGCTGTGTCACATACCTACAAAACAGTCAAGCCAAGTACAAAGGTGAGCATAAATTCTGAAGTTTAAAACCGAGCCATAAAAGTTTAATTTGTGGCTGGTAGGTAGTAACTAGCCAAGGTAATGAGACCAGCTATTTCAGAGCTGTAGCTTTCATTCATAATTTACATTATAGTTTCAGCTGAGAGTAAAAGTCTCTCTTTGTTTCCCAATGTCCCTGTCTCTAGTCAGGCATACAAGGCTGTGGTGTCACTTAGCTGTGTATGAGTGAACTGATATGTGCAGGGACTCTGGAAACACAGGCCAAATGAGAGCAGGAACCAGAGAACCTGAGGGCTTTCCCTCTTCTCACTGACAAGCAACAAGAAAATATTAATGCTGTTAGAATTGTATCTGGCCTCTTTAGTGTTATTTGCACTGTTGTGTCTCTGTGGTATCTGTGTAGAAAATTGCATAACTATTTATTCGTCGCCATGTCGTTACAAACCTTTTGTAGCAATGTTCAGGGAAGAAGGAGGCGGGAACCGGCGAACAATCAAAATATAATTTATTTAAAATAAAACAAACAAACAAAAATACCGCCAGCAGCCCCTCGCGGACGACTGCTGGCTACCGAAAATAAATATAACTAAAATACAGGCCTGTTCCTCTCTCGATCATCAACGTCGTCGCTCCTCCTTTATGCTTCCGCTCCTCCGTGAGAGATGCGAGACCGGTGTGCTTCACAGGTGCTGCTCATTAGCAACCGCACCACCGGCCTCGCGCCGTTCTCTCACGCCCCTCGGCCGTCCTGTTCGCCACATACCCCCATCGCCCCTCACAGGCCGGGGGGTACTCACGAGCCTGTGCCTACTCCCCCCCCGGCGGCGGCGATCCCTGGGGGGTATGGACAGACAAACCGAGGGAAACGGAGACGGAAGCATGAGGAGCGACAGATCGAGAGAGGGGAGAGAGGAAAAAAAAAATTGGTCCGGTTCCCACAACGCGCTGCCATCTGGTCCCCCACCAGCTAGGAGATCTCCTCCGCGGTGCCTGGCGGCGACGCTGGGTAGCCCTCGGTGGACGGCTCGACGCTCCTCCGCCGCCCGGTGGACGGCGACGGCTCCTCGGGTGCCTTGGGCAGACGGTAGGAGTCCCCCGCTCCCTGCTCCTCCCCTCGCTAGGCGGATGGCAGCAGGCTCCGGCCCACGGCGAGCGGCGGCGACTCCTCCTCTCCCTCCCGGATGGCAGCCGCCCCTCCAATACCCAGGCGGCCGGCAGCGAGCTCGACCGTCCCACCGGCAACTCACTCCAGCGCACCGCCTCGAGCGTCCGTGGCCGCGAGTCCCCCGCTCCCTGCTCCTCCCCTCGCTCGGCGGATGGCAGCAGGCTCCGGCCCACGGCGAGCGGCGGCGACTCGCGCACCATGCTCGATGGCACCGCGGATTCCCCACACCGGCGAGGACTCTCTGACAGCGCGTTCCTCCCTCTTCCCGGGTTTCGGCACCAGTGTAGCAATGTTCAGGGAAGAAGGAGGCGGGAACCGGCGAACAATCAAAATATAATTTATTTAAAATAAAACAAACAAACAAAAATACCGCCAGCAGCCCCTCGCGGACGACTGCTGGCTACCGAAAATAAATATAACTAAAATACAGGCCTGTTCCTCTCTCGATCATCAACGTCGTCGCTCCTCCTTTATGCTTCCGCTCCTCCGTGAGAGATGCGAGACCGGTGTGCTTCACAGGTGCTGCTCATTAGCAACCGCACCACCGGCCTCGCGCCGTTCTCTCACGCCCCTCGGCCGTCCTGTTCGCCACACCTTTATTCTCTAGAAAAGAATGATAATGACAAAAGATGATATTTTGACAAATGGATCATTCTCATAACATGTTTCAAAGAGATCTATTTTCAACTGAATGCAAAGACAATGGTAATGGAAGAATTTAGCACTATTTAAAGGAACACTCAACTTTTTTGGAAATAGGCTCATTTCCAACTCCTCTAGGAGTTTTACCATTTTTTTAATCCATTCAGCCGATCTCCGGGTCTGGCGGTAGCACTTTTAGCATAGATCATTGAATATGATTAGACCGTTAGCATCTCTCAAAAAAAAAAAATGACCAAAGAGTTTCGATATTTTTCCTATTTAAAACTTGACTTCTGTAGTTACATTGTGTACTAAGACCAACGGAAAATGAAAAGTTGCGATTTTCTAGGACGATATGGCTAGGAACTATACTCTCATTCCTTCGTAATAATCAAGGAAGTTTGCTGCAGTACCATGGGTGCAGCAGGCACAATGATATTACGCAGTGCCTGAAACTTAGTGCCGGTCACGTTGGAAGTTATATAGCTGGAGATTATTTTCAGGCACTGCGTAATATCATCGCGTAAAACTTAACTGTTTAACTCTAGGGGAGTTGGAAAATAGGGCTGCACGATTCATCGCAATAAAACCGCACGTGATTTGGCAAAGGCTGCGATATTTTATGCGCAGCTTTTAAGTGCAGTGCAGCAGACCGGTAGTAAATGCTGCTCCATTTGAACGCCAGAGGGCGGTCACGCAGACAGGATAAATATGCCCTGCCGCAGAAGTACAATGACGCGCATCATTCCAGGAAATCCCTATCGCTGTAGCTGAATAAACAGAAGATTGAAATACTTTGATTAAACATGACTTAAAATACACGACTGCCTTATACTGTGTAAGAAGCCACATCATATCACATATAATGCTCATGTGTCATTATGAAGTGAGTTCGGAGTAAATGCGTGTTATTAAATTTTGTCTTTTGTTGGACAAGAGGTTCATAAATGCTTCTCATGTTTGACGTGTGTTGCTTTTTCAAATGCACGTTATAAGTGACTCAAACTCAGTGCTTTCAGATGGAGCAGCGTTTACAGAGCCGTATATCAATGACGAGCTGTGCGTAAAAGATATCGTAGCCTTTGTGATTTCAAAATCGCGATAAGCCATCTTGATTTAAGTGCAATTGCATGTAAATTACGATTAATTATGCAGCCCTATTGGAAAATGAGCCTATTTCCAAAAAAAGTGGAGTGTTCCTTTAAGAGATAATTGACCTGAAATCACCATAGGACCCCACTGACCCCAAAAACAACATTGTGCCCATTTTTTTCCTTTTTTTTCTTTTGTGTTCCACAGAAAGTCCTAAATAAGAGTGAAAATACTTCAGGTTTGGAAGACATGAGGGCGAGTAATTTTTTTGTATTATTATTTTTCGTGCAAACTATCCTTTTAAAGTTAAAGCACAAACAAGTGCTAAATTCTTGAGGGAAGATAACTTAAGGACTCCAGAGTGTCCCGTTCGCCTCCGCTCCATCTATAAGCATTCAGCCGGCTGAATCAAAAGCGTTTTAAAACCCATCTGCACATTCTCACAAACAAGAAGTCTCAGGTGGCCTGGAAGTGAAACTTGGAGAAGGTTGAAGAGATAGATTAAAGACAGTATGACAGAGCGAGTAACTACAGTGAAAAACACTCAGGCTATGTACCGGCCAGCACCAAACTGTGCCGCAAAGGACCAACGGCGTTAAGTCACAAACTACACAAACAGAGAGCTTGTCACTTTAAGTAGGGCACCATTCTGAAGTGTATTTACCACACAAGCTAATCCATCATTCACTTTGTTAGCTCCTCTGTCATTACCTTTGCGCCCTGATAACGAACCATTTTTGTTGCTAGGAATCAGGAAAGTTCATTCAAATAAACTTCAACATGGCTTCAGGAGCATGAAATGCTTTTTGCTGGTGGGTCAAATCAAATCAAATAAGCTTTATTTACAGTGTAGATTGTCACAAACATGGATTAAAGGGAGTCTTATCCTCAATACCTTGAATGTTAAGAGGAAAAAAAATGTGGGAAGTGAAAGGATAAAAGAACAATCTTGTTCAGGTCAGCCAAGTTGAATAAGTAATCAAAAAGGCTGTCACTTACGGGTGATGCACCAGATTGACCGGAATAGCTCTAATGGATGTCACTCTATTTCCAGATCATAGGGTATATAGACCGTAGCAGAGGGTAATGTAATTATTAAAAACACCCAGTAAGAGCACATAATGTGCTTGCCCATCAGCCAGCCACAAAGAGAAACACAGATAGGCTAGAGTGTGCATTTATGTCACCGAAAGAGACATACAGAAACTGAAAAATAGAAAACAGAGGCAGTTAGAGAGTAAGAGAGTGGTAGGTTGGTGGAACAGGCAGTGCAGCTCGAGAAGTGCCTCCTGCCACACTCACTTGCACAAAGCCACGTCAGCGTCCCCAAGGTTACCATCTGCCTCTCAGCAGAGCAAGGCAGCTCTCCACGAAACACACTTAATCACTGCACAACCTCTTATACACTCATTTCCTGTCTTTCTCAGAGGAGGCTGCTCCTAACAGAGGGGATTTTTCAAAGTGCTAATACGCACAATGGCTGTCTTACTCATTACTAAAAAATACGAGTCTTCACGTTCACATTGCAGTCTCGCTCCTTCTGAGGAGCTTTGTTTCAACTAGCCACTGGCACACTGGAATCAATTCATCAAAAGCTTAAGCAGCTAATGAACTGAAGCATGGTGGAAATGAGAGCATTCCAAGAAGAAAGAATGGATTAGAATATTATAGGGCAGAGGTCCTGTAGCATTTTTTATTTTGACGGTGGTGTTAATATGCTATATATTGCAGTGTTTTACATTATAAACTTGGTAACAAATGACATATCATGAAAAGTCTGAGCTATTTATGATGAAAAAAGTGTGTTTTTCTGAATCAGTCTTAAGCCTAAGGTCTCTGAAAATAATGGTGGAGAATTCCTTCTCGGTATGGCGACTTCCTCATTCCAAGTTCATTTTCAGGAGGCAAGTTATTTCTTTGTTATTAGTTTCCAAAGAGAATAAAATGTGCATATTTAGCACTGCGAGACCTCTGCAGTCAAGCTAGCCGCCTCAATACTGCAGCACAAAAACAGACAACCCACATCACTTTGTGTTTACACCAGTGGTCAAAGATTTGAAGAAAACAAACATATACATACAGTACAGCTGCATTTACATACACCCACATCTTCAACATATATATTCTCACATATGTGCTTTAATGAAAAAAATATCCACACAGAGCTAGAAAGACCCTCATTACCCATCCCGTCAAACACACCTCCACACTTATCAAAGGTTTCTCAGTAACTATATCCTTCCTTATAACCTTCTTCACTGAATACACACATAATAAGCCAGTGTATTATTCCAGTTCTGTACACGGAAACGGAGCCTCACCAGAGGGGGTTAAGTAGATGAGCCTGAGGAGCGACCTCCCATGACTTATGCACACTTCTCCTGCAATGGAACCATCTAGGCAGGATACAGATTTACACTGGGCTCCAGCGTACCCAGGCCGCTACGCTACATTGCACACACAAAGAGAAAAACATGAAAAGCTCAGCAGAGCCGGGTAATGAAAGATTAGATGAAAGATTAGAGGACTAGCTTTACCATCGCAGATTTACTCAACCTTTACAATCTCTTGATGTCTATATTGGGGAGGATAATAATATGATAGGCATCATCTCCATCACTGACAAGTGGAGCATGGCAGAGAACAATAATCAATCTGGTCACGTTGATATCCTTCATCCGAAAGCTATGAAACTCAATCATGAATGTTTATGGGCTTTAAAGAATAATTACGATCCCACTTCATGTTATTAAAACTTTAGATGTTACATCTTGGAATCTGCTTATACCACAAACATGAGTGTTTAATATGATATGGTTTTAACAGCTTTGTCTTGGTGACACCAATGACACAAACAACATTATTTAATTTACATCTTTCGACAATAAAATTGCACTACAGATCCTTTTGCAATTTCCCACGCATCAAACCTCATTTGAATATTCAAGATGGTACACTGTTACTTTATTTGCATATTTCTTCAACGCGCTGATTGTACATTTAGAGTAAATTTTTTTATGAATAACTACAAGTGCTCCCAAGTTCCCCCATTAAGAAGAGGCACATATCAGAGCTGTACATTTCCTCACTTCTCTCTGCAGAAAGAGCCCATCAACTGCAGTGCATTCCAGCAGGAAAAAGAAAACAGCTTTTATCGGCCTCAGCCCCTCTGTGGTTTTGTGCCGTGATGGTCTTGATGGAACAGCGAGGCTGATGGCTGCTACTTTCCACATCCAAACCCAATAGATATGGGGAGAGTGATGCACTTCAATGTGTATACAGCCCCATTATCAGGCCTGTAATCACACTTTCTTTTTCCCTAATGGAGTTTTGGTCGACTCTGTGAGATTGTTCCTTCTTTCGGGTCGATGGGAATACATCATGCTCATATTCTGGGTGACATTGATCTAGGACTAGTCAATAATGCATTTTGGGAGATACAACCAACAACAAACCATACCAACACATGCAGGAAACTGATATGTTTGTTGAAAGGAGAGACTCTAAGAGGGAGGCCACATCCAAACCCTTTGATAAATTATTAAATACAAGCATATTCCAAACAGTAAGATATGGATAAACTATAAAAAGCATATCTTAAAGGTGCTCTAAGCGATGTCGGGTGACGTCACTTCTTGTTGACGTTTAAAGTATTGTCAAACAAAACGGAGGCTAGCTAGACCCTCCCTCCTCCTCATCCGTGCACTAACCCCCCAAACCCCATCCCCAAGTCCTTCTGGTCTGTTATTGGCTGGAACAGTTTATGTTTCGTGGTGCGGGTTTGCCCAGTTTGTTTTTGTTGCCGTTTGTGGAGCCTGGGGTGTCTGCAGAGACCGCGTCTTTTTACAGTGTGTTCAGGGGACAGGCAGCCAGCGGATAGTGAGGAGATGTTTGCTGTATGTGACAAAAAAATGTTTTGGCCTAAAAAACGCGTGACATCGCTTAGAGCATATATATTATATATTACATCTTGTATAGCAAACACAATGTGTGTCTTGTACTACTGTATGAGAAGAAATTATCTCAGTACTGGAAATTTTGAAAAAGTGTGTGAAAATCAAAGCCTGGAGTGCTATATAACTACTTTAAACAAGCCATAAATCATCTACCTTTAGACAGTTTTTTTATTTGCTATGACGGAAGTTAAGGGGTACAGTTGGTCTGTCCTCATCCATCTGGAGGCTTTCGACCATATAACAGCACACATGGACCAACTTCTCTCATGATGAGCTGATGTCTTAAATCAGCAAAACTGAATTCATACTCAAATAACTATATACCAGCAAGTCAAAGGTAAGATAAAAGAAAGGTATTTCAAAAATATATTTCAAGACATGTAATGCTACACAAGTGATTGGTGAGGAACAAAGGGTCTATACTTGCTTATCTATCTAATATACTAATACTTCTGATACTACTAAATCAGTAAAATCAAAACTATAATGTAAATTAGTTCAAATCAAGACTCAAAAAAGAACACCCTGTTGGGGTTTATATTGCAATGATAACTGGATGACTGTGAATCATCTCTTATTTAATACGGTTGAAGAATAATTTGTGAGAAAGTTTCACTTTTGCAAGAAAATCTATTGCGTGAACATTTTCTAGAAAACATATTTTCCCACCTTAGGCAAAATTATACCAGGACTGTAAACGCTGTAGAAATTCGAGACCACCATAGGAGGATGTGTTTATTGATCCTTGCACTTAAGTCCAATGATACATATTTATTTAGAGCTAAATCATATGTTATTTAACATAAAGCACTACATATTTTAACCTCGTCAAAGTAAATTTGGAATTCAAATGCTTAAAATGTAACTAAATAACTAAACAACCACATTTTAATTTAACAAAACATATTTGTAATCCAAGGCATTTCTTTTACAAAACATGTTTTTTTGCCAACCTTGCTACAATCAAAATGTGTTCGATTCAACCAATATTCTTGTTTTGAGCACACACAAAAATCTTAAAATCTCATTTAAGAGTAAGGCTGCATAACGATTAATCGCAACTAATCGTTTGCAGAATAAATGTTTTTTGTTTACATCATGTGTATGTACTGTGTAAAATAATTATGTATCTATAAATACACACAGATGCATGTATACATTAAAAAATATTTACATGTTTATATACATTTTATATTTAAATATAATTTATATTATATATAATTATAAATATTAAATATATAAATATATTTTTTTCTTAAAATTATACATGCATGTTTGTGTATTTATAAATACATAATTATTATACACAGTACACACACATATATGATGTAAATAAAAACTTTTATTCTGCAAACGATTAAGCAAACGATTAATCGTTATGCAGCCCTATTTAAGAGTTACATCTTGACTAGGCTCATATAATTGTAAACATTATAAAATAAATACTGTAAGATAAACGTAACTGTTTGTACCCGTTTATGATGACAGTTCTTTAAATATGTTTCAAAATACGTTAAGGTAAGTCAAAGGTAAACACATAGCACACAACAGACATTCTACTGACAATAAGTAACTTTTCAAGTATGTCAATTTATTTTACAAACCCTAAGTGTCTACTAATATTCTAATTAGAGTTGGTTGACATGTAGTTGCAAAGTTACAAGAATGTCTTAAGTATACCACTGTGGCAAGAGGGGCGTGGTTACGCGAAGTCTGTGACGCAGGAGAGGTGCGGCGTGAGTGGGTTAAGTGTGAATGACAAACACCTGTGTCTTGTTTCAGTAATTGGCGTGAGGAGACGAATAAAAGCCACGAAGAAAAGAGAATGAAGGAGAGAGAGATCAGCAGAGACGCGTGGGTGTGCTGGACTGTCGGGAGAGAACGAGAACGCTGAGAGCGAGCAGTTTTGAGAGCGTCTGTTTGTACAGCGCGCGTTGCGCATCTTGTTTTGAGGAAAATAAAATACCCACCATCATCTGAAGCCGACCCTGTCCTCTTCCTTCCACTTGCCTGAACATTTCATCTACTACACTGGTGCCGAAACCCGGGAAGGAAGACGGAAGCCGCTGCCAGCATGTAGTCACCGCCACCATCGCCACTTGCGGACGTGGTTGCTTCTCTCGCGGCCCTCCACCAAGACCAACATCGGGCCCTGGTGGAAATGAGGACCGATCTGGAAGGCCGGTTCCAGTTCCTCATCCAAGGCCAACAGGAGGATCGCGAGAGGTTCCGGAGCTGGATGGACCGGGAGGTTCGGCCGGGTTCAACGCCGCCGCCGGTCGAGCGCCCCCACCTGCCCCTGAATAAAATGGGTCCGCAGGATGACCCTGAGGCATTCCTCGACCTCTTCGAGAGGTCAGCGGAGGCAGGTGGGTGGCCAAGAGAGCAATGGCCGGTGCGCCTCATCCCTTTGCTGACCGGGGAAGCGCAAGCGGCGGCCCAACAGTTACCCGTCCAGAATCTCCTGGTTTTCGACGACTTAAAAAGAGCCATCTTACAGCGGGTCGGCCGGAGCCCAGAGCAACATCGCCAGCGGTTCCGTTCCCTGGATCTGGGCGAGAGCGGTCGACCCTTCGTGTTGGCTCAACAGCTCCGGGACTCCTGCCGCAAGTGGCTGTTGGCTGAGGGAAGCGACGTCCAGGAGATAATCGACCGTGTGGTGCTGGAGCAATTCATCAGCCGTTTGCCGCGGAAAACCAGCAGAGTGGGTCCAGTGCCACCGACCGGCGTCGCTGGACTTGGCCATTCAGTTGGCGGAGGACCAGCTGGTGGCGTGCTCCAGGGTCGGCGAGAGCCTTCCAAATGTCTCTCTCTCTTCTTCTTTTTTTTCTCCTTCCCCCTCTTCTACCTCTTCTCCTCGACCGGTTCCCCTTCCCAGGTCCCGTACTCCCGGACCGTTCCGTGGCCCTCCCCGGGGACGGGGGGGGACTTCGCTGGATCCGGCAGGAGGCCTGAAACCCCAGCCCAGGGGCTCGGGGTTCACTACCGCGGGGGCGGACCCGGTTACCTTTCCCTCCCTCTCCTCACACCAGTCACTTACCCCACTTCCTGTCACTAGAGCGGTGGGGAGGCCTGGGCCAGCCTGCTGGCGTTGCGGGGACCCGGACCATTTCATAGACAGGTGTCCGGTGATGGAAGTGGGGACAATGATCCGGGTCCCTGATGCCCCGCAGGCTGCCCATGATCAGGCTGGCCGGTACCAGATACCCGTGAGTATAAAGGGGGGTACCTATCAGGCTCTGGTGGATTCAGGATGTAACCAAACCTCGATCCACCAAAGCCTGATTCAACCTGAGGCATTGGATATGAGCCGCATGGTTCGGGTAAGGTGTGTGCACGGGGATGTGGAGAAGTATCCGCTCATGTCAGCTCTGATTAAATTTAGGGGGCAAAACCATAGTGTGGAGGTGGCAGTTAACCCGCACCTCAGGCATCTGCTGATTTTGGGAACTAATTGGCCGGCTTTTACTGAATTATTGGGGTTGTTGTGCGCGGATGTCTCCTGTGGGAAAAGGAAGCAGGAGAGCGGAGCGGTCGTGCGGTTGGGAGAGGCTGAACTGGGACCTCCGGGACGGGATCCAGGGGATCTGAGCGCAATTGGGAGACAGATTCTCCCAGAGCGTGATGATTTTCCCCTGGAGCAGTCTCAGGATGAGTCGTTAAAACATGCTTTTGAACAGGTCCGTACCATCGACGGTCAGCCTCTCAAGTCTGCTCGACCGCTCACTTATCCATATTTTGCAATTTTGAAAGACCGGTTGTATAGAGTGATACAAGACACTCAAACAAAAGACACTACAACCCAGTTGTTGGTACCAAAAAGCCGTCGGGAAATGCTTTTCCAGGCGGCTCATTCAAATCCCATGGCTGGACACTTAGGGCAAATAACAACACTTAACCGTCTCATGGCCCGTTTTTTTTGGCCGGGCATTCACGAGAACGTGCGCAGGTGGTGCGCTGCTTGTCGTGAATGTCAGCTGGTAAATCTGCCGGCCGGCCCAAAAGCGTCATTGCGCCCCCTTCCACTGATCGAGGTCCCCTTCCAACAAATTGCGATGGACCTCGTCGGGCCATTAGAACGGTCAGCACGGGGACATCGCTTTGTATTAGTCATAGTGGACTATGCAACGCGATATCCTGAGGCAGTGGCACTCCAACATCTCCGCGAAAAGTGTAGCGGATGCCCTGTTTCGTCTAATCTCCCGAGTGGGGATCCCGAAAGAGATCCTCACTGATCAGGGCACGGCGTTTATGTCACGTACGTTACGCGAACTTTACGAGTTGTTGGGCATTAAATCGATTCGCACCAGCGTCTTTCACCCACAAACGGACAGCTTGGTGGAACGATTTAATCGCACATTAAAGACAATGATCCGTAAGTTCGTTCACGAAGACGCCAAAAATTGGGATAAATGGTTAGAACCCCTGTTGCTCGCTGTACGCGAGGTCCCGCAAGCCTCCACGGGGTTTTCCCCCTTCGAGCTCCTTTATGGTCGTCAGCCCTGCGGGGTGCTAGACGTGCTGAAGGAGACTTGGGAGGAGGGACCCTCGGAGAGTCGAAATGAAATTCAGCATGTCCTGGACCTGAGAACAAAACTCCACACTTTGGGGCGGCTCTCAATGGAGAATTTGTTACAGGCTCAGGACAAACAGACCCAGTTGTACAATAGGGGAACGAAAGTAAGAAAATTTTTACCGGGAGATAAAGTTCTCCTATTGCTCCCCACGACGAGTTGCAAATTACTCGCGAAGTGGCAAGGACCCTTTGAGGTCACCCAGCGAGTCGGGGATCTCAATTATGAGGTTCTTCGAATGGATAGGAACGGGGCGCGTCAGATTTACCACCTCAATCTCCTTAAATAATGGAGCGAGGCGAAGTCAGGAATGCTGGCGACGGTGATCGGGGCGGAAGAAGATCTCGGACCGGAGGCGAATGTCAAATCTCAATCTCTCGCACTGGCTCTAGGCGGAGATCATCTTTCACCGTCCCAGCTTACTGACGTTGCCAGGTTGCAAGCGGAGTTTACTGACGTGTTCTCGTTCCTACCCGGTCGAACCAATCTCATTCAGCACCATATTGAGACCGAGCCGGGCGTGGTGGTGCGCAGCCGGCCATATCGATTACCTGAACACAAGAAAAAGGTGGTTCAGTCTGAATTAGAGGCGATGCTCGAGATGGGGGTAATAGAAGAATCCCACAGTAATTGGGCGAGCCCGATAGTTTTAGTACCTAAACCCGACGGCTCAGTTCGATTTTGTGTGGATTACCGCAGGGTTAATGCCGTATCGAAATTCGATGCTTATCCAATGCCCCGGATTGACGAACTGCTTGATCGGCTCGGCACTGCTCGTTTTTTTTCGACGCTGGATTTAACTAAAGGATATTGGCAGATCCCCTTATCACCTACATCTAAAGAAAAAACAGCCTTTACGACGCCGTTCGGGTTACACCAATTCGTTACGCTTCCGTTTGGGTTGTTCGGGGCTCCGGCCACCTTCCAGCGTCTCATGGACCGGATACTCCGGCCACATGCTGCATATGCCGCTGCCTATCTGGATGATATCATTATTTATAGTAATGACTGGCAGCGCCATATGGAGCATGTGCGCGCGGTTCTGAGAGCGCTGAGACTGGCCGGCCTAACGGCCAACCCAAAGAAGTGTGCGGTTGGGCGCGTAGAGGTCAGGTATCAGGGATTCCACTTGGGTCACGGGCAAGTGCGTCCCCAAATTGATAAGACAGCAGCTGTTGCAACGTGCCCGAGACCCAAGACAAAAAAGGAGGTGAGACAGTTCCTGGGGCTGGCGGGATACTATAGAAGGTTTGTGCCTAATTATTCGGACCTTGCCAGCCCGCTGACTGATCTCACTAAAAAGGAGTCACCAGATCCGGTTCAGTGGACGGAGCAGTGTCAGCAGGCTTTCACCCAGGTAAAGGCTGCTCTATGTGGGGGGCCGCTACTACAGGCTCCTGATTTTTCTCTCCCCTTTTTATTACAGACCGACGCGTCGGACAGGGGGCTGGGAGCAGTCCTGTCCCAGGAGATGGAGGGAGAGGAACGGCCGGTGCTGTACATTAGTCGCAAGCTCTCAAAGAGAGAGACTAAGTACAGCACCATTGAGAAGGAATGTTTGGCCATCAGGTGGGCCGTCCTCACCCTCCGATATTATCTCCTGGGACGGGAATTCACCCTCTGTTCGGACCATGCGCCCCTCCAATGGCTCCACCGCATGAAAGATACCAACGCGCGGATCACCCGTTGGTATCTAGCCTTACAACCTTTTAAGTTCCAGGTGGTCCACAGGCCGGGTGCACAGATGGGTGTCGCTGACTTCCTCTCCAGGAGGGGGGGGGGGGAGGAGGGAGGCTGCAGGCCGGACGGCTCCCCGGCCTGAGTCGGGCGGTGGGGGTATGTGGCAAGGGGGGCGTGGTTCCGCGAAGTCTGTGACGCGGGAGAGGATTGGGAGACAGGTGCGGCGTGAGTGAGTTAAGTGTGAATGACAAACACCTGTGTCTTGTTTCAGTAATTGGCGTGAGGAGACGGATAAAAGCCACGAGGAAAAGAGAATGAAGGAGAGAGAGATCAGCAGAGACGCGTGGGTGTGCTGGACTGTCGGGAGAGAACGAGAACGCTGAGAGCGAGCAGTTTTGAGAGCGTCTGTTTGTACAGCGCGCGTTGCGCATCTTTTTGTTTTGTTTGTTTATTTTGAGGAAAACAAAATACCCACCGTCATCTGAAGCCGACCCTGTCCTCTTCCTTCCACTTGCCTGAACATTTCATCTACTACAACCACAATAAAGTGTAACCTACAACAACAACAAAATTAATCAAACTCTTAGAGATTTGTTAGCCCCGTTAAAAGATTTCACTATGAATCAGGCTGTTTAACTTAGCTGAGTTATAGAAGAAAATTTGCCCTTTACAAATTCACAGACCAAACACCATTTATATTAAAACATTTGATTACAGTGTTCTTGAGCCGTTTCCACGGTGAGTCTGTGATCATTCTTCCACAGTGAACTTTAAAGTGTAAATTGCAACTTAAGCCATTGAAATAATGATTGAAATGAATGGATTTCAAAGCGCAGCGCCGCACATACCGCATCCTGTTGCAAAAGCATGTGAAAAAACTACAAAGTTTGCTAGGCCAAAAAGAACGCTATCTCGCGATAAAAAATGTACGCCGTTAAAATGGGTTTGCGTTAACGCCGCTAATAACGCTTCTAACTGACAGCCCTAATATATACATATTGAGCACTTTCATTTACACACTAGTTGGTTGTGGTGGTTAACCTGCAATTTACACTTTAATGAAAACTAGTTATGGTAGAAAGAATTAGGATAAAATTGTTATCAAAATCTCAGTAGTCATGGCTATATCCTATATCCCATCAACAGACTAAAGATACTTTAGAAAAACCTTAAAAATCTTTTGGAGCTTAGAACTCCACTGCTCTTGCTCTACTCAAACTTCACTTTTTTTTTTTCGCACTACAGTATGGCGCCTGCCGCCACTCATTCAATAGTTTTCCCGGTCATTTTGAGATATATTTTACGTCTCCTTGTATAATGTTTTATTCCAACACGCATTGCAAGGGTATGCTTCTCTTGCACTATTAAAATCCTCTGTTTGCAGTTGCCCTGTACTGTGAATTGAATTTAATGTTACCCTTCTAACCGACAAGACTGTGCATGCTTTTCAGTGTTTTTCGAACAAATACACAAGGAATGTCTCCCTCTAGTAAGTCTATTCCCACTCATGTCAGCATGGGCACAACTTCAAACAAAACGCATGCACATTTTTATATCTCTTTTAAATATACAAGCCTTGTCCATGCAGTGAGCCTCATCATATCCAGTGCCACAGATGTCATGACACCATTCACAGATGTCATGATGTTTCTGTTCACATAAAATCTGTCCAATCCACTCTGCAAGTATTCACACTGATGTCGCTGAAATGACAGTGATACACGTGGGACCCGAGCTAGAACTGAAAATATGAGCTAAATTATGTTGACAGACATCTTGAAACACAGCCTCCAAAATTATCCAATTCAAGTGACATTTAAAAGGTACATTATGTAATTTTTGCCATTAGAGGTCGCTAATTTAAAACAAAGGCATATCTTGATGATGCCATTAATGAGTGTGGAATCATGGGAGTTGTTGTCTTCAAGCAATTTAAGGATGGGACTTGTCAGAAATCATGTTCATGAATGAGCTACTTTATTAAAGTTTTATTAGCATTACTGTGGTATGAAGCAGGGCCTGGGACATTTTACCCTGCTGATTTTACTATGCATACATGCCGCAGTCGGCTGATGCCGCTCCTTTAGTTTTTTTTTTCTTACGATTAAAAGTACGATTGAAGTTGCATTTAATGTCTGCCTCCTCCTTCCCTGAACTTTGTTACAGTTGCATTTGATCACTTAAATTCACATTGTTTTTCTCATTCTATTGAAATAGATGCTGTGCTTAATTACTACTCATACAGGTCGCTTTATCTAATTAATTAAAATTGTGGGGTAATGCAGCACTGTTTACTTGGTCAAAACAATCATACAAATACATTTGAGTGTGAAAGTTATGTTAACGTTACTCTGTGCATTTGCTCGGTGGCTGGTATGAGAGACTTGTTGCACACTGCAGTAAGCTAGATTGATCCAAGAATATCATAGCAACACTAGCCATCCAGCTTTTATTAATAAGTGCCATGCACAATTAATTTGATAATATATTATATGATGGGGAAAATGCTGTATTACTGTTACTGTGGCTATGATAGCCACTTCACAAAATAATGTTGTCTCTGAGGCATGAACATGTTATTCGTGGTAAATCAAGAAAACAACAGATAAGATTAACCATGTTAAGCTATATAACAATTGTAGCAATAATCAGATGATCAGCGCAATCATGTGGTTTTAATCAACTAGGTCTCCAATTAAGTAAACACTCCTGTTTCTTTCACAATCTGAAGAATGGAGATGTCATGAGACTTTTTAAGTTACTGATTCACACACAAGCAAATGGCGATGGGACTTAATTAAATGACCGATGCCAGAAGTGCCCCCGTGGCGTTTTTCGCTGATAAGTAATCACAGGGTCCTCTGTCTTACCACATGTGACCCAACAGGAGCGCCTCTCTGGCCGGAGATCCCGTGGTGTCCCCTCTTCAGGACACCTCACAAACACAGACAACCTTGTGTGATGAACCACACTGGTCATTGTAACCAGACTTAAAACTCATCAATTCAAAGAATACGCACACACATATCACTGCCCGGGAGGGGGGTGAGCAAAAGTTCACCACATCTTCACCAACGAATGACCCAGCCACGTTCACAGTACACACACACACACACACACACACAAGGACTTTTTCTCCAATCTCCTCAATTGAGAGACTTGTACTATGATATATTCGATATGTTTTTATGTTTGCCCATGTTCCATTGGGGTTAGATGTGATCGTATTATAATTCTAAATGAACAGAGGTGCTTTTAGATGCATTTTTAATGTAACTGTGTTTTCCTATAATGTTTGTATGTCGTTCTTCACACCTTTAGAATCCTCTTGATCTGACCAAACCATATATATATAGGTGCAAACCGTAAAATGTATGTTACTATGTTTTATCATCTCTGGAGTAAAATTGAACGCATTTTTACATCATGGTCATGAAACATGCAAAGTCGATCTCGAGGGAACAAAGGAACACTTATCCGCACACTTTCCTCCCAGCTGATTGGTGCATTCACGCCAGAGGAGGCGTAAACAGAAGTGTCTTTAAAGAAGACCACCAAGCACCTCATCTTTAGTTTTGGTTTTGTTTGGGGATCTTTGAGGAGTAGTGAGGAGTAAGGAGGGGGGAGAAAGAACTGCATCTTTGGGAGAACTCCCTTCTTCGAGGGAACTTCGACTTTTGACTGGACTCTTCCCTCTCCTTCGATCCGATGTAACCATCATACTCGTGATCCCCGCCCTGGGGGATCTTTCCTCTTCTTTTCTTTTGTTTAAGTTTGTTTTTCCTTTGTTCATTTCACCAGAAATGAACTTAGTCTGAATTATTTATTTGGTCATTTACGTCAAAGACCTTTAAGCCTTCTTTGAAACTGTGCGCTCCAGACCGCAGCAAACCACGTGACGCTCCAACGGAACACACAAAGACCAGCCGCTCACACACGCCGCAGGGCTCAGACACCTGAGAACTATATGCAAGTATATTTGAGTTACCAAGATTTTAGAGCATTAAGACTGTTTTTCCGTGTTGTCTCTTAAAAGGTTTAAATGTCCAGGTGAATTTTGCCAAGCTGTGATCCTACGGATCTCTCTCTCTCTTCCCAACTCTCTCTCCCTCTCATTTTTATCTTTCTCTCTCATCCTATTTTAATTCGTGTTTGTAATGTTTTTCGTTTTGTTTGTTTCGGGTGTATATACATATATTCTGTGTGAATTGTAGTTCGATGTATTATTAGTCCAACTATTAAAACCATTATATTCTTGATTGCCTTCTGTCTAAAATGCTCATTTTACAGAGTCAATGAAATTTCGATCATAGCTACAAAGCTTTCATTATTGACTACGTTGCGTAGTCTAATTTTATAAACACAGGAAAATTAATGTTCACGGCCAGAAAATTGATATTTCTTGGAGTTTATAAGAAGGGATAACTTTGTTGAGAAGTGATAAGTTAATCTTACGGCCGTTTGCTGGACAAACAGTTCGATAGCTAAATTAACTCCATTAAAGGTTATCTCATATAATCGATCTGAAAATGGACCATTGACATATGAATGAGGAATTATAATTCGTTGTGATTGATCATTCGTGTGTACAATCAATCTATTTTCAACTTCGATAATTTAACTGTAATATGCAATATATTAATCATATTCATGATTAATTATTAAAATTCCCTATATATAATTTGAGCTAATTTAATGTAAAACTAAATGTTGTTACAGTTTGGTGGAGGACGCTGGCAATTTCAAACTTTGTTTTATGAGCAATCCAGTTTCAATCTGTGTATATGGTTATTAATTTTTTTTTTTTTGTGCGCGCTATGAAATTATGAAATTGTGAGATAAGTCGCAACGCGAACTCACTCCTAACCGACCGAGGCAAAAAGCCGAAGTCAGTAACGTTACATTTTTAACAAGTTGCTAAAAATATGCCTAGACAATTGTTAGCACTGTTAAATGCTAAGACTGCAGTACTTTAATATTACAAATGTCCTGTTAAGAGATGAATAAATACCTCTGCAGTTGATACATTTCTAATATTTGTTTTAAATCGCTGTGAATGAAGAATTCTCACGTGCGTATTACCGGTTTGAATAAATATGTTTTTAAGCGAGACTCCTTTTAAACATAGGCCTTGCATGCAAATATCGTTATTGAATTCGGGGTTAACCCAGTGATATTCAACAAAAACGATAAACTCCTGGTCAAAAAATTGGCGTAGCTACCCAATTGAAGATCTAATACATTTAAATCATAAGTGCTATTGTGAAAAATGTTTATTGGAGTTCGAACCAACAGACGAAAATTCCTGTTGTCCACATTTGTGTATGTGCGGCGAAGAAATCCCGCCATATACTCTTGTGCAGTATAGCACCAAAAGATCCGCAGAGATCTTAATTGTATACTTGTGATTTATTCCAGAAAATCAGTGCGTGACGCGAGCTGAAAGCTCTTAGCTTTTGAATCACATTAAAAGGTGGTTGTAATTCCGCTGACTAAACACTACAGGGAGTTTAGAAGTCTCAAATTACGCCCCGCCTTCTGACTTTGGCATGCATGAGCGCAATTACGCGAGGGCCGTTTCAGATAATGCTCTCTTACTGCTAAAAGTCCACCACCTAGTGGCCGCCTTCTAAGTCGGCTCACTCAACTCTCCTTTTCTCTCTTTTCAAATTCTGTTTTGAATTGCCTATCTCTACTTTTCTCTTTTGATTGTTTTATAGTTATTGATGATACTTTGCTGTTATCGTTAATTATTATAAAATATTATCCTGATTTTTCAATTCCCTTACACGCTTAATTAAATTTGGTTTTAAACCATTTTGAATTTAAATTTATATCGTGTTTGCCCTTCCAGTCACTGATACCCACTTAGAGGGACACGCACCCTTGTGGCATCCCCTGCTAAGACGGTGTATCACTTTTTCCTCCTTTCATTCTGTTTTGAAGTGGTATATTTCCAGTTTTTCATTGGCTTGATTTTTATTTATCACTGATACCTTACAGTAATCGTGATCATCATCAGATATAATTTTGATCTTTACTTTTCTTACACTTATTCAAATTTGGGTTGAAACAAACAAATTTCGAATTTAAATTTGAATTAACTTTCTCAGTTCAATTTTTTTTTTTTTTTTTTTTTTTTTTTTTTTATTCTTCGTATTGATACTTCATCACAACTGTATCCTTACTAGATTAGATGTTACTTAACATCTCTTTATACACTTATTTAAATTGAGTTTAAACCAGTTTGAATTGCAATTTAAATTAAGCTGCCTTTTCAACCAGGTTGACCACTGAGAGGAAGTACACCCCCTTGTGGCACAAACCCGCTACTACAGCTTGCCTCCTCCTGTGACATCCTGCTTTAGTTATTGATATCTCTTCTTTTAGGGATTAGGTGATTCTGATAATTAACATTGTCATAATTCCCTTTTGTTTTTACCATTATTTAGTAAAGCCTTTGCTTTTTATTTTCTACATAAGTACTCAATTTGGTTTAGACAAAGAAAGCCTTAATTCACTTTAAGTTTCACTTGTTCTTCATCCTGTTTTGTATTCATAGGTAGAACACTCTCTTATGCTGTGGTGATTTGACAGTCATCCCTGGTTGGTTTCCAGCGAGCGGGGTCGTCTGACCGGCGTTACCGACGCCTGCCGTGCGTGAGTCTCGGACCCATTCTGTTTCTTTCCATTGGTGCGGCACGCAATAAGACTCAGCAATTTGGCACTCCAAAGGGAAGTCAACCACACTAGTCGACACACAAGGCAATTTTGGAATAATTACTCAAACCAAGGCCCGAAGAGGGGCCACTCTTTTTGAGGGTTCTGGGGAAAATCCACTTTGCTGTGCCGTCTGGCAAGTTGACACCTTGGTATTGCCGGTTGTGTTTAAAGTCAAGTTGTTTGAGAGGGCGCACCTTGGTACAGATGAACGGAGGGGCCCGGGGACACTGCGGTTGAGTGTTAAGGGACGACGGAAAGATTGACCGCGACGCTGGCTCCGACCAGGGAGGACCTCAAATCACCCCAGGCAAGCTAACATAAGGTAAAACCCATCTACTTAGTATAGGCCAAAGAATATTAGATATTCCCCCGGTCATTTAAGTGTTTGGCCCATCCCCTTTTCTCCAAGCCACACATAGCAGGCTCAGGCCTCCTTATCCCCTGTAACACTTCCTGTGTTATTATTCACTCCATTTCATTACAGACCTATTCACTTTTATTGTTTCATTTTACTTCCATCTTTCCCATCTTGCTATTTTTCTTTTCTGTTGTGATCTGTTCCTTTCAGTTCACCTAGAGGCAGAACCTACGAGAGACACCAAGGAAAGCTAAATAACAGGTTGACAACCAAGCTGTTAGCATCAACAGATGACCCACTAGGCTACCGCCCTGTCAAAATCTTTATTTAGGTCCCACGCTGACCTACGCAAATTGTCCCCACATAACTCTAACTGCCTGCATCAGTTAGCCGAAATTCTTGTAGACGGCATCGCCCGTATTAGTATTATAGCTTGTAAACGAACTTGCATTGGTCTCTTTGTGTGTGCTGTGTTCCTCTCGCCCATAGTGAGCCAGTATGTTCCGATCTTCCAGCCCCGCAGTCCACTGGGACAACCTCGAGACATGGCTGAAAGCCATGACGACTACCTTCCTGCCCAAGGTCGCCAGTGACTCAGAGCCCCCGAGCCAAAAGCAGCTGGACACCGACTTGGACAAGCTGACGGCTCACGAACCGAGTCAAAGCTACAACGACAAAGACTGGGCCCGACACGTCGGAAACCTCGCTCACAAGCTCATTGCACAAGCACGCCTCCACGAAAGGAGCCGCATCGCCCTGGAGCATGAAGTAGCAACGCTAAAGATGCAAGCCGAGGAGGCCCAGATCCACAGTCGTCTAGAACAACTACTCCTCGAAACCAAGGAAAAGGATGACACCGACCCCGAGCTACAGAAGGAAGTGGAAAGACTTCAAACTGCCCTGTCTGATCTTCGTATACACACAGACCGAAAAGAGCAGTCAGAGAAAGGAACCAGAGAGGAACTCAACAAGAAACTCAGAGAAGGTGAAGCTCTCCTTGCAAGAGCAGAGACTGAACTAAAAGAAAGAGACAATAAAGCCAAGGCCTGCGAAAAGCACTTGCAAGCGGCCCAAGCTAAAATCCACGAGCTTGTTCAGCAGAGACACTATCTCAAAGACGAACTTGACATTGTTCACAGAGAGCTGAAACACTCATATAGACTGCAGAGTGACCGGGAAGGGGAAACACACACCACAAAGTTTCTCCTGACCAACCGGTCCGCACCTTTCAGCCAACAACCCAGAGCTGAAAAGAAGGGCGAAAGCCCGCTGTTCAAAACACCACCAGCCAGCCCGCAAGAACCCCCGTCAGCAGCGAGGGGGGGGGGGGCCTTTCCAAAGAACCCCTGCCACTAACCACGGCATGGCTCCCAAAGAACTTGACAAGCTGGCCAGAAACATCCTGACGTTCACTCTGAACCCTGCAGGAGGCCACAATGTGCACGCATACCTGCAAGACATTGACTTTCACTTAAAAACTGTTACTAACGCGACCGCATGGAACAGATTGTACCTGCTAAGAATTACTTCCAATCGTGAGGTGCACAGCTTCCTTGACCGTCAACCAGAGACTATCAAAACGGACTACCAGCAGCTGCAACAAGCTTTGATCCGTGAATTCTCTGATCCAGAATCAGACCAAGGGTTATTCACCGCCATGGACCTCAAGCAGGCCCGACTTGAAACCCCACAGACCTACTACAGCCGACTCCGACAAGCCTACTTCGGAGCACGGAACCAGCCAGGTATGGAAGAGGATGTCAATTTCAGAACTCTGTTCCTTCGAAATCTGCATCCCACAGTGAGTCATTACTTAGGCATCCTGGCCTGTCCCCATAGCATGTCTACCCAGCAGCTACGAGACTTGGCCCACAAAGCTCACATTAAGCAAAAGACTGTGTACGAAAAGACTTTTAAAGACACCACAATCTACTCTGTCTCTGAACACTACTCAGAGCTGCCTCTAGAGGGCGCCCCACAACACCACAGCCCTTTTTACAGAGAGTCAAGACCGTTCCAGGCCAGCAGAAGGCAGCACGGCCGTGACGGTGCTCATCCAAGGCACCAGAGCGAGCGCTCTGAAAGATTCTGGGAAGCCAGCCGGCGACCCAGAAATAGCCAACCCCCATCACCAAGAGACTCAAACCCAGACATCCTACGTCTAAGCGTAAGGCCTGAAACAGGCACCCAGAACACTGCTCATCAGCATCAGACCACAGAGCTTACTGTCACACCACAAAGTGACAGCATCACCCAGCCACCACAGCTGACAGCTGCACAGCCTAAGCATGACAGCACAGTTTCCCACGACTGGGTCCAAAATCACAAAGACCCAGGAAATGCTGCTTTGTCTACCTGCCTCCACAGCGAACAACACGAGACCGGCCCTAACCGCCCATCGATCACCACACCAACCCGGACGCCAAAGGTCCTGGGGAACCTGATCGAAAAGGGGGTGGCCCGGAAACCCTACCTAGCCATTACTTTGGAAAATGACGTGAGACTTGAAGCACTGGTAGACACCGGCGCAGACCTTACTTTAATATCAGCTGAACTTTTAGGAAAACTCAGAGCTAAAGCTATGAGACAAGATCGAACTCTTACATCCCAATCGTGTGAGCTGAATGTGCAGTCGTACAGCCAGAACGACATCCGGCTCGAACAGGTAGCTCCCATTCACCTGACAATTGGTTCTATGAGTCTGATCCACCCGGTGTACATCTCACAAATGGACACGCACCCCTTTCTGATTGGCAAAGACCTGCTAGACTGCTCTGAGCTTTTATTAGACTTATAAACACCTGACCGTCTGGGCCCAAGTTCAAGAACCCCGCCCCCTCCGGTCACAGAGGTCACGAGAACTACAACAAAGCCAGACTCCAAAATCACAGAGTTCCCCGGAACTCCAGCAGCCATCCATGGGTACACAGCCTCAGCACCAAGTCAAGGTTCAAGTTCGCTACCCTGCAGCTTCCAGCTCGCCAAAGACCACGCAATGCCCACTCAACGATGCGTGACCTAATGCAGAAGGCCTCTTCTGAAAGAAGTCCTAAAACCCCACTGATTTTGAACTGCAAAACCAAAAGACACTGCAAGAACACAGTGCAAGACTCTGCTAAAAGGGTCCCTGACCAGCATAGGACATAGAACTTTTAAAAGTAGATGAAAATGTGTGCTCAAAGAGTTGCAAGACTCTGCATTCGTAAAATTAGAATTTTACTGAGTTAAAAGAATCTTAAATGGACGTGTAAATCTCAACGGCCAACAGACTATGCACAATTCTTTTGAAACAAACAGTTTCTAGATGCTTGTTGAATTGGCACTGCTAAACATTAGGTTTCCTGACAATGAAGGGTTACAAGAAACACTAGCTCCAAATAGGGCATACGTCACCTTACCGCCAGAGTGTAGGAAAACCACCTCAGCCTTAAACTACTGTTAACCTACAGGCGTGCATTGGATCTTTGCGATCCAACTAGAACACAACGTGCAATACGCATTTTTGATCGCTGGCTTGTCTAAATGCAGATAAAACGATAGCTGGAATTGACATCTCTACTTTAAGTGAAAAAGTCTTAGATTTCCAACTAATATCAGTAAGTTCAGCAGTAAAGCGTAAGTCTGTGTGACAAAGGAATCTCATTTCAGCAGCCTCTAATCTGTACCGATATCTATTCTGCTTTGGTTAAAAAGAAATCCAAATTGCAGTATGACTAAACCTGTGTCTGACAAAGAAAGCTCAGGACAGAGTTATATATATATGTAGACCTGGGTGATGCTCCCCTTTCTACAATGTAAAGGCCTTACAAATTATTGTTAGATTGATGTAATTCACCTAAATTTTAGCTGCATCTACAAGCAGAGAGCTACCTAGCGATCAAAACTGTTTACTCGCTGAAAAGTCAGCATTTATGCATGAGAGGGACGTAACTATAGATGCTTAGACAACCTTTGACTTACAGCAAATCTATTTCCTTACTCGGTAAACAAATAGAATAAGTTGTATAAAGTAAAGAGAAGAGTTACATGAGTAAAATCAGAAAATGCCAAAACACAGTCGCATTTTACTTAATGTAACATCAAGTTCTAGAAAGACTTCAAGTATAGGCGCCCCCTTTTAACCCGTTAAAAGGTGCAGACACTTTTCAGGGACTGTTGAGTTGTTCTGACATACTCTAGTTCCCATGACAACAACTTGTCACAGGAAGTGCTAACTTGTGACGTCACTTTGTAAACAAACCAGCCTAGGTGGCTAAGCTACCCTAACCTAGTATCCATCTACCTTAGGCTAAGCTAATTTAACCTAGCATCCTTCCAGCCTTAAGCTAAGTTAGCCTAACCTAGCATCCATCCAACCTAGGCTAAGCTAACCTAACATAGCATCCATCCAGCGTAGGCTAAGCTAAATAATAACTTCCACAGTTAGAAGTTAGCATCATTTACTTGAACCCTTAATCACCGTTGTTTTTTTTTCACAGTGCAAAGTATTCTAGAATACTTTCCTTAACACCAGTTAGGATTTCTAATTCACTTTCCGTGTTTGCAACTCTTCTTAGCTAAAGTTCACCTTCACTAGTTTAGGCATAGTCCTTGCTAACCGTCGAAGGCTAACTTTGCAGATGCCCTGTTAATTAAACATAAGTTTGACTACATGTAAACTGTGTAGCTAGAGAATTCATATAGCAATAGGAATTTTCATCAGTAATGCCACTGATTATTCTCGCCTTCAGATCATTCCCGTTGTTTTGATCATTTTATTCCCTTTTGCTTTTAATTTTAATTTGTTTTTGTTCTTTGTTAACTCTTTCATTTCTTTGACTTTGATAATAATAGCAGTCAGCTATTCCCTTGGCTATTCAGTCATCTATACGATTTAATTTCATTTCCTCTCTTGTTCAAATGTGGTTCCATTCCCCATAGGGCCCAGAAAGGAAACAGAGACACCCTTATTTGTTATTTTGGCGTAGTTTCAACCAGTGTACTCATTTTGTGACCCTGCAACACAAGTAATTTCAACAATTTACTAGGGCACAACTATGGTCCAGAGGATTGATAATACGCATAATTCAAATAGGAAAGCTGTCCTTTTCCCCCTATCATTCACTTTGTCAAGCCGTAGTGAACCACTAGTTCAGTCCAGAGAAATAATTTAGTCAAAAGAACCATCTTAAGTCATTTATTTCATCTCGGCTATGCCCCTTCCAGGAAATACTCTCGGAACCACATACATCTTAGCCTCCTAAGATCCACAGCTAAGATAAGATACAAGACACGTTTCACTAGCTAGCTACACGTGAAACACCTAGCTTTATGCTACAGACCTAGCGAACCAGTTAAACCGTGGTTCTGAACTTTTAGGGTCATGCATGCGTCTCTCACCACAAGTATGACAAAATGTCACAGAGCCCCTGCTTCACCTGACCTTAACCTTCCAGCTTACCAAAGACTATGACAAAACAATGGACAATATGAGAAACCACCTCTCAGACCCCTCCAACCACCCAAGCACGCCGTCTGCAACCACCGATAACCGGTGCCCCAGACAACTGCAGGTCACCAAACACATGATGCGTGCACAGGACAACATTCTAGGTTATGCACCTGATGCCATCACAGCGCCAAGGCTTGTGGTGCCACAATGCAGAAGGGGGGTCATGCCAATGTATGCCCATGACGCATCACGTGCTGCACACCGCAGCACCAGAGCCACTTACGAGACACCGAAGCAAGTGACACACCGTTGTCCTCGAAACGAAAAGACTGTCCTAGCCAACCAAGGACGACACTCGCTGAAATGTTTCCTACCTTTCTCTCTCTTCTTTTTGCCTTTACCAGGATGCTGCCGTGGTTTGCCATTCTGAGCCTTCAGCCAACCAGAGGGCAGCCGCAAACGGACAGCATCTCACCGGGTCCGGCATCAGGCATCGTCCTAAAAGAACAAATGGGATTCCTGATAACCAACTGCCGCACACACACCCAGAAAGTGTATGTTCAAGTGGACCCCCGCAACGTGTACCTAAAACCCTACCCCAGCACAGTAGCCCAATTCAGCTGGGCCAGTGCCCGATTGACAGAGGACTCCCTCGCTCACGCTGAGGCCAATGTTGAGCACATGCTCAACCAACTTGATAAAATGACTGTCACACAAGCGGACTTAAGTGGACACAACCGCCGTGCCAAACGGATCCTAGGAGCTTTGCTCAGAGCCGCCGCTGCTGTCGGAACTCTGTTTAACGTTGACATATCCAGTGTCAATGCAGTGAACCTAGCCACCGTGAGACGGCATGTGACTGAAATTCAAACTGAGATCCCACTGCTAAAAGAGCAACTTACGACACAGAGTGCCTCCCTGCAATCACCCACAAGACATTTAAGGGAACAGTGGTAATTCTCAACACTCACAGCGTACTGCTGAACCAGACAGTGAACTCCATGAAACAGCTATTTACTGTCTCCCAGAATGACTTTGCTCAAACTCAGCTGGTCACAGCCCGGATGACAGACCTGCTGCGGGAGGTGAGCTCCTCCATTGACAGCCTAGCCATGGGTAGAATTCCACCGTACCTGATACCCTTAAGCCTGGTGCAAACCATGCTGGCTCCTGCCATCACCACGCCAACTGACCCTCTACAAGCACACCTTACCTACTCTCTGGGTAACGCCATCCCACTCCGCGTCGACTCCGAGCAGAGGAAAGTGGGTTTTCTCCTGAACCTACCCATCATAGAGTCAAGCCGACTCTACCAAGTAAAAGACATTGTCAAGGTCGGATTTTTGAAAAGTGACACTCACATCAAGATTCGCACTCTAGACGTGGTGGCCTACCACGACAGCAACACACAGCTGTACCTGGCCCCGAACCTGCACATGTGCACATTGACCAAAGACACTCACTATCTCTGCCTTAACAGACCCTTCCTCAGAGACAACACTGATGGAATCTGCAGGCTGCAGATCAGATCAGACCCTGCCGAAGCAAAGCCTCGCACTCAAGGCATCGAGACCCAAGCAGAGATTGTAGGTGACAGGTGGCTCGCTAACACTCCTGTGGGCACAGCTGAACTCACTGCACCATCCTTCACCTGGACGACCTAGCCCTGTACCACCTTCCGAGTGAAGAATACCGATCCGAACTGGAAAAATGGATTGAGGAAGGGGGGGGGGGGGGGGTCACAGATCATAGACATTGCTGCCCTTGACACAGCCTTACAAGCATTGTCCAGATTGCCCACCCTGAACACTTCACCTGTTGTTCAAGCATGGTCCGCCGCTGACACGGCACTTTGCATTTCGACAATCATCATGCATACCGACGACTCAACGAGATGAGAGCCTCAACAGCCAGGCTCACCCAAGCCATGTCCGGAGGGTTCTGTAGGGGCCCTCGGAAAGAAGACTCCCCGCTAGAGAACGCGGAAAACCTCATAGAGCTGAGCCCTCAGCCTTAACCATCATCTGCAGCATCCAACCTCCATGATTTACCTGCCACCTGACCAATGCGGTCGTGATTGTTCAACGAGGCCCACCCACACGGGTCCTGCCGAACCATCAAGGGGGGACTGTAGCAATAATCAGATGATCAGCGCAATCATGTGGTTTTAATCAACTAGGTCTCCAATTAAGTAAACACTCCTGTTTCTTTCACAATCTGAAGAATGGAGATGTCATGAGACTTTTTAAGTTACTGATTCACACACAAGCAAATGGCGATGGGACTTAATTAAATGACCGATGCCAGAAGTGCCCCCGTGGCGTTTTTCGCTGATAAGTAATCACAGGGTCCTCTGTCTTACCACATGTGACCCAACAGGAGCGCCTCTCTGGCCGGAGATCCCGTGGTGTCCCCTCTTCAGGACACCTCACAAACACAGACAACCTTGTGTGATGAACCACACTGGTCATTGTAACCAGACTTAAAACTCATCAATTCAAAGAATACGCACACACATATCACTGCCCGGGAGGGGGGTGAGCAAAAGTTCACCACATCTTCACCAACGAATGACCCAGCCACGTTCACAGTACACACACACACACACACACACACAAGGACTTTTTCTCCAATCTCCTCAATTGAGAGACTTGTACTATGATATATTCGATATGTTTTTATGTTTGCCCATGTTCCATTGGGGTTAGATGTGATCGTATTATAATTCTAAATGAACAGAGGTGCTTTTAGATGCATTTTTAATGTAACTGTGTTTTCCTATAATGTTTGTATGTCGTTCTTCACACCTTTAGAATCCTCTTGATCTGACCAAACCATATATATATAGGTGCAAACCGTAAAATGTATGTTACTATGTTTTATCATCTCTGGAGTAAAATTGAACGCATTTTTACATCATGGTCATGAAACATGCAAAGTCGATCTCGAGGGAACAAAGGAACACTTATCCGCACACTTTCCTCCCAGCTGATTGGTGCATTCACGCCAGAGGAGGCGTAAACAGAAGTGTCTTTAAAGAAGACCACCAAGCACCTCATCTTTAGTTTTGGTTTTGTTTGGGGATCTTTGAGGAGTAGTGAGGAGTAAGGAGGGGGGAGAAAGAACTGCATCTTTGGGAGAACTCCCTTCTTCGAGGGAACTTCGACTTTTGACTGGACTCTTCCCTCTCCTTCGATCCGATGTAACCATCATACTCGTGATCCCCGCCCTGGGGGATCTTTCCTCTTCTTTTCTTTTGTTTAAGTTTGTTTTTCCTTTGTTCATTTCACCAGAAATGAACTTAGTCTGAATTATTTATTTGGTCATTTACGTCAAAGACCTTTAAGCCTTCTTTGAAACTGTGCGCTCCAGACCGCAGCAAACCACGTGACGCTCCAACGGAACACACAAAGACCAGCCGCTCACACACGCCGCAGGGCTCAGACACCTGAGAACTATATGCAAGTATATTTGAGTTACCAAGATTTTAGAGCATTAAGACTGTTTTTCCGTGTTGTCTCTTAAAGGTTTAAATGTCCAGGTGAATTTTGCCAAGCTGTGATCCTACGGATCTCTCTCTCTCTTCCCAACTCTCTCTCCCTCTCATTTTTATCTTTCTCTCTAATCCTATTTTAATTCGTGTTTGTAATGTTTTTCGTTTTGTTTGTTTCGGGTGTATATACATATATTCTGTGTGAATTGTAGTTCGATGTATTATTAGTCCAACTATTAAAACCATTATATTCTTGATTGCCTTCTGTCTAAAATGCTCATTTTACAGAGTCAATGAAATTTCGATCATAGCTACAAAGCTTTCATTATTGACTACGTTGCGTAGTCTAATTTTATAAACACAGGAAAATTAATGTTCACGGCCAGAAAATTGATATTTCTTGGAGTTTATAAGAAGGGATAACTTTGTTGAGAAGTGATAAGTTAATCTTACGGCCGTTTGCTGGACAAACAGTTCGATAGCTAAATTAACTCCATTAAAGGTTATCTCATATAATCGATCTGAAAATGGACCATTGACATATGAATGAGGAATTATAATTCGTTGTGATTGATCATTCGTGTGTACAATCAATCTATTTTCAACTTCGATAATTTAACTGTAATATGCAATATATTAATCATATTCATGATTAATTATTAAAATTCCCTATATATAATTTGAGCTAATTTAATGTAAAACTAAATGTTGTTACACAATGAATAGGTGAACAACTGTTTGGATACATTTATCGACAGAAAACTGTCTAATAAAACATAATATATTAAAGCGTCTTTGGTGTTTTCACTGAAATCGAGGGTAACGCGGATATGATGTCATTGACAGGCGACGCAATGACATGGGCCGTTACACTGGTTAAAATAGCGGATTTCTCTGGATTTTAACACTTGATCCAAAGATTGTACATATATTGTGCCTTTAAAGAAGAATTTATCCAAAAATGTACATTGTTATTTACTCGCCGCATGAGTATTCGACTAATCGATTCAAGATACTGCTAGTTGACTTGGAAATACTCGTAGAAAGGCCTACTTTTTTTTGCACATTTAGTGTTTTTCTTTATATTTTTACAAAGGCTACATTTAAATTATTATCATGTCAATGTTACATTTTAAAATTAATATATTATTTTGAAAAGTGCATATCTGGAGCAGAAAACAAAATCACTTAATTTTACCACAGATTTGGCATGCGTTGGTTTTCTCTGTGGCGCTCATGGAAATGTCCATTCAGAAAATGAGCAAGGTGAGGGAGTATTTTGAAAGCCTACACAATTTTTCAGTTTTCTTCTTTCATGTCAAACAAGCATATTACCGGTTCGGAGGTACAATGCAGTATGAAATTGTATATCGGATTAAAGGAGAAACATTATGAATGATACTTACTTGACACTTGCTATATCAACATCCTAACGAAGAGAATACGCTAAAATAATACTATAGTTGTCAGGACACCTGCGTTTTTGCCGCGTGTTCAAACCCCGGACATGCAAGTGGTTGACATGATAACGAACAACAATACCTTAACGTGCTGACTTTTGTGGACCAACTTTTATTTGAGGAAATCTGTTTATAAAAGGCTATTAGGTTTGAACGTATTGGTTCTGCTCTGCCTATTGATTCAGCTGATTTGAATAAATATATCTAAAATGGCTAACGTTGCTTAAATGAACGCTTAAGTTTAACATACAATGAATAATAATACAAGGCAAGCACATCGCATGTAGGCCTATGTTATCTGACCTATTTTTAGTGGCATTCAGTGTGGGATTTTACTGTTCGTCGATTATCTATTTCAAATGGATCTATCGCATACAGAGCAGAGGTTTAGACTAGTTGCAAAATTTCCATTTAAACATTTATGAAATTAGCAATTGCGCACATCCCTCAGCTGTTATTTCATCAGGAGACATTTTGAAGAATCTTAACAGCTCTTTTGTCATACAATGGTAGTTTGTAGTATACTATACTATATCTATTGTATGGCTTCAAGTGTATATAACAAAAGAATAAAAGAGGTTCAACCAGGTTCTGTATACAACCCCAGGGTTCATAATTCAATTTTAGTTTACTCTAAAAGGTTCTAAGGAGAAATGTCATAACTCGGTAAACAAAGTATTTGACAAATGGCCAAAAAAAAGTACTTTTTTTGGAAAACATAACTTTAAGAAAAAAAAACATATTTATGGAGTATGAAAACTGCAGTTTCAGAAAATAGTAGTGGTCACTCATTTTGTCAATGACTTCACATTTTTTTTCACGTTTTCACTCAACAGTACTGTAAATGTGTCCTATGGTGTGACATTTAAAAAGTACTAAGAAATTATATTAAATAACATAAAAATACTTCAATAGAATTGAAAACATAATGAAACAATAAAAAAACAATAGAATTGTTCACATTATTAAAAAATGTTTTTATGAAAGTGATATTTATTTTACATGAAAGTACAAATTAAAATAATTTTCACCATGAATAGATGAACTTGATAAACTTTTCCCTACGAATGTCAATAAAACTTTTTCGCCAACCTTACAAAACTATTTAAAATCGTACCCATCTAAGAGGGGATATTATTGAAAGTCCCCTAATGCCAAACTTGACTTTGTATTAAAAGATATTTTAAAATAAGTATATTTTTCTGTTGTTTTATGTTTGTCACACCATAGGACAAAACGTCACACCAAAGGACAAAGATAGTCATTGCATAAAAAGAGTCAGAATATATAGTGTTTATGGTAACAATTATAAAGGAGGACATTTGTTTTTATTTTTCAGCAATATAAACTGTGCAAAACATATCACACCAGAAGTAACTTTGATACTTATAGATCCATCAATAAGGAAACACTAGCTATGTTTCCATCCACAAGTTTTTATCAGAATTAAGTGATATCGAATTAAAAATGCCTTATGGACCACGATAAAATTCGATTGAATTTCATGAATATCGACTCAAATGAAAAGCGTTCGGTCTCATCGGATTTTATCTTGATCGATATACGGCTTATGTGATAAACGCTGATGGAAACGTTATTATGGCGCAATCCTTTTTGTCTAGCAAAACTTTGTTCGCAAATGTTTTCTTGAATGTTGTGCGAAAATGAATGGAAACACTTTAAAATGTCTCAAATCAATTCGATATACCAATTTGATCGCAAAACAGCATGTGACGTCATTACGCACAGGTTTTCATCTGCTTTAAAGCCGTTGGATGGAAACACACTTTCACCAGCTTTATTCGCATGAGTTTTTTTTACCGAACTTCATTTAAATCGATTGACAAGTGTTTGGAAACTTGGCTTCTGACATGAAAATAAAATCCCTAAAAACATTGCATAAGTTTAGTTTGTCTCTTCCTTCCCAGTGCTTTAATTGTTGAATGTATCCAATTCCCAGAGAGCCTTCTTTTAATGATATCTGTTTGAAATGATAGAATATAGATTAATGGATCAACAGAGAAATGAATGTAATGTATACTCAATTATGAACTCATTACCTACTGTGTTTTCCCTACAAATGTAACCACTTACTTGTCAATTTCTTATAAAACACAATATGGATTATTATTCTGTAATAACAAGCGTATTATGTAACTATTGTGGAACCTGAACCTCACACAGGTCTATTCTGATACTGAACAATAAGCAGTCATTCAGTCACTCAGCAAGATCCCTGAATTATTTTAAGATGTATATGATGTATATGGCAACATTTCAGTTTGATTTACTTTCTTCGTCGTTCTCTTAGGACCGCCTCCTTTCTCTTTATCTGATCCTTATTCATTTGCTCCCTATATTGTCTGGTCCTCTCTTTTGCACTCATCTCTCCCTCAGTTCTTTTTGTTCTAAAAAAATGCCAAGAAATGCCAAAATCATCAGTATTAAAACAAAAGACCTGAAATATTTCAGTTGGTGTGCAATGAATCTAAAATATATGAAAGTTTAATTTTTATCATTACATTATGGAAAATAATGAACTTTATCACAATATGCAATTTTTTTGAGAAGGACCTGTATTTACCATGTGCACTGCTCATGGGCTTCATAGGGTTCTTCAGTCACATGACCTTGAATGGGGTCTTTCAACTAAATGTAGTTGTCCATGATATTGCCCAACATAATATCAGGTTATTGCATAACACCAAAGGACATTTTTTTCTGAGACAAACGTTATGAAATTCCCATACTTTTAGAAATGTATGTATAGGAAAAGTGATGGCCACTTAGTGAAATGGACACTTGCACAAATATGCCAGGAGTGTCCATTAAGATGTTTAAACATCATTTTCTTTATTTATAAAAGTTAATATTTATGAAATAATTTTGTCTCCCGTCACACCATAGGACGATTTTGAGATTTGGCTCAAAGTTGTAAAAAAAATAAAAATAACTCTGGTATTAAAATAACAAATTCATGTAAAACATGAAAATGTGTAACCATTTACAGTATTCTAAATTATGAAAATGTGAAATAAATTATTTTTTATCTTGTGTGAGTGAAAAAGCCACGTCACGTCAACTACCCATTATGCAATCATTTATTTCAGTTTTTCTAGTGATAAATTGTTTACAAGTTGTTTAATTTAAGGATGCTCATAATTAACTGGGTAACCGTTAACCGACAGTAAGAATTTTGACTGATTAATATTTAAATGTTTTTTTTTTTAAATCAAGATATTTTGAAAACAAAGACAGTGAAAAATTTGTTTTTGAGAGAGAAAAAAAAAACAAGTTGCGTATAGGCCAAGTCTCATTTTATTACATTCAGAATAACGTTTAACAGTAAATAAAGCAAAACGTTTATAAAGTTAAATAGTTCCCCTTACTCAGCAACAAATCCTTTAAATTTAACGGTATTCAGAACAGAAAAAGAAAGAAAAATAAAAGTAGCTATTTAAACGTCAAGCCAAAAGTAATTTATTTAAAGTAAAACTGAAACTGAAGCATTGGGCTCAAGTAGCCTACCTCTCTCATTCATTCCCCACAAATCCAAATGTTTCCATATTCGTGATGTAGGCCATTTGGATGTTGAACTATTATTTATTAGCCTAAGCATGTAAATTAGGCTTTGTACTTCACTCGCATTTCAAAAATGTGGTTGGAATAACACAACAGTAACTACTTGTCACACTTTTTTTCTTTCATTTTGTCTTAAAACGTTTGATTAAAATATATATGAAATATATTTTTCATATTTATTCCTTTTATATATAATTATTTCCATTCATAGAAGAGCTGCAGATCTGTGATGTGACGATGTGTGAAACCTCATGTTCTGTTATATGCTGCTATTTGCGCATGTAAAACTAAAATTGTTCTTTTTAATGGGTCACAGACATTTCTAATTCTAATTTAACAATCTCATTTAACGGTTAATGGAAAAAAATTATGAATTAAAACTAATTTCATACAAATATTCCATATGTGCATGAATTATACCACTTTGATGATAGTCAATATGAACATTTCCAATGGAAAATGAGTATACAGGTTTTGAACAACAATATCTGAACTTTGCTGGGTGAATAATACCTTGATTAATGAAATTTACTTTGAACAAGAAAATTCAAAGGACAAGAAAGCCAATTCAATCTAGCTATTGATTTTAAGATGCAACCTTACAAAGTAATAGGGGGGGAATCTCTCTGTTGTTGACACATGGATCTGAGATACAGAATCATTTATTCAGCTTCCTGCAAGAGTGATTTAAAATAAACAAGATGCCTTGACACCTCAAAGGGGAGCAAAGAAAGAAAAACCCCTTGCATATCACCTTCAATAAAACTGCACAAAATAATGAAGATGATGTTATCAAACATCAGGCAAAAGCCAGAGGAATCATCTCTCTCATTCCTCTAATTTCAGTGGTTATAGATCTAAAGCATGTGACCAGAGATAGAAGTAGAGCTCTCCACACACTATTCTTTTCCCCAAAGGTAACTTAGGCACTTTTGCACTTTCTCCAAGTGCTCAGTCATCAGTCTCTGAAAGAGCACAAGGTTGCCAGAGTTTTCCTACCAGTCACGTGCTGAACCTCAGCTCCATGTCCACTCGACATCCACTCGTCTCAAGCCCTTCAGCTTGACAAACTCTAAAACCGCTCCTACAAATACCTTGCATACAATCCCAAACTCTTCCAAGCCATATGGCAGCCGTCAATAAAAATGACATACGCAGGGTTAAA
This sequence comes from Meda fulgida, assembly GCA_030578275.1. Classification (NCBI taxonomy): domain Eukaryota; kingdom Metazoa; phylum Chordata; class Actinopteri; order Cypriniformes; family Leuciscidae; genus Meda; species Meda fulgida. The sequence goes on from CM060629.1 coordinate 22,848,125, forward strand.
AAAAAAGTAACTTTAGCCATACCCACTGAAAGTGAGTGAATCGAGAACATTTAATACACTAGCCATAAATATTTAGAAAATATACTATTAACATACAATAAACGTTTTAAATTTTGGGGGTCAGTGAGGTTGTTTTTTTTTTTAATACCAGCAAGGACAGATTAAACAGATCACGTGAGTTGAAGTGACATTGTTTATGTAACAAAATTTGTGCATTTCAGATAAATACTGCTCTTTTGAATCCTTGGGGGGGGGGGGGGGATGTATCAGTTTACACAAAAATATTAAGCAGCACAATATTATATATATATATATATATATTGTGATTGTGTGTGTGTGTGTGTGTGTGTCTACTTAACTATATTTTGGGGACAAATTTGTACCCAGAAGTGACCAAAACCTGACAAAATCTCCAAAAAACTCCCTTTAGGGACGTCCTCATTTGTAAATCAGGTTTAAAAATAAAGTAATAAAGGGTTTTTTAAATATGTTAAAATGCAGAATGTCTCCTGTGATGGGTAGGTTTAGGGATAGGGTTAGTGTAAGGGGACAGAATGTGTGTGTGTGTGTGTGTGTGTGTGTGTGTGTGTGTGTGTGTGTGTGTGTTTGATCAAAGATGCCTGTAAAATATATATCTGCATTGTTGATCCTTTTGATATTGAGTATTTCATTTTACACAAAAATGTGTGACTGAGCACAAAACCAAGCATCTGCAATAGCCATCCCAGTCCCTGACCTGAACCCTATAGAAAATGAGTGGGCTGAACTGAAGAGAAGCGCCAACATGGATCTGGGAATCTGAAGGATCTGGAGAGATTCTGTATGGAGGAATGTCTCTGATCTCTTGTCAGGTGTTCTCCAAACTCATCAGGCATTATAAGTGAAGACGGATCTGTTATCTTGGTAAAAGGCGGTTGCAAAAAGTATTTAATAAAAGTGGAGCAAATAATTGTTCCCAATGTGTTTGAGAAAAATGTTAATGTTTATTTCAAATGTTATTTCATAATTCCCCCCCCCCCCCCACTTTCAATTATTTTACTTCAAAGAAACGTTAGATTTTTGCAAATTTTCTTTATAAAATATCAAAAGGATTAACAATGCAGATTTATTTTTTACAGCCATCTTATATTCATATTTACAAAGGGAGTAAATAATTCTGACCAGCACTGTATGTGTGCATGCATGTATATACACACACACACAGATACACTTTATTTTTTATATTTAGAAGGACTAAAAATGCAGCAGAAGGAGAGCAAAACAAATAATTTTTACATTGACAAACATTTGGGTCAAACCTTCATTAATTCACAGCTTCTAATTAAACAGAAAAAATTCAAAATCATTCTCGGTCTATAAGTACAGTGTAACACTGAAATTTCTCCCTTCAAAGATTTCTTTTATAAACGGGTTGTCAAATAGACAAATAACACGAAAACCTCTTTCCGACACTGAAGCCCCTAAAGATTCAAATCAATAGGCATTTTCATTGAAATAACAGAGTACATTGCTTGTGAGTCAAAGCTGGTAGAAACTCGCGCCAGTTAGCCACACATATCTAACAAGAATACAGCATTTACACCACCAAAATCACAGCCTGTGCAGCAAATTTCATACAAGCGCTTTGCCTTGTGCCGATAAAACACTTTGAAATCCCAAACCACAAACAATGCCTGGAGAAGGGGAAGAATGCCACTTGCCTTTGAGCCAGTTCCTCTCTCTCTCTCTCTCCTCTATTCCAGTGAAACAACACAAGAGCAAGCTGAGGCCCTCTCATTCTAGTGGGTGACTCATTCCCCACTGAACAGTTCAAATCACTTGGTACAGATGACCCCATTATGAGCACTGTATTTAGAGACTCAAATTAATATGACAGCATGCCAAGAGAAAACAGTAATTGACTCTGTTTGAACGTACAAGGTGCATAATCATCTTCAGTAAACAAAAAACAGAGGGACTGTAATGTGCAGCACGGAATTGTTCCAACTGTGGTTGTTGGCTCAAACCAGCATCCCACCGCCTCAGGCCTTCATCTGCCTCTGCTGCGCTGAGCCTTTATTGACAAATAAAGTGACAAGGCTCAGAGTGTTTCAGCATTTAAAAGTTAATGTGAGGGAAAATTAAATGGATTACCAAGTCAAGGTTGGTGTAAATCACGTTCCGTTTCCACCTCATTGAAGTCTCCCTGGAGACCAGCCTCAAATGAAGACTTTCTTATGGGTGGAATACACTACTCTGTCAACACGAGAAGAGAAGCCGAGCATAAACTCCAATCGCACAGCGCCATACATCCAACCCTGGAGTCCAACGCGAGAGGGCATTCAATTATGAAGTTGATCTGTCTCCAGGACAGCTGTATGATGCACTACTGTGCACCATCTTTCCAGCCGATGGCTCATTTAGAGACATGGAGAATGATTGGCTTGAGAACAAGACTGATTCTCTTCTGCACATCTTGCCATTTGTTTATCTAACCCATTTAACACAGTCATGGGTTATATAATATGTTATTAAATCACCATTATAGACCTTCACATTTCTGCATGAAGCTTACATATAATGCACAAAATTTGTGCATCACTGCAATCGTGGCTAATGTCATTTTGCACATTTATTTACTGTTACCACTTCTCCCTAATATTGCCTTATATCTGTCATTCACCATATATTAAAGTATATAATCTATGCTAGTTTAACAAATATATAGGCTATTAAAAATGTTGAATATTACAAAAATGAATTAAATACAATACAATACGTAATATACTACTGTTAAAGTTTGGGGTCAGAAAGATTTCTGTTTTTGAAAAAAAGTTTCGGTAACACTTTACTTGAAGGGGTGTACCTAAGACTGACATGGCACCTTCATAACCATGACATGACATATGTCATGAATATGAAGTAGAGTTTATACATGTTTATGACAACTGTCATTAAGTGTCTTTCGCTCAATAATGACATTTTGAATGCAAATATGACATTGTTTAAGATGTCTTTGTTATGACATCTTGACATAAACCATAACATCATAACCTGTCAGTGTCTTTGTCATGACAACATTAAATTAAGTTAAACTGTCATGTGGTTGGTTTTGACATTGGCTGTCATCAGTCCATTATAACTGTGTCATGAATATTTTTCGTGACCTCAACTACAGTGGTACAAATTGAATTTGTCATTAAACAGTTATAATGGCTTCATGACAGCCAATGTCAAAACCAACCACCTGACAGTTTAATGTAATGTTAACCAATAAAGCTAAGTGGTTTCTTAAGTTTGATAATTAATCTGCTATGTCATGTTTATGACAGGTTGTGTTGTCTTAGTAATGTCAAGTTGTCATGACAAAGACACAGACAGGTTATGATGTATTGGTTTATGTCAAGGTGTCATAACAAAGACATCTCAAACAATGTCATATTTGCATTAAAACTGTCATAATTGAGCGAATGAAACTTAATGACAGTTGTCACAAACAGGCATAAAACTTCCTTCATATTTATAACATGTGTCATGTCATGATTATGAAGGTGTCATGTTAGTCTTATGCACACCCCTTCAAGAACAGTGTTACCAAAGTTCTTTATCAAATCACAGTAAAACAATCTATTTCAAATAAATGCTGTTCTTTGAACTTACTATTCATTAAGGAATCCTGAAAAAAAAAAAGTATCAGTTTCCAAAGAAAATTAAGCAGCACATTCACATCTATTTTACAATATTACTGCATTTTTGATCAAATAAATGCAGCTTGGTGAGACTTTTTTAAATATTACAAAAATCTATTGAACAATAGTATATAAATGTGGTAAATGAAAAAGTGTCATATAAAACAATGATTTAGATCCCTCTAAAAGGAAAAGGGCAGTGGTCACCACTGGATGTTTAACGGAAAGGAGCTATCAAGGTCAAGCTAACTCCTCCACTGGGGAATTTAGTGAATAACAAATCAAAGGTTTCAGATGTGCTTAGACAAAAGATGTCGATTATCAGATGTATCATATTAAGCATAAGGCCAGCTGGTCAATCCTTTCCCCCCCCCCCTATAGATGAGTGACTTAGTGTAGCCAGTGACAATGATGACATGCTATTAGCCACTGGAGTGTTGCCCTAATAGTTTTTGATGGAGTGGACAAGGCTCATGAATATTTTTGATTGAGTCGAGGGTGTGCAGATCAAGTGTGAGTGCCGCCCATGTGAGGCAGAATGTGTATCCCTCTGCTTTAGAGACAGACTGTTAGTCTGCAGAGCAAAGAGGAGCAAAAAGGCACATCATACAGGCATCCTTTCATTTGGCCTGTTTTCACAGCAAGAGGGCATTGAGTGCACTGCCAACAGAGTAAAAGAAACCATGGTGTGAGCACACAGTAAGGGAACAAGGGAAGCCTGAATAATCACAAGGACAGCTTGTCCTTTAAAGAGCAATCATCAGAACAGGGTGTGACTCTGAACACTTCTTTTATGACATGCTGAGCACATCAAAATGTGAATAAAGCTTTTTTTTTTCAAGCCAATTGAAGGCAATTACAGAAACAGTGCTAAGTTCTTCCCCCCACAAAAAATAGATAAAATATATCAACTGAACTGTATAATTTTTCAATATTAAATTTTCTTATGGAAAATGAAATTGTTACAACACTGTTACTATAATCTGAGTCATTTTTAAATAGTTTAAAATGCTGATATGTGTGACTTTACAGTTGTCTAGCAATAATTATATAACTACTAAAAATAAATGGGCAAAACTAACACTATAAAGGACTCTTCTAATGGACAAAATTGTAATTTAAATCATTAGTTTTATGGAAAATATGTCAAATTGAAAATCAGTTTAATAGTGTCTTGTTGGATACAGTCATTATTTAAAAAAAAAAATCATGACACCAAAGTGTGTTGGAAAATGCCGGCTCATATTACTTACTGGCATGATTCTCAAGTTCAGAAACCAGCACATGAGTCAACGAACAATGTCTGCAAGAACAAGTAATTATTCCAACAATAGCTGTGAATAACACCTATAACCAGAATGACAGTAACTACAGGAATTATTAAAGATGGTGACCGGAAATCGTTATTTCTATTTAACCATTTAATAGCTAATGAGTCTAATCAAGGCACGAATTCATCCATCAAATCTTAAATAACCAAGAGCAGCTTTGAATTCTTATTTTTAACTGAGAATAGAATGTATTTAGGTCACGAACAGACCACAAAACTCACGGGAGCAGCTTTTGGTGGAAGGTAGTGAATGGATCTAAAATCTTCAGATGAGAACTCCACATAAACAATGCAATGCATGCAATATACGCATGAAAAATGTAATTTTGTCATTTCGGTTATCCCTCCTGTTCATAAATGAACTGTGTGTGGACAGGTCTAAAACAAAACAAACCACCAACTGTATTCTGCCCCAGTATGAGCATAGTATTCAGTGATATACCAGTTGGCGCCAAACACAAATGTAAACCCAGAGAATGCCAGCTAATTTTAAAAAAGCAATTCGATTTTGAATGCACCATTAGGAGCAATGCATTCTGACAATGTTATATTGCTGAATTTTTCTTTCTCTTTCTAAAATCTCTTCCCTGGAACTGGAGAATAAGAGCCACAAAGGCAATTACAGAACAATTCTGTCAGCTGGGATGTCCCATCTTACTTCCACCCTTACATATTACAGAGTAATTAATTAATCCTAGCAATCATAGTTTCCCAATTAGCGGTAAGGATTTCAGTCTTAATGTCACTTTCTAAGGACAGATGGTGATAACTTTGCCATCCTTAATCATAAATCCAATTTAAGTTTGCTAAGTAATGGCATCCATATTTATTGAAAGCCTATATCTCAAATCAAAGACCAATAAAGCCTGTAAATCTTCTACAGTACATCAAAGGAAGCAAATTAAGGGGTCTTCCTCCAGTCACCATCAGACACACTCAAAGGCCGTCTCTCTTGCTCACAAATCTGTCAACTGCCCATAATCTTGGTTGCATTTGATAACGCAAACTTGTTTTAACTTCGGGCAAAAGCAAGACGGCGGATATCCAAAGTATTTCTGTAAGCAGAGGTAAGAGAAAAGGGAAAACTTATTAACCATATTTCCATGCTACACACAGCTAGAGTAATCTTAAAGGTGTGTTGTGGTGTTGTCAGGGTCTATGCAGAACCTTGTGCCATTCTTATTAAAACCCCACCAACATTTCCTCCCTGCATTAATTTCACTGCGCTGATGAGAAATGGAGGCAGAGCGGTAACAAATTGCTTTGGTGTTTCAGAGAGAACACCCCCTGGAAAGAGAAGAGCATGAGACGCCGCCTCTAATTAAAATGATCCCTTGTTTTAAAATTATGAGACATAATTAAAACCATTTAGTTTAATTTAAAATGTTCTACTTTTGCCTCGAAATGGCGAAAAAATTATTGAATAAAATTTCCACCAAGAACTGCAAGAGAAGGGAGTTGCTTTAAAGAATTTGATAATGGAAAGATGCTGGGATCAATATAATTTAACCTCAAAGCAACAAAAAAAAGAATTGCCTCGTTCTCATTTTTAAAAACAAAGTTAAAAGTAAGGCACTTATAATGGAAGATGAAGAAAAAAAGAAATGTGAAGCTTATTATATAACCACTCAGATTCTTCTGATAAACATCAAGCGTAGCCACGTTAGTCAAGCTCGCATCAGCTGACTCTCAGCTGATCCACATCCACAGCTTTAGCCAGCAGCCATATCACTCTGTAGCCCAAGACTGGTTGCCCACTGAAGCTAAGCAGGGCTGAGCCCCAGTGAAATTTGCCCCAGTGGCCTCTATCCATCATGGCCTCCTAATCATCCCCATATATATATACACTAACTGGCTTCATCACTGTCTCCTCTCCACCAGTAAGCTGGTGTGTGGTGGGCGTTCTGGCGCACTATGGCTGCCGTCGCATCATCCAGGTGGATGCTGCACATTGGTGGTGGTTGAGGAGATCCCCCCTTCTATGTAAAGCCCTTTGAGTGCCGAGAAAAGCACTATATAAATGTAATGAATTATTATTATTATCTACCTATAGGAATACGACGCCTATCACTGTATACATATATAAGCTCCTTCAGTAATATCAGCAGAGGGACAAGTGGAAATTATTTTTCAGCAATTAACATACAAATACTGTGGATATATGACCATCACAGGAGCAGGCAGGTTTATTCCTTAAGAAGCATACAGAAGCACAGTAATAATGCACACGCACACTTCCATCTATCATTCTCCTCCTCTCTCCATATGCATCCAATTTATGGCCCTTTCTACTTCATTTCAAGCAATATGCACTTTTAACCCACATGCAGAGGGATTGCCTTATGCTCCAACCTCATTCCTCCATCAAAAAGCAAAATCTGCTGTAAAACCTTCAGGTCCACAGTAGACCTCAAAAGGTATGATGCATATTTTTGAGATTACTTAAGAAAAAAAAATCAATATCTTCGGTTATTGATGTTTACTATCTTTTATCTGCAATGAACAGAAGTCTTCTCGCTTTGTTTGATTTCTTTAGGCTGCAGTGGATGAGTGTGAGAGCTAGCTTTTCAAATAGGCTACAAACTTATTGTGCTGTTTTTCTTATCAAAAGAGAAAATACCTTTAAAGACTTTTAAATACTGTAATGTTCCATTAAACTTTATAGCATGTTGCTGGAAATAACAAAAGTAATAACTGAAACCTAACTCTGAAACCTAGTAATGGTCTTCCAACTTCAAAGCTATTAAAAATATACGATGCATGCTCACGTGTGACTGCACATGAATAGAATTCTATACTACAGTAAATTAAATTAAATAATAACTAATGTAAAACCTCTCGTCTTATTGTTTATTTAAAAAACACCCCTACCTTCATGGTGTGTGTGACCACAGATTACCTTGAGTAAAACAAAATGTTTCAGGATATAAGGCAAATTAAAATGTGCAATGTTACCATGCGTTACCAACAAGTGTATGTAAAAGCACATATTGTATATTAATATAAAATGCAAGGGATCTGTCTGCATTTGTACAGGCGACATGCTAGTAGCTAACTGCAATCCTTAAGTCTGTCATCCTCTTTCCTGCTGGTTGTCAAAGTATTCCCAGATAAAACTCAAATTCTCCCAGACACACATCACCGAAACAAGTAAAGCAATTCAAGTAGATGTAAAACATGAAGACCTCCCTAAGAAAAGAGGGAAAGCAGCTTGTGTGCACGTACAGATCTTTCTCAATAATGAAACAGGATTCACACCCTTAAGCTTCATAAAGGTACAAGCGATGACAACATGCTTTGATGACAACAAAGCACGATTCGTCAACAAGAGTATCACAAGAGCTTAGCACGACACTTCACAAAACACATTTCCCCCAAAGGAGTGATGGAGCTTCAGCCTTGCCTGGTGCCACAAACAACGCACGCCTCCTGCTGTGGAAAAAAATGCATAAGCTAAAAAAGTCAAAGCACGTGCACCAACAAATTTACATCTGTGGAGAAAGAAAAACCCGAACACAGAAATCTGCTCCTGTTCTGTGTGCAAGACTTAGACTCTGCAGTCAGACACCCCGGTGTATCAGCCTCAGCCGGCTCAACCACAGACCACCCACAGTGTGTTTACTGACTGTGACGATGCATAGAAAACATGCAGAGAACAGGCTGAAATCTGCAGTTCTCATCTAACTGGCTGGTGCTATACAGGGGTGCATCATTCTGCCTAGAAACAAATTATGTTTATAAGGTACCGGGTTTATATGAGTGGTTTTGAGAAAGAGTTTGCCAGGATAGTGGAACCAAATCTTCAAAAAGCTGTGCTTGAGGAACATGGTAGCAAGTAGAATAGATATGCTATTCACAATAAAAATTGTATTCGCAATATTGTAACCCTGCCACTAAATTGCAGGTAATACCAAATAGCCAGCACCAGCGCAAACCCTCTTTTGGCATTAAAAACTATTGTCAGGATTTACTAAAGACAGAGTTATATTTGCAGCCGACCTTAATGCATAAGCATTTGTAGGAGTTTCCCTTTCAGACACAAAATTTATGGGAGGAGAGAATGTAAATAACATTCCAACATGATTTACTGAAGAAAAAAGGTCACATACATCTTGGATGGCCCGAGGGTGAATAAATATACAGCAAATTTTCATTTTTGGGTAAACTGTCCCTTTAAGGAATTAATTAACCCCAAAAAATGTGATCATTTACTCACCATCTTGTCATTTAAAAAATGTATGACTTTAGACGAGTGCACACTGTACTATTTATAAAAGTCATTTACGATTGTGGCTTGTCAGACAAAATGATCCTCGTTGTAATCCATGTCACACTGTAAGATCTCAGTTGTCATTAATGTCAGACTATACGGCAGTCAAGACGTGTTAAACAGACGCACAAAAGAAAACTCGTCCGGAGTTTTCCATCAATCAATGACACGTTCAGTGACAATGAACTGCATTATACGCGGGATTGAAATGGTGGCTACAAATTAAATCTCTAACGTTAATTATGGTCATGATTTGTCTTGAAAAACGACAATTTGACGTTGTCGTAGAAGTCACACTGCATGACTGCGAGTCAAATCTTCTGACACTGCCAGAAGGAAAAACTTGATGGGCTGTCAGTAAACATATCAAACTACCGATCAAAGACTTCAGATGTTTCTTCAGCCTAGGATCAGAGGAATCTTTTAGGATTTGCAAAATCTGTCCAAATTGTTGCCAAAATCGTACAGTGTGCACCCGGTTTTAATGTGTGGGCACATTAACAATATTTCTGCAAAATATTGCTGGCAAAAATTGTCCATTGTCTACTGCCAATAGCATAGCAATGTATGAAGCACAGCTCACACAGTCACTCTCAAACGAAGCAGCTTTCTGTTCATCGGATTTGGATGACCAACATGAAAATGAGCGAAATCTGCAAAGGGAACTTTTTTCTCGTCACACAAAATTCCAAAATGCACAAATTCTTACTGAAATTAAAGCATAAGAAAAACCTGATAAATCTGATTATACCAACAATCAGCTTGTTTGCACAAGCTCTTCAATTTGACACACTAGTAAAGTCATGTCATGTTTATTTATATAGCACTTTACAATAAATTGCTTAAAACCAAGCAGCTTTACTGTATTAAACATGACAATATCAGTGTCTCGTTTCATCAGAAGTGCATCATTTTTTACCCTAAAGCAGCTCTCCAGTGTGTTCATGTTTTCACTCACGGACGTCTGACCTCGACCGACTGAACAGGAGAAATGAACTGGAAAAGATTTCCACGTGAAAGAAGGTGCAGCCTCCGTGCAAAACTACCTATTATGTAATCGCAATGGTAGTACAAAAGGTGTTTTCCAGCCATAGTGAACTTTTCCCGAAAAAGTTATTCGATTTCGCTTGAAGTATATCAGGGCCTTAAATGTCACCGCATGTTTATCTTCTACTGAATACAAAAGAAGATATTTTAAAGAATATAGTTTTTTTTTTTTTTACTTCAGCTTTTCAAGTCAATGAAAGTCATTGTGATCCAAAAAAAAAAAAAAAAAAACACTGGACAAAAAATATGGACCAAAAAAAAATTTGGTTAAATGATGGGGAATTTTCATATAGGGTGAACTGCATTTTAAGAGCACTGAAATAGTACACTGGAAAAAAAAATTATACCTTGATGCAGCCATCAACAGAACATTAAGACTGGCAGACTTTCCACAGCTCACTCGGGGGAGAATCTCAAAGCTATAATAGGACCGATTCAGTCAGCAGTCGTAGGCTGCTTACATTGTGACATCACGTTGAGTAGAAAACGCGAACAACTCATGTTAAGACACTGTTTATGATTAATGGGGAATATAAAAAAGGATTGGGTGGGTGGATTTTTACCATTATTGGGTGGTTGTGTAAACTAGGGCTTTCAAATAAAAATGATAATTTTGAATATGCATTGAATTTATCATTTTGGTGTGTGTAGAGGTGCGCGAGACATGATGACGTAACTTGTTTTTGTTCGCTTATCCAGTAAACAGCGCGGTGCGGCTGCTTTGTATAGTTTAAAAAATTGCGGACAAAGGCTACCTGCTGACGAAAACTCTCTTAGTTGGTGGCAAAAATCGTGCGATATGTATCCATATATTGTGCAGCTAACAAAGACATACTTGGCCATTTCTGGCACATCGGTCAGAACTGAGCGTGTGTTTTCATCAGCTGGAAAGATGGTCAACAAAAAACGATCAGCACTCGCTGCTGATCAAGTTGACCATCTGGTGTTTTTGTGAACAATATGTAGATGTGTAGTGAGCAGAAGTGGATTGTTTTAGAATGGAAGTTTGCAATTTTGTGTTCCTGTAGTACATTACGCTGTCTGTTGAAGCGTGTTTTCTCAGTTTACTGATGCACTCTGTTTTCTGCACTTTTGTTACCTAATTTTACTTGCATGCACATTAAGGAAATGATATCTTATTTAAGAACAATTGTTTGAAAAGTTCATGCATTTTAAAAAGTGAATGTCATTTCATTTCAATAAAATCACCTTGCATGATTTGGTTTATATTTGCTAATTGCACTCGTTTGCGCCCTCTTGCTGGCATAGGAGACAATACAGTACTTTTGGCCTTTAACATTAAAGGGACATTGTGGAGGAATTTCTCCTATCTAGCGGTGAAATCTCCAGACCCTCACTTTTTCAAATGCGTATTGCATCTACGGTAGCCATTATGTACCAAAATGACTATGACAGGATGTTTTCTATTAGCACTTCATCGAGTTTTCCTTCTGTCTATATAATAAAGTACACAACCAAGCAATGAAAAAAAAGCTTGTAATTAAGACTGTAACATTGACTTACCTGTCGAGGAGAAAGCAGGCAACTTCAGTGTCTCTTTTTAAATCTTTCTCCTGCATTAGCTCTTTCCACCTGGAAAAAGCTATCCGACATTGATACTTGTTTTTTGTAATCTCCGGTCACGTTTCCTTTTACATTCAATTTTGGACTTTTTTGCCGACGAGGATTTCTTCTCCTGTGGCTCGGCATATGTATGGTCTGCCATCAAAAATAACAGTGCAATGCAGCCTTTTAAACTTGACAAGCGCCTCTCACTGCTCTGCTCCTCCGTTTCTGCTGCTTTCAGTTACGTGACGCTGGCTCTGAACGAAAACGCGTTGTGGAAACGCGTTGGCCTAGTACTTTTTGTCCCTCTCTGCTATTATAGTTTTTCAAGATGGCTGAACTACATGGAAGCCTCCGTGGACTTACCCGTCCCATGTATATAAAGATAATAAATTCTTTGTGTACGAGGATACGTCAGATAATTGGCAGAGGTATTTGTACACCATTGAGGGCATATTTATGAATAAAAATACTGATTTTAGATAATAAAATTTTGCGTAATCGATCCCCATTAAAATACTAATATGCCGCTTTAAGAGGTAGCCTAAATATAAGGTACAAAAGTGTACCAAGTGACAAGCTATACCAATTTTTCTTACAGTAGAAGACAATTAGCTGATTCTATGTGAAAAAAGGGCCAGTGAGTTCATGAAGGCCAGCAGGAAGCAGTTAGAGATAGCAAGTTGTGGTGTGATGTCAGGTTTAATTAGCCAACAGGGCCTGAGGACTCATTACTCACCGAGCAGAGGATAGGAGACTCGGAGGGAGAGCTGTTTACCACACATCCTCCTCTCTGGTTCCTGTGCTTCACCACAGGGTCTTGATAAAGGGCACACAAAACCACCAACGACCCCGTTTAGAAATATGTCAACCATTTCAAAACCTAACAGGAACAATTATGTGCATCTACTGTTGGGTATGAGCAAGTCAAACACAGGTCAGCGAGGTTTGGAATCATGCGTAAAATGGGGAGAGAGAGGGAGAGAGAGAGAGAGAGAGAGAGAGAGAGAGAGAGAGAGAGAGAGAGAGAGAGAGAGAGAGAGAGAGAGAGAGAGTTGGGTTTCACTCACTTTTTCCCATATTACAAAGCCTAAGCTCTTATTAGTCTGATATCGAGCTGACCGTGGTTTGAGAACTGACATGTTTGCTTGACAGCGTTTGATCGATACCGTTTGCCTTGATATGTGTGATCACTGACGTTGCAATTACAGAGCCACTTCAGTGATCCAGATGTGGTTCTTTTGACATAAATCATTCAGGACTTCGCTGGTGTGAGACCACAGTCCGTTTCAGAGTGATTAACAGGATAAATTGTATCAGCAGTATAATGTTGCCCAAATACATAGGACATATTAAAGTCTTTAATGACTCTGATGTGAAGCATACTGTGAATACAACATTTACACTAATGGTTAAAAGTTTGAAAAAAAGCTTTTTTTAATGTTTTTGAAAGAAGTCTATTACAATTTAAAAGAACTGCTTTCTATTTTAATATATTTTCCAATGTAATTTATTCCTGTCATGGCAAAGCTGAATTTTCAGCAGCATTATTCCCATCTTCAGCAGTGTCACATGATCCTTCAGAAATCATTATAATATGCTGATTTGCCACTCAAGAAATATTACTAATTATTATCAAATGTTAAAAACGGTTTTGCTGCTTAGTTATTTTTTAGTTTTGTTTAGTTGTTTGGGGGTGAAAAATATTATTAAATTAACTTAATACTTTTCTTCAGCAAAGATGCTTTGATAAAAAAAGTGACAATAAGGACATTCATAATGTTACAAAAGATTTATATATTTTTTAAAAAAGTTGTTATTTTGAAATTTATATTCATCAAAGAACACAAAAAAATATTAGGCAGCAAAAACTTTTTTTAGCATTGATAAGAACCATTCATAATAATTTAGCACCAATATTAATGATATTATTATTATTATATTATGTAATATAACATAGTATGATACAATCTTATATTTTATATAATAAATAAATTAAGCAGCAAATATGCATCTTAGAATACTTTCTTAAGTATCATGTGACACTGAAGTAAGGCTGCTGATAATTCAGAGTTTTTTTTTTTTTTTTTCAAAACTTTTTCGTTCCCCGAGAAAATTTACGTTCCAATGCAAAACCTGTTGTGAGCCCGGACAGACACCTGGCAGTGTTTCAGAGCTCCGCACGTTAATGGAGGTTTAATAGTGTTTGAACTTGGACTCAAATATAAAGAAATGTGGTCAGTGCTTAACTCAATGAGTTATATAGCTTACATAGATTCAAACTTCCCAGATCAATAACTTGAGAGCCAAACGTTGTTAAAACACAACTTACACTTATTTACAGCAATCACAGTAACGTAGACAACGAGCTACAACCCACATTTCCCTCAAAACGAGCTTTATACTATAAATTGATCTATGAGCAGGCGGCTGAGAGACAAGTCCGAAGTCATTAACTTATTACACACCCAATTCAGTACATCAGTGGTCTCCCACTGGTCATTCTACACTACTTTTGCACATTTTATATTATGAAAAATATTCAATAACTTCACTGTAAAACAGCAAATGCAGTTTATCAAACTAAGCATAGTAAAACCAGCAGGAGAGCAGTGATATGTGAACTGAATTTGACGACAGTACAGTGTCAAACTCACAGTGAAGCTGTTGAATATATGTGAAATAATATAAAACGTCCAAAAGGAGTTTGCACTTTGCAGACTGTCCCTTATTCAGACTCAATCGCCTGGGTATAGAGACAGATTTATGTTATAAAGCTCGTTTTGAGCACAATTGGGTTGTAGCTCGTTGTCTGTTACAGCTTACTGTGATTGTAAAATAGATGTATTTTCTGTTTTAATAACCTTTACCTCACGAATATTGATCCGGGAAGTTCGAATATGTGAAAATATTACCAACTTCACTAAACTCGTTGAGTTAAGCACGGACCGCATTTCTTTAGATTTGAGTCCACGTTCAAACACTATGAAACCTCCATTAACGTGGAGCTCTGAAACACTGCCAGCTCGGACATTAAACAGGAGGTGTTCAAAACAGGTTTTGCGTGGGAACGTAAATAACTTTGCGAGGGAACGCAAAACATTTAAAGAAGAAAAAAAACATCACGCCCGGGGCTGTCAGGGGCTCCGTAATTTCACAATCACAGACACAATACCACTGCCAGTGTTGCCAACTATTTTCAAAGGAAAGTAGCAAAGGCCTTCTCTAAAAGTCGATAAATTTCGCTAGATGACGTCATAAGTCAATTAGCATATTAATGACGTCATCGCGTCGTGATTGCGTTCTGTCAGCCTAGTGCGTTTTCTCTCTAAAATAATGCTCTATTTAATATAATATAGCCGAATGTCAAATAAAGCTGTTCTCATTTAATATTTTTTTTGTTGTCAGACAATAGAACGAGTATAATATTGTGAATTACATTTTTTATAGGCCTATGTGTAACATTATCTGAATTGAGAGTTAGGGAACCGGATGAACTAAGCTCTGTTATAGTGAGTGTTACAAATAATAAGCACAAGAAAAGAAATAAAATTAAAATGGTCAAACTAAATTCATTAAATATAAAACAAAAGAAAAGCAGATAAGTGATATGTCCGTGGAAAAACACTGCTCATTCGCGTCTCTCAGACATTCACTGAACAGGGGACACGCAGCTAGAGAGAGTGACGACAGGGAGAAAGCAAGAGCTCGCGCTCGCAGGACAGTACTGGCAACATTTGGAGGTTACTGAGGTTTAACCAAAAAGTCGCTAAAATTGTCGCTAGTCGCTTTTTTGAAAAAATGTCGCTAAAGGGGTCTGAAAAGTCGCTAAAAATAGCGACAAAGCCGCTAAGTTGGCAACACACTGCACGTTTGCAGAGGGGTATGCAAGATCAGTTTTGGCGCCCATCGAACATTCAGAAACGCGACTTCTTTTCTTTTCTTGTCTTTTTTTTTTGAGCGACAGAGATAACTTACTGTCTATTAACCACTTTGCCTTCTCATACAACAACGTTCAATGGCAATTGACTTCATAACTTAATTTAAAAATGGTTACCCATCTCTGTTAACGAGGACATTGCTGGTCTTATTATAATGCATTTTTCATTTTCCCCTTGTCTTTTTCTGTTCTGCGCCACAAAACATTTCCCTCCTTTTTTCTTTTTTGGTCATGTGACAAATGTCGAAGGGGTGAGCGGTTGATAAAATACATTTTTGTACTCATTCAAAATGCTAAACAAAATTTTAATGTCAACAATTTAAAAAAAAACGTGCTTTTGCATAATAACACTGATTTGGTTGTGCTTCGGTTCTGAGTGGCTGTGCGGATGATTTTTTCTCGTAACTAAAAAAAAAATCATACTGCTCATAAAACATTCAAAACTAGGCTTAAGAGATATTAACAAGTTTAGATGGAAGGATCTTAATGCTGACTAGCCGACGACGTTATACCCATTAATACTTGGTAGAAAATAAAATCCAGCGCAGCTAGAACGATCCATAATGAAATTACCTTTCACAATAGGGTGCCCTATGTAAAAATTGAGGTAAAATTATCCCAAAAATGAGCTACACGCATCAAAAGAATGAGAAGAAATAAGTGCAATGATGTCATTAAAAAATTGACAAGTTATAGTGCTGCCGAGATATAAACCTAAATTAGCATGCTAAATTACTAGCGCAGGCCCGACTGGTGTCGTCATACCAGTTTCGGCCATGGGAGGCAGTATGCGGGGAACATAACCACCATTCAATCTGTAATACACGAATAACTCGCACGGCTTGTGGGCGTACTTGAACCTGATGTCAATCATGTGAAAAGTACAGCCCATTACTTTCAGTTCAGGGAAGAGACGAGAGCGGAAAAATGTCTGAAGCCCCTGGCAAGAGAGCCTTAGCCACACCACAACCACCCGCTGCAGGGAAAAAACCTCGCACAGATGCTCCAAAAAAATCGGACAAAAAAAGGAGCAGAACCAGAGTCAATATAGGCACTGCTTTCCATCGCTGGAGACTTTTAATGGACAAGAAAGAAATGAAGTTCGACTCTGAACTTGCAACATTTCTTTTGGATCGGTAAGTAAGATGCTGTTAGTATTTCACTAGAAGTTTGTTTTATATGTTTGTGTAATTTTTTCGGGAAGTTATAGACATGTATCGAAGGATGTTCGAAAAACAAAAAAAACAACTGACCTAATGCTGTAAACATACAGAGAGCCCTATCAGCTGTTAAAATTAAATCTAATGCATTCTTTTTATTATAACAACTTTATTTAATGATATAAGTAAAATTATAATAAATATGTAGTAGGCCTACACATATATATAGCAAAATACACTATAGCTCTTTTTTCTTGCTAACTACGTGGCTTATATTATCTTTATTAAGTGTATTTCCTGAGGTCAATCTGACATATTTGTTCTCCAGCTATGTTGTTGCCTTCTGTACACTGATTAAAAAAAGGATTGGATAGATATTATGTATGAGGAATACATTTTGGTAAGTTGTAGCATAGGCTACTGTATTTTTTAACAGTCTTCGTGTTTTTTACTATTAGCTAACGTTAGTAGAGATGATCGGTTCACGTGCGCTAGGGATCTCTCATTTATCTTCTACAAGCGCCAAAAAACATATTGTTTGAATTGCGTAATAAAATTGACAGAATCTGAGAGCTTAGTTTTTTTATATATCATAACTAACCTGCTCTGTCTAATCTGTCGGTCTACGTGTCCTCTTTGCTTTGCGATTTTTCTGTGCGTCAGAAAATTTATGTGAGGCGTGAGAGGGTGTGAACAGTGTCAATTGCGAGTTAGTAGCTCTGAATGGCGCACGCTTGGTCTAAATCAGCGAATGCTGTCTGTGAAATAAATGTAATTCAAACTATAAATTAAAATTAAACAATAAATATGTAATATAAACAAAACTAATATGAACATATTCACTGGTAAAGGTGAAGGGGAGTAGCTTGAAGATGCCATTTAAAAATCACTTGACATCAGCTACCGTTCCTCTGGAGTCTGGACTCAAATCGTCCTCTAACAGGAGTTGGCTCGGCTTCTGCTACGGCGTGAAGGTAGGGGCGGAGCCATAGACTGTAAGGGCGGAGCATAGAGACTATGCCGTTTCTCGTTTGTTACGTTAGAGTAGACCAACTCACTTTCTGGAGGTATACTGCCCCCATCTGGTATGGAATGTGGAGTATGAATTTATTTTTTGGCAGACATTCCACATGGCACCTTTAAGATAATGCTTAATGAACTCTGTTAGAGAGCAACATATATGTTCAACAAAATACCTTACTCACCTGCTGAGTAATAAAAACACTATCTCCACGTCGCCTAATATTTCCCCTATCTTTGAAAAGCCAAGCAAATGATTCTCGTTTTATTACAAGCTCTGTTGTGTTCTCTCAAAGTATTCGCTCGGAGGCGGAGCAACTTTTCTCTATTTAAGGATATGACGACACACACGCACGCGCGCGCGCGGAAGAGTGACGCAATTTCCTGCAAAA
Organism: Meda fulgida; assembly: GCA_030578275.1. Lineage (NCBI taxonomy): Eukaryota > Metazoa > Chordata > Actinopteri > Cypriniformes > Leuciscidae > Meda > Meda fulgida. The sequence continues at coordinate 22,866,518 of CM060629.1, forward strand.
ACCATCTGGCTAGATCTTTAAAGGCATACAATAGGTTTTCCATAGTGAATCAGGGTAAGATGTTTTGGAAGAAGGATTGATGATGTATTGATTAGTTTTTTTGTTAATATTGAAAAAGAAAAAGAAAGGTATAGTGTACCTTTCAAGAAGATTTTCAAAAAATAATGTGTCCAAAATGGTGCTCACACCTATATGCACTGCATAAATCATGTTTGCACCCCTTTTCACAACATCACTATTTTTACTGTACTTTTGATTAAATAAATGCAGCCATGGAGACATAAGAGACAAAAACATTACAAAATCTTAATTATGACCAGTAGTGTGTATATGTGAAACAATAATTGGAGAATCTCACAGCTGCCATAAACACCCATTTGTTAACAGAGCAGGAATCCATTTCATCCAATTCAAACACATTTTGGATTGGATAAAATGGATTTTCAGCCTGAGTTAGACAATAGTAGGGTAAAATGATAAACCATGTCTGGAAGCTATGGATTGTGTTTAATTACGCTTAGCTTGGGGCATATTGGTTATTTCAAAGTCTGTGTTGGTTTGATTATTAGAATGCACCTGTTCATTAGTCACATTTACCTCCATATTAATCAGCACTCTCAAAGATAATAAAGGCCATCCATTCATACTAATTGAAACATAAAATGATAAATTGAATTGATTTTTGACAATATCGCCGGATGCATCAGAGCAGAATAAATGAAGGTAAAAGAGGCATTTGAGGTAAATGATTATTATTTGGTTAGCATTCTTTATTTATTCAACTGAACGCGTTTAACTGATCCTTCCTCAATGTGTTGCTAAATTAAACGATACAGGTCGACGAAAACTTCCTTCATTTTAAACCTAAGATCGCCTCAAAGCAGATTCCACAAAAAAGCCAGAAGCCGGTCCTCTGAGTCTAACACTCCATTATTAATATGATTCAGAGCCTCCTGTGAGCTGGTCTTTGGAGGATGTTCCAAGTCTCTAACACTCTTCCTCTTCCAATGCCGTCGGCACTGAAGGCTCAATCCCTCTGGCGCACACCTGGATGTTAGAGTCAAACAGCAACAGTGCATGCACACACACTAAGAAAGCTGTGTTGGCTTATTCAAATGTACATCTGGTCTACATTTGAGTGTAACATGAAACATACTCTCTCAAGTCTATAGAGTATTAACGTAAGAATACTTCTTAATATGCAACTGATGGCCTGCATTTGGGAGATAACGTTTGATGTTGAGGCTCCATCAAAAACTGATATGATGGGAGCAGAGGGAATGAGGAACAAACCAGGCTTTCTAAGATAAAAAAAAATACCTGCTGTGAAAAAACTTTGAGGTATTATTGAAGGGAGTGCTTTTTCAACAACGCTTCTGCCATCCATTACAGCTTTAGCATCAGACGCCCCGGTGTCAATACTCCAATAAAACCAACTCCAATGGGGAAACATATCATTTATGAGGGTCATTTGCATTTAAATTCAGATCAAGAATTGAGGATGTCAAGCTGGAAGGCCATGAAACAGAAAATGAAGCTTCAATAAAGTGGGAAAACTGTTACACACAAAATCAGATGATGATCAGATCTGCTTGAAGAGGCAAGGCGATAACAGATGTGAAACTAATGGATATTGAACTTACCAAAATACTAGAATAATTGAGACTTGATTATCGTGGAGAGCCTCTCTCTATCCAGGTTTAGTGTGTCGACAGTTGGAATAAGAACAATGACATGGACTGTCAATAGTGTGATACAGAATCATGTATATGATGTTTGCCAAGGCTTAGTTAATTAATTCTCTCCTCATAAATATTCATTTAGTGCATTATTTATCTAATTAACCCCTTAAGCCCTACAGGCATTTTTAGAGTTGTTTTTTCTGAGTAACATACACAAAATAAAACACTCATAACTCCAACCCTATAGCAAGGAGAATCCAAAGGTAGGCATCGTTTGATAGAAAAACATTTAAATTTGTAGAAAAAAAATTCTGTACATTTGAACATTCTCACCCTGAGAAACTGCTGATAAAAGACATAAAAATATAATTTTGTATTATAATTTCTACACATCTTTCTTATTTGACATGAATAGGGCTGTCAGTTAAACGCGTTATTAACGCCGTTAACGCAAACCCATTTTAACGGCGTCAATTTTTTTTATCGCGAGATTAACGTTCTTTTTGGCCTAGCAAACTTTGTAGTTTTTTACATGCTTTTGCAACAGGATGCGGCATGCGCGGCGCTGCGCTATGAAACCCATTCATTTCAATCGTGATTTCAATAGCTTAAGTTGCGCCGCGCGAGGACGTTTTGTTGCTTTGTCAACCAAAGCGCAAGCGCAGTGGCGCGCACGCCACGGTCAAAGTTCGAAATAGTTCAACTTTTGACGCTGCGCATTCTTCGTCCTGTCTGAAAGTTAAACTACAGCACCACACCGGTGGTCTAGCTAGACTGAAAACAACAGGCACGCGCACACACTTGTTTGGGCTTGCGATCCGGCCAAGGAGAAGTAGGCTGGGTTAACTTTACGTTTTGAGTGGATGACGAGCGCGAGACGCCGAAATGGATGGCAATAAGATTCTGAATGGAAAGTTTACTTTTAAAAAGTTGCCAAATGGTTCCATTGACAAGACCAAAGTGATCTGTGTGTTTTGTCGTTGTGAACTGAGGTATCATCGCAGCACGTCCAGTCTGAAATATCACTTGATGGCCACACACACACACACAGCTGACGCGAATTCTCCGCCCCCTCGTCAATATCAGGACCTCGTCAGTATTTCTTTAACCCTTTTATTGATGGACAGCGTTACATCGTGTGAGAGATTATTTGCTCCAAGTGAGAATGTTGTGAAATTGAACACAGTATATGCCAAAGTTGTTTTGAATAAAAAAAAAAACATTTGCACAAAGCAAGCCGATCCACTTTTCCATGTTGATAAGAGCATTAAAATGAGAAAAAAAAGAAATGGGACAAAAAGAAATCAAGAGATATTTCGAATAAATAAAAATGTGCGATTATTTGCGATTAATCGCGAGTTAACTATGACATTAATGCGATTAATCGCAATTAAATATTTTAATCGTTTGACAGCACTAGACATTAAATAACTCAGGAAGGAAATAAGCTAGGAGGACCATTCTTTTTTGGTGAAGTTTCCCTACATGTGAGCTGCATCTGGATTTGAATCTGAATTTTGTGGTGTCAAAATTATCAGATTTTTTTTCTTCACGTAGGCCTACAAAAACTCACTCAAAACAATTATGCTTGTATACTACTTCATGATTCTAGTCTGTGAGACCTTTCAAATGACATACAAAACATGACTATCTGAGCTGTATCCTGTTTTTGACGTATTACAGTACAGAAATTTCATTTATTCAGATTTTTTTTATATCAGCAAATAACTCAGCACAACTTAGGAGTTAATCAAATTGGCTACATTGCATGCATCACATAGCATGCATTGTAACGTTCAAATGACACCTATTTTGTTTTGAGAAATATGATTTTTATTTTCATAGCTAGCCCGCAGGTGGTACACTCGAAGAGTTGATGAAAATGGTCAGATGCATTATAAAGTTTCTGAGTTTCTAAGATTTCAAATGATACCTATTTTGTGTTATTCCATTCAGGGGTTGCTTAGTAATTTGATTATGATTTTTTTTTTTGCAGGGGTGAAAAACTATTAAGGGATACTATTAACTATTATTAAAGGGATAAACACATCAACGATGGTAGAAAGAGCTAATAACTATTCCAGTTCTAGAAGACCAGATTTTATCAACTGACCAAATAATCAAATCATTAAATCATTTTACAGCCAGTATATTGATTGAATAGTCAAACTATGACTGAGTTGAAGTCTAAAAAATGACTTTCATACAATCTGGACTACTGGTTATTCAAAGTCAAATGCAAGACAATAATTTCAAGAAGAAATGTCATAGTGAACAAATTTGCCTACAGCTCAAATATTGTGCCAGTTTTAACAAGATTACAGTGAGTGGATTATACAACTATGCAGCTTTCTTAAATCTGACACCCCTTGTCACAGATGTGAAGCCTAAGCAGTGATAGTCTTCATAAAAATGGCATTTATGTCACTACTATATATTAAACGGGCTATAAAAAGAAATAAGCAATGTGAACGAACATTAAAAGAGATCAAATGTGCATAGACACTTTTTGCCTGTAGCAACTCAGCAGTAAAACCTGGTTAGCACAAGTAACTTAATACTGTTTAATTGAATCATGTCAAGGACAAAAGCATCCTAACACTACATTAGAGACACTTCGCTTGCTCCCCTAAAATTGATGTTTTAGCCTTTCATAGAGGACATTACAAATCAGTATTTGCCCTCTAGAGGGAAATACATCTCATATAGCAACACAAGATTATGCCTTGCGTAGTTTTTTGCCAGGTTAACATTCATTCGCCTTCCTGTGACTCATCACATTCCTCATCAAAACAGATCAGGAGAGGGAGGGAGAGAGAGAGAGAGAGCACTCAGAGGAGATCAGCTCTATAAATAAAAAGGATAAGGCATGATTAGCATATACTTCCTGCATGCCCCCTTACTTATGCCAGTGTCTCAGCAGACAGGAGGCAGCAGATTGTTTCAAATCTCCAGCGCCACAGGCTGTGGCAAACACAGACCGCCTCTTCATGCTATTAGCGCTGTGACCTCCAGAGTGTTAGATCAGGTATTGGGTGCAAAACTAGTGGGGAAGAGGAAGGCTTTGTCACGTGGTGAGGTGACTGGTTTTAAACAGACCTCAATCGTACGTGGACGTTCAAAAAGGTCAAAGCCAATCCAACAAAAAAGGTCATACTTTGACAATCACACAGCCGAATCATTTGGATCTGGTCTGTTGAACAGCTTGCAGGCTGTTTAGAATTGAAAACTTTAGGTTAGATGAGGAAGAAGGTCAAATCATCATGCCCTGGTAGATACAAAAGCTTCAACAAGAACGCTATCTGGGAAGATAATCTCGTAATTGCGCATATAGATTAGCCACAAGAATACTGGACCTTTGTGAGATCACTGTTTCCATAGGAACATAACGTTTAACAGCCATCAGGACTCTCAAAATGAAGCAACAGACACGAATCAGGATCAACAACCAGAAAATGATGCGAGAGAAGATAAGGAGGATAGAAACAGATTATAACAATTGTTAGCAGATAAAACAAAGCGTCCCTTAATCTGATGCATTTCAGAATTTCAGCATTTCAAATAATACAATTAAAAAGAAAATAATAAATAATAAAATAATAATAAGTAATAAAATAAAAAACATGTCATAAAAAATTAAAAAATCATAAAAATGCTGTTATTGTTGCTATTTATTATTATTATTATTTAAATTCAGTTCTTCTACAGACATCATTTTCTGTGATATACTGTGAAAAACTTTAATATGAGTCCAACTAAAATTCCACCTGCAGCTATAATTCATTCTCTTTAATACCGCAGTACAGTGATGAAATTTTATATAATAAAATATGGAGGTCCAATTTGAACAGTGTTTTAAGTATCACAGCTCTCTTGGGAGATGGCAAGCAAACAGACTCAATTAATAACCCAACAATAACAAAGACAAAAACAGATGCTGTAGGCAAAATGAAAATATTTTGCCCTCACTTTCTTGTAATGGTAATATATGGTAATTCTTGTAATAAAGATTAAATGCTCTAATGAGTCATCGCTTAATTAAAACTTAGAATTAATGCATGATTATACCTAGTTATACAAAGCGATGCTTGCCTTCACATGCTGTCAAACTGCCAGGTTTAAAGGGATAGTTCCCCAAAAAATGAAAATTGTTATTAATTACTCAATATCATGTCGTTCCACGTTCCATACTTTTGTTCATATCTTCAGAACACAAATAAAGATATTTTTGATGAAATCTGAGAGCTTTCTGTCCTTCCATTAACAGATACGCATCGACACTTTGACGCTTCATGCTTTTATTCACATTTTGTATGTTGATCAGCGAATACAAGCAGAAGCTCAACCATACATGCTTTAAAGCACGAGAACAAACCTCATTGGTTCTTGCAGAAGCTCAAACGTGCGGTGTAACACAAGAGATTACCATAACTGATGTGATGTGAGCGCTGATGAATGTTTATATGTGAATAAAATCTTAATTTAAATCTGTTCATTATATATAAAGCAATCGTGTCTCTACAGAAAATTTGAACAAAACCGCTCAATTCATATGGATTAGTTTACGATCTCTTTAAGAACTTTTTGAAGCGTCAAAGTGGTTCTTGCGTATAGACTCAATTGAGGGACAGAAAGCTCTCATATTTAATTAAAAATATCTTTTGTTCTAAAGAAGAATGAAAGTCTTACGGGTTTGCAAATGACATGAGGGTGAGTAAATGATGACAATTTTCATTTTTGGATGAAATATCCCTTTAAGAAGCTGGCAGGCAAGTTGGTTTCGTATATGCTAATTAGAGAAGAATAACTTCACGCCTGTAGAGTTCTATCTGTCCTCCAAATCAAAGAATGAACAACATCTTGATAGGAAATGATCTGAAACCATTCCCCTTTAATGAATGCCGCCCCTCTCTTCCCATTCCAGCTGAGAAACTATGCAATGTAATGACACATGCCACTAATGAAGAACATTTTACAATGCAGACTCCAAATAAAATCAGACAGAATTAATTACAGTGAGGCGGGCTGACCTTTTCAGCTTGATTAATCATAAAGCGGCATTAGACATACAAGAATGCCTGGCTTTGATAAACAATATCCTCCCTCCTGTATTGACCCAAGAAAAACACACACAGGTATTATCAAGCTGAGTTCTGACTGAAAGCGACTGTCTATCCCAGGTATCTAAAGTATTTCTTTCTGGACCCATCACATATTTCATCATTTAGGCTATCGGTTCCTCCAATTGCATTCCATCATTCCAACTTGAGCCCAAACTATCTTTTTTTGGAGGGGAAACGCATCCATAACTTAAAAAATAATCTTTTAACACTATTTCTAAAGCAGCTGCATGTTCTTTATACCTCTTCATTATGAATTCCCATTTTGATTGGTACATTTCAATCACAAACCTATTCACAGAACTCATGATTGACTGAAGTGGGAAAGAGATTGAGCACTTGACAGTTGCCAAAGAAAGTTTTTACCAATCCTGAAGGAAAATGAAGCTCAAATCTTTCAAAACCATTCTTTGATATGACATTTAAATGCCAGCTACACAGAGAAGTTTGCTATTGCCTGCTTGATATTAATACGGTTTTATGACTTCTAAAGAACGCTTATACACATCTAGAATATCTATATTTTCTTGTTATCACAAACACACAATTACATGTACGCACTGCTGAGTGACAAGCCTGTACCAAAAGCAATTACGTTTATTTATTTTTCCTACCAGAATCTAGAGGTAAAAAAGCTCCAATAAATCTTTAACACACCTGTGCACATGACCAAAAAACGATCGAAACGAACAAAAAAGCAAATACAAGGCAATTCACAACTGCTGATGACTATAATAAGCACGCATTGGCTTACACAATACTTAAAACAGATCATTTCAAAACATTCACAACCATTTAAATGGGTACAGAAACCGCCATAAAGACCACTGTGTTTAAATGGTAGCTACTGTGCTTCCACGAAAAAAACATGTAGAGACGGTCAAACATAGAAATTTGCTAAATGCCTTGGGCCATTAAGACAAATTAAAAGCAATGCACTGCAGTAGTCCGCTCTAATGCACTAACGTTATTGATTTCAAGTCATGGTTCCAGTTTGAGTTACAATCCGTAACAATATCTCACACTAGAGTAAGAGAGGAGAGTGCTGCAATATTTGAAAAATCAGCTCTAAAAGCCCATCCAAATGCTGGTCTAATGTGGTTTTCTCAACCACTGATGCATAAGTGGATGTTTGTGGTGATATGAAAGTAGCTCTGTGTATAGAAGGTGATGAACTCATCAGAAAACCCCCCAAAAAACTTTGGCTGCATTTCATTCTAAATCAGTAACCAATTTTGGGGACTATCAAGGATTCACTACGGTTATCTGCAATGTGATTATAATATGGGGTTGAGGATTAAAACATGGCTGGCACTAGGGGTTGCACAGACTAGTCGATATTAATCCTCTGCCATGACGCTTTAACCTTGACGTCGACTAGTCACTGATCATGGCCTAGAGAGGGCGCAACAGGATAAGTAATCTCTAAAGAGAGTTAGTTGACGTAGTTAGAAAGTTACTTTTAGTCAGTAGAATGTCTGTTGGGGGACAATCAAATTAAAGTGTTAGCAGATAATAGACAGTCTGCTAATTCCCTAATGACTGCTAGTTGACAAGTAGTTGCAAAGTTACTTATAGTTAGTAGAATGTCTAAAATGGACAATTGAAATGAAGTGTAAACATATAGTGTAAGTGTAAATATATAAATATAAGATGGAAAAAACAATTAGAAATGTTGCCTTGACAATTAACTGAAATAAAATATGTAGAAGTAAAATTACTAAAATTTAATGACTGTGTGATAGCTCTTTTCCATTACCAGTACCAGCTCAACTCGACTCAACTGGCTTTTCGCTCCGTTTTCCATTGCAGATAGTACCGCCACAATAGTAGCTGGTCGTCATAGCGACGCCGCAGGAAACTGCCGCGACGTAATCTTTTACGCTACACACACCCGCTAACAAAGGAAAGGCTGCACCTCGTCGTTGGACCACGGCGTATTCTTCCGAGTTGCCATAATATTATTAATGGGTATATCACGCAATCTCTGGACAAGCTATTTAAAAATGTCCAGGTTATTCAGGATACTCCGTCTGGTGCGTGTAATGATGATGCAGTGAATAGTGACGATTCTCTCTGACCAATCAGCAGTCTGCCGTGTTTTCACATCACATTTTAGTATCGCCTCAGCTCGCTCAGAACGTCGCCAGAGGTGATACGAAAAAAAGTGTCTGGAAGCAGGTACAGCGTAGTGGTTAAAGTGGGATTTGGCAGGTGGGGGAACCCTCACATTTTGTGTAGGTGCAACAGGGAAAAATGACTCACCATCAGACAACATATTGAGTATCGTGGTATAGCAATAATTTTTGGGACAAGAGTGTCACTGTGGCACCAAGTATGACAATTCTTATTTACTTGATATTTTAATGGTTTTATTTTGGTATACACTGATATAGTGAAAAATTTCTGAACACTGGGACTTGGGCCCTGGCACTGTAGCCCTGCCAGCCCACATTACCCCCCAATGGTGTACCATAAGACCAACTGGTGTAGTGCCGAATATCGACCCCCGCCAAATTATTACCCCCCTAGCATTGGTAGGTTTAGGATTAGTTGTGGGGGAGGGGTTAGGATTAGGGGTGGGGTTAGGATTAGCCAATCAGGTACTGACTTCAATGAGGGGGGTAATAATTTGGCAGGTGGTCGAAATCCGGCACAATACCGGAAAGCAGTTCCGGAAAATTCCGACCCACTTTAACCCCCGGTACAACTTTTACACAGTGAAAAACCAAACAAAGGCGAGTCGAGTCGCCTAGTGGAAAAGCGCTTATATGGTTCTCTCTCATCTGGTTCTTTCTCATAATTAAAAAAGAGAGAGATTGATTTATCCTTCTGCTCATAAAACATAAAGAGATCTACTAAGAGATATAACCAGTTTGGATGGAAAGGATCTCAAGCTAAGTGACGTCGACTCATTACTGTATCTATACCCATTAATAGACATACGCCCTTTCAGCACAGCGCTACAACAATCCATAATAAAATGACCCTTCATAGTAGACAATGCTTTCTTTCCATTGAACTCTGTTAGAAGGCTAAATAGCAATTTATCGGTTCATTAAAATACCTTACTCGCCAGCTATAATACTTAAAAAAATAAAAAGCTATCTCCTAGTTGCTTTTCCAACACTTCAAATACCTCAGTTCTCGTCGTCTCTAAAAAGCCAAGCCAATGGTGATTCTCGTTTTATCTCGTATATCTTACGAGCTTATTCCCCAGAGGTTTGAGATGCCACACACACACCATACACACGTAAAAGTAGATGGAGCAACGAGTGAGTGACGTATCTACGGATTTATGATGTATTGACTTGTTTAAATTTTGTTCATTTTGAACAAAAAAGTTACATAGCGAAAGTAATTATGGGCAGCCAATAAGACAATGGAACATGGCCAAGTCCCTGGGCAGTGTACGTAACTAGAGGGAAAATATAGTCAGCTTGTTGTACAATTGCAGTCCAAAGATCTACCTATGACATTGTCAAATCAAATGTAGCTAACTGAACAATTAAGCGTTCTTAACAGTCAAAACACAACAGCCAACAACACCTGAGTCAACATCTTCCCTGTGTATCACCATTATTACTATCTGTTCCATTTTCAACCTGTCCTTTGTCAGTCTTAAAAAAAAAATGAGAAACTATAAATTTTTATTCACAGAGGTTACACTGCATTTTCCTCTAATCTCCCACAGCGTGCCAGCGTGTCAGACCAAACAGGAGAGCAAAAGTACATTCATCAATGCACCCGTGGGTGACAGGGATGAAGAAATAGTGCCGTTTCTCACTCAGCCACAGAAGCGTCAGGCTGATAGACTTTTCTGGATGCCTGATATTTTTTCATAGCACACATCTGTAATACTGAGACAGTGGTGTCTCACTCCATAAACAAGAGGGCAGATAAAAGAGAAAGAGTGACCAGGATTCAAGTGCACCAGATCGAACACTTACTCACCCTTTGTTCAACTTTGTCCTTAAAGGACTAAGTTCACTAAAGTTCTCTGGTACGTGTAAAGGGAAAAACAAGACTTTGTTCTCAAGGGGTATCAGAATATGTGATTTTTCTGGAAGTAGTATATTAAGTCTTAAAGGGACAAATTTGTCTTTGTTTACTCACTTTTAAGCCTTTTTAAACCAGTACAAAAACTTCTTTTTTTTTGTGGAACACCAAAACAGATGTTTAGTTGAATGTCTGACCTCTTCCAGACAATGAAAGTGAATAGGGAACAGGAGCTTTCAACCTTCAAAAATTAAAATGAAAACAAGTTAAAGTGATCTATATGACTTGTGCACTATATTTCAAATATTCAGAAACCTTTCAAGAGCTTTGTGTGAAAAGCTCACCTCGAAAAATCTTGTTTGTCAGCTGTGGTTACCATTCACTTTCATGTTATGGAAATGAGCAGCATGGACAATGGACAAGGCAATGGTCTTTCAAAAAAACTTCTCAGCAAACTTTTAGACATAATGGTGTTGACTTGTTTTGTACCCTGGTGCAAGGATTCAAAGAATAAACATTTAGCGGGATTGAATTATTTTGGTTTCCACTGAAGGATCCAGCACGTTGTAAACATAAGATGTAAACATGGAGAAAATATAGAGACGGAAAATCTGAAAAACCTGTTCGTAGTTAGACAAGGAACAGTGTTTTAGGTCAAACGGAAGAAGAAAGAAGGAAACTGCCGTTTTATCAGTTTCACCCAACCCCCTGAAGCAAAACAACGTTGCATACAGAATCTTACGTCTTTGGTACAGGTAAGAAAGCTGTTGACATAGTGTTTTATTTTTACCATAATGCTGTTTAGAGAGTATACAACCTACGATACAATTTTCAGTGATAACCCCCACTCTTACAATAACTGTTTTGTTAATAAACCTCTGTCTGTCCTTGGGCGAGGATACAAAAAGCAAAAGTCTAATCTGTAGTTTTCACAAAAGATTTTGAGCTTTCAACAGTTTTGCAGACAAAACTTGCATTTCTCAGTCCAGGTAAAACGGAGAACGAGTTAACTCTTCTGACATTATAACAATACAAAGTGGGTTGACAATTGGTGAAGTTACACCTTAAAATGACTTTAGTAGTAGAGGTAGTAGTATTGTAAAGACTTTTTCATTGTTACACAAGATTTCTATATTAATTAAATCCTGTTCTTTTAAACTTTCAAAAACATTAAGTAACACGCCTGTTTTAAGCATTAATAATACGATTTTTTTTAAAGTCCAAATCAGTATATTAGAATGATTTCTAAAGGGATAAAGTGACACTGAAGACTGGAGTAATGATGCTAAAAATTCAGCTTTTCCATCACAAGAATAAATGACATTTTAAATATATTCAAGTAGAAAAACGTTATTTTAAATTGTCATAATTTATTATAAATGAGTTTATTTATAATAAATAGTTAATTAGCAGAGGCTTTTATCCAAAGTGAATTGCAGAAGTCTTATAGGAGGTACGATGGGAATAACTCATGACTTGCACTATATGGGGATCGATTCAGTAGACTTATGGTCACCAGCCTATAGAGCTTTACCTACTACTCCACAGCACTCCCACAAAAGGGGTTTATTTATTTTACATCACTTTCTCTCTACCCATCCAATAAACAAACATACATACACACACACACAGATGTTATATCACAACCTAAAATAATACAGAATAAGCTTTCACATGCATCACCTTTGCATTTTTAGCATTCTGCAACTTGTGGAGATGTACTTTGTGTCCCCTTATCAATCCATATTAAGGCTATCTTCAGTTTCTAAGCTAGTTTTCGGGGGCCATGCGGAACAAGGCAGTAAATAAAACACATAAATGTGCCAGAGCAGACAACAAGCAGACACCAGCCCTTTCAATGTTAATAGGAGAGCATTGGTTACCCGAGTTTAAATAATGGCCTCCTGCTTCTATCTCTGGGGTCAGGTACCCTAGGTGGCTGGATTTATGGAGTTAGCAAATTGCTTTTCTATCCTCATTCTTTGCACCTCTTTCTGTCTGGTCATCTTTTCTTTTAACACAGCACGTGGATGATGGAAAGGAACAGGGGGGTGATTGGCCAGTTTTTTCACTTCCAGAGAACAGGACGTGTCTCAGGCCCAAGGGAAAGCATGGAAAGGTGCTCATCAAAGGCAAGACACTGCTGACACGTACCATTACAAAACCGTTTCTCACAGGACTAAAATGCTTTATTCCAGCATAGTTTAAGATGAGGCCACCGCTGATGCTCCTGCCAGTCAAGAGTGATTGTGATGACAGAGGATGACTCTGCTTTTCAACTTCCACAACTCAGAGCCATATTTGCCAGATCCCTTGACTACTGGGTCATATCCTATCACAACTGTCCACAACTAAGAGGTTGTGAGATTACAGGCGAAAATATCAAAAGCCAGACGGGAGGAAAACAAGAATACCAATTTATATAACCAACATTATATGCTCTGTACCTGTAGAACTTGCAAGACTAAGAAGCTAGACAGATGTGTTTATCACAGTATTGGCAACACTGTATTGATATTCATCAAACATTCTAGTTAGGGGTCAAAACTGATTCTTAACTATATTCTTTTCTGCCTCGCAAGCACTGGCATTCCCTTCGGGAAATGCAAATCTAGTTTATTTAAAACATATTTCCCGTCATATATACATATCTTAGTCAGTGCCATTGTTTTGTCTCAAGTAAACACCAATTAGGCACATTTACAAAATGTCTTAACTAAGGTCTATGCCTGGCTTAATCTAAGCCTTGTCTGTGAAACCAGGCTATTGAATTATGATACACAGTATCAGCAGAACCTTCAAAGCTTACTTTGAACAGTTCATAACAATCTCTCTTTCGCCGAATCTGTTGCCATAACTCCTGACATTTTTAGATCCCTCCGCTAAGTGAGGCAAAAGAAAAAAACAAGGTAAACTTCCCCTGATACTTCTTTGTGTACACGCCGCCGTCTAAGCAAATAAATGATGTAGTCCAAAAGTACATGCTGAGGATGTGCGTAGGGAAAACAAATCACTAAGAAAATGAGTTATAATTCAGAGGCGTAGTGGCACACACTGCACCAATAATGTTCTTGTCAAAATGCATTTCAAAAAGTGTCATCAGACAACACTTGCTGTTTGTCACATACACAATGACGACTTCAAAAGAGGGAATGGACATGCATGATCTGGGGAAAAAGAGAGGGTTGTAACAAAGGAATACATTTTGAATGATTGGTAAAAGCATTTCCAGATTACACAGAATGATTGAACATTCATGGTTCTCACAGACTTAGACAAAATAATTTCCATTTCGAACAGTTCATGATTACTGCACTAGTATTTTCAGAATCTCTTATAGAGATTGCTGGGGAAGATTTTCAATTGTTTCAAACAAATCATTTTTATTTGTGTACAAAAGTCTAAGCCTCCATGCAGAGCATAACTAGAGAAATTTACATAGCAATTTCAATGACTTTTCCATGACTTTGAACATTCACAAAAACCTTGATATCAGGTTTGCCATGACTGTGGAACATTAAAAACAGCAAGAGAAGGGGACGAACATGCATAATCTGGAAAGGATCCAAGTGGAAGAGGGTTGTGACAATGGCATTTATACTGAATGACTCGTGAACGAAGTGGATGAGCTGATGACTCAGGCGGATGACTCTTTCAGCAGGATACTGTATCGCATTAAGATCGTGCTCGACATTTATTACTTTTCCATTTTTGTGGCTGTTCAGCATGAACCAGCTCCAAAGGCTGCCGGCATTTCAAAGAAGATCAAAGCACGAGTCACAATAGGGCTTTTAAAGAACCTTCAACCTCGTATTACACTACTGTGACACAACATGGGAAATTTATGAACGTGATTCGGGGACAAATGTCCAAACCCGCACACATTTCTTTTCCATAATTAGAAGTTAGACGCTACTATGTGTGTCTGGAAGAAGAGAGGAGGGAAATTTGAGTTCGAGTGATTACAAAGTAAAAGAAAAATCAAAGAAATACAGCCAGAAACATTTTCAGTGGCCGTGCTCAACAGAAAACTTAGCCTAAGCCTAAAGGTGAACGGTGTTCTTAGAACGAAGGAATTATTCATATGAACCGGTTCTTTTAGTGAAATTAAAAACATACTGTTGTGCGATTTATAATCGAATGAATCTGAGACTGGAGGCCTAGATTTTTGTAGCTTGATGAATTCAATGAGGCGTTTTTCTTGGTTAACTACTGAATAAAAACAGCGCGAGTAAATTAAAATACTATCACGTTTGTTTCCTGCATAACAACACCGAATCTGCATCTGAAACACAACGTTTAGTCCGAAAGAGTGATCAAGTCGCGAGCCGGTTCTTTTAGTGTATCAAAATCAAACAGCGTGCTGTGTAGTTCGATCCTCGAATTTCCAGGCTCGTTTTAGTGAATCAAAAACACTTATGAATCAGTCGGAGCAGTTAGTGAATTAATCTGACTCATTTACAAAATTACTCGGGTCATAATATTTAACTCGAACCACTGAAATGATCACATGGCCTATGCCAACCGACAGCAAAGGGCAGTGAATGCAATTGGAATTAAATGTCTTCCTTAAAAGTAGGCTACTATAAGAACGGATGAAACAGGAATACGTTTCAAAACCAGAACGTAGCCTATAGCCTAACGTACATCCCGGTAACATAGCATTTACTTAAAACAGCTCATGAAGTCACTGGAAGATGAATGTCAAATAATTTAAGCATCTGCAAGGTATTTTTTCTTAGACCGTCGGAAAATATAACCACAATGTCAGCTACACTGGACGTCAACCGGTAAAACAATGAAGATTGACAGTTAACCGCAGGACTTTACACGATAGGAGTTGGCATTAATAATTAGCCTAATTCACATCACTAGAAATAATTTATAGCGTATATAAATTGAAACTAAAACGCTTTATGGTTCTAACAATCAACACACTTGTGAAGTACACCAAATAGTCTTACCTTTTCTTTTGAAAGGTGAGAAACAGCGAAAGTAAAGCACTTCAGATTTCCATTTTACACGGACGCTCAGAAAAAAAGAGGAAAGCTGCGGGATGAGAGTGGAGAAGTGATGAACAGGCAGTCGGCGGAAAGAAAATAATCTCATACATGAACGGAGACATCAGCCGAGCAAGGGAGATATCGCGTAGTTTTGCGCTTGTGGAATTCATCGTTTGAAGTTCTGCACCTGCCTCAATTCATGATAACGCATCAACTGTAATCCCGGAGGAGTGCGCATATTCTATTCACTCCAGATGAAGTTTGCTGGACGGCATCGTGACGAGCTATCGCTGAAAATAGCACGGTCGAGAGAAGGGACACATCGTCGCGAGGCATCTCCAGAGACCGTCATAAACACGAAGATGTGTCACGCAGAGTTAAAAGGGCTCGCATTTTCTAAACGGGCTGTAAAACGTAAAGCCGTGCTTTGCTCACACTGCCTTGATGCTGAGATTTCCTAGGATGCACTTGGACCAAGTTACCTAGGGAATGCTTACAGTGTTCCTGTGGAAAACAATGGTCTTTATTGAATTTTAAAGGAGCAGTCTTTATAGCGAGAAGCATAATGTATTTCCTTTGCATTCAAACCACAAAGTTTGAGGTTTTTGAACAAACCAACCTATTAAAAATTGTCTTTCAGTTGTACAATTTAGGTCATCATCTAATGGTCCAGATATGTGTAATCATCTTAAAATTATCAGTACAATCAGGATTTTTAAATGTTAAAAACAGACTTCTTGTGTGATTTACACTGAAAATAATACAACCATACTTTGAGTCAAATATCATACAAAAGGTCAATCATTACAAGTTAACAGGTCTCCAAACAAGTCCTGTTTCAAGTCCAGTGGATCCTGACAATTGCCTGTAACACACAACTTTGCAACACCTAATGCTACATCTGAGAGCAAAGGATTCATTTTAATGTGAGACCGGTCAACGATACATAGCCGCATCTGGTTTATAGGAATAATAAACAAGACTTTATCAATCTTTGACATCAGTTTTAAATCGCTATAAATAATGAGAATTGTATTCTAGATGGCAGTTAAAACAGTCATAATCATGTTTTTTTTTTCTTTTCTTCAAATATTAAGGTTCATCACAATGTTTTAGTTCTGTTTTCTGTGCACAAATGATAAAAATGCAAAAAAGGCTAAAAATATACACAACACTAGAAAAGACTAGAAAGTAACAAAATGGCCTGTAATGTACATTTAGTATTTACAATAATGCAAGTGGTTCCTTTCTGCCCTCTTACAGAGGATGATTATAAAATATATACATGTTTTATGAATCCCCTGACACCTGGCTTTCCTGCCAGCATCAAGTCTGACTCGAGGGCTGCCTGTCATCTTGACAGCTGGAGCCGTGGCCGGTGTTGGTCTGAATAAAGTTGTTGAGGCCATCAAAGCCTTGATTAAAGAGAAACTCCATATACCAGTTCCAATACTTCCCGGTCTGCAAACATGAAAAGAACAGTTACAGTGTATGACTGAGCTCAAGCATGCCCTCGTGTTGATCAGAAATAAAATTTATTAGAGATAAACATCAGAAAGGTTTTTAATAAAAAGATGATGATATAACATTAGTACCTTTATGGAACCAAGATCCACATCCTTCCTCTCCGGCCAACACTGATAAAGAGAACATAAATATTCATTGTTCTCCATCTGCTTTAAATCTCAGTAGTAAACGGCTGAATGTTGCGGTCGGACCAAAAAAGGCACTTGTATTATTTAAGATGAAAACTCCAGTCTCACACAGCTTCCATGAATAATAAAATGTGATTCTGTATTAATGGATCCTCTATAAAAGATACATTAATACCACATTTATCTCTTTGTCCAATCTTAAAGTTATTAGTGAAAAGAGGAGGCTGCCCTGCCCCCAGTAGTGACGAGGCTTTACACTTGATGTAATATAATCATCGAATTAGCTTGAGCAGCTGAGTCTCATTCCTTCTCTCCAAATGAGATGAGTCAAGCATCACTGTACTATTAGGGGCTCTTGTGCTATTAAATGGCACTAGTGTGAGAATGTCTCACTCACCCTCTGATGAAATTCGATGGCATAGCTGAAAAGTGCCGGGTGGTGGATGAGGTCGAATCGGCACCAGGGATCTGCTACTTTGCTCAGAGCGATTAGATCCTTGTTGATCTCAAGATCTGAACCAGGGATGCCCCACCAGGAATTCCACATGGAATTCACCATGGCTTGAAGGTTACGATTAAACTCCTTGTATGTGTTTCTGCTAATGTGGAAGGTTTGCTGTAATGTAAGAAAACATTAAACATGAAAGTCAAGACCTGTCAGACAAGTGTTTGTGGGTAAAATAAAACCTGGTGCCACTAAGGGGATTTTCATTATTTACACTGTGAGACAAGAACCACCTTTTGAGTGAATAAAAAACTTTGCCCATATATTTTAAATGACAAAAAATTGCAATGCTGTGAACACATTATTTGGCCATTTTAGTTTCTGCAATGCCTCTGCCATGCTCATATTTTGAGGCTTCTTTGTCTCACTGGGATTCAATCATGAAAACTCCTTTCATCCCCAGCAGGTAAGGTGAGGATTACAGCAATAAATAGTAAATTCCTAAAAGCACAGCTTGAAGGTCTTTCTAATTTGCCTATTATGAGTAAATTATTCAGACACAAAACCTCCAGCATACACACAATTGGCTTTTCATGACTTTGCTGTGTTCATTTTATGACACAGTATCCCCTCATTACCTCTCTCTGCTGCTCCTGTTTCTTAGCCAAGGTCAGATTCTTCCGGTATCTGAGAAAATAATAAAACAACAGGATTTTATTAATACAATTATCATATTACACAGAATTAATCATGTTAATAAAATGAGAGACCACTCAAGTTCAGTAGTTAATAGTAATTCAGCAAGGATGCATACAATTGATCAATTTATAGTAAAGGCAATTACATTGTTAAAAAATTATTTCTAAATTATAAATGCTGTTCTTTTGAACTTTCAATGCATCAAAGAAAATATATCACAACGGTTTTCAGAAATGATAATAGACTAAATGTTTCTTGAGCATCAAATCAGCATATTAGAATGATTTCTGAAGGATCATGTGACACTAAAGACTTAAGTAATGAAAGTTCAGCTGCCGTATCGCTTCGGATGCTTTGGAATGTAGTCATGTGGGCAACATTTATGGTTTTGTTTTTTTGGTCCTTTCTGGAGCTTAGCATTATAATTACCCATCCAGTAGCTCATCTCAATTTCTGTTTTTGATAACCAGTCATACATATGGCATCATGGTGATTTCTGGATGAACTATCCCTTTAAGTGTTCACAGTAGCACTGAATGGTTTGCGTGCCGAAGCAGATGAAAGGATCTTCATACTTCATTTCATATATTGCTTACAGGCATCATGCCATGGCAATGTAATGCATTTGAAGGTTCAGGCTGTTGCCCTCAGTTTAGCCAGCAGCACACAGGTGTCCCACTGCCATGGGAACTGCACATGCAATGAAGAGTAACTTACCCTCACATGGCTCACTCACCCAAAAGTACAGCAAACTCTTCCAGAAGATGCCTGTAATCTAGCATGGTCAGGCTAACATCTGAAGCAGAAAATCTCCAGGATTGAGCAGAGTGATAAAATGACCCATAAAGCTTATTATAGCTCACAATATAGTACCTGTACATGATGTAGCCGAGCCGATCCACACTGATAGAGTCTGTGGCAAAGAGAGCTGGGTAGAACACCCCAGCCGGAGGCATGATGACCAGAGGCAAGCTGTACTTCAGAAACATGTCACACACCTAGACATGACAAGATAGATATCTGCTTTAGCACTAAGTCATCAACATCAGTGTTTCTGGTACTAAATCTTCTCAATGTAAATCAGCACTTAAATCTTAGTGAAACTCGGGCAGGAACTTCAGTGGATGTCACTTTGCCAAGAACATCATTTTAATTAAGTTAATTATAGCTGAGTGTACCGTCTCATAGAAGGCAAGTGTCTGGTTGAGCAGAAGAATGTGGCAGTTCTCCAGACGGAGTCCCTCAGACGCCAGCAGTCCAACAAAGCGCACCAGCTCCATAATGGAGTCCATGAAGCCAGACAAGGTCATAGTCCTAGAAAGGGGAGTGTATTATTCTTTTCACTCATTTTGTTTTGTTTTTTGAAAGCATACACAAATTAACATGTGAAAAACATTTACCATTTACCAAAAACAAGTTCTCCTTGCAGATCGAACTATATTTCTCCAAAAGAGAAAAATAAATCAGCTTTAAATCACACCTAGTATACACCAGATATGTCTGTGCTATGCTTGGCACTCACACAATTTGCACAGCACAGAGACCCAGAGCGAAAAAAGGGACTAATGGGTGTATCACATTGATGCATGACACTGGAGCAGTCAAAAAAGATTTTGCCCTTGATCATAATTTCTCCTTCAGCTGTGCACTTCAGTAAAGTAATAAAAAAAATAACCAGATCAGCAGTGAGAGAAAAGCAATACACGACAGGCGAGGGGAAAAATCCACCGCACTTCATTACACACCGTTCCACAGAACACTTTCGGGGTAAACGAGGTTCAGAAAGAGCCCAACCACAGGAGTTCATTGATCTCTTTTAAATATAAAAATATTTTTAAAAAAGCCATAGTTGTAAACCTCAGGCAAGGCTTTTAAGAGTACAAATCCCTGGAGTGTGGTCCTATTTCTTCACTCAGTAAAGTGCAAGACATATTTAAAACAACAGCATTCACAACTTTTATATATTTAACTTCTATAAAGCAACACATTTCCAAGAATATTCAGTTGGTAATAAGGGGAGAAAGTAATTTTATTTTGTTTTTTGAAAATCTGTTGATGATAACTGATAAATTGTGCAAAATAAGACTTTAAATATAATATTTATATTTAATATTTACATTTAATATTAAACATGATTTTTTTGGATACTCACATGGTGCTGTTGCTGTTAAGACTGATATCCAAACCGCCCTCCGATGCGCTGACGGAATGCCATGTCAGCCACTTCACCAGCATGCTATTCAGACATTCGATGACACTACACTGTGAGGAGGACAATGTGAAAAGGCACAGATAAGGGCGGGAAAAAAAATCCAAACCTGCTTTCAACTGCTGCAAGCTTAACCACAACACCACTCGAACACCACAGGAAGTGCAAAGATGCTAAGGCTTAAGTGTGGAAAGAATAATTCACTAATGTCTGAACTGTTTGAGCATTCATTGACATAATCTGGCTCGTGTAATACTCATGCTTAGCTCGAAACAAAAAATAGTAAGGAAACAAATAAGAGTGCATTTTAAAAAACAACATACAAACCTTGAAAAATACTGTGGAGGTAAAATAAAGTTGCTTCAGTGGCTCGAATAGAAGTTTATGCATGTCTACAGACAAAGAAAATTAACATTGTTCAAGTTATAGTTTTATGTACAGGATGAATAGAATTTTCTACCCTGACCAATAAAATGCTAAAAACAATGAAATAAGAAATCTATCTCATCAATAAAGGATGTAAAAACACCAACATTAGGGAGTAATTATCTATGATATTGCTACCTAATTTTGTTTTCAACAATTTCCACTGCCAGCAAATGCAAAGAGTTTTCTGAAGAACCCTGACTGTAACAAATGTAATTGGGATACTTACACAGGCTGGGCATCAAGGGAATGTCACTGAGAAGATCCAGGATCTGCGGCCGGAGCAGAGAGCCATCCCATACACTCAGGAACTTATAAAGAAAACTCTCCGTGCTGGAGAATCCCTCCTGAAAAAACGTAGACACAAACCCTGTCAACATGGGACTGGAGGATTTAACAAATAGGGAGATCATTCAGGAATTCAAAAGGAATAAAGCAAAGCAGAAAAATGATTGATAGATTTGTGGAATAAACTGCAACATCCAACTTTGAGGCTACCAAGGATAATTTCCTATTGGGTAATATATGTCTTCTGTTGCTCGGTCGTACCTGCAGGAACTGCTGTGAGAAGAGGATGGTGCTCAGAAAGCAACAGGCTTCAGAAGTGTTGTCAGAACTCCCATCCACAGGACATAGTAAAAACTCTGCCAAAAAACATGAGAATTGAACTTAACTAATCAAACAGAACTTGCATTTTAAAAACGGTAACATGCAAGCTGTTAGTGACTACAGAACTTTACATATGACTGAAAAGGTTTGTCATTACAGAATGAAAAATGTACCCTCTTGCAATGAGTGTCCAAGCCAAAAGTTAAGGCGCAGGAAGGCAGATTCATCCTGTACACAGTCCAGGTAGTGCAGAGCTAGCGCTGATCCCAACAGCGAACCCATCTGAGCAGGCAGCTGAAAACGAGTTATGACTTCAGCATTAAGCAGCAAAATGCTATGCAACGTGCATCCACACAACATAGAGGGAGTATATCATATACAAGAGCTGTCAAAACAGCTGGAGGCAAATAAACCAAATCAGTCATACTTCTGGCTCCTTCGAGACCTGCAGTGAAACCAACAATTTGTACAACACTTAAACATTCTGCCATGCTACATTCTCTCACTATTTCCAAAAACTGCAATTTGTGTCACTCTACAAACAGCTGCCTCTCAGTATGGGAAGTCAAAAAATAATAAATTAATAAATCTAAGTGACGGATTGACATGGCTGATTTCATGGCTGATTCTTTCTGTAATTAACGAGCAAATGTATCATTCATCTGAGAAACGACTGGTTCTAATGACGGGGTTGCCACAGTGAGAAAGAATTAATGAACCTTCCCAACGGCCAAAACTGCCTTCTTTCTTGATCCTTCCCTTTTGCAGACTGCAAAATGTTGCAACTTAAAACGTGGTGCAGGAACATTGTGAAAAGGTTCATTTTGTCCAAAATTAAGCCTAAATGTCAGCAGACCTTTAAAAGAGATTTAATAAGCCTTATGTCAGTAGATCCGCCAGGTAGACTGATGCTCTTAAAAAAATGTTAACTTTGTCAATTGAGAGTGTAATATGTTGTTTAGTTACTTACATAGATGCCAGTGTTTAAGTCAGAATTAATTTTACAGAGTTGTTTAATGTTCATCTGCAAAGTTGTCTGCTGTGAAAGATTGGGCCGTAATATCAAACCAATATAATGAGGTGGAAGATTTAATGATGTGCTCATTGAATAGTCTTGTGAAGGCTTAGCTCCACCAAGTGGCCAAACCACTGTAGTGCAGATCTTAGTTTACAAATCACATCAGGTGAATGCAATCTAAATAATATTACAATTCCAAGAAATCAATATCCTGTTTTATTGCTACAGTCAATAAAAAGCAAGAACCCCCCCCCCCCCCCCCCCCCCCCCAAAAAAAAACCATTTAACCTCATTTCAATGTCCAACACACCACTAGACCCAAATAATACGCTCCAGTTCGATAGATGATGCATATTGTGAGAAAGACAAAAGCTATGTGCATTACCTCTATATTGTGAATGTTCTCCAGTAGCTCTTTGAAGGAACGGAGCTCCTGCAGACGGAACACCTTCTTGCTAGAGTTGCTGTCGAACGCTGAGCTCAAGGGAGGTATCGCTAGATGATGTAGTTTCTATGAACATTAGGTTGTGAGAAACATTCATTTCATAGACTTTGATTTACTTAATGTCCCCCATTCCTATGATTTCAAAGCATAACTTGTTAAGGCTGGAATACACTAGACAACCTTTGCCAGTCAGTCAGCAGATTTTGGACAGCTGCATTTGACAGATTTCACAGAAAACTGTGCAATGTATGATGGGCACAGACTACATTTTTAAGACTTCAAACTATGATTCCATTCAGTATGAGGTTTTATGTTTGTTTGTTTTGTTTTTTGTATGTATTTTGAGCCGATTTTAGAATATATTGTTATCATTTGTCATGCATCTCCTAGCAACTTTGCATGTTTCTGTGCGAGTTTAATGTTTGGGAATATTTGAAAGTATGGTAGTGCATGATCCTCAGTTATTTAGTACATGATGCCCAGCTTTTATCTGTAACCAGAGACAAAAATAGAAAAGTGTATGATGCCTATTGTTATAAAATCTGTTCAAGTTGTGATGTATTCCAGTCCTTCGTTGACAAGTCAGAGTTCTGTGAAGCTCTTTACAGTATTACACTGATGACATATTACCCTCTTTCTGGAGGATGGCTTCTCTTTCACATCTAGGCTCAGGCTCTGGTCAACTAAAACCGCACCCTTGTTTTTTCTCTGCACAGCACTCAGAGCCACTTTCCAGGTGGAGTTGTGATTCTTGAATCCAGTCTGGAGAACAAGAAAAAAATTCAATCTAAGAGCCTGAAACATTGTTTTCTGTTGGAGAAAACAGTAATGAAAACACTAACCCTCACTCTTGCTGGGTGAGAGAGCATCACTAAGTCTGGGCGGAACACTTTGTAGAGTACTAGAAGTTGTGTGAGAAATGGTTGTCTGCCCTTGTAGAGGAGAAACACAAAGAACTTGTCAGATGAAATGTATTGAGTAAAAAAAAAAAAAAAAAAATTCCCTAACACTACAGTAAGTCTACATTTATAATAATGGACATTGAGACGATTATTTTAACTGTACCATTTTGGCTTGGATTTCCAAAAGTTTCCTGACTCTGTACGGGTGAACTATGAGAAAAACAAGCAAATAACATGTTCATGTTCTAATGTAGCATTCACAGACATATACAATTTAAGCCACTTAGTCGACAACTCACCATGTTCCCGCATTGTTAAAAGGTACAACAAGTGGCAAATAAAAGGGCACTGGAAGAAAGAAAAAATATAGCACATTAAATTAACATTGAAAAACTTATTTTAATGAAATTAAACATGCCAGTGGACTTGACAACATGGACATATTTTAAATTAAAATAAGCATTAGCAAAGCACAACCAACCAGATTTTCTTCAGTCACAAAGCTGAAAATGAAGCCATAAATGGATCTCAAGTTGTCTTTGCAGTCAATCAGGTCAAAAACAGTGAGTACCCAACGAACAAAGAGAACCTAAAAAGAAAATATGTTACTAAGAGAGCGATCTAAACGTTTCAATACACAATGAAATGAAAGTAATGACAGATCTTCCATATTGGAATAGCGTGACATACATCAAATTGTACTGGATTTTGAAAAGAAAAAATGTAGTCCGGGGACTTGGTTCTATGCATCGGTTGTTGATTAGATTTTGAGATCTTAAAAATGTAGGCAGATGAACGTGAGTTTGTGTGAACTCCGATGATTGGAGAAGTCCTGCACGTCACCAGTGAGAAGTCTGTTGTTTCACCCGAAGATCAAGTTATGACATTTTTATTAAAATAATAAATAAATGAAACATGCACATATCATGTTCTATAAATGAATGCAATTAATTAATTCTCATTTCAAGAGAATTAAAATGCAAAAATGAAATGGGCAGCCATTTCACCAAAGACCAGGTCAGACAAATCATCAGCCCTTACCTGTGCATTTATTGGCACTTTCCCTACACATAGCCACGACACCCCCTTCACGATGGCCTCCTGTGGCACCACTGTGGCAGGTATTAGAAACTTCAGCACTCGGGTACAGTTCGCAGTTCCTGTTGGATAAACTAAAGTTGATCATCTGTATGATGAACCACTAAAGGCATTCAGCAGAATGAGAATGAGCAACCACTGACATTTGTGACTGATCTCATTGCTATAGCCTAGTGTTTCTCATGATGGATTCCTTCTCATGTTAAGCAAACAAAAACAGGTCGCTGACGAAATCTGTGTATGTCCTCCTGATTATATTACCTGCATTGAGGCTCAAAGCCAAGTCCAGCAGCACTGTGATGACTTCAGGAGAAAGACCTTTACTGACAGCCACTGTCTCCACCACCACTATATTCCTCTCCAGCTCATCATTCCCTCTGACTACGGTGCCAGCTTCCACTGTAACATGCAAAAATACTTGTAAATAGAGATTATGAAACTTGAAGTGTTGGGTAAATTCCTTAAACATCCAAAGCATTGATAGCTTCTCAATTTTTTAAGACACTGGCTAATATCAGAACAAATCTGCAACCATTAATGACGTGTTGTAAATTTTCGGTTTTATATAGGCTACTGATTTTGTAAATCTTACCTTCCTGGACATATGTACTGTGATGTTTTATGAGGTGTATGTGTAATATTGTATGTTATTTTATTTGTTTACCTAACCAGGGACAGCAGATGTAAACTAGCTATTAGCTAACTCTGGTGTAATTATTTTTAATTGTGCATTGTCCCTGTAAAAATAAACAATAAAATTAAATGAAGTTAGATGTGATAAAGCATCTGATGACGAGACAGTCTATACAGACAAACAAAATATCTAAAAGTCTGAACTCGTCATGAGTCGTCGGCAGATTTAAACAAACAAACAAATAAATAAATAAAAATGTTCTTACTGTTAAACTGTAAACCTCTAAACTGTTTTTGTAATAAGTTTCTGTTATGTTTTCTACTGCACTCACCCTGAGACAGATACTTCACAGCAAGACCAAAAGGATCCGCCTCGCCTTTTCTTTTTTCTTTTTCTGCCAAACGCAGACTTCTGTTGCTCGCAGAGGAGGCGGAGGAGTCTATTTCTCCGGAAGGTTTGGAGTCTAACCCCGTAAGGTTAGATAAATCAGCCATTGCTTCGCTACATAATATTATTTGTTATTTCTCTCGTGTTTGTCTGGGGTACACTATTCAAACCAAACGCCAAATCCGCCGCGACCGTTTGGACATGCGCACTGGATCACTTCCTGTACAACAACCACGAGCGCCACCTCAATGAACTGAAGTGGAACAGCTATACCACTCCCATATTGTTAATAATCTACGAGTGTGTTCTAAAATATAAGTTTGTTGTTCTTTTTTTTTTCTTTTTTTTTTTTAAATTATTCTCATTTAATTTGTAATTTACATTTAAAATGGTGAAGCATGTTTTCCGTTTTAAATGTAAACTAGATTAACTAGTTACCAAGGGGTGTATTTTGGCTCGCAAAGCCTCTCGGATCTCTCTCTTTTCTTTTGTATCATTCGATTCATTAATATATTTTTATGTATACAAAGTTATATTATATATATATATATATATATATATATATATATATATATATATATATATATATATATATATATATACACACACACACACACACACACACACACACACACACACACACACACACACACACACACACAATACAATTAATGGAGCTTAACCAGATGACCACAAAATTGGCCAAAATGAGACACCAGTTTGTAAAATCACTAGAATAGTTTTAATTGTTTTAGGAATCACAAAAACATCTTAATGAATAAAAAGCACTACCAGGCCCATAGACAGTAAAAGAAAGCCTAGCAGATCTAGCTGATCCACTCTATTTCATGTGGTGTTTTACCGTAGAAAGCGCACCTCCGCCACCTACTGGACTGGGGTGTGCACTGCAGCGTCAAAGTGGTTGAAATGAGACAAATTCACTACAATAGCAGTAAATTGACAAAATCAGACAAAATCAACAAGATAATGAGTTGACTATATTTGATAAACAGAGATGTTGCTATCAAAAGGTAAAAACTGTAAATAGGGTACAATAACATATAGCCTAATTCATGCAATGAACAACAATAGACAGTTGTAGCTACAGTATGCTTTAAACATATCTTTTGGTGGATTGAAAATTATTTTTATGAGGATAATTATTTTTGTTTGTAAAACTGGTTTCCGCTGCATTGAGCTATAAGCATATTCATGTTAATATATAGTACAATTTGATAATTGTATTAAAAATAATTTAGTGAAAAGTGTGCAAGAGACGAAAATCACAAGTGTTTTTAATACTGTCATCCAATCTCAATGGTAAACTGCATAGAGGTTTTATTCTCAGCATCTGCATGCACAAACATTTTCCCTCACTGTCAAGTGTGTAACATGACCCATTCTGCACAATTCATTTCTTGGACTATCTAGGCATTCTGGTAAAGGTTTAGACAGGTCAAATGTTCTCAGCTAGGTATTTTTACTCAGTACAAACAGCATATTAGCAGTATACATGATACAAACATATAATATTTTCTCAATCCTACTCCTTCCAGCACTGTACATTTTGAATGTATTTTTTTTTAAAACACCTAATTCAACTCATCATTTTCTTAGTAATGCATAAATTAGAAAGACACCTGGAATGTGCAGTGCTGTGCAGAACAGTACAGAGGAACACATTGATCGAAAGAAAATACAATAGATGGAAAAAAACTGCAAGACACAAAAACAAATTTATCCGTTTTGGTACTGAAAATGATTTTTTTTTAAAGAACAAAAAAAAGAAAGAAAATGTTGTAGTCCTGTCCTAAGATGTGAATTGGACTGTGTATTTTAAGAGTCAAACTAGAAAATCAAAATTGATAAAAGAAACAAACCTTTTGAAAATCCTTACAAGTGAAAAATACAAAAAAAGAACAGCTACAGTAATATACATAATATGCAGAACTTCCTTGTCTCTAAACAAACTGGTTTTATATTTTCTTTTTTGATGTTTGTAAAAGATTTTGAGGCAACAGAAAAGGTCTACCATCTAAATTATTGGGCAAAGTTTAATTTTTTTAACAAATGATGTACTGCATTTCTTAATTAAACAAATTTTAATGTAAACAACTGGTTTTGTTATACTCATCTACAGTAATTCAAAAAGTAAATAAAAAAAATGGCTGACATTTGAAGTTAATGTACAGTCTAAGTGGCATTTTATTGATGGAATATTGTTAAATGAAGGGCAAAAAACATGATATTAATAAATAAATACAGCCAGCAGGGAATAACAGTAGTTTAATCTTTTGCTGCAAAACCACAGCCAAAACAGTTGCCACAATGGTGATTGTGGTGAGGATTTAGATTAGATTCAAAGACGTTTTTCAGGTGAGACATGAGGTAAATGTAACATAAGAACTGATTTTCGGCCTGCTGGGACATAAATCACCTTTTGGGACTACTGTCTTTTTTTCCGAGCATCTTCTCTACTATCAGAGAAACACAGATCTGCTGCCCCGTGCTCTTTGTGAAATTGTGGAGCTAAGAAACTTTGATTTTGTTCTTTTCCTGGGCATTGATCTGCTCTTCTCGTCTCTCCTCCCTCTCTGGCCGATCCTCACCCTGACGAGCAATGAGCAGCCGGCACGTCAGCAAAATACCAAAAACCAGGGCATGGGCATAGCGTTTTAGAGGATCTCCAACCAGCTGGTGGAAGAAGAGCACCGCTAGCATGACCAGTAGCAGAATAAAGTTGGCCACGTCTTTTGGTCTCCCAGGCACAAGCGTCAGAACAATTCCACATCCCACCTCAAGAGTACCAATAATCTTGCGTAGAAGTACAGAAGAAATGCCCATTTTTTTCAACACTGGAAGGGCCTTGGCATAACTCTTGTATGCTCTTTTCTGGAAAAGGAAAATTATTATGGAATTTAGAAGCAGGTAAAATACAATATTATCAGGAATATATAACACTATATAAGATAAATACATATACAAAAAAATGCATATTTTGGATTTTAAAACAGCCAAAACATGTTTTTATTTAAATGCAGTGTTTTGCCAGTTTCTGTGATGAGTATAGGTTTAAGGGGAGCGGTTGGGTTAAATAATAGAAAATATCATTAACCTGATATAAAATCAATGGAAATCTATGCAGTGTCCTCACATATAGGCTATAGTAAAACACACATTGTGTTTGTTTGTGTGTGTGTGTGTGTGTGTGTGTGTGTGTGTGTGTGTGTGTGTGTGTGTGTGTGTGTGTGTTGAATGCAAACGTTTGATATTATTTTTTTATGCTCATATTGACCCAATTGTACAGCACTGAATTGTAATGATGAACTTTTTATTAAAGATAGAAACAAATTGAATGTGTCTATGACATCACAGCAGTTGCTGCACCTGCAGATGGAAGATAGCCTAGAATTTGCTGGAAAGCGCCGCCATTGCTTTATCATGATCCGCTTCAAAATAATTTGTTTTAGAACGATATCCCAAAACAATCACACGCATTTGAGAGCGTTTGTTCCATTTATTATACAGATGATGCGCATTGAGATGTCATAATTGACCTATTTATGCGGTAATAAAACAATGTTGCGGCTGTGTGCCCATAATTCACTGTTCAACTGCTCCAAAGATGTTCAGTTGTTTTACACAGTCCGACTCATTATTAAGAATCGAATTATGTCTGTTATATATTTTAGATGATGGATATAACTATTTGCAGTTTAATTTCTGCTCAACTCGATAGCCAAAACGAAGATTTAAAAAAAAAAAAAAAAAAATACCCAAGCAGACACCAACAGCACTAGCGGACATTTTATAGAAAATGCAAAAACAGACAATTACATTCGCACCCCCTCCTAAAACAAAGCCGCATGCGTCCAGCTAAAGCTTCATTTGATTATTATTACGGGAGCTGCTAAACGACGAACACTTACCATTTCACTATATGCATCTTTGCTTAATCTGGGTGTGAGTTTAATTGTACCCATGAACACGAAAAAGAGACCCAGTGCAAAGGAAAGGGCGACAATGGTTACTGTTCTTGGCGAGGCCATCTTCTGTAAAGTCTCCCTTCGATTGGCATCCGTTGTCCCTCTCCAGCTTTCTTCACTGTCCTGCTGAAGATGCTGAAGGGGGGGGGGGGGGGGGGCTTGAATACTGTCAAATATGGCTGCATTTCCTTCCGCTACACTATTAAGAAGCACCATTAGAGGGCGCTGTTGTCAATGATATCCAACAGCAAACTTCTAAGGAAAAAACAAGTTCTGATCGGCTTGTAGTTCCACTATGGCTTACTGTAGGCTCACTATGGACGTCAATGGGGTCCATCAACTGTTTTTTTTTACAGACATTCTTCAAAATATCCTTTGTGTTCAGCAGAAGAAAGGAAGTCATACAGGATTGGAACAACTTGAGGGTGAGTAAATGATAGAATTTTCACTTGATCCTTTCATTTTTTGAGTAAAAACTCTTGTTTTACTAAAGCTAATTCACCCCCCCCCCCCCCCCCCCCCCAAAAAAAAAACAGGTGTATAAGCTTAGATCAGTTGATAAAAAAAAACAATGTTTTGAACTGGATTTATTTGTTCATGTATCTGATGGAAAAACTTAAGGGGTGATTATTCTGAGAAATAAGAATCCCATCATGCATTTTTTTTCTCCTTATAAAACCATGAAACTTCTATAAAAAGTACAAAATGGCTCAAATAAAATGGATTCATGTTTTTGAAAAGGTACATGTACAAATATATAATTTCACAAAAAAAGGGTAGGCAACTTCTTATTCAAACCTGTAAAGAACATCTCAGGTTCAAAGATAAATGAGTCATTGATAAGTCATTGTAATGTGCACCAGGTAAATCATCAGATTGATTCATCATAAACTGTTTTAGGTTTACATTGATAAACATGAGTATGTTAATAGTATAAAAGTCTTCACTAATTATACACTATCATCCTATAAGGAAGGCTATCTCTTCAAGACAGAACTTGAATCCTGAATTTTTAATTCTGTCTCAGTCATTACTCAACAATCTCTTAATACAATTACAGTACAATTTATATACATATTCTTATTAAAGTTGCCTCAAAAATTCTATAAAAGTATTGATGATGACCTTCTAGCCAATAGAAAACAGTAACATAGTTTGCAGATGGGCTCATCATCCAGTGGGTAATAGACATCGATACGTGGTTCAGTAAGCCATCCATTTCTTCATTCTTTGTGATAAACTTCATGATACTTTTTCTTCACTATCCAGAAACAATGTCCTGTTCCTGTCGGGCTTTGAGAGCCAAAATTGCTTTTCGGTAAAGGTCTATTAGGAAACAGGCAAATTAAACGCTTTAAATTAGTCTCCTACATTTCTACATATCAGGGCTGTCTGTTTTGAGGAAATTCTTTTGTTCGTTTTATTGTGTTAAAATCAGCGTAGAATAATTATTGCCAATAATAAAGTTCATATGCATATGTTTTAAAATTCATACCAAGAACAGCCCTGATCAAAATGAAAAGTGGTTTAGAGGTCACTGATGCTCACCGAATGTAGTTGAAAGATCAACAGGCTGTGCATAAGCAGTGGGAACTTCCTCTGTGTTTATCTTGTTCTTTCGTTTTACTTTAACAGTCTTCTTTTTTCTCTTTCTTTCCTCTTTTCCTGTGAATAAGTAGATTAAAAGCATGAGAGGGAAATATGATGCTGTATTTTAGTTTTTAGGACATACACTCCTAAAAATTAAGGTTCCAAAAGTTTTTTTTTTTGTTGCAGCACTGCCATAGAAGAACAGTAGAGCAGTTCTTAAAAAAAAACAGTTTCTTCTTAGTGTAAAAAACATTTTAATAATCTAAAGAACCAGTTTCTACTATGAAGAAACTTTTGTCAAATGGAAAAGTTTCATGGGTTCTTTCATGGGAATGGTTCTTCGTGGAACATCAATGCCAATAAAGAACCTGTATTTTTAAAGGGATAGTTCACCCAAGTTCTGTCATGAATTACCCTCATGTCGATCCAGACCCGTAAGACTTTCGTCATCATGATGAACAGATTGAATTAAGGCTTTTATTCACATTTAAACATTGATCAGCGACCATAAACAGAAGCTCTACCGAACATGCTTGATGCGGAGAGAACAAACCTCATTGGTTGTTGTGGAAGCTCAAACGAGCGGCGTAACACAAGAGAACGGATCTCATTGGTTCTCGCATGTCAAGCGAACATGCTTGAGCTTCCGTTTACCACAACTGATGTGTGAGTTGATGAATATTTACATGTGAATAAAAGTACCTACATTCAATCTGTAAATGTCTGGTCAGAAAATTTGGACCTCTTTATGAACTTTTTTTGTGAAGCATCAAAATAGTTGTGTAACTGTCTATGGAGGGTGAGAAAGCTCTCAGTTTTCATCAAAAAGATCTTCATTTGTGTTCCGAAGCTGAACAAAAGTCTTACGGTTTGGAACGACATGAGGGTGAGTAATTAATGACAGAATTTTCATTTTTGGGTGAACTACCCCTTTAAGAGTGTATAAGCTTCCGTTTTTCAGTTGCTGACACCAAGTACCTCTAGAGGGTTTGGAGACCTCACTGTTGGGGGATTCAGGTATACCCGAGTTCTCTTCTTTTACTTTAGCTTTCCGTTTCAGCTTTCCACGTTTTGGTGGCAGCAGTGCACTGCTGGCTTTCTCTTTCTGGATGCTGTGTTCCTGTTCTGCTTCATTTCCTTCCGTCTCCTCCACCTCTTTTTCATTTGCTCCTCTGCTTGGACTCTCCTTCTTAATTTTAACCTTCACTTTCTTCCTTTTGCTTAATTTCTTTTTTAAAGAGTTCTCCTAAAACGTCAAGGAGTAAATCAGTAACTAAAGTGATTTATATAACAGTTTAGATTTGTTATAATTTCCATGATTAAGATTTTTAACCTTATTTAGAATATTTCTGATTGGTTGCAGAGTCCCATTTTCCCTCTCAGTTTCACTTTGATGTTCTTGACGGATATCTGTTTTGCTTGTCCGTGTTCTGCAAGACAAGAACATCTTATCTAGTTATTATATGTACACTACCGTTAAAAAGTTTTGGGTCTGTACGATTTAAAATGTAATTCATTAAATTGATCAAAAGCGAACGTTAAACATTTATATTGTAGCAAAAGCTGTTTCTTTGAACTTTCTATTCATCAAAGTATCCTGAAAAAAAGTGTATCATGGCTTTCACAAAAATATTAAGCAGTATTATTAAATATTAAGTGTTTTCAACATTGATAATTATAAGAAATGTTTTTAAAGCAGCAAATCAGATTATTAGAGTGATTTCTGAAGGATCATGTGACTTTGAAGACTGGAGTAATGATGATGAAAATTCAGCTTTGCCATAAGAAGAATAAATTATATTTGAAAATATATTCAAATAGAAAACAGTTCTTTTAAACTGTAATAATATTTCTCAATATTACTGTTTTACTGTGTTTTTGATAAAGTAAATGGAGCTTTGGTGAGTATAAAACCTCTTTCAAAAAAAATAAAAAAATCGTATTGACCCCAAACTTTTTAAAGGTGTGTGCGTGTGCGTGTGTGTGTGTGTGTGTGTGTGTGTGTGTGCGTGTGTGTGTGTGTGTGTGTGTGTGTGTGTGTGTGTGTGTGTAAAGCACCACTCACCTCTCCTCTTTAGATTTATTCCGCGTCTTCTCTATTTTTCCTCTCTTTTCCTTTTCTTCTGGCCCTAATGGCCGCCTCCCGTCTCTCATCACGCGGGCACAGAGGTCTGGGTAGTCCAGGCACACAGCTCGCAGTAGCCATCTGAGGCCTCGCAGGGTCTTTCTGTCTGACCAGCGACGCAGGTCCGTTGAGGCAGAACATGGCTCCTGTAGATTAAGATCAACCGCTCAAAGTATACGGTAATAAAACTACTGGTAACCAGTCAAGGTGTTGCCATAAACTTTAACATTTACAAGTTGGCAATATTGGCATATTATCAGTTCCTCTACTCCATAATCACTTCCTGAAGGTTTATCATATGTTTTGCATATGTCAGATTTTTATTTTTATTGGTTCACAGTACTCACAATATGGCAAAGCGACCGGCTCTGGTTGACCAGCCTCTCAAGGGAGAGAATTTCAATGAGTTCATTTCCCAGCAGAGCGTTCATTTTGTCCTGTTTATTGGCCAGCCTGTTAGGAGATACAGGGATGGACAAAATAAACTGGCCTGCAGGCAAACTCCAATAGTCACAGATTAGACACTGAATATAGTTTAGGGCAGCAATTTGTACCTTGTTATATTGATTTTAAAACTGTATTGTTTGTAGTGCCTTTTTTCCTTATATATTTTAGTACTCATCATAAATTAGGTATTCGAAAGCTTAAACACTCAAAATTCATCCATTATGGAACTGGACATTGTGTTACCATGGAAACAGCACCCTTTGACATAAGATTTTAAAGTTGACATGTACTTGCAAAGTTACTTCTAGCCAGTATAATGTCTGTTGGGGACCATCAAAATAAACTATTTTAAGAAGCATTAAGTAGATAGTTAATCAGTATAGCAGTTGTAAACAGGGGTATCTTACACAAGAAGAGGCTTTCCCGCTACTCTCGGATGCTTCAGCAAGTCCACTAGAACTTCTTTGACCTCTTTCATTCGTTGTCTGTCACTGGAATCCACCACAAAGATGATGCCATGAGCTTCACCGTAATGCTCTCTCCAGGACCCCCGAACCTCTTGAGCCCCACCTATATCCAGTATGTTAACCAAGTAGTTCTCCAGCTTTATTTCAGTGCGGACACATTCATGAGTGGGGCCTACTTCTCCAGGGGGCACTGAACAAAGTTACATAACATGAAAATGCAACAAATTGCAGTCAATTTAGTATCTACAAATCTCTCTCTAATATGCATTTTCATTTATTAAAGTTACCTCTCAACATCCCTGAGACACAAGATGTTTTTCCAACCTTGTCCAAACCAACCACTAGCACTGTGATCTTCCTGTGAACATTTTTAAACAAGGTTAATTCAGTTCTGTACAAAACCCTAAGGTTCTTGAGTTTTAAAGAACCCTTTATGCTAAAAAGTTTCTATATAAAGTGAAATGTCTTAAAGACCCCCTGTGGTGGAAATCAAATTTTTAATGTTGTTTATATGTCTATGTGTTGTTTTTAATGTTCTTTAAGACAAACCATGAGGAAATTCATCGGTCAACACCATTGTTCTCTACATCACAAACATGTTGTAACCAATCACGTCAACGTGTGGGCGGGTTTAGCATATCATTAACTATGACCGCTCTGAAGCAGGAGAGTCTAAAGAGAAGTCAGGTTCTCCCAGTATATTTTTCTGTTGAAATTAAAAACTGAGTACATTTAGCAATAAGTGGATGAATTATGTATACGATATCTATTACGAAGTTATGATGAACTATGCCTTTCTCCACTGACGTTCTAAGTTGTTCAAGTGTTTCCAAGGATACTGATTTTTTTGAAGGCAGCTGTGTGATTCTGAGATGGCGAACGTGAACATGGTTTGTGTAACATTAGCAACACATTATTAGCTGCTGTTTGATAACATTGTCAAGCCAAAGGCTAATATGAGTTACCGTTATGTGTCTGACATAGAGAGTGATACATGCAACATCGGCTTGTAGACAAGCCTGTCTATAATTCGCTCTTCCTCTTCTTCTGAATCAGTTTCTGGTTCAAACATTAAGGCTGAACTCAACCAGTATTTCCAATTGCCATTGTGTAGCATTTACTACAGTAAAGTTGATTGAGTGGATCAGGTAGTCCGGGCTGGTGTGATTGAGTGGAGGTGGGGACTAATTTGCATATTCCTGTATCCACATATACTGTATGAAGGAGGGTTGTAGAGTCATTCAAGCTATTTTAATTAAGGTGAAGAAGAAAAAATACCCCCGAAAAAATGTAATATGTCATTTTGGTGATTAAAGACGAGTTTTAAGGAATAAGATTATAGCAGGGGGGCTTTAAATTATTGCATAGTACTTCCATGTTTAAAGGGTTATTTACATTTTTGTCTAGTGTTTACGAGCGGATTAGTTAATACAAGTTGATTAAAAATAATTAATAAAAACATAATTAATTAAAGAAAAATCCATCAAATTATCCCATTATGGGAACCCCTATAATGTTCTAAATATCAGGCACCTGCAGAACACTTTAAGGTTCTATATAGAACCTTTTCTGATCTACAACAACAAGAAACATAGAACTGTATAGGATTTGCTTGGTTGACTGGTACCTCAGGGGTTGCTGGAGTTTGGAGACCCAGCTGCAGCAATTGCTCATGAGGTTGAACATGTTGACCTGAGGAGGAGAGAACCAGGGAGAGCACCATCGTCGCCTTAACTCGTATCTGAAAGCAGATAACGGGACACTCAATCACTGTACCCAACGCCTTATTATGCATGTAAACCTCAGCTGTTGTGTCTCGCACAAACATTAATCTCAAGAATTAAGGATTCATTAGTAACTTCGAATTTCTGTCACCCACCCTGTAATACGTGTAATGTTTAAAGTGGCCTAAAAATAAGATATCAAGCAGTATGATAAAAGATCGGATCCATTATAAGAAAGAGCTGTTTTCACTTTTGGATTTATATTTTGATAAAAAATTGCATTTGATAATTTTTTATATTGCTTTTACTCTTTTATGTAAATATTTTCTTCAACACTTTTAATTAAATACTTTTATAAACACTTAATTTTACAGCCAAAAAAACAAAGCAAAAACATATTTCTAGCCATCTTTTCATACTTCAGTATTTTAGTATTTATTCTTTATTTTCAAGGCTTTACGAGATCACAACACAGCAAAAGAGCTGATTGTTTTAGAGCCAACGAATGAGCTCTTGAATACAAAGATAACCTGGTTATATTCACATACTGTAGCAGCTGCATAAAGACACAGTAGTCTAATTACATTTACAGGTGTCTGAGATGTAGGGAGGTTTGTTATTTTAGTGCTTGGTCCATCACTGGACATCTGTTCAGCCCTGTAAGCTTTTAAAGAATAGTCTGAGTCCATTACGTTGTTCTCATTCTGAACACATGACCCCTTTATCCAAGCAGCATGTACTGCAACAGCCCACCTATCAGTTACACAGTATAAATGAAAAATAAGTTTAAACAAATTTTATACATAAAAAATTTGACTAACACCTATAACTACAACTGTCAGTTCTAAGGCACATTTGACCACATAGACAGGACATCAACAAATTAATGTGGATTAATTTATAAATACAGTGTAAACTTTTAGATCCAAAAAGTTGTTCAAAATTGAGTGGTAAACAAAAACCCCTATTATATTCAGTCTACCTTCTCACTATCACATATGATCACAGCACTGATGAGTAGGAACATATCCAGACACACCATGAAGAACATCATATCATTGGGTTCGTATAGTTATTAAAAATATTAAATATACATCACATTACTCACAGTAGTATGTCAGAATCCATGCGTTTTTGTTTGTCTGTCCAGAGACATTTTGCACAAGGCTGCTGAAAACTAATCAGGCTCTACTTATTCCTCTAATCCTGTCACCTCATGCGGGAGGAGCTTGGCAGGAACACCATCACATCCTTACAACCAATCATATGGTTGAGAAGTTGAAATACTGGCAGGCTGCCATTCTGAATAGCTATAGGTCTCTTTAACAGGGCTAAATGTAGACGTCAGACAGGTTAAACTGTATGTAAAAATCCTAACAAATACTTCGATTTTAGTTCATTGTGAGTTATGTGAAATGCCCATAGACATCTGCTTGGAGGTAAATGAGAAATATTTGATTTACTATTATTATAGGCTACGTTATAACATCATAGAATGACATCATACTGTTGTTACACATGCACCTCTAGCAGATAAAGCATCCAAATTCTGCAACTTCAGAAGATTATTGCTGCTGCTGAGTTAAAGTCACAATGAAATAAAAATTTACATTTCATTTTTTTTTCATAGAATACTGCAGGATACTTTTTTTTATTCACGTGACCTTGTTTTAACCACAGACCTTATTTCAGGCATTTAACCAAAAACGTAAGGATGACGTCAGCTAAAATGGGCCACGTTTTGGTAAATTACTTATAATACCATCAAATAAGCTATGCATGAGATTTAATGATTTGTATAAATTAGCATGGGTCTCAAATATACATATATATATATATATATATATAGGCTATATCTTTTTTAAATGTGAAAAGGTATAATTGTTTTAAATTGATGAGAGTTAGAGCATCAGGTACCTTCTTCAGCCGCGGCACAACATTCAGGTAAAATGGGCCAGCTGCTTAACTAAAAAGGGCCAGTAAAGAGGACAATACAGGTAATTTCTGCTGAAATCCTTTTTTTTTTTTTTTACAGTAAATTGACTTTATTGTCTTTAGTGTGCCATAGCAACACCATGAATGTATTTTTTTTAATTAAATAGAAAGTTGAACAAATATTTCAATAAATAAATGAATTGACTATGGTTTTGAAAACGTTCTTATCTTTAATATTTTGTTAATGCAATGACATTCAATTTTAAGTGGGAAAAATACTTTTTGGAGCCATTGAATGCAGTTAAGTATACATTTGAAGTCTATCAGCATCACTGCAATTTCAGGTCAAAGTTTCAGCAACCACACCATGACTGTCTTTCCTGACCTTATTCATGTCTGGTAGACTGTAATTATGATAATAAAAAAAGACTTGTGTCTGTCTTTGACTGTCATAAGATTTCAAGTCAAAGGTTGTTTTAAGCACAATAAACAAACTGCATTGAATATCACCATTTATCTAAATCAACTTGATTTGAATTTACAAATATGTGCCATAGGCTGATCACTGTTTTATCACCTGCTTTTTATTTTCTAAGAATTTTAGAATTACAGTTGAGAACACAGTTTTTACATCTCATAGAGTCTGATAAACTGCAGCATTTCCTGAAGTGTATGATATACTTTTGATCACAAGAGGTCTTTAAACTTCAATTCAAGACATTTATTTTTCTGTTTAGTCATTCAGGATCTATTATTTAAACCTACACTTAATATTCAACTGAGCTGGATGATGACATCACTGTCCTCCCCAAAGCTGCTTTCCAGCTGATTTGAACTCATTTCATAATTGATTATTTTTACACAGTTATTGAAAAAATCAACACTGAACTGACTTCAGCTGAACAATGACACTATTGTCTTCTTAGCTGCTTTATGGCAGAACTGAACTGTTTGCTTCATTGATCATTATGTTTATTACTGTAAAGCTGCTTTGACACAACCTGTATTGTAAAAAGCACTCAAGGTGACTTGACTACACAATACTATAGGCATCCATCCGCATCTCTGTAAGATCAAATTACTGAAGAACATTTAAAACCGGATGTGAAGCCATTGCCAAAACAAAACAAAAGCAACATCCTCTTTTCTCCGATGTAATCCGATCTGATTAAGTAATTACTGGCAGGCGCTTACTTCATCTGCTGACTAAACTGCAGAGACATGAACGCAGGCACAGCCCTCATCAGCTGGCTATGACACAAATGGAAACAGCTGAGGGACCATGTATCCATGCAGTCCTTACACCTGATTCAATGAATCACAAGCTGGACAGCTGCACATATCATATTATCTAAGGTACAGTTCCACAAGCTCATGTATTTCACTAATCTCTGCTTTATCTTATGATTCACTATGGGCATTTGTGAGCATGATGTGTGTGGATCGGAGTCAGAGCTGGTATGCATTTGTTTACTGATCATGGCTTGTTCTGTCTGGGACAATGAATCTGTGGGGCTGGGGCTGCAGAGCAACAACAACAGCACTACTGTGTGTGTCTCCTCATGTAGTGAAGACATCCAACTGACACATTCAGTAAAATCTCTATACTAACATTTAGATTTGAAAAAAATAAGAAGCAATGAACCAACCATCGGCCCAACTTTTTAAATTTAAATTTAGACTGTTTCTAAATAGGAACCAACCATAAATATCAGTCAAATTTTAATTTAGGTATTTTGGTATCCCATACTTTCAACTATTCGTTTATAAGGGACCCGGTGTGTGATAATGATAACAAATTATAATTCAATTTTAAATCATATTTTAGCCATCTGGCAATTCTGTGCTCCTGTCAGCAGGTATATGGGAAATAGCACAGTGTTACGAGACAAACAAATTCAACAGTGTCACACATGTCACACAATTGCTGGACAATTCCAGTTATTTCAATTTTACACAAGACACATGGTCTAGAATGCACAGCATACAACCTAACTTTAACCCAAGTTTAGCTTATATCACTTACAGAACAGCAGTCGTGTGTTTTAAAGAATAAACTAGTCTGTTTACATGTAGTAGCACAAACAACTATAATGTTTGTTCTATCAGCACGTGTTCACAATACCTGACAGCGAAGAGACACACAGTGGTGTGTGAGTGTTCCGAGTGCAGGACTGACAGAAACTGACATAGCACTGTGTGGGGGTTTTCTGGTTACAGAAAACCAATGACTCTTTTGCCATTGTCCCTTGAATACACTAGACCAGTGGCCTGTTGCCTGAAGCGGGCTCCAGTTGCTAACCATGTTCTAGTTTCAGCCTCAGACGTCGCACCCACGCTCCGTTGGCTGAACATCTGATGCATATGGCACATTAGAGTCCAGACCTTCTGCCGTCAGTCTAAAGGTCTGCTAAGCGAGATTACCCATGTTCTGATGCAATAAAGCCACTCCCCCTGTATCTCTCCCTCCAAATTAAAGCAGTTTAGAAAGAATTTACCATTTCTTACATTTAAAAGAAAAAAATGCTGCTAATTATTTATTACTTTTATATTATATGAATTATAATTATGTATAATTCATATAAAATATTAATATAAAAATCCCAGATTGGATCTCATTGAATAAAATATTAAACTTGAAAATCTTTATTTATATAGGGTACATTCTATAATTGAACAGTAAATGAAAACGTTCAAAGTTACAGGCTCATCCAACTTGCATGAAGTTCATCACAGCAACTCATTATGTAGGTCAGAAGTGTGTATGGCCCGCACGCCTGTATGCACTCACGATAATGTCTGGGCATTCTCCTGACGAGATGGAGGATGGTGTCCTGGGGGATCTCCTCCCTGACCTGGATCAGGGCATCAGTGAGTATCTTGACAGTCTGTGATGCTACTTGGTGACTTAGATACATAATGTCCTAGAGGTTCTCAATTGGATTCAGGTCTGGTGAATGTGAGGGCCAGTCAGTGGCATCAATGCCTTCGTCATCTATAAAAACTGCCTACACACACTCTGGCCACATGAGGCCGGGTATTATCATGCTCCAGGAGGAACCCAGGGCCCAATGCACCAGCATAAAGTCTGACAATGGCTCTGGGGATTTCATCCCGGTACCTAACAGCAGTAAGGGAACCGTTAGCTATAGCACATGGAGGTCTATGCGACCCTCCAAGGATATTCCTCCTCAGACCATTACTGACCCACCACCAAACCGGTGATGCTGGATGAGGTTGCACCATAACGTTCCCCATCGCATCTCCAGACTCTTTCACATCTGCTCTCCTCCGTGAAGAGAACGGAGCACCAATGCTGAACTTGCCAATTCTGGTGTTCTCTGGTAAATGTTAATCCAGCTGCACTGAGCTGAGCTGAGAGCACAGTTCCCACTAGAGGACATCGGGCCCTCATGCCACCCTCATGTAGTCTTATCTGACATTTTGGTCAGAAACATGCACATAAGCCTGCTAGAGGTCATTTTTTAGGGTTCTGGCAGTGCTCCTCCTGTTCCTCCTCACACAAAGGAGCAGATAGTCCTGTTGCTAGGTTGTTGCCCATCTACGTCCCTGTCCAGCTCTCCTTAGCCCCTTTCACACAGAGATTCCGGAAAATACACGGATAAAGTGACCCGGGATTTGACCCGGGTTGGTTTGATTTTGGTTCATTCACACTGCCGGGGATTTTCCATAATCAGAGAGTGCGTTCACACACAACCCGTACAAATCCCGTAAAGACACGTGACATCGATGTGACATGTAATGTCTCAGCAGCGTCTTATAAGTTTGCTTATGAGCTGCGATTTCTTTCTCGAGAAACCACGCTTGTGCATTATTTTTCTCTGATTCGATCATAAACTAGCGCATTATGTATCGTTTCACTAGCTGGCGAACGATCCCGGCTTCAGCGTTATCATTGACACGGCATTTATTACGGCTTTTGTTCACACAGCACGCGTTCCGGTGTTGTGCCGAATTTCGGCATCGGTCATAATTTGGCAGGGGGTCGAAATTCGGCACAACACCGGGACTGATCCCGGCGATATTAATAGGTCTCCAACCCGGTGTTCTGACGAATTGTGCTGCCTTGTCGAAAAATGCTACCGTAGCACGAATCGATCACAGAGAATGTCGATTCATTCTCTATTGTATCCATATTGGTGAAAATCTCACAATATTATGACATCGTTATTTCATTTAAAACAGGGTAAGTGTATGGGGAGCATATTTTGATATTTTAAATGAACTAGCAATTATCACATTTGATATAACAAGTAAAAATCACATTATTGTATATTATATGAAATACAATTATAATAAAATTATACATTATGAGTAGCTACTGTATACTGTACTGTTTTTATTTTTAAAACGGTGTGAAAAGTAAAAATTATCATAAAATACAGTTATTCTTGTTCAGCTGGCTGGCCGTACAAATATTAATATGGTAGTTAGCATTCTTAAAAAAGGGAAATTACATTATAACACATGAAAATTGACCTTATATTAAAAAAAAAAAAAAAAACACTGTGAGATTGCACATGCGCATAACCAGCAAGTAGCCAATCTCGATGGGTAGCATGAATCGTCACAACACCGGCATCAATCCCGGGTCATGTTTGCGTTCACACAGACGGCGTTCTGGCAAATTCTAGGGGTGGCTAACGCGAAACAGACGTCCCGAAGCTTTGCGAGATCCCGAAGCGCAGATGTTTCGAAACAATAGGCTTGTTTGAGATGAGCAAAATCTGCGCAGAATCGATCACCGGTGATCAGCGCGAGATGCATGCCGGTTAGAAATGTGTCCGAGAGCGGTCCGCCTGGCTCTGATGTCATGCTGACGTGTGTCAAAAAACTCTCGCGACCGCAAGGCGCACGTGTCGGATTCTGCAGTCGCGCGCAGTTGCTCTCTACCGACTGCGCTGATCAAAAGCATGATGGGAAACGACTTGCTGACGGCACAGCTTAATGCTCATGTATGAGCGTGATGTATTGTTCTCTTTTAAAATGTTTGATTTTAAAACTCTGATATCATGTTTTATGTGTATAAATTATGTGTGGATATCCCCAAAGCAACAAAAAACATATTCAAGCAACAAAACTTAAATTACATCCAGTTTATTAGTAACACCGTGCACGAGTGTGAATCCCGCGATATCCGCCTTTGATCTCACAGGTGTTAGATCCACTGCGAGAAGAGCGATCTGTCCGGCTTGCCTGCGCTTTTTTCACTCCTCCTCTCACTGCAGCCGCCTACTCTCGACTACATTTCAGGCTAGGCAAGGCGCATCTCAAACAAGCCTATTGATTCGAAGCGTGATTCAAAACACCCATGTCACGTGACTATGGCCAAACGAAGCCTCGAAGTGTTTCACTAAGTGTTTCATCAGGTGTGATCCGC
Source organism: Meda fulgida (assembly GCA_030578275.1). NCBI lineage: Eukaryota > Metazoa > Chordata > Actinopteri > Cypriniformes > Leuciscidae > Meda > Meda fulgida. The sequence goes on from CM060629.1 coordinate 22,910,524, forward strand.
CGAATCAGCGTTTGATTGACACGGTCAGAAACAGACCACACAATCGCACATCTGTATAAAAGTGAAATCAACGCATTTTGACCTCGTGGGTTTTTGTGAGAGGAGTTTGATTTTGAGATAGCAGATTTTTGGTGATATAGTGACATTTATAGTGCGATTTGTCTAGTTATATTTAGGCTTACATTTAAATGTACACAACACATTGACTGATAGGCAAGAGACACAGAGTATACATATAGTGACACATTAATAGATACATACACTAACCTAAAGGATTATTAGGAACACCTGTTCAATTTCTCATTAATGCAATTTAATCAACCAATCACATGGCAGTTGCTTCAATGCATTTAGGGGTGTGGTCTGAGTATTTCACAATCTGCTCAGTTACTGGGATTTTCACGCACAACCATTTCTAGGGTTACAAAGAATGGTGTGAAAAGGGAAAAACATCCAGTATGCGGCAGTCCTGTGGGCGAAAATACCTTGTTGATGCTAGAGGTCAGAGGAGAATGGGCCGACTGATTCAAGCTGATAGAAGAGCAACTTTGACTGAAATAACCACTCGTTACAACCGAGGTATGCAGCAAAGCATTTGTGAAGCCATGACACGCACAACCTTGAGGTGGATGGGCTACAACAGCAGAAGACCCCACCGGGTACCACTCATCTCCACTACAAATAGGAAAAAGAGGCTACCACCAAGAGCTTACCAAAATTGGACAGCTGAAGACTGGAAAAATGTTGCCTGGTCTGATGAGTCTCGATTTCTGTGGAGATATTCAGATGGTAGAGTCAGAATTTGGCGTAAACAGAATGAGAACATGGATCCATCATGCCTTGTTACCACTGTGCAGGCTGGTGGTGGTGGTGTAATGGTGTGAGGGATGTTTTCTTGGCACACTTTAGGCCCCTTAGTGCCAATTGGGCATAGTTTAAATGCCACGGCCTACCTGAGCATTGTTTCTGACCATGTCCATCCCTTTATGACCACCATGTACCCATCCTCTGATAGCTACTTCCAGCAGGATAATGCACCATGTCACAAAGCTCGAATCATTTCAAATTGGTTTCTTGAACATGACACTGTACTAAAATGGCCCCCACAGTCACCAGATCTCAACCCAATAGAGCATCTTTGGGATGTGGTGGAACGGGAGCTTGATGCCCTGGATGTGCATCCCACAAATCTCCATCAACTGCAAGATGCTATCCTATCAATATGGGCCAACATTTCTAAAGAATGCTTTCAGCACCTTGTTGAATCAATGCCACGTAGAATTAAGGCAGTTCTGAAGGCGAAAGGGGGTCAAACACAGTATTAGTATGGTGTTCCTGATAATCCTTTAGGTGAGTGTAAATATATTTAGACAGCTAGATTAATAGATAGATAGATAAATATATATATAGATTAAAGATAGGCTACATATATAAATACATAGATAGATTATAGACACATAGATTATAGACGCATATCTAAATAAATAGATAGATAAATAGATACATATTATATATACATATCTAAATACATAGATAGATTGTAGATACTTATATCTAATTACATAGATAGATTAGAGATACATATCTAGATAGATTTGGATAGATAGATAAAATGGAGGCTCCCCAGAAGTGATGCCGTACATCTGTGGTGTGGGAGCATTTCCATTTAGAAACCCCAAATAAAGTGAGATGTGTATATTGTGATCGGCAGCTCGCCTACTGCAACAATACATCATCCATGATGCGCCATTTGAGGAGCACTTATCCTGCCATTTTGCAGGGTGCAGAGGATGGCATTCCCCCTGTACCTAGGCCTGCTACTGACACTGCTGGGCCATCTAAAGAAGGTATGCATTGTTTGAAATATAATCATAATTGAAATATAATTACAAACTTTTGGGACCAATCACAACTGCCAATCATGTTAAAAATAGCTTCAATGTGAATATAGTATAATATAATATTGTGTGAATATACATTTTATAGATCTACACATGAGTACCCAATATACTGCCAGTGACGACATCATTTTGGTTTTCGTAATTGTTGTAGCTCTACATTGCATTACATTTTTTTCTGCACACTAAACGTTCATAACCTAAATTTGTTTAGAAAGGTTTCCAAATAATGAACCAGTATGCTACTTTTAATAGCTGTGCACTATTTGAAGCTGTATTTTTTCAATGTATTTGTCTAAAAAGTATGTTTTATCTTCTCTTTTAAAAGGCAGACAGAGGGAATTGGATGAGGCTCTTCTAAACATGGTGGTGAAGGATCTGCAGCCCTTCACCATCGTGGAGAATGAGGGATTCAGGGCCTTTGTGAAAAAGCTTGATCCAAGCTATGTCCTCCCATCCCGGAAAGTGCTTAAAGCAATGGTTAGCGAAAGGTACTACAAAGCCAAGGAGAAGACAATGGAGGACCTACAAAAGGCCGAATTTGTTAGCCTTACGGCTGACATGTGGTCTTGGTGTGACTTGCCATTACATAACACCAGAGGCAAAAATGGCAACTGTTGTACTGGGTTTGGTAAGGAGGTTTTACCAAACCCACACAGCCCAGCATCTCATGGAGGCTAAAGCCTTGCTAATGGCTGAGTGGAGAATAACCAAAGTTCAGTGCATGGTGACTGACAACGCATCCAACGTGGTCCTAAGCACCCATTTACTCCACTTTCGCCGTCTCCCATGTTTTGCTCATAATTTAAATTTGATTGTGACAAAGGCCCTAGATGAGAGTAGAGCTACAAGATTCACATATTAGAAAAGTACAATATTAAAAAAACAAAAACATGTTCATGGCTCTTCAAGGTTGTTTCAGATCAACACCTGCAAGTGACCACTAGGTGTCACCGTTGAGACGGGTGTCGGATTGATTCGAAGCCTCGAAACAATATGGACCATTTGTTCAACTGTTTCATTGCTTCAGGCATAGACATAATAAATACATAGACGCCCTATTGGCCGCTTTGGAGCGTTGCTGCGATACGTCAACGTGTCCGCCATTTTGCGGAGGGCAAGACTGCGCTGTGAACAAATGCAAGTAAACGGGTGAGCTGCGGTTTTCCTGGATTAAAACAATAATAACGTTTACATTTATCAGCCGATTTCAGTGGTTTGCACGTGTTGTACGTTACTATTACTAATTATATAATTACCAAATACAACCAGAAAAAAAATTTCAGTCTTGTTTGTGAAAGGTAATTCCCTGAGACCTGTTTTCAATTGTGTGGCGACTTGTTCAGCCCCAAGCAGCGCACGAAACGGGCATTTGGGCAAGCTGCCCTCCTTGATATGGCGGCGCCGTTGACGTACGCTCCAGCAGCCAATAGGATGTCTATGTATTTATTATGTCTATGGCTTCACGAAGCCTCGATCTGCCCACCACTAGCAATTTCCCGGGATCAACGCGCTGTGTGAAAGGGGCTCTTGTGTAACAGCCTGTCTATACTCCATGCTCTTGAAACTGTGCTGGGAGACACACCAAACCTCTTTGCGACAACATGTAAGGGTGTACCATCTCTCTGAAGCGCATGCACCTGAAAGCGTATCACGTGCAGCGAATAGCCAATCACACGGAACACGGAGAGCGTCAGTTTAATTCACTTCTCGCGAGAGAGCCGCGCAATTCACTTCTATGCTGAAGATTAAAGGTGTGTTCGACATCTACTGCGGCTGGATGTAACCTTTCGTTTACTGTCTATGGATGTAACCGATCAGCGAGATTTGCCGCGTGCAGGCGGGGAGGAGCTGCAAAGTGAGACGTGAAGTCGGACACTTTCTGCAGTATCAAATTCAGTATCAAATCAATGCACATTTTTACATTGAATTTTTTTCTATAATAAAGTGCCTTACATAGAAGAAATAAAAATAATAAAAAGAAATTAAAGAAATTAAAACAGTTTATAATAATGATATTATTACATAGAAATAATAAATATATTATATAGAAATATATTATATAGAATATTAATGGATGAATTATATTTATTTTAATTTAAAAGCAAAGTTTAATTTTGTCAATTACTATAATAATTGTATGAATATATTATATTAATTATCCATAATTATAATTCATGTAATATAAAAATAATAAATAATTAGCAGCAAAAAGATGAGCAATTTTGTCTCTAAAATGTTTTCACAATAAACCGCTTCAAATTTGGAGTGAGAAATACAGGGGGAGTGGCTTTATTGCATATTTACTCACAGCTGATTGGTCAAGTTTTGGTCCACAATCTCTATCCCAGAATAAAACCTGTTTTAGCCAAGTACCTTAAATTACCATAGCAATGAAACCCACTAAAAACCAATCCACCTTCTTGAGCCTGAAAAACCAGTTTGCTCAAAATCTTAGATATAATCTGTAGAAACTGAAACCGGCTTTGTGCAACAGGCCATACTGAGCAGCATATGAAACAAGATTTAATATATACGCTTTTAAACTGATTAATCTTACGTGTATTCTTTTGAGCTCTTTGTGAAACTATATAAAGGCCTATTTGTTTGATTCTCTTGCTTTGAAATAGTCCGGTTTTTCTTTACGCTGCCTTCTCAAACTTTCGTTGCAGTAGCAGTTTATTCCTGCCATGTAGGCCTAAATGCATTTCATTTCATGATATTTTTTTTCTCAGAGAAGTGAATTAAGCGGCTCTCTCACAAGAAGTGAATCAAACTGACGCTCTCCATGTTCAGTGTGATTGGCTATTTTCCGCACGTGTCACACTTTCAGAGTTAATTGCAAGCTCTGGATTAATCCAGAGTTGACAGAAAAAGTTTATACTGAGGGTTGTGAGCCCGTTGAACCTGATCTAAACCTGGATTCATGGATATGAACTACTCTACTCTGAAACTCAGAGTTTGCTCAACTAGCTTCATGCAACTGGCCTCAGAACAAAATAATTGTATTTACTATATATTTTTGGAATTTGGTTGGGCCTATCTGCACCAAAGAGTTGCTGGTTTCAAGGGTGAGGAGCCATGGTTATCAGATGTCTTGAAGAGACACCACCCAATAAGGAGAACATAAGGTTTCAATCTTTCACATAATAAGAGTGACTGCAGTCAAATTGAGACCATTTTACCAATCTCACTGAGACCTTGAAAATTATCCCAAACATGAAAGGGAAAAAAGAATAAAATACATTATGTGGTATAGACATTGTTGGTGAACTTTTTAGTGACTTGAGCCAGGGTGAGTGGAGGGGAGTAGGGAAAGTGATTCATAGATAAGCAAGGAGAGAAGTATGGGCGAGGCGGTGTCACTCTTTCTTTGAGATCTTCTCTCCAGATTAATGTTATTGTTTTATTGCGGGGTGTTTGATGTCTTAGCAGAAAAAACAAGATGCTGGTGTTTTCAAATGTTTTACTGTGGCTGACTTGGTCAATGGCTCCTGTTTGATGGTTTATGGTCCTGTGAGGTCCTTGATTTGTTATTTCTAAAAATAAGGAATACAAGAATGTTGCAATTGCGAGATTGAACACACCACATGTGTAATAAAGCAACACAAATGTACCATGATTAGTAGGCTTATACAAAATCCCAGATGAAGTAAGGTGTTTTTTAGTACTGAAGAGGGTCTAGATAATATTTCTAATTTATTAATTTATTCCATGTTGTGCCAATATGTACTGCCACAAATTCAAGCAGTGTTCATCTGTTTATCAGTGGCGTCTCAGTTCAACATGGTCAGAGACTAAGGTCAATTATCCATCCTTGAGTATACAAATGTATTTTGTAGAACTGGACAGATGGCAAGCTAAAATCATTTTCCCATGAGCAACTGAACATGTAAAACCAACCATTATTTACATTGTTTTTTTAAGCAGAAATATATACTGTATACAGTATAGTATATGGTATGTGTGTGTGTGTGTATATATATATATATATATATTCCCTCTAAGTGTGTTGTATATGGTTAGAATGAAAATATGCCCTCAAATAGGTAATAATGTCATTAAAATTGATTCAAAAGGACACAATTCTGACTCCGGTGCGAAAGTAATACAAATATTGTATTGTTAAATCAAATGTCTGGTACAGGTAACTTTTCTAAGCACATGAATTTCACTATGAACACATACTGGGGAGTACCAGCTGGCTATATTTGTATATATCTATCTGCTGCTTTCTTCTATTATTAGAAGTTTGTCCATTACATTTTTGAGCAGTATCAAAGCCTCTCGGCTATCCCCTGTCCTAGCATTTCATGTGAATAAATAGACAGCCAAAAAAAGAAATACATGTTATTTTAAGGCCTCAAAGATACTGCCATTAGTATATGAATTAAATTCACGTTTCTTAATTTGCTGCCATCAGTTTTCTCTCTCTTTTGCAGTGAAAAGAAAAAGTAGGCGTACAGAATATAACAGATGCATGCGATGCATGCAATGCACTGCACAAATAATTTGTCTAAAGTCCCCATGAAATATTTTTTTTGTTGTTGCTTTTGGTATGAATGTTAGCCTTACTGTCATCTATAAGTTAGTGTGCTCCAAAACAATGACAAAATTCGCATTTAGAAGATAACCATTCAAAACTTACAGTCTCTCACTTCCGCCAATGGATCAATGTTTTTGATGACATCACTCAGCACTTCAGCTTTTCATCAGATTTTCTGTCCAATCAAATGCTCTACAGAATCTGAGGTGATGGTTTGGTAGTATGGTTTCATGTGTACGTGCACAGTCTGCTCGATAGCACAGAACGGATCATATGATCGAGTCTGCGCAAACAAGAAAACCAATCAGACCCATTTGATTTATGCACGTGCTTTATATTTTAAAGGATAACTAAACCCCTTGTCAGAGCCTGACTCCACCCTCTGGAAATATTTGAAAAATGCTGGAAAAATGGGCAGAGCCCAGCGGAGGGGGGAGAGTGCACCTGAGACACGTCTCTCTATGCAAAGGCGTGTGGTTAGCTGGTACCCTCTTACGTCACAGGGCACCACAACTTCCAATAGGAAAATTCAACTACAGTAGCCACCGTACAACCTGATGAGGGCAGCACTCAAATGTTTTTACACCATATATTGTAGAATTAAAACACTTTAAGGCTGATTTATACTTATGCGTCGGACCTACGCCAGAGACTCTACGCCGGAGCCTCTACGTTATGGATTACCCGTTGGTTTTCATTTATATTCTGCGTTGTTGTCTGCGTTGACACGCATTTACACATGCAAAGGGAGCATGTGAATCCCGAGGGAGGGGTTCTAGCAGTCCAATCACAGCGCTTGCGTCCGCGTAGAATTGACCGTTGTTACATTTTTGCACGTCAGGGTACGCACGCTACACACAGCCTATGACGTAGCTATGGCATCAGTATAAATTGGGCTTTATACCCAAATGTCAAAAAAAAATAATAATCTTGAATCAATGAACAGCATTAATAAAGCCCCAGTCTTACAGATCATTAGCTAAAAAAAGTTGTTTTAGGGTTTAGTTACTCTAAAGTCATATGTAGGAGAAAAGGTTAGAGAGGAGGACACTGCAGCTTTGCCCAGTTGTGATATAAAATAAACCACCATATTGGCTATTTTTAAAAAGGGAGAAGATTTTCGATATGTCCCGCCTTGTCTTCCTGTTTCAGTGAAAAATACATCAACACATTGAATAACGCTGCGCGTATCAAGGCACTTCAGTGGGTCTTTAACCGCATCCGGTGTGCACTAAGACCTGTGGGAATCCAGCAGCTAGAGACAGCGATAATAACAGCGCAGGCTTTCAGTCACTCACTCCATTTCTGGACACACCTGGCTTTCTGGTCAGAGTCAACTCCGCTAAAAGTCTCTCTTCGAAATGGAAATAATCTGACAGTTGAGTTATTCGATGTTGGTGGCATCGTAATGTCTAGATCGGTACGTAGCATGCTTTAGAACACAGAAGATTACTAACATTAAACTAAATAGGTAGTAATGTTACTTTCCTTCCCAGCACTGCATATGTGGCAATGTGCAAATGAGCCGAGTTCACATAAATGGACCACGCAGACGGTCATTTGATATCCGAAACATCGACAATGACGTTTCATGAACAATGACACTAACTCTGCGAGGATCGAGACATACAAAGCGCATGAGAAGTGGGAAAGATGGAAAACAACAAGCCGAGCGAGCATGACATCACGGAGGTGGTGGCGCAGCAGCAGTCCGCCGCGAACAAGAGTGAGAACGGTGTCGTGATGGTGATCGGCCACAGTAACGTCCAACCACCCTTCAGCGTGCTGTGGGCGACGGTCCTGTACTGTGCGGAGTTTATATGTGCCTCTGTGCTCAGCAGCAGGTACCATGACACTGAGAACGTGGTGTGGATGGGACTGACTATTACATTCATGCTGGTTCCGTCGGTGCTGACCCAGCTCACACTGACCTTCGTGCACCGGGACTTGGGGAGAGACCGACCCTTTGTGCTCTTCATGCATCTGCTTCAGATGGGGCCTATCATAAGGTATGAGAGATGATGGCACTTGATGATCACATGACCACGATATTGATAAATACATACCTACGTTTGTAGGCCTAAAGTTTCATTTGAAACACCCCAAGTGCGAAACTAGAAACAAGTCAAGGGGTGTAACGATACCCTCATGTCACGATTCGATATCACGATACTGAACTCTCGATACGATATTATTGCGGTACTCGAAGACATAAGCTAATGGTAAAAGGTTAACAAAAATGTTGATTAAAATGCAAAATTTGGTTTTATAACGTGGGTGTAAATGAATAGCCTTGGACCTGGTGCTGGTAACCCAATGGACATGAAAAAACTTTTTTCTCTCACAAACTATTTTTCATTTTGGGTGAACTATACACATAGTCACTATCCACGGTACATTTTGTTGCATTTTTTGTAATGGAATATTTGACAATATATATTGTTACTTACACCCCTATTGGCTACAAAAAGCTATTATTTCCTCCATTATTGGCCATGAATTATTGTTATTGAACACTCATTGAGCTTTTGTGACAATGTATTCTATGTCACAATGAGAAGCTGTCACAATAGAAACTGACATTAAGCATTATAGGCTTTCAGCTATACTTATACATTAAACAATTAAAATCAATAAAATCTTAAATGTCAACAGTAATTTAAACATATCAAACCATTATTTGGGCCCCCCTAAAAGTAATTTTTTGGATCTCAAATAGGAACGAACAGTACTTTGGACCTAATATAGTATCTAACAGTACATCAGACCTCCAATATATCAGAAATATTGGATATATTGGAAGTATCCCAAAACACCTTTCAGATACAGTACTCCCATTGCCTCAGGCATCTGTGCGTTTCAAATTTCAAAATGTGTTTAGTCTTGTTGAGCAAACACTAACATGTTTTCCGGGTTATAAAGGGGGTGTTTTGGGAGATTACAAGGTGAATGAGAGTAAAACCAAAAGTTCCCAGCGAGATTTAATCTTATTGGTTGGAATTTAAATCTAAGGGTGGGTGTCATTTCTCTGTCTACCTTCAGTTATTCTACTCTGTTTAAACAAAACTGTAATTTAGGAATATGTGCTGATCCCACAAGGACAGATACTATCTAGGTCGTGACCGGTGTCATATCGTATTTAAATATCTCTTTATAGGCTGTTAACTGTGTAAAGTAGAAATCAATGTTAAGTCTTGCGACTGGTGTAAGCAATAGATTTATACTCTCAGCAGGGCACTACACTTGCTTTTTATGTATTTAAAATGTATATTTACAACTCTTAACAACCACCAAATTAAATTGTTTAAATTAAAAATGCATTTGCTTAGCAGATAATTTCTTGCCAAAGAAAAGGCATGTGGTTTGGCATTCAGTCTTCAGGTCTGCAAGAGCTTCAGATCAAATTGAAATTGAAATTAGAAATGGTTATCATTTTTAGGTTTATTTATTTATATAAAATATTATACTATGATTGACTGTACACTACAGGCAACATCGCTTATTGTCAAGTCTGAAAAAATATTAGAGGAATGCAGTGTATGCAGGCCTAAGTTGTGGACTGACTCCTTCTTTGGTAAGCTGAGCTGAGGCCGGTAAGCAGTCAGTAGACTGTAAAGAGCAGATGAGGGCCAGGGTCAGCTCTATAAATATCTAACACAATGTCTTAACATTCCCTTGAATAGGAAATGTCTTATCTGACTAAACTCAGATCATTCTGTTTCACAGTAAACCTCTTATTGTTTTACTTGAGTGAAGAGCTTTTGAAGAATGGCTCTTAAAGGAATAGTTCGCCCAAAAATGTCTTTAATTACTCACAGGTTTGGAACGACATAAGGGTAAGACTTTCGAATAAAAGCCTAAATTAAATCTGTTCTTCATAAAGCGATCAAGTCTCTTCAGAAGATTTGGGCTAAACCGCTCAATTAATATGGATTAGTTTTATAATCTTTTTATGAATTTGAAAGTGTTCATGCCATGTGAATGTTTTCTCCTGTTAGTATTGGTCATACAATTCTGCATGGTTAAAATATTTGAACGGTTGTGTTTTGGCAAATTTGGTCTGCAAACACAGATGTTGCATATTGAATCCTGGTATAGCCTAGTACTGTATCCTTTGGATGAAAAAAAAAAAGCATCTGCCGGCAAGCATTAAATATCAAGATCAAAATAGCCACCTTCATCATCTCCTTATATAATAACAGGCTTTGTAGTTGCCTCATAGAAACCATAGGCTGTCTTTAGTAATCATTTTACCAAGCTCAAAATAACTTTTTAACAGGCTTCTGTTTCTTTGTGCAAGTCAGGCCAAGCATTCTAATATGGCAGACAGCTCTCACTTTATTAGATTAAAAGGGATCCGCACTTTGTAGATGTCATGATGTTGTGCATCAGATTATGCCAAAGTCTTAAATAGCTTATTTTTATATAATATCTGTAGGTGCTTTTCATGAATTTCACTGCAAAAGATGACTGAGGTGGTGAAAGATGACTTAATGGTATCATCACATTGAACAACCTGAAAATTAAACATGTAATGTTAGTGTTAGGGTTGTACATTTTATTTACATGTTTTCGAATTAACATGGCCACTAATGCAAATTGAAACAGCCGCTTCCCCATGCTGTATCTAAGTGTTATAATTCTTGCTCAAATCATCCTTCCCGTTTTGCAGCAAAAGAGGCTTTCACTGTGACTTTGCTATGATAAAAAGTCATTTATTTTCATTTTGAGTTCGAGCTAGGGTTAGATTTGAGGCAACATGAGCAAGAGAGACATTTGGTGAGGCGACAGTATGAGCCGGGTGAAGCTCACGTGATCCGTCACCTGATACGTTTTATACAGCAGTCGAACACAAGTAGTGCCAACTGCCGACTAACTACACAGAGACGTGACAACCTCACACAATTTAATCACACGATCAGTGTGAGTGACCCTTAAAGGGATAGTTCACCCAAATAGTTTACTTCTAACATATTTTACTTTTGTCTTTCCAAACATGTACATTGTTTTTTTTATTCTGTGGAACACAAAAGAAGATATTTTGAAGAATGTTAGTAACTAAACAGTTTTGGTTCCCATCTTGTATGGATAAAAAAAGCCCACACTGAGACATTTCTCAAAATATATTTTATGTTTCATCAAACAAAATGAATCCATACAGGTTTTAATTGTTGTGTAAATTATCACTTTAAGAATAATACTGTTATGTTTTGTGATTTATATAGTAAATCACAATCAATTAATTCATATGAAGACACAAAAACATGAACATTAACAATAACATGTTTTTTTGTACACAGCCATTTACACAGTGTTTTTGTGTTCATGCAGCCTGTTGGGGACTAGAAACAGAGCAAATCATTTGTATAAAGTTTATTATATATAAATACACACTAGTTCAAATGTTTAGGGTCAGTACATTTATTTTGGTGGAAACCATGATACATTTTTTACTTCTTCAGTATTCGATGGTGAATAGCAGTTTTAAAAGAACAGAATTTATTTGACATAGAAATATTTTGTAACATTATAAATGTCTTTACTGTCACTTTTAAACAATTTAAGGTGCCCTTGCTGAGTAAAAGTATTTTTTTCTAATTTTTTTTTATTTGATTTGATTAAAGTTTAAAGGCAATACTTTATTCAAATTAAGGGTTTAATGCTGTACTCAAGCCAGACATGCATACACTACTGTTGTGTAGTTTTTACCCAGAATGAGCAATACCTTTCTCTTATATCGGCCAAACTGATAAACTGGTTTGAAATGGTTTATCGCTAAGATAATGCTGCCACCTTGTGGAAACTAAGGGTATGAGTAGTACAATTCTGCTGTGTTTGTTCAAATTGGTAAATAGAGTAATAATTAAGTTTATTTTATGTTGTATATAAATCAGTAGCCATATCTTTAAAATCCATTGTAAACAGCAGAATCTGCTTTTTTTATTTCCAGTGTCTGACTGATTCCTTTTTCCTTTCTTTGAACAGGTGTATTGAAGCTCTTGTTGTTTACTGGCAGGCGGGTAAAAAGGAGGAACCATATGTTACGATTTCAAGAAAGATCAAGCTAAAGCATGGCAGAGGCTTAGGCTCAGCCCTCGAATGTGAGATCGGACACTCTGAGCGCAAGCTAGCCGTCCACCGCAATGCCTTCAAGCGCACAGCTGTCATCCAGGCCTTCCTAGGCTCCACTCCTCAGCTCACTCTACAGCTCTACGCTACCATTCAGGAAAAATACGTCCTTCCCCCACGCCGTGAGTTTCATTTATTTACCAGATTTCAATTGTAATATTGGTAACACTTTACACTTGGTTACACTTTATTTTAACGTGTGTGAGTTGCAGTACTGAGTAATAATAATTAACTAAATGTAGTTACTATTGTGTAAGGGTTATGATTAGGTTTTGTTTAGGGGTAGTTGCATGTAATTATGCATAATTTATAGTTATTACTATAATTACTACATGTACCACGTATAACAAGGAAAATAAAGTGTTACCCTCTGTACAAAAAGTTCCATTTTGTTAAAAAAGGGATAATGGGAATAATAAAGGGATAATGTACATCCGGCCGTGTAATAAGCGGGATAATGTACATCAAACTGGTTGTTATCGCAAAATAAACCCCAATCCTGATCTCCCTGTCGAGGTTTGTTATTTTGCGATAACAACCAGTTTGATGTACATTTATACCGCTACTTGCCACATAAGTAAATAAGTAGACAAAAAATATTGATTTCAGTTGAAAATTTATATTAGCTCATTAAATACGAAGTTTCCACCAAGAAAAACAGTTCCCAGAAAACGAGAGACTTGAAAGAAGAGCCGGCCTAAAATACCCAGATAAGTGGCCATTATACAGTGTTGCTGTTAATGACAGTCATTATCAGAGAATAACTAACCTCGAAATGTCGTGATTGACCAATCAGAATCAAACATTTCAGAGAGCTGTGTGATAATCTTTTAACAATAACATTAGTTCATAAAATACAAATGTCCATTAAATAATATTAACAGATTATTTTAATAATATATTAGTAAATGTTGAAATGAACACAACTAAGATTATTAAATGCTTTAGAAGAATTTTCATTGTTAGTTCATGTTTAGTAGTTAACTAATATCAACAAATGGAAACTGTTTAGGATATTGTTCACACTAATGCTCATCCTATTTGTGTTTACAGTTGCCCTGATGATCATTTCCTTGATATCAATCGTATACGGGGCTTTGGTTTGCAGTGTTTTGGCCATACAGATCAAGTATGATGATTACAAAGTGCGAATGAAACCTACCGGATACCTGTGCATGATCCTTTGGCGAGGGTTAGAGATCGCCACACGGATCACCACCTTGGTGCTTTTCAGCTCAGCGCTCACGTTCTGGGTGGTCCTGGTGGGCCTGAGCAACCTGTTGATCTTCTTCTTCCAACCATGGGTTGAGTTCTGGGCCAGGAGGGCGTCACTTCCTGAGAACATTGAGAAGAACTTCAGCAAGCTGGGCACCACTGTGGTGCTCTGCATGATCACGTTCCTCTATGCCTGCATTAATATTTTCTGCTGGTCTGCTGTGCAGCTGGACCTGGCCGACCACGACCTGGTGGAGAAACAGCCCCGCTGGAGATGCTTGGCAATTTACTACACCTTTCGCTTTATGGAGAATGTTACACTTATCGTCTTGTGGTACTACTACAAGTCCGATTTCTACGTATATGTGTGCACACCACTGCTGGTGGTGCAGCTTATCGTGTGCTACAGCCTGGCTGTGATCTTCATGCTGGTCTTCCATCAGTTCTGCCATCCGTGCCGCAGACTCTTCCACTACAACGTCGAGGACTGTCTACGTTGTGCGTGCTGCTGGAAGAAAAAGCAATTCGAGCTACCTGCAGACCATACAGAAGGTCTTCAGGAACATACACCCCCTGACCTCACTAACCACCTGACAGATAGAGAAACCGATATTGTGGATGATATCATGGAGGCAGCATGAATTAAGTTTGCTGTTTGTTATTGTAGCGCTGTTTGGGGCCATTCTAGGCGTATTTGCACATATCCTGACTCAGGAGTATTATTTTGAGATGAACTATGCTATATCTACTGTACTTAGTGAAGGAACAATTGGTTTTATATGGTCCTAAAAGCTTCAGGAATTTTCTTTTACGCCATTTCGAGCTGTCCTCCAAAAAAGGAGGTGTAGAGCATGATAACCTTATTACGTTTATGTGGAGAGTGTAGCTCATCATTTATTAATTGTATAGCGCTGACCCATTTCTTCTTGTTGGCCATTGAAGACCAAAGAATGCCCTCGGTTGAGTTATGCTGTGATGATTCACAAAGGCAGCTTTCATTAGGGAGCTGCATGGCCAGGTGTGTGGGAAATGTGCCAATTTTGGAGAAATGAAAATGGTAACATTTTGGTACCTGCTGCACTAACCTTTTCCAGGAAGCTGTGACTCAACTAGCCAAAGAGCCTTCTGAACTTTTCTTAGGTTTGCCTCAGCAGCCCTGTGCTTTTTATTAAACCTTTAGATTTGGAGAGAGTTCTTTAATGTTGGTAATTAAACTCTCATTTGCCTTAATATTGTGTGATCGTGTAATTTTGTGCCTGTGTAGACTAATGTTCTTAATTTTCCACTGGTAAAAAAAAGATGTCTGTTTGTTTATTTTGTATGGAAATATTTTTGCCTGTGTTTGCCTGAATGTGCCTCTTAAGTACTGAGTTGGAATATAGGAATAAAGATGCATTGAATATTTGAATCATGCCTGATAATTGTGATTGTGGTTCATACTAGAATTTTCAGGTGACTCATATGAAACCTGAAATATGAAACTGAATATAGCAGGGTCATATTTCTATTGAAAATCAAAAGAAAGAAAAAATGTACATAGCTTATGTTGTAATGCTGAAAAAAAATACATTGGCCTACTAGACTTACATAATGCATAACATTTAGTCTATATTCAAATATTTTGCCTATATAATGGTGTTCGTTGTGCTGTTTATAATATAAAAACATTGTATTACACTTTTTTATCGTAATACAAATAGAAATGAGAATAATGACTGGGCATAATGTAAAACGTAAAAGTCTGAACGCATTTGTAATGTGGAGGGAAAATGTCAATTTGTGGCCAAACTAAAAAACAAATCTTTCTTAAAAAAAAAAAAAAATCATTTTCTTACACAGGCCTACGTGTGATACGTTCGTTCGTGTGATACGATGCATTTTGTAACGGCCAAGCCTATCTTTATGTAACCGTTTCCAGTCAAATACCTCACGACACATTCAGGCAGCTTCCTCTCGGGAATTTTTCACAGCCTATTTCCTGGTCAATGATGACAGTAGAGGGGCGGTGTCCTGAACGGGACAGGTGAGTAATATAGCACTCATCTGCGAGGGTTGTTCATTCGTTTATGCAGCGCTAGAGAGTAAAGATGGTCAACTGGATTATCAATCACGGACTGGGCGCTTTCATCGTGGTATTTAGGCATTGTTTTGCTTGCTATTTGAATAAAAAAAAAATATAATGCAGTTAACTAAACCTTAAGTTAAATAAGTCGTTCTTTAAGATATTGATGATCTGTATTTGTAGGTGGTGTGGATGGGCATCAACATCTTTCTGTTTGTCCACTTCTACTTATTTTATGATGAGGAACCACAATTTGAATACACTCGTGAACTTTTAGGGGTAAGTTTGACAGAAAACAAAGAATCTTTCAAAGCATTCTCTTAGAGAAAATAGTAGCCTACACTAAGGAAATAAATGATGTATTTAATAACATATTTGTATGTAGTAAAAAGAGAAATAAGCAGAGTGAAAGTTTTTAAAGGGTCTGTTTCTTTTAGTCCGCATTGCCCTGGGCCAGAGCTCCAGCTGCTGTACTCAACTTCAACTGCATGCTGATTCTTTTGCCAGTTTGCCGCAACCTGCTGTCTTTTATCCGTGGCTCTTTCATGGTGAGTTGCTGTACACTTGTACCTTTGTTTGAGATAGTACATGAGACCCTCTAAGTATTTGCCCTCCTGTCCATTTTTTAGTGCTGTGGACGAACAGTGAGGAAACAGCTTGACAAAAACCTGACTTTCCACAAATTGGTTGCTTACATGATTGCACTTATGACAGGTACATTAATGAATAAACAACATATCCTTGAAAACTTGATAGGAAGTTGTTGTGCATAAAGTAGGCTAGGCTTTCACCCTGGCATTTTTTTTCATGCTGTGATGCAACAGGATAAACAATCAAACATTTTCTCATTGTTATTAACACATCAATCACAGTCTGAGTGGTAGTTGAGTATTTCACCCCTGATAACCCTATAGCACTGCAGGAAGTGTTATTCTTTTAGGCCAAATCTGGATAAACATTGATTTTGTTTTGATTTTGTAAGAAGCTGACTGCTGAAGAAACATATGTTTTATCCATCAGTACATGTTAGGTTTGTTTTATGCTATCACGTCAATGCGAAAAGTCAGATCAGAAATGAAAGAAAGAAAGAAAAAAGAAACATCCAAGTTTTCATCCAAAATGCTGTATTTTAAGTTCTATTACAACTTACTCGTGGGGGTTCTGCATGGATTATATAAATCATATTGAACTTAAATTCAGATTTGCCAGTAAACTATTTTAATTTTAATAAACAAAAATTTGAATTGTTAAAACAGCCATTTTATGTTTTTACATTTTTACTTTGACATGGTATCTGATTTTGACCTTATGAAATGCTCCTTTAATGCAGCGGTTCACATTGTTGCTCATTTGCTTAACGTGGAGTGGTACAGCAACAGCTTAGATGGTCGATATGGGGCTGTCGCCGGGAATCTGTCCATGCTTGAAGACTCCCATAATACTACTTACCTTAATCCCATTCGCTCCACTTCTACGGTGAGCTGCTGTACTTTTTATTGCTTTTGTTAAGGTTTTTGATAAACACTACCATTAAAAAAATTGGGGTTCAATGAGTTTTCTTTTTTATTTATACTTTTTTTTCAGCAAGGATGCATCAAATTGATCAAAAGTGACAGTAGACATTTATAATGTTTAAAAAGATTTCTCTTTCAAAAGAATGCTGTTCTTTTTAACTTTCTATTCATCAAACAATCCTGGAAAAAGTATCATGTTCCCGCTAAAATAGCAGCAAAACCGGTTTTAACTACTGATCATAAAAAGTTATGTCTATTGAGCACTGAATCAGCCTATTTTAATTATTTCTGAAAGATCATGTGACTGGAGTGATGGCTGCTGAAAATTCAGCTTTGCCATCACAGGAAGAAATTACATTCGAAAATATATTAAAATGTAATGCATTTATTTCAAATCAATATTTCCCAACATTACTATTTTGAATGTATTTTTGATCAAATAAATGCAGCCTTGTTTTTTTTTTTTTTACATTTTTAAAAAAACACTTACCAACCCCAAACTTATGAATGATACATTACAACTGAGCTCTATACTGTATTTTTTTTTCCTGAGGTGTTATATGCCTGCTCTAATCTGGTTTCCTTCTTCTCCAGACTCCAACAATTTTTGTATTCACCACTATCGCGGGTCTCACAGGTGTCGTCATAACTCTTGCCCTCATTCTTATCATCACTTCCTCTATGGAAGTCATTCGCAGAAGCTACTTTGAGGTCTTTTGGTACACGCATCACCTCTTCATCATTTTCTTTGCTGGCTTGGTTTTCCACGGTGCAGGGTAAGGACTATTAACTGGTTATGCGGCTGCCCAATTTTAAAACTGATTTATAGTAGATTATTAAGAGCAAGTAAAACATGGGGTTTGGTTTATGTCCAGACGAATTGTGCGAAGTCAGCAAGAGACCAATCCACCTCACAATCATTCCTTCTGTGAAGACCAGCCAGAGAACTGGGGGAAAATTCCTGAATGTCCAATCCCACAGTTTACAGGAGGGTTTCCTCAGGTAAAAGTTGTCAAATTTACAAATGCACAAGCCTATGATAGATTTATGTTTGGTGGTTGCTGATTTCAATTTGCTGAATCCTGTTGCAGACCTGGATGTGGGTGATTGGACCGATGATCATTTACCTTTGTGAGCGGCTGCTACGTTTCATTCGCTACATGCAGCCTGTCAGTTATAGAAAGGTGTGCTGTCATGAATGTTTTGACAAGACTACTAATATATAGTTAATCTGAACCCCATCACATTTGCTCTGTAATCAGAAACTGCATTTATGCTTGTATACTAGATTGTAATCCGCCCATCCAAAGTGTTGGAACTACAGCTGGTTAAGTCTGGGTTCAAGATGGAAGTCGGCCAGTATGTGTTCCTCAATTGCCCAGCCATCTCTCCACTGGAGTGGCACCCATTCACCATGACATCAGCCCCAGAGGAAGACTTCTTTAGTGTGCACATCCGCTCAGTTGGGGACTGGACTGAAAAGCTCATCAGTTTGGTCGAAAACCTACCAGAGGGTGGGCAAGGACCTAAGTATGTACTTTTTGACATTTTACTTATTCTCTGGGCACAACATATTCATGCAATCTTCAAATTTCAGTTTAATTTCAACTTTAAAATCTCCATGAAACAGAAATTGCGATAGCCTTTTCTTCCGTATTGTGACGTATGTCTGAGTGAAACAAGAATGTAGGGGGGGGGCTTGATTTTTCTCTATCGAAAATGTTTGGATGGTAGTGGTTTGCTATTGCTGTGATCTCGTGTGAGTGACAGGGAGGAGGAAGTTGTTTTGATCAACAATTATGAGGGCACATATATTTCTAAAAAAATATGATGTGCATGGATAAATAAATCATTTATAATAAACACTGACTATTCCATAAATTAAGATTTGTCCATTTTGATTTCTTTGGTTTCTTGAAGTGTAAAAAAAAAATAATATAAAGAATAATGTATGGATCTTTTGTTTTTGTGTCAGGATGGGTGTGGACGGTCCGTTTGGAACCGCGAGTGAGGATGTATTTGATTACGAGGTCAGCATGCTGGTGGGTGCTGGGATTGGAGTGACCCCATTTGCCTCTATCCTGAAGTCCATCTGGTATAAGTTTAAAGACTCCGATCCCAAACTACGAACAAAGAGGGTAAGAAAATTTGGGACTCAAATAAGGAGTTAAATAAGGAAGGGCAAAGGTCAAGTACAATAACTCCTGTTGTTGCTGTTATATTACAAAGGTCTTTATGCCCTAGAAAAAGTCCAGCATTCCTCCAACTGAGTTTCCTTACCATTTCTGACTTTTGTGTTTAGATTTACTTCTACTGGCTCTGTAGGGAGACACATGCCTTTGAGTGGTTTGCAGATCTCCTACAAGTCCTTGAGAAAGAAATGGAGGAGCGAGGAATGAGGAACTTCCTCACATATAAGCTCTATCTCACCGGATGGGACCAGAGTCATGTATGTGAAAAAAAAAAAAAACCTCCTGTGATATGAAAAGTAAGATGAACTCAACTGAAGTATGAGTAATGTGCACGTCACAGAACATCTAATCTTGCGTTTACAGGCAGACCATGCAATGGTGCATTTCGATAAGGACACAGATATTATCACGGGCTTAAAACAGAAGACTCATTATGGCCGACCGAACTGGGATAAAGAATTTGATCAAGTTCGGCAAGAGAACTCGTCGTACGTTTTAAAACTTTTCATCATGTTATTGCTTCCTACATATGATGCTCATAAAATATCCCAACACTTACATTTTATTTTAAATATCAACAGGTCTGTGGTTGGAACATTCTTGTGTGGCCCACAAGCCTTAGCGGAGGTCTTGGAGAAGAAATGTGTGAAGTATTCGGACGTGGATCCACGGAGAACCAAGTTTTACTTCAACAAAGAGAACTTCTGAGGAAGTATTTTAAAGGAAACCTAATTCTCTTGAAAGACTTGTGCACTAGGTATTGTGTTCTTCAGCAGTATCATGATTTGTCTATCCATCTAAGTGAATCTCTGTTACTGTGAAAAGTGACAACCTTCCACCTGGAAAGTGAACTTGCTGGAAGGGACTAATTCCGTGTCTGGGTCAAAAGTCCACTCATTGTATTTCTTTTTAGCAAAGTTTGACTAAGTACCTGGTTAGAAATGAATAACCAAGAATTAGGGAAATAAGACCTACACCAGAATGTATTGTGTTTATAAATGCCTCCTTGTGTAAATACGTGCAAAGCTCTAAAATTAGCATGGCAAGAAGATACTGAAAAGGTATCAAGCTTTTGGTCATTTTAGTTCCTTGTGAAAGAGAAAAAGAACCACACACATTATCTGATCTAGCATGTCACATTTGGTTAGTCACTGGTTGTGGTTGTGTAATCATACAAGAGTTTTTTTTTTTTTAAATACTGTACATTATAAATAATATATATTCTTTGTTCTAAATGTTTTTTATAAAAAAAATATTTCCAGTTTATTTCAAAATCCAGTTCTTTATTTTTTTCATTATCAGTAAATTGTGAACCACTGCTATTAATAAACAACTGATTTCACTTAAAATAAGAAAATATCACTAGAAAACAAAAACAACAACAAAGTTACAGATGTGGAACTCTTGCAAACCAATACAAAAGAATCCAGGTGATGGGTTGTCCGATGGGATGCGCATGTTCCTGTAATCACATGAGTTGTAGAGTCAGATTTTCACACATGCACTTACCCAAATTAAACACGTCTCATTCTGTTATATAACAAAAAAACGTTCCACGTTGTCACAGACCCTGTAATTATCATAATAAGCTGTTTTAGGACAGATGAGAAAGAAACAAAAGCCCTCACATTACATTAGGCGTCTTCAGGGTGCGCCTGCTGTCTTCTGAATCTGCTCCTTCAGTATCAGGATACTCTGTCTCTGTTCTGGTGGCAACATGGCGATCTGTTCTGGGGTCAGCTGCAAGACTTGCATAATCAAGGCAGCCTGGGAATGTGGAAACAGCACACAGATTAGTGTCTACGGGACAGAAGCCTTAAATCATAAAAGATTTAAATTGAAGCGTGGTTAACCTGTGGCTTTTTAAAATCAACATGTCAACAAGTAATTCTGGAAAATCTGGTCAGTGAAAAACTTAAAAAGATGCAGATCTGAAAAGAAAATACTCACCTTCTCGTGGTCTTGTGATGACACATCTGACGTAGGACCCTGTTAGACAGACAGGATTGAAACACGCAGATAATTGAATTAAGTACTACAAGCTGAATACTGCTCTCTGAGAGAGGGACTGCAAAGGGGGTCAGTGGAAAATTTAAATGAATATGATTTTTTTGGGAAATAATTTTTCCTTTGCAATGACCATTCAACAGGGTCAGTCAGACTTTTTTATTTTTTAGATTTTTATTCAGTAGGAAGATATTAAATTGATAAAAAGTGGAAGTAAAGACTATATAAATATGTGTTTTTGATATAAATGCTGTTCTAATGTACTTTAGATTACAAAGATTCCTGAAAGAAATGTATCATTGTTTTCACAAACATTTAGCGGCACAACTTTTTTCCCCCAACATTAATAACACAAACAAGAAATGTTTCCTGAGCAGCAAATCGGCATGTTAGAATGATTTCTGAAGGATCATGTGACATTGAAGACTGGAATAATGGCTGTTGAAAATTCAGCTTTGCCATCACAGGAATAAATTACATTTTAAAATATATTAAAATAGAAAATAGTCATTCTGAATTGTAATAATATTTCACAACATTACTGTTTTACACTGTATTTCCCGTCAAATAAATGCAGCATTGGTGAACATGAGACACCCCAAACTTGAATGGAAGTGTACATTTGATCAAATCTTTTGTTTTATTTGCATCTTTGTAAGGACTTTGGTTTTCTTAATAATTGTGTATAGTACCATTTTCTGTAAAGCTGCTGTAAAACTATATTTATTGTGAAAAGTCATATTCATATAAATATGAACTCAATACACTGTTTCCCTAATAATTTAATGCTGAATGAAAAAAAAAGCAGCTTATAACCTAATACACAGTAAATATTTTCCAGATCACTTTCAATCATTTGTTTTTGTCTTTAGTAAAATGACAAATAAAAGCAAATACATTTTGCAAACCTGCTTTCCTTAAATAAATCACGTTTAGAACAACAAACACAGGTTCTGTTGACTTGAACACATAGCTACAGTTATATTTTAAGAAGAGGGTCCCTCACAAGGCTATGATTAAATTTTAAGTATTAAAACGTTTGAGAAAAGGCAAACTATAGGAGTGTGGAAATCTTACTGGTCTCACTGCTGGAGGTGCACTTTGTCCCATGGCGTGGGTGGGAGGACCCTGCATTCCACCAGCAACAGGAACCCTCTGGCCAGATATCGGACCCCGAGCATCAACTGCTCTTGGATCACGACCTTGAGGAATTAAGAAAATGTCTAAAAATCGTATTTGTAAGAGAAACCCTTCAATCAGAGTTTTCTTTCAGTAAGGAGCAAAACCAGTATTACAGATATACAAACCAAGTCAACAAATGAAGTGAAACCACATCCTCAAGTACCTCTTGCCTCCATGGGTGGACCACGCTGGTCCATCATAGGGCCTCTAGGTTCTCCCATCATGGGTCCTCCTCTCATGTCATGAGGGCCACGCATGTCTGGGGGAGCCATATGCATGGGCGGCCCTTGATGTTGCGGAGGGCCTCCAATGTAACCACGCCTTTACGTGAACAATAAGCAAAATAATATTTTGTCATTAACTTAGACTGTAAAAGCAATAAAAAAGATTTAGTGGTCAATAAATTGGCATAAAAGTCTGATGTACACTACCATTCAATAGTTTAGTTAGTTTAGTTTAAGCTAACAAAACTAATGACCTGTGATCACCTATTCTAAATGTCACTGCAACAGTTTTTAGTAGGCATTACCCTGGCTCCACCACGTCTCCAGTAACATTGACCAAAGATCCACCTCGCGGGTCGTTCGGACCATCACCAAGAAGGCCTCTGGGTGGGATCCCTGGAGGGCCTTGTGGGGCCCCTCTCATTGGGGCACGTGGGTCTACTATTGGCACTGAAAAGAAAGAACAATTATGATTTAAAGAAAAGTGTAACTCTGACAAGACTCTAAAAGACAACTGTCTACAGAATCAAAATGATGAAAGAAACTAGTGTCAAAGTGCATTACAAAAACATGACCTTTTAAGCAAATAAAGAAATGAATAATGTTGTTGTATTGTCAAGCACAAATTTTCAAGGTATGACACTGTTATAATAGACCAGGGCATTTCCTCAAAAGTCAAGGAAATAAAAAAGTTCTACTTCACAAACAAAAGGATACCGTTTCACCTGTCACAGTGGCCTTGATAAGAGGGTTTCAACATCTTTAGAAAGTAAAATTACTCAATACTCATTTCTATTCTGTTACACTGGCACATTCCATTAGTAACAAGACTTCATTGTTCAGGTTTTGGATTCGGACACTAAAAAGTCAAAACTGTTTGCGTCAAGCACTTTTGTTTCAGAGACAAACCAAGACACACCTATGTAATGTTTCAACACTATTTATGAACATGTTTTAATCAACGATTATTATGGTCCACTGTGCTTTTTACAGTGTTTTTGAGTCATTCTCACTCTTTGACATGATTGAAAGTTCACTGCCAAAGTTCACATACTGCTGTCAATTCAGACGTAGTGTTTAGGGGTATGTCGAGAGGAGGAGTGCATTCCAAAAGGTGCATATAGGGGTAAAATAGTGAGCAGGTGACAGTCTAGACAGGCCTGTTTTGAGCAGACCAGAGTTATACCCATAATACCTTGAGGCCGCTCGATAGTAGCCTGCCCAGCTGCTCCCACAGAAGAGTCCTGAAGGGTTCCTGGGTCAGCATTAAGTGAAGAGAACAGGAGAGAGAACTGAGACAGCGCACGGTAGCACTTACTGATATTACCCAGGGATGCTTGTACTGATGTTTATGGACATGGGTTAAAGTAGGGGTCGATACGAGTTTTTAATTGGCTAATGCAGATACTGTATCAAGAAATCAAGATCGATGTCTTATATAAATTTGAGGTCAGTACGGAAAAAAAAAAAAAGCCTTTTGTTCACCAAGGATGCATCTTTTTGACCAAAAATACAGTAATATTGTGAAATATTACCACAAATTTAAAAGGAACTTTTCTATTTTAAAATATTTTAAATGGCTGTGAATTTTCAGCGGCTATTACTCCAGTATTCAGTGTCACTGATTTGGTGTTCAAGAAACATTTCTTCTTATTAAACATAAAATGGTTGTGCTGCTTAATATTTTTGTGGAAAGTTTTTTTCTTCTCTTCTTCATTTAATGCATCCTTGACAAATAAACGTAAAAAAGCAAAGAAAAGCAAAGAAAAATAAATTACTGACACCCAAATTTTTAACGGTAGCATACACATAAAAAAATAAATGTAAATATTTACCCAAAATGGGTTATATTAAAAAAATATATATATTAAAGTAAACATATACCGGTATATAGGTATATGTGTATACGACTCAACCAAATGTTGAGAGTTTGGTACAGGACTTTCTGACCAATTGAGAACAGAATTTCTGATAAAACTGTTTTTGTAACTCCATTAGGTGACACCGATAACATAGAAATCACACACTTCACCTTGAAGAAATGAGAATGAAAATGAAATATCTACATAAAAGCTTGCCCAATAATGCTCACTTGTGGACAGGTTTGGTAATGGTGTTCAGGACGTACAAAGACATCATGTAGCGATATGATAATTTTCTCACTATGACTGGTAATATCCTAAATGAGTAATGCACTGGTAATGCCTAAAATCAGTACCTGGTCCCCTATCCATGGGCACAGGGCCTCCTGGAGGGATCCCTATCTGAGGCTGCATCCCACCTGTAGAGGGAGGGAGCAGAGGTAAACTGCTATCTATGCACACAGATACACAAGCGCCAAAGTACAGCAAGAACAACTGGGCTTACCAGCTGGTCCCATGGGTCCCTGTCCTGGCATTGGTCCAGGTACTCCACCCCCCATCTGTGGAGGCTGCATCATTTGAGGGGCTCCGTTCACATGCATTCCTGGCTGTGAGTCACAGGATCAATAGAAAATTACTCATTAGTACCATGAATGAAGAGAAAGACTTAACCGTCCATGAACCCACCTGAAACTTTTTCAAATATAAACCATTAGCTTTTTTCGTTCACTGAAAGACTACAGAGCATATCTGACAATAAAGAAGAAAATTATTTTATATGCAGAACAAATGTTGATGACTATCAGTTCATTATGAATAAACAATTTAAATCACAATGGAATAAAAACACTAACTTGAGATTTTGAAATGTTTTCAGTATTTACATAAAAATAACAGTAGGACTTTCTATTTCCCTTATACAAAGTACATGCCAAGCAAAACCGAGTTTCAGGAGGAAAGGGCATTTTTTGGGTTTTATTTAAAGCTGCAGTTCTTAACCTTTTTTTTTTTAGTTAAAAATTTACAGAAATTATATAATGAGTACATCTTGAATCCATTTTCCAAACCGTGTTTTTGTCCTATAATAAGTGTCTATATTCGGACTATTTTAGACTGGTTGGGGTCGTAGTCGAACCGCTGCGAAGTAGCCCAGTACCTGCGTGACTCGTCATAGACAAACAGAGAGAAGTAGCTCCGGCTACAATGTTCTTCTGCAAGACACATTTCAGTTCTGTTTATTAACCGCTAGAGTGCCAAAAGTTACGGACTGCAGCTTTAAACTGTTATAACGTGTACATGCCCTAACAAATCATTGGTATACTAAGCATAATAAGTGAAAGATTGTCCATGTAAAAGCACAAAAAGGTTCAAAAGTTGGGGCCAGCAAGACTTTTATTCAGCAGGGAAGCATTCAATTAATCAACATTGACATTTTTAACACTAAAAAAAAACTTTCTATTTCAGATAAGTTTTTATTTTATTTTTTAACTTTCTATTAATCAAAGAATCCTGAAAGCACATGATTGTTTCAACAAAATATTAAGCAGCACAACTGTTTTTAATTATACGTTGATAATTATCAGAAATGTTACTTAATGGCTAAATAAGCATATTAGAATTATATCTGTAGTATCATGTGATATGAAATCCATAACATGATTAAATTTATTTAAAATACATTAAAATATAACTTTTTTTATTGTAATATTGCACAATATTACTATTTTTTACTTTCGATTGAAAGTGTTCAGAAAGCGATGAAAGATGTAATACTGACCATTGGTTGTGGCTGAGAGGCAGGGACATTGGGCTGAGGGAGAGGCTGGTTAGGTACCGGCACCGGCCCAGGCTGAGGGCTCGGGTTTATGGGCTGAACCACAGCCGGACGGTGAAGCATTTTCTGTAAGAGATGATTTTTCTATTGATTATCTTATATAGTTTAAAATGCCACATAATAAACATTTGGTTAAAAACACTTTCAAAATACTTGATATTTACAAGAGTGCTTATTTAAGAAGGTTATTAAGACATTCCCAAGTCTGTCCAATCCATGTACTAAGACACTTTCCATTCTTCTATGTAGCCTACTCCTCTTTAATGATCTTACCAGAGCGATTTCAGGATCCACAATCCTCATGACCACCTGAGCCTGCAGCAAGGCATAAGCTAGCTGAGGGTTCTGCAGGAGCATGTTCCTGGCCTCCTGGGGACTGTTCTGCACACAGAGCTGTACAAGCAAAAAACAGGAACATCTCGAACATCATTTTAAATCAAATTACTTGGAACAATAAAATTAAATATATATTAAATAGCAATTAAAGGGTTAGTTAGTTCACCCCCCCCCCAAAAAAAAATAAATCTGTCGCCCCTTACGTCGTTCAAACCTGTATGACTTTGGCTAATTTTCGAAATACAAATGAAGATATTTTTAATGAAACCTGAGAGAGTTCTGTCCCTTCGTTGGAAGTCCATAAATTTCACACTTCAAAAAGTTTATAAAAACACGGTAAAGTTAATCCACATAAATCTAATCTGGTCTAATACAACTCTTCAGAAAAGATACATTAGATTTTTATGATAAAAAAAGATTTAGTTTAGGAAAATATATATATTTTTTTTTTATCTGTGTTGATCAATGTTTATTGATGTCTTATGAACTTCCTGAAACGTCAAAGTTTTGCTGGAATGGATCTCTCAGACTTCATTAAAAATATTTGTGTTTTGAAGATGAACAAAAGTCTTATAAGTTTAGAATGACATGAGTAAATGACAGAATTTTCATTCTTGTGTGAACTATTCGTTTAAGTAACGACCCATTTCTGGACCCATCTGATCTGAAATATCACTCTTAAAGGGGTCATATGATGCTTTTTAATGTTTTCCTTTTTCTTTATTGTGTAATGTATCTGTTTGTGCATGAATGTGATCCACAAAGTTGCAAAGTTTTTGGTCTCCCACAAAGGGATCTAACAGATCCAAAACGCCTCGATCGAAGTACAGATATTACTTCCTTAAACGTCTACGTCACAATGTGCAATATTAGCATAATGACCACCCAATGGTATATGTAAAAATAAAAAAAAATAAAAAAAAAAAAGAATAAAAAAGGCAATGCTTGAGTAAACTGTAGTGTTTTCATGGGGAGCATTTTACAGGGGACAGCTTCCTGAACCTGGGACAGTACAACGCCGGCTATATACAACTAACAAATATACTACTTACCACTGTGAAACGTTCTGCTCAAGTCATGCTTGCAAAGTTGTTTTCGATCGATTGGGTTGATCGCCTGCATTTTCAGAATCTGACTCTACTCATACTGATAAGGTAAAACTAACGACATTATTACTTTTAATTTTAAATGAGTGTTTACAATTGCGTTACGCCTTGGAAGCTGAAGCTTGGGATTATGGTGACGTTACATTTCCGACACGCGCTTGAGGTGTTTGGCCAATCACAACGCACTGGGTCTGCTGGCCAATCAAAGCACTATGGGCTTTTAGTAACGAGGGGCTTTGGAAAAATAAGCACGTTTCAGACAGACATTAAAGCATGTTAACCTATTCTATTACACCCAAAAAACTAAATAATGATCTTTTAAAATAGCATCATACGAGCCCTTTGAATTCAACATGCCACTTTCCAAAAGTCACCTTCATCTGTTTCATAAGCTCAAACATCTGCTCAGGGGGTAGGCTGGCTACTGCCCTGCTGATGGACTCTGGGGCTTCTTCTGTTGTGCAGCCGTCTCCATAAGGGGACTCAATAATAGGGGCACCAGTACCCAAACCTGAAGAAACAAACATGCAGCTCAAACAAAATAGCCATTTTTATAACTCAATATTTATGAATCAAAAGTTCAAACTCTGTTTGGGTGGAATAATACACTTAAAAAGTACCGAAACTTACTTTTGAGCTCTTCTTTATTCTTCTCACTAGCAGCATTGTCGACGCGGAGGGCTCTTCCACTGAACTCTCTGCCGTTCAGGTTGCGCATGGCACTGAGCGCCGTCTCCTGATCCTGGTACTCACAAAAGCCATATCCCTTTGGCTTACCTGTTTCTCTGTCATACACCAACCTGCAAGATGTTTTTTTTTTTTAAATTCTAGATCATCACCAGGTTTCCTCAAAGTGACCAGAGCATGTTGTTGTTTCAAGCTTTATTGTGCATACCTAAAACTGACGACAAGTCCAACCTCTGAAAAGATGTCTTTCAGTTGCTCCTCTGTGGCCTCATATGGGATGTTTCCCACTGTCAAAAAGAAAAAAAGAAAAAGAAAAAACAGGGAAATAAGAAATCATGTTGCACATGCACACTGGTTTACTGTTGCAGCATCTGTTTAAAAGCTCATCAATTTCTGTTTGATCCTTTTTACCTCTTACACCATTGACTCATCCGCCAGTGCAAAACTTTGTAGACGGAGCGTATGATATCTGCAGTAGTTTTACAACTAATTATGTGTATACGTGAACATGTATGCAAACAATATGAATTCTAATAACAATGTAGGAGTCTAGCAGACAGTCAGATAAAGCGGTACATAATTTAAGACAGGTTGTGGGCTAGTGAGGTTTAGCTTAGCGGCTAATGAAACAGAATGGTACATGGACTACAAGAAACAAAATAATCCAATCTCTTCACACATACCGAAAACCGAACGCAACGAGCGGTCCACGGCAGGATCCCTGGCAGCTGCGGCTGCTGCGGCGGCAAGTGCTAAATTCGCCATATACAATGATAAAGTCACAGTTAACACGACCAAAGCATCAGAATAGACCGATGAGAAGCCGGAGACCGTGTGGGGAAAATATAGATGGTGCTACAAAACCGGTACATTGATATTTCAAA
Source organism: Meda fulgida (assembly GCA_030578275.1). Classification (NCBI taxonomy): domain Eukaryota; kingdom Metazoa; phylum Chordata; class Actinopteri; order Cypriniformes; family Leuciscidae; genus Meda; species Meda fulgida. The sequence goes on from CM060629.1 coordinate 22,940,202, forward strand.
ATAAGAGTCCGAGCAGGCGCTTTTCCCCCTGCGCAACAAGATACCAACATTATTAACGATCAAGAGAGAGAAACAAACAAAGAAATAGAGTGAAAAAATTAAGACAAAAATGCACGGTGCATATAAAGTAGAAATGCATACAGTATAAGGTAGACTAGGCTACATAAACGATTCAAATAAAAAACTTTGTAAAGCTCACAATCAATTCTTTAGGGCTTTTTTAATTTATACAATCTATAATATCAATGTGACTGGTTGGGGTTTATGTAATTTAGCCCATTGCCTACTAACCTGAATTCAATTAATCCTATTTTTTTTTTAAAACGTAACTTCCTTAAAATAGAATTCAATTTTAATTCCTTAGAATATGGCTCAATGGGTGTGATGTCCCTGGGTGTGGGTCTTAATAGCCTAAAAAGTTTTTTTTAACATGCAAGAATTGTTAATTTTTTAGTGAATGAAAACAACATATGACACAGCCGAATCTTGATGCCACAGGAGAAAAATGATGTCAGAATTCTCATTTTGTGATTGAACCTTCTCTCCAAGACATCCTGTGGCCCCTTTCGATTGTTACTGAGGCCCCCTAGTGAACAATGTCTAAGAGGCACTGGAATAAATAATAATTTTATTAGCTTTTTTTTTGTTCCTTTTAAAAAAAAAGAAAAGAAACCAACATTAAATAAATCTGATACTGATGAACTAGTTTAAACTCTCCGTTAAATATTGTTTGTGAAATGAAAAAAGAATCACACTACATGCATTTATTGTTGTGACCACAGGAGGATTTTGATTCTTTTAATTCTGGTTCTTGTAATGTACTGTAAATTTAGACATTCGATTGTGAGCATCAAACAGCCTTTGAGAGTCTTATGTTTTGTGTGAGTTCACACAGTTCTAGTTAATTAGAATCAGCTGTTTTAAAAATACACTACCGTTCAAAAGTTTGGGGTCAATTTGTTTTTAAAAAAAAAGAAATTAATACTTTTCTTCAGAAAGGACACATGAAATTGATATAAAGTGACAGTAAAGACATTTATAATAATGCAAAATATTTATTTTTTAATGAAATGCTTTTCTCTTGAACTTTCAAAGAATCCTGAAAAAAATGAATCACTGTTTGCACAAAAATATGAAGCAGCACAACTGTTGTCAGCTGTGATAATAATCATAAATGTTTCTTGAGCATCAAATAATCATATTAGAGTGATTTCTGAAGGTGATGTGACACTAAAGACTGGAGTAATGATGCTGAAAATTCAGCTTTGATCACAGGAATAAATTACATTTTAAAATATATTCACATAGAAAACAGCTGTTTTACATTGGAATAATATTTAACAATATTACTGGGTTTGTTTTGTATTTTTAATCAAATAAATGCAGCCTTGGTGAGCAGAAGAGACTTCTTTTAAAAACATAAAAAATCTTACCGAACCCAAACTTTTGAACGGTAGTCTATATATATATTTATCTTATAAAAGATCAATAAATCAAGAGCATGATGATAGTTGTTTTGTTTATTATTTACTGTAAATCATGTAATATGTTCTGTTCCTTCAGAACCTTGGACAGCTCCAACACTGACATTAAATCAAGAAATTGCAATGACATGATAAGCTATGTTTAACTATATTTCAGTACATATGTTCAGTGAGGACAACCTTATGCCCTCTCTCTTCTATAAACTACAAATTAAAGGCCGCAAATTGTTTACGATTCAGCGTTTATTTTCCTCATTATTATAGAGAGTGGAAATTTGATACATGAATTTATGGCAACATAGTAATGCTGACAAATGTGGATTAGAGTAACCTCTTACCAAGAGTGATATCTGCATGTTAGATTGTTTACTTTAGCTTATTTATTTTTGCCATAAAAGAGTTCTGGAATAAGACAGGCCTCATTTGCCATAAATCTTTAAAAGCTTTTTGTCAGTTGCAATTTGATTTATCTGGAAATTGACACATATAGAAGGATTCATATTAGTCTACTGTAAATGAATGCACATTCTAGCATACAAGGTCTTTTGAACAAACTTACAAAGCATTACAAATATTTAGTATCAGCTGAATTCTAATGACATTATGTCATTACTAATACTAATAAAATAAAAAATGTATTTATGTAAATGTAAGCGAATGTGCATTTGCCATGTGCATTCAGAATTAAACACTCATCTCCACCAATGAATTTCCATAATTTTTTTTTCAGTGGTCATTAGAGATTTTCAGCTGATAACACATTTTAGAGCTGAGCATAACAATTTAGCAAGCCTATTTATGTTCACTGCTAAACCATTTTAAACATGCTTTAAAAAAAAAAAGATTAATTGTTTTTAACTTTTGGCTGGAAATTGCATTTTTAGGATTTCATGGTTTTCCTGGAACAACAATAAACTGAAAAAATTGTCTCACTCTGTTGAAAATATAAACAGAGGCTTGTCGGACACTTTTATCCAAAGCATCTTATAGTGCATTCATAGCCTATATTTGATCAGTTTGTGTTTTTCCCTGATTAAAACCTATGATAATGGTATTGCTGGCTAGCACCATGCCCTACAAGTTGAGTTATAAGGTTAGCACTGGGCCAAGTTGCATTAAGTCTACTTTAATTGGTGGCTGAATGCGTAGGAGGGGCAATCAAGCACAAATGTGTGATGCTGGGTTATCATTAAAGTTAACAGTAGGGGTCGCACAAACACTATTCTTGACTTCACGCTATAGCACACCGCTAGTATGTCGCCTGTCGTCGTCATTACCAAAGGATTTTATTTACAGTTGAGGTAATGGCGTTGCCATTTGATTCATTTTTCACCAAATGATACAAATATTATTTATAGCAGCACTCTGAGTTCCACCGGCCTTATTCAAACAGCCTGGAATTTGGAGCATATTGTTGTTCGACCACAGTCGACCAGGAAACACTTCTATGGTTTAGAAACCGCGACGTCGTTCAAACTCAGAGGGCCCCATTTCTGCATTCTGTAACACGAAAAAGGCATGGTTCCACTGGGGCTCGAACCCAGGACCTTCTGCGTGTAAAGCAGACGTGATAACCACTACACTATGGAACCACTTGTAAACGACTCGCTCGTGAGAGAGCACAAAAAAGACAGGCCGACAAATTGGCCGGATTACGCTCCTACATCGCTTTTTAACAAAGCCTAAAGATCTTTGTTTGATCTATCTATCTATCTATCTATCTATCTATCTATCTATCTATCTATCTATCTATCTATCTATCTATCTATCTATCTATCTATCTATCTATCAGTGGAAATATCAGTTTATATCAAAATATACAGATAATGTATTCAGAGACAGTGTGGGGTTAATATGCAAACATCTCAATAAATTCTCTTCATCACATTGCTTCAGGCAAAATGGGTGCATAAAGCTCGATGTACTTTTTAATTAAAATCACATCACAGTTCCTCATTTTACCAAACTTTTGTGAAAAGCTTGATAGACCAGAGTGAAGAAACAGTGAAGAACTGTCACTCAGTCAAGGCAATTTCTTTATAGTGTTAGAATTTTTTAACACCTCTAGGTTTCTGAAAGATAAGCAATAACATTTTAGAAAATGCTGGGTTGTTTCTATGCGTCACATATGGGCTGAAACATCCCAGCATTTTTTACCACATGCCCATGTAATGTGCAGTTTTCCCCTTGATTTCACTCCCTAAGACCCTGCATGCTCTCTGAATGCTCCCAGTATTGCTCCCCCTAAGTTAAGTCTCTACCATTGTTAATTATAAATAAATAACTGCATTATTTTAATTGGTACTGGGGTTTATCAGTATAACCTCTTCAACATAGCAGGTACATTTCAGTGGTGTTCTGCAATGAGGAGGCCAAGTTTTTGCAGTTTCTTTTCTTTTTTTATACGTCAAATGTAAATTCAAGTCCCAGTAACACTTAATATTGTCATATATTCCAAAATAATAACTAAAGGCAATAACAATTTAAACAATATATTTTATCGGTAAACACGTCGCTTACCTTTAATTTCACCAAGCTGATTGCTCACACAAAAAAAACCCAGTCATCATTTTATTATTTTGGCAGAGTTGTTTACTTTGCCTACTTTTTAACATCCCATTAAGGACATCATTTTGTTAATTCACACTGATTCGCAAGCGCACGAAAACAAGAGGCAGGATTTATTGCACAAACCAATCATATCTAATAACAGCGCCATGGAGGCATTACTTCCTCTCACCTGAATATCCATTCATTCTCAGTTAACCCCCATCAAACCAACGGCACACTTTAGGGGGTCTGTCAAAACGGACTGGGCTCAGGGGAGGCAAGAGAGAGGGGGTGTCCTGCTGTAACTTTACCTTAGTGTCTCTGTTGGATAGTGTTACTTTAGAAAAAATACACTTTTAACGTCACATTTTGTAATGCATTGTTTTATTTTTGCAAATGGATTATTTTCTCATCCAAAATTCTGAGGAGGCACTGTCTCCCTTGCCTCCTCGGAGGAAACGCCCCTTCCATTATAACAAATCTCTGCGGAAGCCCCATCTCACTGTAATTGCAATATTTAGCTAATTTCCAAATAATGTGAAATGACACTTCAAATGTGAGAAATAAAGCTGCAAAATGAACACATCATATATATAATATTACAAAAGAGACAACAATACCACGATAACATCAAAGCTAAAATAAGGTGAACATATTTCTTAATTTATTTCACATTGTCTATGTATTTGTTTTATTTCTACAGCTCAGCTGAAGGCCCCTGACAGTCTGGGGCCCGTTGGCCCAGTTCACAATTTACCGCATTCATAAACGAACAAAAGGGACCAAACATGAAAGCCTTTATTATTTTACAAATAGATGCACATGAAAATCGTACGCAGTATAATGCAAAAATCTTGCCTAGCCTTGTAGCTCAGTCTGCATCTGCACGAGCTCCGACCAGGTAGGACCTCGGAGGACGGAGAGCGTGGCTTGTAACCAGTGCACGCGGCAACGGAGCCTGGTCACCTGTAGGAACGCAGCCGGCTTTAGGACCCAGCGTGCGCGATTTTCCTCTCCAGCTGCTGCGGCGATGAGGGAAGATCGCGAGGAGAAACCCAAAATTCACAGTGTTAAATCCTCCACTGAATCATACTATCGGACGGTAACGAAAACAACAGACACAGACACTTCCTCTTGCATTTGGATGAATACGTCAAGTTCAGATGCACAGGAAAACAGTTTGGGGCCGTCAAGGTAAGGCGGCGCGATTCCATGCGATTAATAACAAAGGCGCTATACTGGCGAGCGAGGGGGCATTAAAGGGGGCATTGCACAACGCAATGGAGGGCGACAGTCAACTCTCTAAACTTTGCACTTGTACATGAGTGCATCAAAGTCCTAACATCATGTCATGACGAGATCTAACTATCTGAAACGGTTGGGTGTATTAATACAGTGCAAAGACAACATGCGGCAACATTTGAAAATATATGGATAATGTTGTGTCCTAAACTGACCGCACGCGATCACAAGAGCCAATGTCATCACGTGCGTTACGGCCTAGAAAAGTGATGCTTCGCACAAATGCGCTTTAATTCACGGTGCAATAAGTTTTGATATCGTTTGCATCCCCTCGACCTGCCCACTTCATGTGCTCTCTTCCACCCTTGCGACATTACCTCAGTCATCATGCAGTGGAGCATGCACCGGTCAGACACCTCAGTTTGCACTGTTGCACGGCCTTTCTGTTGTCATTTCCCGTGACAGTTCTTTTAAAATTTGTTTTGAAACTAAGTTGTAAATGTTGCCCAAGCGGTGACGCTAATTTGCAGCCACCCAGGCCTGTTTAAAGCAGATAATGGTGGCGATTTGACACTATCAAGTCCAACTTTCCAGAATCTCCTTTCTTATAGTTAACGCAACAATGTGTCAGCCTTCATGCTGATAGATAGATAGATAGATAGATAGATAGATAGATAGATAGATAGATAGATAGATAGATAGATGGATGAGTTCACTTGTAGAGGAGCATGTGCCACGGTCGTCTTGTTTGTGATATTTTAGCTTTTTAATAATGCAGTTAGTCCTCCTTTCAGTGACTGTCTTTCTGATATGATTGTTTTACTCGTATGTTGCAGTCACAGTTAAAACCCTGTATTTTTACGGAAGCATCAGTGTTAGAGCTTTGAGAAGAAATGATGCTCTTAGCGCAGTCTATATACGGGGTCAGTTTGCATCGGAGCAGTCATGACAAAAATAGGTCACCGGCTCAAAGATGTTACATTTCTGTTTACATGGATGTTTTTCAGGAGGGACAAAACGGGAAATTTGTGTGATCATCGTCCGATGATGATGATGCAGTGTCACTTTTCTGTCGGATTAAACGCCTACTTCACGCTAATCATCAAAAGTGAGCGTCCCCTAACTTATAGAATACACAATGCTGTCAGTAATCTTGTGCTGCCCTGCTCCTAAGACTTCATGTAAAGAAATGGCTGAAGGCAGTGACACTGATTTGGTCTTTAGATATTTATTGTGGTTGCTGAGCATGATGTCTAAATGGTATTTGTGAGTTACAGAAGATCGGGCTAAAACAGAAAAAAAAGTTGAACCACAAATAATGAAGACTAAGTCAGTGATGCTTTAACCCGTTGAAGAGATGTTATTGTTTTTTTTGGTGCTAGATAAGGTCAAATTGTGGTTATACTGGTGTTTCCAGGTTCATCATTTTGCATTAAAAAAAGTGAATATTGTGAATAAGCGATTGTGCGAATAATGTTGAATATAGCAGGCTGTTAGGATGTAATAAAGAGTGTTTGGCTGACATGTTGTGATAATGCACAGTGTCTGAGGCTGAAAAGTAAGGGTTGCTTGTTAAACCTGAGATCAAAGCCATGCTGTGAATGGCTACTGGACAGCTGATGGACATGATTTAGCTATCATCATGCCCATTGTCTTTTCTTGATACAAGGAAGATAACCCCAGATTGTTTGTGTCTCGCTGCTGAAAAAGTGACTGATTATTTCAAGATAAGCATGACAGGCAGAAAAAAAATCATTCACTCAATTAAAAAAAAGATGTTGAGAACAGACTTTATAGATCCACAGGAGATTGAATGTTTGTATTATTTAGTTATCATCATATTCTGTAACAAATATGACCATTTTGAAAACGAAAATTTCTTGTTTCCAAACACTTCATTAAACATGAATTATTAAAGAATGGCATAATAATGCAAAACACATTTTGAATTCCTCAAAATAGATAGCAATTGTAATGAGCTGCACCAAATGATGTTATGTCAAGTAGTTTTATATCGTCTCCAGTTCTTGTTTGCATTAAATACTCAAACAGAAAAACTTTAATGTTTTATCTTATAAGTGACATGATTTAGCCTTCAAATGAGGTAAATTGCTCAGCTACTGAATGGATTTGCAGATGTTTCAATAAAAATAACAATATATTTTGTTCAACAGCAACTGAAGAGTAACCATCCAGCACAGTTGAAACATAAAGTGAAGCTCCAGAGATATTTTGCAACAGCTGAGTTGTCACCTGGCAAAACAAATGTTAAGGTCAGTGGTGGGCTCTTTTAGAAGTTAAGAAGGGTAAATCCACCTGAGGATCCCAGTTTTAATTCTTTAACCATGATTCCTGTTCACCTAAAAGAGATTTGGTTAGGCCTCACGATGGTGTTTTAAATTAACTTGCGTGTAAAAGCTCTTCATGTATTGCGCAGTATGTAAGTAAAAAAAGAATCTGTTTCATTTAGGTTGAAAATATAAATAAACACATCAGTGTGGATCTACATGTGCCTCTACTATTGATGATCGTTCCCTGGGTGTCCGGTTGTAGACATAGGTCTCGTTGCTCTACTGAAATAGTTCGAGACCCAGCAGGTTTTTTTTTATTAATTTCGCTGCAATGTTTGTCTCAACTCTTTTTGTGACGGCCCACGTGTGCGAATCTGAAAACGAGATTATACAAACATGCACGTGCTACTCCGCGACCCTCGCGTATTGCGTCCGAGAGCAACGGTATAATTGAGAGAGAGGGTGTATTTTCACTTTGTTACTCGGGTATGGTTTGCAGTTTAGCGCACCGTTGCGATCCCCTTTCCCCTTGAGCGGCTGGATTCTCGCGGTGCATGCTGGGACCTGCAGTCCTCGCTCCTCCCTTCTCAGGGCGAACGCGGTCAGGGCGTGGATGTCGAAGCACTACAACTCCCACACGAGCTCGGCTCCATCTGCCCCTCTCTCTCTCCCACCAGACCAGAGACAGAGAGATACGGTACGAACCCCCCCGGACTTTCAGAACCGAAAATCGTCGAAATTAGTGAACTAGGAGAGACAAGAACGGAAGACCGGATTAAAACCCTTATCTTGATGCGCAAACATCTTCCAAATGTCGGTCAAACGGGTTGGTGCACGTTTGTACAATCTGACATCGTTATTTGGCTCGCTAATTGCCTTTTGAAATTATTCAGGGTTGTATAGACGAAGGAGTCGGTACTGGGGCTGTAGCATGTCATAACACTTTGATTGTTGGAGCTGCTTCGCTGTGGAAACATTTCATGTCGTACGGTGGCAGAGTAATGCAGACCGAGTTGTTAGAGGGGAGACTTCGCTGCGCAGGGATCTGAAAATCGCTCATTCAGTTTCGTACACCTTGCTCCGTACTAAATAACGCTCTCCCCGCGTGTCACGCAGCACAAGTGACGATAATAATAAGGAGCGAATGGAAAACTCGGTGACCCTATTAGTTTCCAAACACTCTTTCGAGGGCAATGAGGAGAGAGACAGCCAAAGTACGATGTTTCCTCGTGAAGGATATATCATCCAACCTAAATGTGCGCGTGACATTTCTCTGCCCGTGCATTTTTTTGTCGAGTTCTAATTTAGACGTCATAGCTCGGCTCGCGCTTAGCGAAAAACCAACGGTCACTTTATAGTTTGACAGGATTCGGCCAGTACGAACGCGTCGGTTAGTTGGGCTACATTGTGGCCACACGAACTGTGTAGGCTTTCGATTCTTTATCCGAAGGAAACGTCATTTTAGACTAATCCCTCGCGGGACAACATTTAGTTGTTTTTGTGTTTAAGCAGCGGCGTTATTTATCACTGACTCCCATTTCAGCACGCGAGGCGCTTCGTGTCACCTGAGAGTCTCTGGTATTGTGTGATACGTTTTTTTAGTAGCTCCAGCTAGAACGAGCGAGTGGGTTGGCCAGAGAAACAAACATTTTGGTCTGTTTTAGGACGATGCTCTGTCCAAATATTAAGCTGGCTGTGGATACGTGACATTGGCTGATCATCGACTGCTTTTCTGCATCATCCTTTGTGCATCTATAAGCTCCGGGCTGCGGAGCTCCGACGACGGACTGACCGGGAGACCGCGAGTGTGCTGAGCTCCAGTCTAGAGAGGAGAGACGATGCTTCGTCTCCGTTTATCATTGCGCTGGTAACCCCATTCAAAAGAACGAGGGCTGAAGAAAAAACGGGATCCCGCTCCCTCTGATCCTGTGTTTTCAATAATTGAGATGCCTCAAGATGAAAAATGTCTCAACGAAAATGATCGGTTCTATCTTTAGCAGCAGATATAATAACGCATATAACACATCATAAACTTTCCAATTATCAGACTTTTGCTAAAGGCCTATACGGATTTTTTATGCCATACAGACACTTTAAGTGTACCGACATCAGTTTGATCTCATTTTAAGTCAGAAAGATAAGCAGTTCATATTTTAAGACAGTTGTCACCTGTATCGTCAACGTGGTGCTGCTGCTGCGCTCACCTGCATTCTGATGCGAGTTTACGGTGTTCATGTTGTTGGCATGGACTCGGGTGTGTAGATTTGGTTACGGTATTTGTGGTGGTTATGTATGTCGTTTGATTTTCCTAAGTAATATCCTGTCTTAGGCATGTCTTTTTTTCCAATTAAGAACATAACCAGAGATAGAGTTGGATAGAGATAGAGTTGGATGATTACGTCTCGAATGCAACAAGGTGTAACTTAATTTCGAGCTCAGAATATTCGGTTTGATTCCCACCTGCATGGAAATCCAAAAAAATACATCTTAAAATTGATATTTATTGGCAAACATAGTCATTTCAATGAGTAAAAGTCATGGACATTTATATAGTGAGTTTTAAGTTTTTTTTTATTGTATGCTCTGCTCTATGTTGCATTGCCTTTATATTTAATAAAACCAGAATTTAGCCTAGCGTTTTGTTAGAGACAAATAATTATGATAATTTGAAAAGCTATTATGTCACGTAGAATTCAAAATCTACCACCACAGTTTTTAAAATGATTTAAAAAACCCTATTCACTAATTATGCATAACTGAAAAGGTTACTGAAATGAATTAGTCAAAAAGTGTGGGAAATCTATATTGATTTGTACTGTTGAGCTCTGATAGGAGTTTTGCAAGTCCGTACACACAGCACTGTTAGAATTAGATTAAATCACAGCTTTACCACCTCATTATAAGTAAACATTTTAGTAATGCACACTCTGTGACTGTGGACATGAGTTGCTTCGCCTTTATCTAATGCATGTAAAGAGTAAAGCGCCTGTGTTAGTCACAGCATCACATCAATGGTTGCTCTGTTCTATATGCACTGTTGATGTTGTCTTGATCTACTGCAGTTTGTCCCACTGAGGTAATGAGGCAGTAAAACCTGCATCAACTATCGCATGACCCTGCATCCTTTATCCTCAACCCCTGGCATTTGTGGCCTGTCGTGCACTCGACCATTCCCCTCCATTGAGCTGTGTGAGGGTTTGGGATCTGATCAGTAGGGTGCTTTGCTTCTTTAAAAAAAGGGGGAAATTAGAGGATGCAGACTTTGACCACATGCAATGTGGGTTAAGAGGATGTTGTTGCAGTAAAAACTGTCCCTTCAGCTGTGGGAGCTGAGGTTTTTACTCTTCTCTTTCAACTGAGTGTTTGGTGTTTATGCACTCTCTTGTGTACTTGAAATTGATTTGCTCACCATCTCAGAGAGAGTCATGGGTCAAACTCAGAGTTTTTCATCTCATAATTTCGTTTGTCCTACAGCAGAAGATGACCATGCATTTGCAAACTTATAATTACAAATGTAAATTGCTGGTATATAGTTCAGAGATCATTGTATTCATTTCAAATCCATTATTTAAATCTGAATGCTTTAAGTTTAATATCTATTCCTACTCAAGCCGTGGTCTTAAGGAAATTGTGACATCTTGACTAAGGAAACCTCTGTTACTCACAGGAAGTTTCCAGCCTGTCTCATATCACTGACTGTAACAAGAGAAGTGATGTTGTGGCCTCATGGTTAGAGTGTTAATTTTGTCATATTACAGGGAAAGAGACTTAAAACATAAAGCTAATCCATGTCCATCTTTTGTTAAAATTCTAGAAGTGTTTATTTGAGTCTTTTTGAGTGGAGTTACTTGCTTTGATTTTATTTCTGACAAATGAGAAGGGTGACTAGAAATATTTCATATCTCTCAAAATAATTTAAAAGTTCTTCAAAGTAATGTGCATGATACATGTAGTTCTGCACTACTAATAGGGTGTAACAGTTGTAAGAATGTTAGGGGAAAGTATAACCAACTAAACCATTTATAATGAATGTGCTAACAAGAATTTAGCTGCCTCTTAGTTCAAATCCCTGTTTCCAATGTGTAATGTAGAGAGTGCAGTGATCTATATTTTACATTTGCTTTAGTTAATGAGGTCTGAGTTGACCTTGGCTGAACTACACAACATTTATCCTCTGCAATCAGTTATAGGTAAATTAAAAAAAGAATGAAGTATAGCTTAGCTATACTTTTTCTGTCTGATGAAGCAAACATATTTGTTATGACAAATATTAACATCATTTGAAAGGGTCAGAATGTTGTCCAATAGCAGATTATTGATTGATCAATGAATGATTTATCTTTATTTTAAAAAAGTTCTATTTTTTATGTTCCAAATGGTAACTTTTCATTTGAAATAATTTTACATACTCAGTTTGTGCACTTTTTAAAGCTTTTTTTTTAATGATCTAATTCTACTACAGAACTGCAAACTACCCAGAGGAGAATCCCATAAAGAGTCACTTGTCCACACGCACTGAGTAATGTGTTGAGAAAACGCCTATGCAGGTAACATATATTTCATTGTTATAGTCTCCCCTCTGTCTCTTTCGTGTTTTTCTTTTTTCCTTTCAAAGTCAAACTTTCTTCCCTGTTTCTTTTCTCAGGTGGATCCCTCACCAATGAATGTAGGGGATGGAGGGACGGTGAGCAGAGAGAGCAGTGCCCCTACCCACGTGTCTGAGAGCATGGTGGGGAATCCACAGCAGACACTGCCTCTTGAACTTAGAGGTGACATACCTCAAAGTCAGCAGAACAAGTTAAGGGCGACCACAGACTGTAAAACGCCCGACGTCTGCTCAGAATCCAGCAATTCAAATCATTGTCCCCAAGTTCAACCCCACAGCAATGTGTTTAGCACTGATCCCGTGAGCACACCATTGCCTGATCGGACTGAGGTTTCCAAAGGCAAGGTTGACAGTACTGGCATCTACTCGACTCATCAGTGGCCTTGTGGTAAAAAGGTCACCGCAGAGGACCCTGTGAACTCTGTTCATTCTAGTATAAACCTAAACAAGAAGACTAACGCACCAGCACCCACCCAGCCTGTGATAAGCGTTCCTTTAGGTTTCCAGTGCTCTACGCTGTTTAAACCCGCCCAGCCTGTTGCTTTCCTTCCCCCTTCCAGTTTTTCTTCTCCTCTCTGTAAGATCACACTGCCACCAGGGTTAGGTCAGATTGCAGCACTGCGAGAAGCCACTGCTAGCCAGTTTCAAAAAGACTACCCAGCGCAAAGCTCTTGTTCGAGCACGACACCTATGCTTAAAACATACCCGTATCACTTTTCTGTAGGGAGAGGACCCGGCGCTGAGAAGAAGCCTCAGTCTTCAGGATCCAAAGTCAGGTGTGACTCTTTGTCCAAGGGCTTTCAAGGTGTATCTGAGCATAAAGCCACAATGTCTTCTGTAGCAGCCCCAGCTCTAGCCCTTCCAGTACAGCAAGCCACACAGGGCTCGGCTCCACAAACCCATTATACCATTTCTCCCACTGCTGCCATCTGCTGCAGCCCAGCTCTGGCAAATATCACCACTCAAAGTCGGCTGCTTAGCCTTGTAGAAAAAGGTTCGACGTACCGAGGTGCTGAAAAGACCTCTTTAGCGTATCTGAAACCAAAAACTCTGTCCACTCCAGAGGAGCATAATGTTTCCTCCCCGGTTGAGTCAAGGGATGTGCCCCTTGATCTGTCTGCAAAGTCCAAGCGACAAAAAAACATTAAAGATACCCAGAACCACCCATCATTGGCCACGGAACAGCATTCTGCTGATTCTCATCAGAAAAACGTTGCTGGTTCTAAAAAAGTTAATTCTGCTTCTTTTGGGTCATCCACTACATATGATACCCATAGAAATGGTGCAACACAAAAATCATCTTCAAAACCAACTAATCACCATGCTTTGGAACCCAACGCATCCTGGGCCAAAGGCTCATCTCCTGGTTCCTTAAATAATCTCCCTGGTACATATGTTGGAGTGGCAAGCCCCATTCTAGCATCTACTTTACGTAGCAAAGATGGAAAAAGTGCTGCTTTTGTTGAAGATTTTCAGACATTTGCCAAACAGGAAACTATCTCCATCATTGACCAAGGAGAACAGCCAGTTTGTAGAGAGAGGAAAGCACCATTTGCTGTTAATAAGGATAAGCATAATAAGGAAGGCATGCTCTCGACTGGTACTCAACAAGGTTTTTTATCCACCCAATTATCTACTACAGCAAATTCACAGCCCCACCGGAAGTCTGTTGGTGGAAAAGAAGGGACCCTGTTTATACCTCCAGTTAAATCCTTGTGGCAACCACCTTGTGTTCTTTCCCAAGGATCATCTCTGCAGAAGAGGCCAAGTCAGACTCAGGCCCCAAAGACTAAGAGCACCCTTGGTTGTGAGAGAGCCCTGTTCCATAACTCCCATTTAAGCCCAACTAAAGTAGATGATGAAAAGTGGGAGAAGGCCAAATCCCCCCTGTCCAACCTGGAGTCGATAGTGAAGCAGAAAACTCTTGAGACCACTGCACTTACTGGTGAGAACTACTGTAATCTGTCTTGTGTGGGATCCAAGAGGCCTGAGGTAGCCTGCGTGCAGAACAGGGGTCAGAACTCCACGTTGCAGCAGACTCTTACAACTGGTTCTCCTCCATTTAGGGCCATAGAAGAACAGCTCAACAAGTCAGACAGAACCCCTCCACAAACAGATGCTACAGCAGCTCTGAGCAGACCAGAGATCACAACCGCTCCTATGACCAAGGATAAGGGACGAGAAAAAAAGGCAAAAGAGACAGAAAATCTAGTGTCTGATGGTAGACAAAAAAAGAAATCTAGTACCTCTAGTAAAAGGACTGCTCCCAGTTTTAAAAGGAAATTGTCTCAACAGTTAGAGGATGAGACGACAAAAGAGGAGAAAGCATCAGAGAGGAAGGCTTCTTCTCACGTTAAGTTAGAAGGAAAAGCCTTTTCCCTCCTTCAGAGCCAGACTGTAGAAGCAGAAGGAGAGGCAAAAATGAATGGAGCCAAAGAGGAGATACCTTCCAAAGGCAAAGTATCCACCACCAAACAGAAGAAACTGAAAAAGCCTGCCAAGGAGAAGACACCTTCTGAAGCACAAAAAAAGACTATTAGAGTAACTAAAAAGCAAAAAGATAAAGACGGACCATTAGTCAAGCAAGGCCCCTACTATAAAAAGGTAAGATTTATTTTACTCTGAACATTTAGTGGTTAATTTTTATTAATTTAATTTTTAACAATTGCATTAGCCATGACTGATTACATTAAAATTTACCTTAAAGGGATAGTTCACTAAAAAATGTAAATTTTGTCACGTCATAATTTACTCACCCTCAAGTTGTTCTTTGCCTCTATGAATTTCTTTCTTCTGCTGAACACAAATTATTTTGAAGAATATCTGTATCCAAACAGTTGATGTTCCCCATTGACTTCCATAGGATTTTTTTTCCCTTACTATAGAAGTCAATGGGGCCTATTACCTGTTTAGTTACCCATATTCTTCAAGATACCTTCGTTTGTGTATGAAATTCATACAGGTTTGGAACAACAGGAGGGTGAGTGACAGGATTTTCATCTTTGGGTGAACTATCCCCTTAATTCAGTCTAAGGGTGGGAGTATGAGCAAAATCTGATATCACAGGATGAGTGATTTTGTCGCAAGAAAAGTATATGACAAAATAGTAATTTCTGCTTGACATTCAGCCAAAAATGGTTTAAAAACATGTGATGATGTCTGTTTATCATCCAGTAAATTAAATACTTATATTCTCTACATTTCATATGTATTTATTCATAAGTACATTTAATTAAAAATATTTAATTGTTAAAATAATAAAGTTTGATGTAATGCAACATTTACTTTCAGCCCATGGCCCTTGGTAAAATTAGATTTTTTGACCCTTCATAATAAAAAATTGAGTCAACTCTTCTTTAGGACTGTTTTAGGTTCAAAATAAGTTAGTCTAATGTATTAACAAAATCATCTTAATTTGTCAGTCAGTTTTTTCTTAAGGCCTGTTCACATCAAGAACAACAACTATAGCGATAAAGATATAGTTCTAAAAATTGTTCTAAATATAAAAAAAAGAGTGAAATCCACACCACAACTATAACGATAAAGGCACAGAGAAAATAGACGTTGGAATCACCAATCAAAATCCATTCTGCTTTCAGAGCACCAAAGTGGCAGGTGGCAGGTGACAAAACTCCAGTGCATGCTTCTAATAAACAGAACTATATCGCCCGCTGGTGTGAACGCCAATATAGTTATGGTTATTGTAATCTTTGTAGTTATTGTTCTAGGTGTAAACGGCTTTTAGAGTTGACAAGACATCTTAGAGGATTTTAAAACAGAAATAGGAAGCTTGTGGTTTAGTTAATTATAAGAGTTTATATTAATTATTCTTTTTTTCATTTGATCTGTCTAAATTGTCCTTTTAGTACTGGTGGTGTTATTCTCATCATGAGTTACAATGTAATTCCTATGGGTGTTTTTTCCCATGTAGACAGTCTGTGGTATATGGTCACAACTGGAGTTTAGTAAGCAATTTTATCATACAATGTTAAAGTTTTGTACTTATACTTTGTTTGAAACTTTGTTTTGTAATATGTGTTCTGATACAATTAGGGGTGTAACATATTGTAATATATCGTGTACATTATACCGCAAAACAAAAATGCTACAATATGTATCGTGGATAGTAACAATATTTATTGTGTATAGTTCACCCAAAATGATAATTACAGTGTGAGAAAAAAATTCAAGTTTACAAAGTTTTAGTGTCAGCACTACATTAAACTGCTATATATAATGTTGATTATAATGTATAATAACGCAATGGGGGAATATTTGTGTGTCCTGATAATATCAAATGTCTTCTGTTACCAGTAAAAAGTGGCCTACATTATATTAAATATATCTACAGTGACAGAGTGAAAGCATATTCATTTAAAATAATTCTGTATGTTTTTTTATTTTTTTTTAAAACAATATTTTACCTCAATCAAAACCAGGGTATCAATCCGAATCAGGTTTCCCCCAACATTTAGACCTACACAATTCAGCTAGATCACAGAACACTTTTTTGGGAATTCTGGAGGGAAAGTAAAATAGTTCTCGTGAGATTATTGCAGGAGTAGCCTAGTGACGTGTGTTCTGCTGGGTAAATGATCTGCATGTGTCTAATTATTACCATTATGAGCCAGTGATGGGTTTATAGACAATTACATTTTTGCTTTGTTTAAATAGCCATTAATCTAAATTACAAATATGCATGTGTTATTGACAGACAAAATGCTTTGTTTTTAAAAAAAAAAACATTGTGTTGTTCTTTATCAGAAGAAAGATGCATTGCCTGGAGTGGGAAAAAATGTGCTGAATGATGGAATAGGCGCAGCCCCTAAAGTAGGGGGAAAGACTCGTAAAGGGAAATTCTGTCCAGCTAATATGGAACACTCGGACTCAAACAAAATAGGTACTGACCCAGCTCGTAGTTAAAGGGTAGTTCACCCATGGGGCACCTCGTCATCATTTACTCACTCTTATGTCTTTCCATACCTAGGCCTATCTTCTGTATTAAAAAGAAATTATATTTTGAAGAAGGTCTTTTTCTTACAGTGCCGGGTCATAGTGACTCTGGCTGCTAAGTGACAAAAGAGACAAAAAAAAAAGAATGAAAAAAGCACCATGAGTCATTAAGGTAAACTCTAATATGTGAATAAATTGTTCAGCCCGATTTGTGAGCTAGATCAACCAGATCATTGACAAGAACCAGCTCAAAAGAACAATTATATGCACTGATCAAGTTCTACTTTCTAACTCAATGATCGGCTGCATAAGATCTGGAATACAGTCAACAACTAGTGTAAAAAGTGGTGTTTTTTGTATTGTCATTTTTTTAAAGCTTAATAAAAGCTGTGGTCACTGTAAACATGTATGGAAAAGACCTGTGTAAAAGATTTCACCACAATATAACAACATACACCAACAACATAAACAACAAGGTTTGAAATGACAAGAGTGAGTAAGAAATGACTGAATCAAAAAATTTGGGGTGAATAATACTTTAACACTTTAATAATACTCTAAATACTTAAAGACAGTGGGATGGTTTATCAGATACCAAAGTATTTCTGTGAATTGTCACCAGGGTTTATCACCGATTCAGAGAGCAGTCCATGCAGAAGTCCTCAGGTTGACAGAGATTCGGGCTCTTTCAGCAGTCCGGGCTGGCCTAGTAAGGAATCAGACTCCCAGGAGGAGGCCTCTCCACGGCTGAGACGAGGGCGCAGACGGACTGATGAAGCGTTGCTCCGAGACTGGAGCTTCGCTACTCCACCTACTCCTCCCCCTCTCGATCCCCCCTCTACACCACCTCCTACCCCACCACCCACTTTACCAGTCCGCCGGCCGCGCGGCAGGCCTCGAATCAATCCTCTGCCTGAAGAGGTGGATGCGGACAAGGACAGGCCCACTGAGGGTGGAGACACCTCTTCAATAAAGAAAAGGAAACGCTGCAAGAATCGTAAATATCAGAACGGGGAATACATCACAGAGAAGGATAAGGTGGCAGATGGAGAGGAGGAGAAGCTGGGCGTGGAAGATGGTAAGGCCACTATTGAGTAAAGATGTCTGAGGCTTAGTGAACATTTTGCTGAGAACGTCATTCTGTAATTTCCCTGCCTGGTCTTGATATTTAGTCCATGGGCTACAGTTGAGGGTAGCATAATTAAAATGTCAAATAAATTTTCCGTTGAGGAGCAATATCTAGCATGATTCAAACTTTCAAAAAAAAACTTTTAGTTACAATTATTGACATATTGAATGTGAAGATATTCGTGAATTTCATTTACTGGGAATAAGATCAGTGTAGCTATTACTAAAATAGGAGTGTCCAATGTCTGAATGTGGGCGTTACCAAAGGTCTGTATGTCAATGAATTACAAATTTATCTGACCTCCTCAGGAAAAAAATAGTCATGTTTGAATAGGGCTGAGGTAGGCATGTTTTAGTTATTTAGCAAAAGTTTATTTTTGATAATTGCTTATTATTGAAAGCGATTTATTTAAAGGACAATTCTTGTTTTTTATGAAATATTGGAATGTTGATTGTAATTTTTTTTCTCCTTTTCCCCCTCATTTTTTTCATGTTCCCACATATTATTTAATAAATATACCGTCCACTTTCCCTTACTACAACAACTCTGCTGTGATGATGTGTTCACCAGCATGAGGGCAGGACAAAAACCTCTCATCTTCAGCAACCTGTCATTCACGAGATCACAGCAAAATCAAATGACAATGATCCAATCAATTCCCGAAGGAGAAAATCACGTCCTGCCCTGGCTTTTTTTCCTCATTCGAGAAGCCGGTTCACTCGGATATATGTCACAATGTGGATAGACTTTATGTCTATCTATACTGCTTTAGGAATGATGTTAGAAAAAGTTTGGTGCTGAAATGTCAGTCTATGCCATTGCAGATGAGAAGATGGGTGTGTACCCTTGTCTCAGTGCCACGCTGACCAGCGAAGTGCCCAGTCCAGACATCAGCCCTAAGCGGACCCAATTCACACGTTCTGGCTCGGCACGACCTCAAGAGAGTCCTCCTGCCACACATCCTAATGACAAACCCTCAGGGAAGAGGAAGTTCAAAAGTAAACACTTATGTGACACAGACGAGCAGAAAAAGGTTAGCTGAAGCATCTTATCAAACTCTCAAGCATTTTGAAACTAGAGCAATTAAACTGAAAATTATTATATCAAAGTTTTTTTTTTCATTGCAAAAGTATACCTATTTTCAATTAGTTCTATGCTGCCCCCTAGTGGCATTTTGAGTCACTAAAGCACTTTCCTACAACAGCTGTTTTTATTGGGACCATGTAACAGTTGCCCTCCCCACAATGTCACATCCCTCATGCATGACTCTCTTTGTCTTTATGTCTTTGTTTCAGCTCAAGACTAAGAAAGGCAGCTTGGGCAAACGCACAGGGCCCCTCATACCAGATGAGGACAGTCCAGCCGCCAAGAAAACCCCAACTCTTTCTTATGCTTCTCCCAAGCATTCAAACTCTCCACTGTCTGGTAAAAAAGGAATAGCTGGGAAAACAGGAATCCCTGAATCTACTCCAAGCCGTCCAGTGCCTCCAGAAGTCCGTCGATTGATTGTGAATAAGAATGCAGGAGAGACGCTGTTACAGAGAGCTGCTAGATTAGGTTACCAGGTAAAGCAACCCTTTTGGTTGTTAGCTGACATTGTAATTTTAATTATTAAATATATTCATATTTATTGTAAATTACATAAAAGGTATATCAATTAAAAAAGTTAATCCAGTGTGATTCAATTCATTATATTAAATTTATATTTATATTGACTATTTTTTGTGAGCCAAACCCCTTAACCTAAATTTTTTACCTGAAATACCCCTTGACATTTTAAGTTAATATTTCAGTAATTTAACAACATATTTGCATGTTGACTGTTCACTGATGTCAGTTAATGGTCACGTGACATGCAGGTAAACACATTTACCTTTTTAGTTATTGTTTTATTTTGATTGTTTTTATTTTTAAATGTTTATTTTAATTTTACATTTTTATGATTGAATTAATGATTAGCTTTTCATCAGTTCACAAAACCCCCTTGCAGGTCCCTCACAAACCACAGTTTGGGAAACACTTATGTAAATAATTTGCTTAACAGCCCTAAAAATATGAATGTTGGATCAATCAATCATTATTTATATAAATGTTTATTTTCAGGATGTGGTTTTATATTGCTTGGAAAAGGATGTGCGAGAGGTGAACCGTCGTGACAATGCGGGATACACGGCACTGCATGAGGCCTGTGCACGTGGCTGGACGCACATTGTACAGGTGCTGCTGAAGCACGGCGCAGATGTTAACTGCAGCGCACAGGACGGAACTCGGTGAGCAGCAGGTTACGGTCAGGATATGATACGGATAGAATCAGAGCTTTATTTATTACTTGAAACATTCATTAAAAGTAACTAATGCCACTGAAAGGCACTAAATTCAGTTCAGCCCCGTAAACAGCTTTGGGCTACTCCTGTTTTAATTGTGTAATGACAGTTTTGAGCTAGGTAGCTAATGGGCCATGTTAGATTTGGGAGATGTATTTTTAGAATCAGACTCTACAAACTAAGATTTTATTTGTCCACCCACAGCTACAATGTGTCCAACAAACTGTGTCCAATTACCATACTGTATGAAACTATGCTTCCTCCTACCACTTCCTGTAAGAGATTTGCCATGTCCGAGTTTGCTTTTCCATGCTTTTTTCATTATTGCAGCCCATCTGCAGTAACAATAAGCTTAATTTTAGATAGGGAATTCAGTATATGATGTACTGACTTGTCTTTCAAACCTTTGTAGCCCAATTCATGATGCTGTAGCAGCTGATAATCTGGCAGCAGTCTGGATGCTGTTAAATCATGGAGCAGATCCCACACTGGCAACCTACTCTGGTCAGACCGCAGTTAAACTAGCCCAGAGTCCCGGGATGAAAACGTTCCTCAAAGGTAAAACTGCTTCATTTTCAAACAATTTGTGCAAAATGATCTCTAAAATCCTTCTGGACCATTGTTTAGATTTAAACTGTCTTTGTGATTGTTTATCCACAGAGTACTTCTCTGATTTAGAGGGACGGGCAGACCAAGATCCTAGTCTACATTGGGATTTCTACAGTAGCTCTGTATTTGGTAAGAATTTAAACTTAAATACACTACTGTTCAAAAGTTTAAGGTTAGTAAGTAAAAAAAGAAGAATAGAAATTAGTACTTTTATTCAGCAATTTAGATTGTTAGAAAAATGTTCAATTGCAAATAAATGCTTTTCTTTTGAAAATTCTGTTCAAGAACCGGAAAAAAAGTGTCATGGTTTCCACAAAAATATCAGCACTGTTTACAACATAAGAAAAGTTTCTTGAGCACCATATCAGCATGATAATATGATTCCTGAAGGATCACGTGACACTGAAGACTGGATTGATTCAGTATTGGCTTCAACTGGCATTGCTCTGATGATTTGAGAATAGAAGCAAGAAAATCTGACCTATTTTTTTCAATGTCCAACAATAGTTTTGATTAGTACCTATGAATAATGCAGCATATTAAATATTTCTTATTCCCATTACGTAAAACCAAGAAAAAATCTATGTAATTTTAGTGTTTCAATTTTGGATCCCAGATTTTAATATGGTCTCAGACATCATTGTATTTAATTTTGTTAGAATCTTTTCTCAAAATCGCTCAATAATGGTGATGTAACAAGTAAGGACAATCGATTGTCCAAGCGTCCCCTAATTCAAGCTGGAAGTGATCCAAGATTTCAGTGACATAGCTGCCCACTAGAGGGTAGTAGAAGCACTATAAACACGCTGTGGTGAGGTCTTGTGACTTGACTTTTCTCTATTTGTTATAAACTTATACAGAGACAGAAAAGGAACCTTGCTGGGACTTCCTGTTGTCTCAGCCTGAGGAAGAAGGCGGGGACAGCTTGAGCGAGCAGGTGAAGGAGAGAGACGCTGACACTGACTGTCTTCTTTTTGAGTTTTCCTCTGAGCCCCTCCTACCCTGCTACCATGTCCAAATATCACTAACACAGGGGTAAGTGGCAGCGGAAATATTTTTTTAAACATGATGATGACAACACCTAATCTATTTGTTTCCTCTCCACAGTTTTTGTAACTGGTTCTTGCTGGCAGACGTGCTGAAGCGGCTAAAGATGTCGGCACGCATTTTCCGGGCTCGATACCCTCAGTTCGAGGTGGCCAGCATCGCTCAGGCAGAGATGTGGAAGCAGATCTCCGTCAGTCAAACTTGCACCGCTTCGGATGAGCTCCAGCCGGGCGACGATGAAGACGGAGAGGAGACGGTGGAGCTGGTGCGCTGCGTGCCAGAGTTACAGGGGCTGCTAGGCTCTACCATACAGATCCTTCAAGAAGATGAGGACGACAATTCAGAGGTCAACACCAGACCCTGCAGTCGATAGCGACTCCTGCCCTACAGCGAGGTGCCGTCCGCAGATGTGCGAGGTCCATTGCAACCGATGGCCTGTTACCAGTACCAGCACTTTGTATGTTTAGAATCAGCCAGAAAGGTCCTATTTCCTCAAAGACACTCTTCTCACAGATGCCCTGAGCAATGAAAGGGCCCCTAGGGAGCAACTTTTCCAAGCCCTCAGAAAGGCTGGGGACGGACTCCACTGGGAAGCAACTTTCAGGTTCCTTCTGTAGGGTTTTGTTTTTTCAGTATTCAATCATTTTTGTTTTTTTTTAAATAAACCTATATGTATAAGTAAATATATATATATGTATATCTTGACATCAGGGTGAACGCAACTGGTTGTAACTTATCATTAACATGTTTTTATGTTTGCTCATTATTAACTGTCCTTTAGAAGGAGTGGTAATCCAAGTCTTTTTTTATCTTGGTAAACTAAATGTGTGTAGCTAAGAGGCTTACGTCAAGCTAACAGCGGCAGGAATGCCTTTGGGCCAGATGGTTCCTGTGTAAACCATCGAGCCTCTCTCGGCTCCCAGAAGCCCCCTAACCTAAAGCATATGTTCCTCATGTCCGGCCCTCTTTACCTCAGCACCACTGCAGCTCTGCCAGGATCATTACACCTCTTTATTTCGCTTGTGTCGTAGCAGGCACGGGATCGTGCTCCTGTGACATCTGACGTCGCTTTGTTTTTGCTTTGGAAATCGGCAGGTTGATGAGCTGTTGGTTTTATCCACTGGTTTAATTATTTTAAGATATCGGCAGAATCAGCCGATATCAACCTTGACAGTTAAGTGGTAAACAAAAAAAGAGCCTGTGGAGTGTGTTTTTTTTAAAGGTTTTTCTAGAGCTGTTTTTCTAGATTCCGTCTTGAACTGCTTTCCAGTGCTTCTGGAAGGGGTCCTCTCCAAGGTTTTCCTGGTGTACCAGATTCCAGCGTGCTTTGTGGCGCGTGGTGTGTTTTATTTACACTGATTGTTGTTTGTGCTTAATTTAATAGTCATTAATATATTTGACCTTTTTTGTGTGTATCAGACAAATGATATATGAAAATTGCTTTGTATGGTTGGTGCTTTATTTGACAGTGTACAAATAATGATCCCTTTATCCTGAGATTGTTTTGTTTTCCCACACTGCAAACAGTATTTTAACAGGCTAAAGTACAGTTTTATTGTACTGGTGCTAAGCTAGATTTTGTGTTGACAATCAATGAAGTTTTGTTTGAACTGAAACCAATAAATATTTAAATGAAGAGACAAGAGATGTAAAGATAGTTTAGTTTCACTACTTATGGAAATACCGCGAGACATGAAGAAAGTACTTGGGTTTTGATTAAAGGCATATTGCTTCAGTGATCTCTGTTCAAAGAGGAGAGCTGTTTATTTGATTATTCTTTTTTTTTTTTAAGAAATCAACCAGAATAAAGCATGATTGTCAAGTCTTGCTTGTGATCTGCTGTGTGTTTGTAACACCGAATAAGGTGAAGTTTCCACCCTTACTTATAGTAAGCCCACTGTAACGACAGCATTGAAAACGTTTTTTCATTATGATTTAAGAGCAATGTGATTAAAGATGACAAAGTTCGGTAATGTATTAATAAAAATCAGAAGTGATGTTTAGCTTTTTACAGTCAAATTCTGAATTAATATATATTAATAAAAATCATTCATATAGATTTTACCCACACTGCATTTTAGAAATGATGTCGCCAACCATTAAAATGTAATTTTATCATTTTGGGAAATAAAATATCGATATCAAAATGAGCATTGTCCTCAAGGGGGCACTAGATACTCACAACGTTACTTTATCTGCCCTGTGGTCTGAGGAGGGAATCAAAGTGCACGTTTTAAACTGAAGAAGATTCCGTTCATTTTAATTGATTTTGAGAACTTATATATTTTAACACGATACACACTACGTTTTTGGGAGCCGTTTCTTAAAAGGAATTAATTTTATTCAGCATGGATGTATTAAATTGATCAAAAGTGATATTAAAGACATCTAAGGCTACAAAAGATTTATATTTCAAATAAAAACTGCACATTTTAATCATTTGAATTCTTTGAATCATCACCTGAAATAAATGAATCACGGTTTCCACAAAATACTAAGCAGCACAACTGTTTTCAACATTGAGAATAATAAGAAATGTTTCTTGAGCACCACATCAGCATATTAGAATGATTTCTGAAGGATCGTGTGACACTGAACACTAATGATGCTGAAAATTCAGCTTTGCCATCACAGGAATAAATTACATTTTAAAAGAAAAGTAGAAACAGTTATTTAAAATTATAGGCTAATATTCACAATATTTTACTGTAGTTTTACTGTATTATGATTTAATAAATGCAGCCTATGTGGGAAAAAGATTTTTTTTTTTTTTTTCAAAAAAAAAATCTGTTTACTATAACGTTGCCTATATCCAATTCAAAGGTTTGGAGGGCAGTTCGCTGCGGTAAAAGGTCAATGAAACTGGTTGTGTGATGCTGGTTTTTGGTGGAGGGGACACTCAATTAGTTGAGAAACTAGTGAACTGAAGTACTCATGGGGAAATAGACGAGACAGCATTTAGAAATGAGAGTTGTCTTGCGTAGACTGTCCTCAGGAGACCGGGTTATGCTGAGGTGAGGAAGTCAGATAATTCCTGAGTCAGGTTTTTTCTGCAGCAGGGCCACATGCCGCCTTACTGTTGTAAAAAGTAGGCTAACAGTTAATTAAACAATAAAACAGTCCTGTAATATACCTCTCTTACGCTATCTACGTTTTATATCCGAGAGTTAACAGATAACGCACAGTCGCAGGATGCCTAAATGAATCACACAGATTAAGTCGAATGCCAAAGTTTAGCTGGATTCATTTAAAGTCAAGCTTCGTTCACCCACATATTTCTCAGCCTATGAGTCGGTTAGTTTGGAATGTCTCAGTGTTTCTTTATATGTCATGCCCACACCTTTAAAAACCACAGTTTAGCTAGAAAATGCTAAATAACACGCGCAAGCGCAAGTGCGTAACTCGACTCTCAGTATCTATCGGTTCGTTTGGTTGCCTGGTGCTGAATTGAAGCAGTGGGATGGAAGAGAATGCTGAGTGGCTGGGGGCCATTTATATGCAAACGAGCGAATAGAAATCGCAGCACGGTACAGCGGTAAGGTGTGTGGGAGAGAGTCATCATCAGGAAGATGAGTTAAGGATGCCGCTGGGGACAGGCTAAAAGACCGAATTAAAGCAGAATGCAACGAAATGACGACATGCTTCAATTAACACCTGACTGTAACTCTGCAGCTCATGGAAAACGAACCGTCCATTCATTCAGTCAGTTAGTCAGTCAGTCAGTCAGATTTCTTCAGAATCCTCAAGTCACTTCTCGAATTTGTACTGTTCTGTAATCTTAAATAATAATAAAAAGGATATTTATAGGCTGCTATTTACTATATATTAATGAATATGCCTATTTTGAATTATCTTTAGTTTTAGATTTTCAGTTTTCATTTAAGTTTTAATATTTTGTTTGTTATAGTTTTGTAATTTTCGTTTTTTAATTTCTATTCAGCTTTATCTTTATTTTAATTAACTTCAACTTAAAGTCGGTAGTTGTACTGTTAGGTGTGCTCAACTTTAAGTGGTGCTCACTGCAGAGTCAAATGACGTCCAGCTCCACCTCTCTGGACGACTAATGGGCTGTAGGGATAGAGTTGTGGGTAGAGTTAGGGTGTGGATATTCTCGCTCCACCCATTATGCCCAAATACATCCTGGCTGGGACTCTAGACGAAAGGTGCGTTCGACATTGTCTACGTCTGGATGTAACCCATCGGGTGAGGAGCTAAAACGGAGACGTGAAGTCGGACACTTTCTGCTTCCCATAGTGACGCTGGCTCTGTTTGCATACTTTATCACAGCTGAAGTGGAATAAATGCAATACTTATATAAAATACACAGACGTTTCAGAGACGTTTTCATTCAATTATTTATGTAGGCCTGCCTACTGCTTGATACAGCATCTATTTGTACAAGAATAAAGTTCTACATAAGCCTATACTATTTAAATAGTTTACCAATGAAGTAGAGTCACGTCTTTGATCAGTTTTATTTTGATAAACATGACACGATATAACATTGTGACAACATGAAAAGAGCTTTTACTGTTATAAAGAAAAATGAAGATATGTGAGCATTAGTGGAACTGAAGGTGTCAGAATGAACACGAAACACATATGTGATTGTTGTCATCCATCATGCGGTGAATCCAAGCGGCAACGGCCCTGTCTCTTGAAACCAACACGGAAGTGAATTAAACTGCAATTCATCGACTGGCCGCTTGAGGCAGGCTGCAAAAGTGAGTCAAATCTGTATCTCCCCCATGTTAAAATGCCCAAATTTACAGCAGAAAAAAATATGTTTACAGCGGAGCAAAAAGTGGTTTTGGTCAATACAGCCAATTTTGCCCTTGATGACTACTGTGAGGGGGGTGATTTTTTTTTTACAACTCATCTGTTTAAATTATATTAAGCCTTAAAGTTCTGCATAATTAAGGGCGTGGCCACCTGAGTGGCAAGCGGATTGCGGCTGCTGTCACTGCTAGCCGTTTATCTGCTGTATGTTAACGTCACCCTCAGCTAATTCCAGCCGCTGCTGTACTTGCCATCTCTGCCGTGTTTGTGCGTTTTTTCGGGATTATTTCATACAATTTAATACACGCATTATACCTTCGCCCTCGCCGTTGGATTCGTCGTTGGCGAGTAAATTAAGTTATGGAGAGAACAACCAGCGCTGTATTTCTTCCAGTTGTTTTCCTCGCATGCGCTAAGTTAATGGGTGTCTGACAATTTCGTTTCTTTTCGGAGTTTACGCCTAAGTTATAGATATAGACTCGTTGCGCGGTACTGATTCTCTCACGTAACACATTTGCTTATTTAACTTTTTAGTGTTAAATAAAATGTAATATCTCTGGTTTAACCCATTTGAGAAATTGAGAGGCAGCCATAATCAGATTTTAAAATGGACTGAATAAAGCTCTTTACGAACTTGACGTGCGGTGCCGCGCTTGACATATGCGCATGAATCAATGTCACACGCACAAGCTCAGAGCAATATTGTAAGTTACTGCATAATAATACATTTTTTAACTACCAGAATAATAATGCATCACGATACAGTCTCACTTTTAGTTACGTCTTTTAACTATAGTATTTCGAAGGGCAAAAACATGAACTTTAACTATTGGTTTTACTTCTTCAATCAGCTGTCACTTTAGCGCGAGGCCAGTAGAATTAGCACCTCAGCTCCACCCACGTCCCACCTCTTTGCCCATTTTATTTATTAAAATAATGATGTGCACGGATAAATCATTCATAATAAACTCTACAATATTCCATTTAAAAAAACATTTCATGGTAACTTTAAACAGGCTATTTATTTCAGTTAGTTGCCGAGGCAACCTTTTTTTTTCATTTCATTTATTTCTATTCTCTTTTCATGGTAATGCAACACAAAATACCACAAGAACAACCTAACAAATCCAACAAACACAACAAAAGTACATTCCATGACAAAAAGAGCAGGAGTAGGATGAAGAAAAAAAATCTTATACACTCCTACCCCATTCCTACAAAAACAAGATTCACAAATTAGATGACCTCACCGACATGAAATGACAAACACCAAGAAAATAAAAGGAAATATATACACACATATACACATACATATACAGACAAGCCCAGACCAGATATAATCTACTTTCAATTATAACAGACTTTTTCTCTCTTTGTTTATTATTATTATTGTTATTATTATTATGTATTAATACTAATTCTGCTTACATAATACTAAAGAAACAAAAACAACAAAGATGTAATAATGACAGGTCCAACAACCAAAATAACAACGAAAACATAATTGTTGTAATAATTGTATTAGTTTTTCATCTTTATATAAATTAAGTATTGTTTATAGTTATTTTTAAATTGTAAGATATTTGAACAACATTTTAGATCATTTTCTAGAAGATTCCATCTTTTCACACCAGAAATTGAAACGCACATTTGTTTGAGGGTATTTCCAGCAAAAGGTTGTTTGAAGTCATTATTTCTTCTGCTTGTCTCACTATTTAAAGTAAAAAGGGTTTGCAGTCCATGCGGTAACAGGCAGTGTTTAGCTTTATGAACAACTAACAAAGTTTGTAAAGAAACCAAATCCTTCCATTTGAGTAGTCCTGACTCCAGAAACAGTCCTGCAGTGTGTTCTCTTCAGTGGCGGTTCTAGAGGGGGGGCCAGGGGGGCCCGTGCCCCTGCGACAACAAGCTTGGCCCCCCTTGTGGCCCCCCTAAATGTGGAGTGTGAAATAATTTTTACAAAACAGTTTTTGCTATCGTTGTTATCGTTGTATGCCTATTATTTTTTATTATTATTCTATCTTTGTGGATTTGCTTGTTCACGTGACGATTCGCATCACATTCGCGGGAATCGCTGCAGAATAACGTCTGTCTCCTGCACGCGAGAGAGGAGAGAAGGAGAAAGCTGGTAGCCTAAATGGCAGTTCAGTTGCAAGTTCATTCTTTATGTGCGTATCGGGTGTGCGATGTGTATTGTCTATTATGATATTGTAATCAATGTTTTAACTGTATACGAGGCACTGTGAGCTGACATCGCATTTGTCTATCCTTTCACTGCTGTGTGCGGTTCATAGGTATAGGCTATGGCCCCAAATTAGTTTATGTCTTATATTTATATCATATTATGTTCTTATATTAGAATATCAAATCAGCAAGAGTGCCCGTTTTCCCGTGCACAATTGCAACTGTCATATTGATATTGTAGCCTACAACAGTTAAATTAACAATAAGTTAACATTGGGAGTTACTTTTTAGACACAATATTGTCAGTATTGTTTGTTTTCCCTTTATTTCGCTGGCTAGAATTTCAAAATGAAACCGTAGCAGAGTCTCAATGCAACAGACAGCGATGATTTATTGACTGAAATCCGCGTTTTGAAGGAATCACTTGCTCCTTTCCCGAATGAATCAGTCGTTTGAACAAATCGGTTGAATGAATGAATCCCTCAACTCACTTATTAAGACTGTGACTTGCCGCCGCCTACTGGCGGTTTTAGTTTAATATTTAAAGTACCCTTTAATTAAAACGTTAAAATTAGAAATCATTTCATATTTAAATATTGATTTAAAAACAAAATCTCATAGCTTTATTTATGCAATTATAAATGGAGTGTAAATATATTAATGCCGCTTCTGTGTCACCTCTAGATTGCACTGCAAAGATGGATTTTGATTGAATTAATTAATTTGACTGGTAACAGTGGTACTGTATAATTATTGTATAATTAAGTATTATTGTATAAATAAGTATAATTACTGAATAATTTGAATGTTAGTATTTGACCTAAAAGGTGATTCATAACTCTAAATAAGTTTAGAAAGAATGTCCATATATAGGTGAAAATGCCCCTGGAAATCAATTTAAGATGGCAAATTAAATTAATTAAAAATTAATTAAAAAATTAATTTCGTTCCCTGCTGTTAACTGACCACTGCATAGAATATTAAAAATATGAATATCTTTGTGAGTCAGCTGTCAAATGGTACCAGTACACAAACACAATCAGTAAAATATCATCTAATTATCAACAAAACATTGAAAATATTGAGATATATTTTTGTCAATATTGCACACCCCTAATGTACGGAATGAATTTTGATTTCTTCAGGTCGTAAAAAGCCTTAAATTTGACTTTAAAAAGTGTGCAGGAATCCTGGAAACGGTTAGACATAGTTACCTAGCAAGTCAGTTATTTTCAGTAAATTAATTAATAAGCTTCTTGGTTCCCATTGCTTTTGCTCTATAGTTCTCACCAAAATGAAGAGAAAGAAGGACATCATGTTAGGTACAGTTACTGTGACTAATACTGAATATGTAATGCAAATGTAAAAATATAATGGAAATGCAAATACATTGTTGAATGATTATAAACATGGTATTTTGCCTGTTAATGCCTGCAGTGCAGTGCAGAAAATGATATGACAACAATAAGGTCTAAATATAACTGGCCCCTCTAACAGTACAACTGGCCCCAGCTTGGCGCCCCCAGTTGAAATGGTCTAGAACCGCCACTGGTTCTCTTGGAGTAACTCCATATTCTTAAAGCCCTTTTTT
Source organism: Meda fulgida (assembly GCA_030578275.1). Taxonomy (NCBI): domain Eukaryota; kingdom Metazoa; phylum Chordata; class Actinopteri; order Cypriniformes; family Leuciscidae; genus Meda; species Meda fulgida. Next base: position 22,970,991 of record CM060629.1, read on the forward strand.
GCAAAATAAATAAAGGCACTAAATTTGTCAAATAAGAATTCCCCCAAATCTCCAAACAATACATCAAATATGGCAAAATAAAAGAACAATATAGGATTCTCATTGCCTTATAATTTAACACAAACTTTACTTTACTCATAACGGCAATGTTTCTAAAAATTTTATTTCTTACATAAGCTATATGTGACTTCCATTTAAATTTTTCATCAATGAGTACTCCTAAAAACCTAAATTCTCACACTCTCTCAATAGTTATTCCATTAAAACTCAAACTAACATTTTCAGAACATTTTTGATTTGTAAACAACATAAATTTTGTTTTACTTAAATTTAATGACAGTCTATTTTTATTAAACCATTTTTGAAGTAGGACCAATTCTTGTTCAATAGTTTTCATTATTACTTTTAAGTTTTTCCCAGATGCAAAAAATTTTGTATCGTCTGCAAAAAGAACAAAACGTAAAATCTTTGATTCATCACAGAGATCATTAATATATAAAGAAAATAATTTAGGCCCCAGCACAGAACCTTGAGGGACTCCACACTGTATGAGTTCCAACTTAGATTCATGGCCTATATACTCTACATATTGTTGTCTATTTGCTAAATAACTAATAATCCAATTTAATACTACACCTCTAATTCCATATGTCTGTAATTTAGATATCAATATACCATGATCAAGAGTGTCGAAGGCCTTTTTAAGATCAATAAAACACCAATCGTATGATTTTTATTCTCCAATTCTGTAGTAATATCTTCTGTGATTTTCATCAAAGCCATAGTTGTTGAGCAGGTGCTTCAAAACCCAAACTGATTATCGTGTGTCAAAGAATTTTTTTCAAGAAAACAATCACATTTTTTAACAAAAAGCTTCTCAAAATTTTTTGAAAATTGGAAGGCAAAGATAGAGGCCTATAATTTCTGAGACTATGCCTATCACCAGATTTGGTTTACAATTTGGATTTTTTCAATTTTAATTTAAGTTTTTCAAGTTTAAGTTTCTAATTTTCTCATATTTATATTTTTATTTAATTTCAACTTTATTTCAGTTACCTAAAATGACTTTTAATAGTTTTAGTTAACAAAAACATGCATGCAAACCTTCAGGGATTGCGTAACAAAGCAAAGCATATTAACTACTGGAGGTTATTACAGTTCACTGGTGTCACATAGTTATTATAAAACAGACTATCACTTTATCGTTCCAAACTTTGGCTCATTGACATGATAGTAAATCCATTTATGGATTAAGTGTGTTAGAATTAACCAAAATGAAGAGTCATGTCTTTTTCTCTTACAAGCCCAATTGCATCATATGTGGACTCAGATTTCAGAGCCACTCCTTCACCAAACCCACAAGATCTACCTCCTGCCATTGGTTGGCTCTTTTGGAGCTAAACTGGGATTGGTCTAAATCTAGGGCACGTCTTGACAAGACATTCTGACAGTTAAGCACATGCGGCCATGGAAACTGCAGTGTTAAAAATAACATAACAAAAGGAAAAAGGTTTCAAACCAGCCGTTTTTCCCTAATACAGAATTAATTATTAAAATAATAAAATAATGAACATGTCTTTGACTAAATATCATAGCTAAACTCTGCTGGAGTGAGCTAATGGCAAAGTTACTCATCAGATAAACCTTGAAACTGACCAACACTAAAGTCTAAAAGTCACTTGATTACATTAGCGGTTTATCCTCCCATCTTAAATATCTGCGGACAGGGGGACAAGAAGTTTTCCTCTTTGTTCAAACTGAGATTATGTAAGAGCTCGCCCACAAAGAGGCGGTCCTGCCAGTTTTGCCTCTCTCAAACACCACCAGGGAACTTCCCTTTTAGCATTCTGCTTTTATAGAGAAACAGCAACAGTTAGAGAAGCCAGACAACCTGAGCGGGCACTGCTTACATGCTAATTAAGTTACCCTTTCTCCTTACCCTGGTTAACCCAGATTCAGTTTCATCAGGGTTTACAGTATTGTAAAGCAATGCACATAAATGGTAAATGGACTGCATTTATATAGCGCTTTCACAGACCCAATGGCCACCAAAGCGCTTTACATATCTGCCTCTCATTCACCCATTCATACACCGACGGCAGTGTTAGCCATGCAAGGCGCCATCCAGCTCGTCGGGAGCAGCTGGGGTTAGGTGTCTTGCTTATGGACACCTCGACACTTGGTCAGGTGGAACCAGGGATTGAACCACCAACCTTTCGCTTTGTAGACAACCTACATGAACCACCTAGCCACTGCTGACCTTGACCTTGTAGAGCTGACCTTGTATTAGTTAAACTCTCCAGACATGCTGAGTAATGACTGTGCAATACCGTCACTGATCAGTGCTGCTAATTCCATTCTTTATAATTATTTATAGCCTTGCTAGCATGGCTCGATAATCTGTTGCTATTCTGAAATGACTCATCTCTGCCAGGGACAAATATACCTGGATATGTTAAATATAGAATGTCATTCAAACATCACGACATGTGGCCCTTGTGAATCAAGATCACTGATCACGCACAGATCACACACATGAATAGTGTGACCATGTACAAACTTTCACACTGCCAGTTCACGAGGTTTGGTGCAAGATGCAGGTGTTTCCTCAATTATGCTATAAAAATAGCAGATTTCAAATCTAGCATCATAGATATTTATCCTAAATCCACAATATTAGTTTCATACTCATGCATATGTTGGCAAAATTAGAGCTTGTTTGGAAATGATGCACAAAAATATTCTGTTCACTAGTGATATTTAACTTGAGTTTACTTTATTTTCTTTACAAATCTCATTTCATCTCAAATACGCTCCATATTGACACTGTTAATTCCTTGGTAAAAATGTTTGTTGTGGAAACTAACAACTAAGGGACATTTTTTGTGTGGAAATATTTAATTTATAAAATCAAAAATAAGTAAGCACATACATTTTAGACAATAAATGAAGAGTTCAGATGCAAAAGCCTCTAAGTGCCATCTGAAATTTTCTTCTAGAATGATCATTTTTATCAAGCTCTTATATTTAAACTCAGTAATTTCACTTAAATAACAATTACTGGGTCATTTTCATTGCAATTTAAGTGAAATTACTGAACTTAAATATACGAGCTTGATAAAAATGATCATTCTAGAAGGAAATTTCAGATGGCACTTAGAGGCTTTTGCATCTGAACTCTTCAAATATTGAAATGTATCATGTTAAAGCCCCTTGTCTATGTTATTTTATAGTTTTAATCACACGATAATTCATATTTTTATAATGGTTTCATAAAGTCTGAGTTTGGGACTAGAGTAAAACAGTTAAATCTATACATTAAAGTCATTTGAAATAAAACAAAAATAAATTACAAAAGCTTAATAACATTTTTCCAAGACTTAAATATATGGCAGCCATATGGAAGCTAAAGTGATTAAACAAAGGGTGTGTATACACCCTTTAAAGAGATATAATTTCAGTGCTTGAGTTCAATTATTAAAAGTTGAATCCTTGAATTAAAAGTTCCACATCAGCATTGTAGGACATGTCTGACAATACCTAATGTTCCTCTTGTCCTTCAGATTAGATTAAATCACGTGAAGGAGTCAGCTCGACCATTTCTGAGGACATACCATTCAATTTAGGAGGATAACAGAGTAAAGAGTAAAAAGTGTAAATAGTAAATATTTTTCTTGAATATTTTGTGTAAATGCAAAAGAAATGCATTTCCCAAAATCCCAACAGGCAAAGAATAACAAAAAAGGAATGTGTTCCAAGTGAATGGGTGAGCACACTCATTTTACCAGATAAACTATAGTGAACTCAACAGATATGCTATGATCATCCTAATTGCAGATCTGTATGAGTTATTGGATGTATGGGTGGAGGGAACCAATGCAACACTGCGTGTCAGGTTGAAAACGTTCCAGCTAAGTGCCACACCTACCGTGTTATGTAACATCAGCTGCCTTGAACATTCTTAAAGCGACACGTTTTCTACAGAGCACCCTGTCTTATAGTCAGCATGAGCTGATCATGTACCGCAAGACAGCTGCAGGATGAACTCTTTGCCCTCTCTGACTCTGTTGAATGACAGCATGTCTAGTATTTTTTCACAGTCTTTAACTTGCAGTGCGGCACAAAGAGAACAAACATTTCATGATAAGATGTCAACAGAAGTTTTTAAGGGTTACTAAGCACTTATTCATTGCTGATTGAGTGTTAACATACACCTTTGCGCTTTCTGCAGGCTCTGTTTCTTGTGAAAGATAGAGGAAGGGTTTGCACTTCAGCCTTGCACCATGCATACACAAAAAAAACTCGATAAATATATCAGAGGAAAAAACATCAGCAGTCTGAAGGTCATAAAATAACCATCTGGATTAGTTAAAGTGTCATGACATCAACCTGTTTTAGCACTGCTCATATATAAATATATTAAGAAATGCATGGAAGCCTGTTTCTTCTTCAGACAATTTTTTTTAAAATATAGTAGTGAGACAGAGTTTAAAGTAATAAATAACACACAACTGTGAGACAGCGTTGATTGCTAAAACTAAAATGTAAAAATAAAGCTACTGTAAATAGAAATATAGAAAAAAACGAATGAAAATGACAAAAGCACATAACAAAATTACTGACACTTAGACTGAATACATATGAAAATAAATACTCAAATAATGATTACATATTATATTAGTATATAAACAATACAATATTTGGGGCTTCCATAGAACCTAATGATACTGGTGATATAAATACATATTCCATAGAAACATAATGCTGTTTATTTTACATAGGCATGTTTACAGAGAAACGTTTCACACCTAAAAGTTTATCCCAACTCTGATTTTACACAGACTTCTTAAGAAATAGGGCACAATAAAAACAGAACTATTGCTTAGGAACTATTGCCTTATTGCATATTTATGAAATCATACATCTATTGCTCTGTTGGACATACTTGCAGACACAAGAGATATTGCCACACAACTGTCATGCATCTCCTAAAAATCTAAATGAAAAAACAAGGCCATAAGGCACATCCCTAAATTTTTTTATGCTGCGTGAATGGTGTGAAAGCTCGGCCTCTAGCACTGAGAGGTCGCACACAGAGAGAGATTGGTAATGCTTTAATGGAGCACACAGGCTCTCATTATATAACACAAGGTGTAGTAGTATTGTAAGGCTTAGTGGGGTGAGCAGCATCTCCTTACCCAAACCAGCTGATCACCATAGCATCACTAACAGCTGTCAGCCACCCAACATTATGCCATTTATAAATTACCCAGGACCACAACATTGAGTATATAGCGGTGACGCTATTAACGTACAGTTGTAATCAAAACCATTGCCTAACTCCCATTGTAAATCAGGTTTATTGGCAAAATATCCAGACTTTCAGCTGTTTGCAATGAACAAATCAAACAAAAGTAATCAAAATAGCTCAACACAACAAATGTTTCAAGTGGTTTCCCCAAATTCAACTGAAAATGCAACTCTTAATGACTTCTGCAGACTAAAAATGATTCAACCCCCTGGACAGAATCCCTCACAACAGCACAAATCTGCAATAAAGGTGTTGTCTCAAGCACACCTGATGCAACTAATCAAGGGCTTCATTAGTTGCACTTGGTGTTCTTGAGCTAGAACACATGAAATATCTGAACTGGCTAGGTTTGTTGAGTCACGTTTGACTGCATGTTAGAAATATGGCTAAGTAAAAAGAATGGTCCAAAAAATTAAGAGAAGATATAATCTCCCTTCACAAACAAGGAACAGGATACAGCAAAGGCACTAAATGCTCCTAGACACCATTGGAAGGATAGTTTACAAGTTCAGAGTTAAAGGAACAGCAGTTACACTTCTTGGACGGGGCAGAAAAAGGAAGCTATCAATGGCTGCAGCCCGATTTCTGAGAAAGCAGGTTCAGAAAAACCCTCGAGTGACTGCATAAGACCTGCAGCAAGACTTGGTGGCAACAGGCACTGAGGTTTCAGCTTGCACAGTAAGGCATGTACTAAACGCATACAGTTTCTATGAGAGAACTCCAAGACGTACACCACACCACTACTGACCCAAAAGTGCAAGAAAAGTCGGCTCCAATTTGCTCAAAATCATATAAATAAGTCACAGAAGTTTTGGGATTCTGTTCTGTGGAGCGATGAAACATTTCCAGCCCTTTCAGGAACTTTTCAGCCCTATGGTCAGCGGTATGTCTGGAGGAAGAAGAATGAAGCATATGCTGAAAAGAACACTCTGCCTACAGTTAAGCATGGTGGCTCTGTGATGCTCTGGGGCTGCTTTCCATCCTCTGGCACTGGAAACCTGCAGCAAGATGGATTCATTTTTGTATATCAGGAAATCCTTGGAGAAAATGTCCTGCCGTCAGTGAGGAATGCAGGCCTCATTGGATCTTCCAAAAGGACAATGATCCCAAGCATACCTCAAATTCCGCCAAGGCTTGGTTGCAGAAAGAAGTCCTGGAAGATCCTACAGTGGCCATCACAGTCACCTGTTGAACCCCATAGAAAATCTCTGGTGGGATGTGAAGGTGGGCGGGCGGGTGCAGCACGCAAACCCAATAATATTACTGAACTGGAGGCCATTGCTCATGAGAAATGGGCTAGATTACTCAGAAACGCTGCCAGAAGCTGGTGTCTGGTTATACATCTTGTTTGCAGCAGGTCATAATGGCAAAAGGGTGTACTAAAGTATTTAAGATGCTTGCTATGAAGGGGTTGAATAATTTTGAGCCTGCAGAAGTAATTAAATTTTCAGTTGAATTTTGGGCAAACCACTTGAAACATTTGTTTTGTTGCGCTATTTTAATGACTTTTGTTTGATCTGTTCATTGCAAACAGCTGAAAGTCTGTACATTTAGCTAATAACCCTCGATTTGCAATGGGAGTTGAATAGTTTTGACTACAACTGTTCAGTTACTACTTTCACAAGCTAAATGACTACCTTTGACTTACGACAGTATCGTTTTTTTCATGACTCTCACTATTTCGAATTATATGAAAAAGAACTGTCATGTTCACACTACCCCAACAGACACAGACAAATGCTGATTGAACATGTTCAGTCAGGTGAAAACAAACCCAGACCAACAGCAACAGACGCCGACAGGCGTGACACACTGATCTGACAAAACCCAACAAACGTGTTTGATGGCGTTTGTCTGTGCAGTGTGAATTGGCCTTGAAAGTGTATAGCTGTAACAAGTAGACATGCTCATCTAAATGAACCTCTATCTCTCTATTCTTAAGTTTGATTCATTCTAGTGAATTTGTTCATCATAAACGGTCCTCTCTTATGTGTACAATTCTGATTCATTCCACTGAATCGGTTCGTCCTACGTGGTTCTCTCTCATACGGGAAAAGTTCAAATGTATTATTTTATTATTATTTTAATATCAATTTTGATTGATTAAAATGTTTTGCTTGTCAGCCTTTAACTATATATATATATATATATATATATATATATATATATATATATATATATATAAATAAATAATCTGTTTAAATCAGTTTGACCCATATCATAAATCTGATAGTCAGAAAACATGGAACAACAAGCGGGTTCCAAGACCCTCTGGACCACGTAAAGGGCAGCTGCTAGATATCATCCAGCAGACTGGTTGTGCCCGGCCAAGTCTGGATTGCCTGATCACGTAGTCGTTCCATGGCATGGGGAAGAGCTGATCCAGCCAAACGTTTAAAAACTGATTTATGCTTTTATGAGTCCCTTTGTGATTTATGATGGCTTTATCGTCATGCCAGTCTGTCACGGTTGCATGTCCCTGATAAAACAGTTTGTGCACATCAAAAAAGAAATCTTAAGCACATTTAAATATACATAAATTCTGTTTATATATATATATATATACATATATATATACAATACAGGGCTAGATATAGGCTAGACAACGTTTCTCTGCAGCATAATAACCTTTACATTCTCTATTATACATGGATGTGGATCCTGTAAATATGCTCTCTGGGTGGATGAAACATCATAAATGCCTTTTTTTTCTTTTTTTTAAAATTCTATCCATGCTACATGTTTGTTCAAGCCTCAAAATGACATTGTTTGACAACTGCAAATCCCTTATTTAGTTGCTAGTTTATGCATCATGCAGATTAGTTCCTTTGACCGCCTGGCAGTTTGTGCATCTCACGCTGACCTATTTCACATGAATGGTCAGATCGTTGGACTACATTTGGTCTGACATACCATAATGCCCCTCTGTAGCTATAGCAGGTATTCTGATATTTAACATATATACAGCGATTCTCACATTTGCTTTGCTTTTGATTATTCTTTGTTTCCATCCACCTACATTATTTCAAATGATGGGTGGTACCATGATTGTTGCTTGGGAGGTTAGAAAATGTATTGTTCATGTTTCAGTGAACGTTTAGTATAAGATGACAAACACAACTTTGGTTAAGAAAGGTGAGGGTTTTCAAAGTCAGATAGTCAATATCCAATCATAAAGGATAAAGTCAGGAATATAAAATGCATGATAGAGAAATGCAAAAATAATTTCTTAAACATTACCCTCCAGGTTTCAGACAAGGCCTAGTCCCCAGACTAAAACACATATTTGAGCTATTTTAACTGAAATCAACTTGCACAGACAGATCTTAAAACATGTCAGTGCCATTGCTTTGTCTCAAGATGCACACCACTAATGTTTTTCTTTTCAAAGACATGCTACCTAAATGTCCTAATTGAACTAAGGCCTAATCTACGCACTGCCTGTGAAACCAGGCATACATCTTTTGAGATGTAATTCAGTTTCAAACTCACACCATATTAAGAACTGAAGATTAAAATGGTTTTAAAGGACTAGATACACATTCCTAATTAGATTAAAAGGTCATGAACTGATAAGGTCAATCAGACATTTTATATGGGTCTAATACACTTTGAACCAATAAGAATGATGTCATGTCTCAAGGAACTGTCTGCATCAGCATTTAAGATACTGGTTATGTATTTTAAGAGTCAAAACGGTTGAGAATAAATTATATATTGTCAAATTAATTGCCCCTCACATTGTTTGACTTTCTTCTATAGAAAGTGAGAGGTTTTGATTGTCCATAAAGTAAATAACCAAAAAAATGTTGGTTCACACTCCTTTTGCAAATTTGAGTTTCAGAATTTAACACCTCATCAAGACTTTACATATTAAGAGAACACCTTTAACGAAATCAAGCTCAAACCTGCCTTTGCAAAACAGTCGTCACACACAATGCAACTCTTACGAAACCAGATTAGCAGACACTCACTAACTCCATTCAGGATTAGATATTTGACCCAGCCCACTGGTAAATGTTGGCATCTTATTGCACTTCTATTGCAGTTCTCCAGAGGAAGACAGTGCATTGAGGCAGTTTAAGTTAATACTTTATTTATAAGTCACTATATTACATAACAGCACAATATAAAACTTGAAATCTTTTAGAACAAAACCAGTGGCATTACAGACTCAATGGGTCCTGTTCAAAAGGAAACAATGCATGACAAGCACACATACTTGAACAGCACAAGTGGGAAATGAAGACAGAAGGCACGCCATGACACATGGACAAGTGCACAAGAGCAGCATTAATGCATAAAACCCCCTTAATTAAAAGGCAAATTGGCTAATATGAAGAACTGAATTACCAGCATTCACATTCTTCTACAGCTTCAAAATGACAAATGTCAAGGGCTTTCTGACTTGGCATACATAGATTTAAAAAACAACAAAAAAAAAAACCCAAGACTAGCTGGAATAGATTCACGCTGCTGAAATGGCCAGTAAAAAGAAAAAAAAAGAAACTTTACTCATAGCCCTTTAACTTCCAGTGGAAACATCCTGAAAGCACAAGAGACTGCCAAAACAAGCAACGTGACAACTAATTTGGGTAAAAAAAAAAAAAAAAAAAAAAAAAAAAAAAAAAAAAAAGGCAGAGGGGAATCTAGAGCCCTTTAGGTCCGCTGCTGCACATTCACTTCCCAGTCCAACAGTTCATGAATTGTCCATTAGATGTTATTGAATCAATCCTATCGCAAAAGGCTACCTCCGCCAATTTCTCTCTTGTAACGACTTGTGAGATGGTCAGCCTGGACCGTGAGCTTGGACAGAACGGCAAACAGTCCATGGAGGTGGTAGTGGAACTGGCCCTCCAGGTCAGAGCCCTCCTCCGCGGCTCCTCCGTTCACCTGTGGCAGCTCTTCTTGCTTCACTGCCATCTCTAGAAAGCTAGCACCACCACCACCCATCTCCCTCTTCAGCAGGCCCCATTCCATGTCGTTCTTAAGGGACTTCACCAGCAGGTAGTGCTCATACATATCCCTCTGTTTGCTGGGAAAAGGAGGGTCGTTGTTGTTGTGGCTAACAGAGGCTTGGCTGTCCTGGTCCTCGAGAGGCACATCCCGCAGTAAGCTTGGCACCATGATGGTCTCGTCCATGTTGTTGGCAGCGGCGATGAACCGGTTCATGACGTTGAGCAGGGAGTGCTTGTTGCAGTGTGTGTCGTTGCTGAGCTGCATCATGGCAAAGCTGAAATTAAAAGGTGAAACATTCAGACCTTCAAAAATGCATTGCGATGCACGAAGTGTACAATAGGCTATAATCTCTTGCAACTAAAACCCATTATAAATCGACGTGTGATAAACGGATTATTTTAGGTCACAAAGTTACGGCATGACATTGTCCCTGACATGCCAGTATTGCACATTAAATAATCTAAAACAGTCCAAGAAAGCGGTTTGTTGTGGTTTAACGGGCCCTAACGTTAGTTTGTTGCAGCCATGATGCAGCTCGAAATATGAAATATAATTAATTTATTTTTAAACACGAATTAATTACGTTTCACCATGTGTTAAACGTTTTTGAGTAAAGCGCGATTTAAATGAAACCAACTCAGCGTATTTTCACCGGAGAACCACGCAGATAGATTCAGAGCGACCATTTCGTTCCGGGTTTAAGCAGTTCAATCGAGTCATTGTATAATAGCGATCTAAAATGAACGATTCGTCATCTAAAAAATAAATAGAATATATAACGTTAGTTTTAGTTCCTCGCGTCGCTAGTGCAAATGGACATACTGCATTGATATATGAAATCGGTAGTAACGTTACCGTGACACTACTAAAGAACCTTGCATTTCAAATTTAACGTTACAGGAAACAAGCATCGCTTTACCGGCTTCGCAATGACACACAAATCTAAAAAAATAAAAAGAAAGAGTATATAAGTAATTGACTAACCTGATTGAAACCGTTAATTGACTGGTATAGCCCAATAATAAACTACAAAACATTGACGAAGTTGCCAACGCTTTATATCGTTTCAATAGAGAAGAAAGTGCCCTTCTTCTGAGGATGCAGAGGGGAGACCGACAAACTTTATACTGTTGACGTCAGGCGGGGAAGCGTCATGTCCAATGATTATACCCGAGATGCAAGTGATTGTCAGGTCATCGGACCAATCAAGCACATGCTTTTCATCCGCTTCCATGTTTGTCGTAATCTTTTGCAAAATACAATCTCTTTACATGTAGATGAGTAAATTATACCAGAATTGTCTTTACTCTTAACGCAGTTAACAGTTTGTTTAAAATTACTCGTGGTGATTAAAGAAATAGTGAAATAACTCAAACTAATTTCCACAGTATAGTCGAACAGTCCCGTGTCGTATATCATAATGCGAACTTCTTTTAAAAATACTTTTCCAACTACAGTAACTTAGTTGTGATTTCATTTCTAGTGATAGTAATAGCTAATAACATTTCTTTATATTAAAGTCTTCCTCTGTTTTGAATCGTGTGTGCAGAGTACCTATGCATAAATAAGCCGATAGCGCCATCTGGTGGCTCTGTGTCTGAAGCCTATGCGCATTTAAAAACAGTTTATTATTCCTATGCATTTTACAGTTTGCAAAAATGAAAAATAAAAAACAAACACACGAAAAGGCTGTTGAAAACGTTGTCTTACAAAGATATAAATATCTCTGGTCTTTGACGTACACATGCTCAAAAAATAAATCCATATGCTGACAAAGCACAGAGGGTGTTTTATCTGACTTGTGACAAAAATGAATGAGCATGAATATGCTGACATAAGAGAAAAGAATAATAGTTCCAAACATAGTTTGGATTATACATCATCTTACTTTCCTTCCTTACATCCAGCAAGGCTGTTTTAAATAGTTTTCAACCCTGGCATGGATCATTTTGATAGTTGTAGCCTTTTATGTACATGTTAAATATGGTTACCTGATAAACCAGAGCGACAACAGATTTCACATTTCACAGACAAAGTTAAAGAGACACTACACATTTTCTGTTCAGCATATTCAAGCCATGGCTTTCAACAACCTTATAATAAACACTATTACTGCTACATTAATAAAGACAGCAAAGAAATTGCAAATAACCACATCATTTTCAAAGCAGCAATCCAAATAGAAATGGACATACATGTATTAAAACTAGTTCTTGAAAATGAACTGGTGATGATAAACAGAACTCCATGTGTAACATGTGAAGTGAATAACACCTTAATGTTCCAAATTACTATCAGGTCATTTTCAAAACACCATTTTTGGAAAATGTTTAACTTTAAGGTTGTATGCAAGAAAAGTTACAAATGTTTTTACTAGATGCAAAGTTTAAGCATGTGTTAATTCCAATGAAACAAAAGTCAAGGTGTACAATACACTTTACTTCATAACTGACTGCGTGTTCCTGGTTTAACACTGGCTTAAAACATATGCATTTTCTACAAACTTCTGTATATCTAATCACTATTACAGTTACATTCGGGCAAAACAAATGCAAAATGATCTTATCCCTTTGGAATGGGTTATTTCCCTTCAATGTAATTATACCAACAAGAAATATTCTTTAAAAAGCAGTCAGAAATCCTCTAAAATGAAATGTTTAGCTAAGGCACACATACAAAGCACTGAAACTAAATGGTTTCCCTTTGTGTCATGTTCAGCCCTTTGTGATCCGCAGATGATACCCTGTAAACAGACAGAAGTGAGAATAAAAACCCCTAGATAATAACCTAGTAATGCATTTTGTTCAATAATAATAATAGCTAAAATGACATGTAATAAAACACAAAATTGTGACATTTAAAAAAAGAAAACCCTACAGGGAAGAGTAAGAAAATGTACCTGTGGAGGAGAATCGCTACACCATCTCATATTGGTTGTTGGTGATATAGCGAGACAGGCAGCATGCCAAGAATATCCCAATGAGCTGAGGAATTGAATGGCACATAAAAGACATCATTAGGTGCATTACAGACCATAAACACATTTTAAAAATAACTGGGCTCGACGAGTACCTGGAAGAATGCAATTCCAAAAGAAATTCCAGCAATAATACCAAGATTGGCCTCCATTGTTGTAGTCATCAGAGCGAAGCAGCCCTAACACGAGGAGGATTTTTTTTATTCCAGAATTGCAAATAAGGTTTATGATTTTGTTGATTTAGGAGTATTCAGAAACAGTTCTTACCCGTTGATATACCACTGCTGCAGCTTTTTTAAGATCCTGAAGGTCTGCAGATGTACAGTTTACACCAGCAGTCAGGTTACAGCAGCTTTTGGGGATGCCCTGTTTTTTGAAGTAATCAGTGGTTTCCCAGCTGGTGTAGTTCTTCTCTCCACAGCATTGCAGCTACAAACAACAAAATATTGAATTACGCTCAAAACATTTAAGCAGATTAGTGAAGTCTCATGTAGTCCAGATGTTTTGTATAGAGATGTGCCAATCCGACACTGATGTTTTTTGTTGAAAGGGTATCGGGCAGATGGGACCAATCCAAATTAAATACTGTGCATTATGATTGTTACTGTTTTGGTTTTAAGTATTACAAAAGCACCATAAATGTGCTCTAAACTTTTTTATTATGGTACACTTATGACTAAAAAAAGTCAGGTTTGCTTTAAAACCATAATCATGAGCCCAGAATGCGCAAAAGTGCTTTTGTGCCGCACTACATTGAATACTTTCATGTGTAGCCCACTATATTGGTTCTATCTTATCTATCATGTCTGTTGTCCTATTTCTGTGCCATACATTCCAAAGAAATGCTTTTTATAGTGTGTACATTCATGTAGTAATAAATATCACAAATATATTGTTCATAGGATTTTTCATGCATGTAGCACAGATAGTAATTAAAAATTGTAGTTTTACCAGATGTAAAAATTTAAACTCACATTTGTATTGTACAAGATTATTGCTGGATATAAGATTTTCACTGGAACAATAAACAGTAAGTTTAAAAAAAAAAAAATCAGATACATTAATATAAAAACCTGTTTCCACCTTACAGGAAAAAAAGGTAATTGTGAACTATTTTTTTATTATTATGACTTTATATCTCACTCTCACACACACACACACGGTTACAGTATCAGTATCTACATGAAAAAGTGGTATTGCACAATTCCTAATTTTGTACTGCTTCCAGTAAAACATGCTTACTGTTCTCTGGATCCTGTCCAGATCTTCAGTGTCTGTACCAGTGTAGGCTAATTCAGCACGTTCATAGACATCTTTAAGCACTGCTTTAATCTAAAAAGAGTACAAACATTATTTGGCTGTAGACAACAGATGGCATTTGAATATGTAAAGGTAAAAAAAAAAAAAAAAAAAATTACCTCATGTCTGAAAATAAAGCCGGATATACCCGCCACTATTTCAGCTAAGAACACAAGAACCAGGAACATAGCATACTACAAGAGAGGAGGGAGAAAGAGATCATGCTTGAAAACAATTAAGAATAATGTTATTGATTGAAAACACAATGCACTTTCAACAAATAGGAAACAAAATACAGCATGAATATCTAAAAATATTCAGATCTTTCAGAAAAATGTAAATCGTCAAACTAAATGCACCGTTTTAATTTCTAAGAGGCTTGACATTTTTGCACTTCTTTTAACAAAGTTAAACAGACAAAACCATAATTTTTATATATACGTTAAATTAAGCTGTCACTCAGTAGGGCTAGCTAGTCTGGGACCAAATGTTGGTCCGCACACATCCGGAAAAATGAAGCCAAAACATTTTGATCGCCCCCTGGTGGATGGCTGCAATATAGGTCATAAACCCAGCCCTCTGAATGAGACCAAAAAAAAAAAAATACACTTCAAATATTTTTTTCTAAAGACGGTTTCGGTCATTTTAGGTAGTATCACGCTGATGGATGTTCAAGTGTTCGCTTTAGTTAGTAATGTTATAAAAACCGTGTGTAACATGATTTAGAGCAGTGCTTGTGATTGAATCTATGGGAGGAGGAGTATGTGCGGGACCTTGATACCACGGCTCCACCTCAGGATCACTACTGCGCAGACTCAGGCTCCAAATGATGTAATCAGTGCAACATGTCAACCGTTATTTATGGAATGTTTCAATGCTTCATTTTTCTATAGTGGAAGGAAGTGGAGAAATGTCACCTAGGCTATCTTTTTATTTTCTTCAGTCTATGGTCTGCAGTAATACAGACATTTTTATTTACAGGTTTGTAGGTTGAAATGACCATTTTAAGTTGACATTACATGCATTTTTCCTGATAGGTCAATTGTATGTCATATAAGAGGATTATCACTTAAAGGCACAATATGTAAGAATTTTGTAATAAATTATCCGAAAATCACTTGCACAGTGCGATATATTTCCTGCAGTTGTGTACTTACAATATCCCAAAAGTCTCCAAAGATTTATTATTTCAGAGAAATTCCAATTTTAAATAAGTGGTCGCCCCGGAAAAAAAATGTCGCCTGTCAATGACGCAATATCCGCGCTATCCTCGGTTTCCGCTCGAACTGCCATAGCCATGACGTAACCATGGCGACAGACGTGGACAACTAGGCGGCACGCAGTTCTTGTTTCGTTCAAACATAGACCATGGCAATCAGACTTTGGGACAAACAAGGAGAACTAAAATAAGGATCAATATCAGCGTGGCGTTTTTGAGATGCCGAGAGCTCCATGTCCGGGACTAACTTGGACTTGACAGAGTTTCACGAGTCACGACTTGGCAACTTCATTAGACAGGTGAGCAAATGTAGGCTACATAAAACAAATCAATGATATATAACGTTAGCTCAACATGATGAAATGTTAGAAATGGAATATGGTCAGTATGTTATTCTAATGTTTATCTAGCTTAACGTTACTGCTAGTTTCGTATAGCAAACGAACTAACACGTAGAATAACATAACTTTCAAAACATATTTAAATGCCGTTTGGTGTGATAGTGTAACGTTATACCAAGTGAAGCAGCGCTGCATTACCTCACAAGTTTAATTCTAATAAACTGTCCTGTGTGAGTAATCCAGCACTTGCGGGTAGATCGGTAGAATTAAATGTCCTTATTCCTTTATATCCGCAATCACGACCTGCTTCATACCACTGTAATGTTAAATAACGTGAATGTTTGCACTCATCCATAAACATTATTAGATCCTTCAGCTTGACAGCAAGTCCCATCATTCAGCGCTTGTCACTGCGTCATAAACATACGCCTTTGTTATTGTTGGAAACTGCGCCCTCTAGTGGCAAAAAATCTTACAGATTTTACCTTTAAGCCATCAAAGTATACCCTATCCATTAATGTGCTCCAACTACTTTTTACTTTTTTTTCACATTCATAAAACTTGTTTTATTTATTTTAGAACTTACCAGCTTTAGCATCCATGGACTTCCACGGCAGGTCGCAAAGCAACCGAACAATCCGAAGATTATGATGATGGCTCCGGTCCCAATGAGGACATATGGTGCATTAGTCCCCTTGTCTGAACTCCGCAGGAGGTCGAACTCCAAATTTACCTTTCCCCATACTCCAACAGCCAACAGGATCACTCCTGTGAACTACAAATAAAGTTAAAAACTCTTAGACATATTCAAAGCGTGTTTATGGATTTGAGGGATTACGGCACAGTGTCTTGCCCATCCTGATTCTTGATAACACCCTTTGCAACCTTGTAATTTCAGCTTCAAAACTCAGACAGTTTAGAGAGAATTAAATAAAAACAGGGAATCTGGGAATGCTCAAGATCCCTGACAACTGTTGTTAGCAAATATAAGCCTTGACCTATTCAGAAACTGGTCAAAATAAATAAAAAAGTTAAAATTAAGTTAAAAAAATGTCTTGGGTAGTGCCTTTCTTCTTTACATAAAAATCATGATGTTGGTGTTTATAATATCTTAATATCTTCATGTATAGCAGATTAGAGCTTGACTATAACAGTTATACATGTTGTGACAATATAAACAAGTTGAGATTTGCTATACACTGCGTTATGTATTGTGTGTGTGTGTGTGTGGGTAAAGTTGGATACTTTTATACCCAACCTTATTTATAGAGCTGTGTGATAATAGTTTACATTTTGTGATTATAAACAATCAATCACTTGAGATTTGTTTGTATATAACATTGCTTAACGTGAATATACTTTATGTATGTGGATAAAGTATAGTTTTAAAATGCATATAAAAAACGGGGTTACATTTTCTACCATAAGAAACTAATTCTCGTCATCGACTATTACTTTTCTTTATCCACATTCCTTTCTCAGCCGGGGTTATAAACATGACCATCTGTCCCCTGCCTGCTGAAAATCACTGTGAATAGCAATAAATAGTCGAGATAAAAGTGTTGCATCGGACTTCTCACCCATTTGGGACACGTTTGATTAACTATTATTTCTATCAGTTTATTGAACATTTGAATATAGATATTTGAACATCGATCAAAACAGCTGTGAATCTAACTTCCCAACGTACAAAAAGGCTGAAAAGTTTCATAGGTCTTCCTCTGGAATAAATTATAACTTGTATCCTAAAATTATGTTTTACTCTCTACTTTTGATATATAAAATTTAAAATGCAGGAAAAAATAAATAAAATTAATCGACACGTCTTAAAACAAGCCGGTAAACATAAGGTCGTCGACCGGATTTATGCAAAGTCTTTTGCGAATCAGAAGTAAGTTAACTTAACAGTTAAATAAACAACTAATTAAAACCTAGAATGGCATCTTGTTTTTGTAAAACTAAAACGTATCTAGTTAAAGTCTAAATTGGGGTCAAACTAAGACGTGTTAGTTGGCTGAGCCCATTGTTCAGAGTGAGTTAGCTGTGCAGATGTAGCCGCCTAAAGCTAACGCAAAGCTGATAAAAACACAAACTCACCCAGAAAATCAGACTGTAAGAGATAAGAAAGGTCTTCAGACACGTTATCACGGGTTTGGTTTGCAAACGCTCGGATGGAGGAGACATTTCTGCTTTTGCTTTCCCAGCGGATTTGGCTGGCGATAGGATTTTTCGATGGAGAGTGCTGGAGGAAAAGTTGTGGATTGGAGCGCGAGACAGCGAGTAGGTAAAGTTTTTAGGAACTGGGTGAGGATGCTGTGGAGTCTTTTCACGACAGGAAGTCCCGATACCAAGATAAAGGACTTGAATCTAGTCTGGGAAAGCTATACATATAACATTAAAACGGACATACATATATAAAATAATAAAATATAAAAAAAATAAAATATTGTTTTCCGTTTGAATTGATTCTGATAAAACTGAAACACTTTCAAATTGGAAACGCGCATTAACTCAAAGCCTAATACAAGCACATTTGTCAATACAATTCATCGGTTACACGTACAGCAATTATTCAAAAGTCCAAAACGTCTCTAAAGGGTTCATGCAGTAGGCTAAACTAAAAAAAAAAAAAACTTAAGTCTGTGGAACCAATAAAAGTATTCGCACAACAGCATTGCAAAAATAGTTTTATCAATGCAGGTAGTTTTTTTTGTTACTTGGATCGTTTTTAATGTTAAATATTTGATTGGAATTCATTTTTAAATCAAATGCTTACAAAAATTACAAACAAATATGCATGCTACATCTAAAATATAGATACATCTTTCTCTATCCAGTTGAACTATAGAAGTAGGGTGATATCAGGTAAAATGGGCCATTTAAGGTTTGGGGGTCCCAGGTCCCAGCCCCTCTGGAATTTAGAGCCAATGACTGCAAAGGATTTCAAACTGTTGTCATAACTGTGCTTGACAAGTAACAGATGATTTGATTGGTTTATGGTTGCTATGGTGGGCGGGGGAATAATTCTAATCAAGACTACACCAGAAAGCTGCATGGTAAGTAGCCTGGTATACCAAATCTAACTAAACTATTATAAGGATGATAAATCTATAAAAAAACAATCATGCACATAAAAAACAAAACAAAAAAAACTATGCACAATATCTGTCTTGATGGTATCAATTATAAATAATGTTGTTAGTTTGGTATATGAACATATTTTTTGAAAAAGTGATGTTTTTCTTGGCGGCCTAATTCACCTTAACCCACTGAGGTAAAATGGGCTACATGGTTTCAGCTAAAATTGGCTATCATCTGTGTCACTCACAAACACACATACACGTGTTTGAGTGTGTGTGTGTGTGTGTGTGTGTGTGTGTGTGTGTATGCACATAATGACCTCTTCAATCAGTTCACACCACAGAAAGAAACCCACTCCCAGGATGAGGGACCTTCCACCCCCACAGTAAGTGATATTTTATACTAGGCCTACTTTCAAACTTAGGCTACACGACTTGTTACACATGCATGCTCACGCAAACATACGCATGCACATTAATGCACGCACGCACACACACATACACACAATTTAGTCGCTAATCATATTAAATGTACACCAAATAATTATTCTATTTCTTGCAATAACATAGGCTCTTTTTGTTATTTTCTTTCTGTTCAGTCTGTGAGATCGGTCACATTCACTGACTTGATCTCAGTGCCGCATAGAGAGAGGGCCATCAGAAAGAGAGCGAAACCACCATCATATAACCTAATAAGTGAGAAACACATTGAATATATTCAAACAAAAAAGTCATCCAGCAAGCAAGCCAGCAAGTAACCGGGCAGCAAGCAACCAAAAGGGAAAAAAAAGCAGGACAAGAGAAGCAAATCACCTTGCAAAGTTTGCAACACCCACTATGGTGATCCAAATGACCCTAAGGCTACTGAGGAATGGGTAAAATGTGATCCATGTTCTGCCTGGTTTCATGAGAGCTGTGGTGAAGAGAATGGTATCTGTGATGACGATGGTTTCATTTGCAAAGACTGCGTTTGAAAAATGGTTTCATCACACATCAGTTATCAATTTTGAATTTCGTTCTAAATGTGTTGTACACACACACACACACACACACACACACACACACACACACACACACACACACACACACACACACACACACACACACACACACACACACACACACACACACACACACACACACACACACCACTGACATCAGTTCATTGATCTATGATCCAAAATTGACTTTTTTAATTTCACATTTGAATATGTGGGTTTGCACCCAAAATGTTTTTTTTTTATATGAATATGTTTGAATATGAATATGTTTGAATATGAATATGTTTGTTTAAAGCAGTTTAAATGTTATGTGGCTGTATAAGCAATTGTGTTTTAAAATTAAAATTGATGATAAATTACTATTTTCCTTTGCAGTTTGACTGGCCCATTGCACCTGAAACACCTGGCCCATTTTACCTGAAACTGCTCATGCAAAAAAAGTGGGCACAGCTGATGTTTCAAGAACTGTAGGGCCTAAATTATTTTATTTCATAATTTCAAAACAAAATTGTCAAAAACATTCATTATTAATCATAAAAACATATGGAAAAGGCATATATGGTATTGTATTATTGTCCCAAACTATTTACCAAAAAGTGGCCCAATTTACCTGATATCACCCTATGAACAAACAAACAAACAAACAAACAAACAAATAATTAAAGAAAGAAATGGTGGCCCATTTTCAAATGAGCTTATACTTATCCAAAAGTGAATTCAACTTAAAGGTATTGTAGATAAGATTTTTATAAAAAACTTTTTTCCAAATTTGTTTAAACTTTCTATATATATCAATGCATAATTAAAATGTAAGTACTCTGATAAAAAGAGTATAAAAATTGAATGACTCTTGACCGTTTAATCTGCACTAAACACAGCTCATTATTTCCATTCGGGACGAAACAAAGGATTGGCTTAGGCGACTCACTCTCTCGCAACCATGGCAACACCCCCGCTGCTACATGCGCTGCCCAAATGCGCGCACTCGTTTGACTCGAGGAGGGTAAGAGACTAGTAAGAGACACAATTACATGCAAAACACGGCGTATATGTTATGAATCTTATACGAAATTCACCTTCATCACAGTATAACTGATTGTAATGGGAAAACGTGTATCAATGGAACCTGTTTTTAGCTTTGCTTTATGTTACTAGCTAACAATCAAACTCAATATATTTTAAACTTTACCAGTATTGATATGCTAGATTGATAGTGAGTACTAACAGCGATGTTAGTTGTTTATATTCATAATGATAAAGTTAGGTATTTTATTACATGTGAGTCTTACATGATGTCACTACATGCACTGCGCTCCTCTCCGCTCGGCGCTGGTAAGCGCGTCCTCCAGCTGTGAGCGGTCGGCGTCGCGCGTTCCTGTGTTATGGGGGCGTGGGTTTGGAAGGAGCCCAGAATGGAGGGGGTGGAAGTGAATGGAGATAAGTAGCTGTGTTTATTGCAGCCCTGAGAGGACTACAGGCACTCGATTTTTATATTCTCTTTTCCAGAGTACTTACATTTTAATTATGTATTGATATATATAAAGTTTAAACAAATTTGGGAGAACGTTTTTTTTAATACAAATCTTACCTACAATACCTTTAACGTCTCTCTTGTCTTTAACAAGTTTCAATGATACTAAGTTAACTCTCCCACTGGTTAAAGTTGGGCATTTAAAGTATCTGCATGTAAAAACTTCCCAAGTGACAACAGAGGGCTGTTCCATAAAACAAGATTAGAATACAAGCCAGGCTTATTTTGGTTTGTCAGACTTATTATCGGTTGATTCTGTTTCACAAAGCAAACTTAAAACTGTTTCATAAAGCAAACTCAGTTACTCTGGCAACTTATAATGGGAAACTAACCTGGTCCAGGGCAGGCTAACTGTCAGGCTAAGCCTCAGTTGTTACAGAGTTACACAGATCCTAACACTGACCAGCAGGAACACTACACTGACACTCTCTCATACCATTATTTTATTACTTTATTACCACAATCCGTCCAAAAATAAATATACAGTATACAAGAAATTTACTTATGGCTACAATGATAAATGAGACAATATAGACCTACAAACGTGTTCAGTTATATTGTACGTAAAATGTTTATGTTAAAGTTGTTTAATAGCCTATATATCCTACAGGTTTTCTTTTCTTACTGGCTGAATGGTTTGTGTCCAAGATTTAATTAGATTGTTTTAAATATTTATGAATACATTTCTCTCTGGTTTTGTTTGGCAGCTGTAGTACATTTGTATGGTTATTAGAAGAACATTAGAAAATTACAATAAAAAAAAGCTTTTTATAGCAGAAGTTAAAATCACAAAATTAAAAAAAAATAATTACAGAAGCACATATAGGCCTACATTTTAACTAGTAAGATGAATCTGAGCTTAGTAATTGGCCTACAGTATATTTGATTTACCCCATTATAGTCCCTTTACAGTTATTGTTATAATCAAAATTATAAATAAGGCTCATCTAATATCCACATTACAAATGTTTTAGCATATATATATTTTATGTACTTTATTATGTCTTTCAATTCAAACACATTTAACACAATTATACAAATGGACAGTTCCTTTAAAGACATAATATTTCCCCCAATAAATATTCCTTATTTTTCCTTCTACTTTTTTTTCTTATGTGATAATACCCACCAACACATAGCCTAAAAAACACATAGTTAGAACAATAACCAATAAGTAGTTAGACACTTTTACATATGAAAAAGGACAAAAATATATATAAATACATATTAATAAAAATTAAACATTCACATATTTATCAAACTCTTGTAATGACACATAATTCTTAATAAGTTATTCAAGTATTATTTAAATATCAAATATTCAATATGAAATAAGTAAATAAATAAAATAACAAATAACTAGAATTACAAGGGAGGGAGGGTTATATAAAAATGTAGTTAATGTGGCTAATATGTATTCCTTTATTTTATGGAATATTCTTTGATTTTAGTCAGAGTTGCAAAATGTATACTTTTGCTCTTAATTTCATGTTATCCTCTCCATGGTGTACTTTAGAAACTAAATCTAACCAATCATTTAAAACGTGGGATTCTTGCTTTCTCCTAAATAAATTATTGCATTGTAATTCTCAGCATTCTAAATAAGTAGCCTATAAGTCATCTTTATGAAGTCAGGTGTTGGAGTTTAATCCCACGCTCTTATAGCGTCTTTATGGAACAACCCTCAGGAAAGAACAAAATCTAAATCCTTGTTTATCCTCACTGTCTGGGAAATTAAAAAAAATATGTTTTCGTTGGAAGGGAGTTTTGGTCAGGGACAGTGACACAGTGTAACAACTTTTCACCACAAGATGGCGCTATAAGACAAAGACGTGAATGTGCCACGCAATGCGTAAGTAAACACACCGCGACCGCGTGCAAATCAAATGAATTTCTAATGATTGGGCAGAAATTCGTCTTCTTCGTAAAAATCCACATTATGTTGTTTTATCACGCTTTAGGTAGACTTTGCTTTTCCCTGTGTTCTTTCATAATTCCCTGTAGCAGTCTTCCAAATCAGACACTATTATTCACATGTCATGGTTTGGTTAGCTTATCTTACACGTGGTATGTTTTAAGCTCCCAATTAAAAAAGAGTAGACCTATGTTACAAAAGGGTTAGAGGCTAGCATGGGATTTCTTCAGGATTTCTTACAATGATAGTTGCTATGATTTCACTTTTAAACTGCAATAATCAGTGTAGCCTACATTGTTCAGTTCGATTTTCAAACAAGCAATATGTAAGTGATTATTTATTTATTTAACATGTGGCTACACTGTAAAAAAATATTTTCATGATTTATCACAACTTTTTTTTTCTTTTCTCAAATCAACTTAGATAATTAATGTGGTTCAGATATTTGAGTTTCTGTTGATTAAACGAATCTCCTTCATTGTATTAAGTTAAACCAACAATCTATTTTTACACTACATAGTTTGAAAGGTTTATGTGCATTTTTTAAAAAATATTTTGTATCTTTTTTGTAATATTTTGACTATTTTAAATCGATTTTTTTTTCTCAGACTGATGCATTTGGCTAGTATTTCAGCCCAAGCTGAGAATGAATGGAGCAAATTTCACCTGCTGGAGATCAGATGACTGAAGTGAGTAACCATCAGCCAACAGATGCTGAAGAGTAAAGTGGTTTAGGATATGTGGTAGGTAAATGCTGTGTTGGAACATGTTGACAGTCCATGGATGAGTGCCTTTGATGTGTAAACATAAGGCATCAGAATGGTTAGCTAATGTCAGTTAGCGTTTAAATCTTTATACTGCATTCTGCTTCAGTCCCCAAACACCTTCCAATGGGGGAATTGGAGCATGAGAGGGATGACTAACCACACAGTGCTGCAGACAGTCAGTAAAGGGCAATATAGCAGTGAATGTCTGTGTAGGTATATTTATGTGTATGCAAACACATGCATTTACAACCTGTCACTCACATTATATCACAGCAATAGTAAACCACAACGATCCAATAAATTCCCATAGGACAAAATCAAGTCGAGCCCTAAATTTTTTTTGTTCTTGTTCGAGAAGCTGTTTTACTCTGATACACGTCACAATATGGATGGAAAAGACTATCGCAACCGGTTTCATGCCTACTCTAAACAAAATGTTACTGCAGTTTGTTAACATACATTGTTACTGTCGGTCCCAGAAAATACATCTCCGATATGTCTTAAACAAAAGAAAGGCTGTGCATTGTTTGTGTATTTAATTATTTCTGTTTGTATCAGGTAACCTTATGTGAGATCCTCTTTCACTCAGGCTAAATTAAATTAACAGCCATTTACCCAACACTAATGGCTGTAACATTTGGGCATGGCTGAGTGAGAGAGCCTTGAGGATGTGTTTGTGTATGCATGCACGGCTTAGGGAGTTTAAAGATCCATTGCCACTTTGTAGAAACACTGTCCTTAAAGCCTCTTTTGGCTCCACACAAACAAATCTCCCTTGTTTTTTCCCTCATTCTTCTCATGCTTTCTTGATATCTCTCACACTGCACAGAGTCCTATTTTGTCCTGTGCTAGGACTATAACGTCAGGTCTGCTTTAAACCTCCCTTCAAGGGTCCACTGCTTTGCGCCGTTTTGTGTGATGTCTTTCCCCGTGAGATATTATGTGTGAGAGATTAATTTGCTTGCGTGATTGGGGTTTTCATGGTTAATTAAGTTCATCAAAATTTAATTAAGGAAACAATGCTTGTCTAGCTATATATTTATCCTTTGAAGAGAGCAGCTATTTTATGAGAAACTGCAGTAAACTGCAATAAGCTCTCCTCATTCTGAACTTGACATTCTAAGCTCATGTCTATGGATGAAGACAAAAATGAACCAGCGACACAAGAAAATGACTGGCAAGAATTGGGCAATCACTCTTTTACAGTGATTTCTTAGGTTTATTACTGAAAGTCAGTTTCTTTAGTGGCATATATTAAAGTCTTGACTACAATTTTTGGGACTATTTCCTCCGTTATTGGCCAAACTGCACATACAAGTACCTTGTTTATTAGTAGACTCCTGTCTGAATATATGACATTGTGGTTTTATGGTGTTTTCCAGTTTACTCAGCAGATATAGCAAAACATATGATATTGGAACGTTTGGAGGGCAAACTTATTACTTTTAAACTAGCAACTAAAAAAAAGCCACCGCTAGAGAAACTTTTTTCGTAATGTCAATGTAATGCAGTGTCTCCTATAAAAGTGAACAACCATTTAGTGTAAATATGTAGTCTATTTAGTGTTGTCTTATGCTTCATGGTTCAGAACACACAACCAGTAAACTCCCCTCCCCGTGACGCACACTCAGCCAATTGCCCATGCAAGACACCATGGCGATTTATAGTCCTTTTAACATGTGCAGTTGAGTCTGTAATTAGTTACCATAACTTATATTACCACACCAGGCCACCAACACTTGCCCTCTCTCTTAAATGCTAGGCTATAATATTTAAAACGACATTAAAATCGATGACATTGGACATATGGGGAAAACAAACGGACTGTGAAATGTATTTAAGTTTTAGAAGCCTTGTTATCTCATAAGTTCATGACTTGATTGCGTCCGCGGATGTCAAGTCTCCCGCGCGCGCAAGAGAAGCTCACAGTCTGCCGAGAGCGCGTGAGTCAGTTCGCGTGCAGAAAAGAAAATCCCATAGATCTTTTATCATTACGCACGTGTTTGTGGGCGATTATCACTGAAAAGCAACCGGACAGCTCTTCAGGCGTAAGAAGCGCCAATCTGAGCGCATAACAAGCCTGGTTTCCTAATTGTCGCGTATCCAATTCTGTTCGTAGGGACTGTCGTGAAGTGTACGGGGAAAATGGATCTATAAAAACCACGATCTTTGTTTGTCAGTTGATGTAAGTGTGGACTGAGAGGCTCGTGCAGGAGATGGCAGTTCCGATGGCTTCAGGACTTTGGTTTGTCGCGCTCACCGTGGCGAGTAAGCAAGCAGCTCTTTTTTCCATTGGTGTGTTACACCCAATGGTCAAATGCATTATCATTCAAATGTACGCTCTTAAGCTCTATTTTACATGGTTACGATTAAGTCTTAAATGTGCTTATTTTGTTTTTTGTATTTAAGTTTTTTAATATGGTTAGTGAAAGGGTGTTTTTTTTATTTCTGGTCAAAACTTGTCGGTCAAAAATTGCCCATTAGACAATTGAGAACAATAATTTAGCACATTATTTTATAATATTTAAATATATTTTTAACAAGTAACTATGAGGAAAATGAGAATTTTTGTTTCTTTTAACTTTAATTAATTGAATAATTAAGACTTTGATGTAGCCTACATCGATATATTGTGGATCAGTCAGTTGACTGGTTTCCCACATGGAATTTGTATGTATTATGAGCATGACGAATATGAGATAGATCTATTTATATAGAATTAATAATAGACCTTACATAATCGTATATGTAGGCCTACTAAATATGCTAGTTGGCAGGACAGGTATTGTTTTCTTTTGTGAAGTTTTGACACATATTTTTTTCATAAGGGAAAACAATAATTAAACTTCTCTAGGTATGTGACTATTTACACCAGACATGTAAAAGATTCAAATGACGTATCAATGTATAGTTTAAATTTATATCACTGCACTTTCATTTATAGTTGACAACTCTTTGCAAATTAAATGAAACAACTCTAAACAACTCTTTGCAAATTAAATTAAAGACACTTGCAAAGCAAGTGTCTTTAGATCTGTAACCAGTGGGATTAAAGGGGTTAAATTGGGTCAGTCCACACTTTCTCTGTGCCCCATAGTTCAGTTCACTCACAGATCCGTTTCCAACTGTGAAGTATCACGTCAGTGCCCACACAGCAGTCTTTTGTGAGTGGATCATGTTTCAATGAGTACGAATGATGAAGTCTTGACTTTTAATCGTTTAAAATCATCGATCAAACTCACACTGACTGAACATTAAATAACTATAAGATTATTTACAGTTTGGTTGCCACCAAAAGGTTACATGGTCATCATGTATGATCCACAAGTAGTAGTGCAGGTAAACTTGAGCAAATGTACCATTCAGTATTAGAGTGTCTTTTTCAGTCAGTTTCAGGGCATACATGGTAATAATGTGTATGTGTGTGTGTTTTGGTTCTTGAGGCATGCTAACTCTGTCATAACTCTGATTAGATCTTTTGCTCAGTGAGTCAGAGTTGCAGAGGGTCTCTTAAACGCATTCATGAATGCGCGTACACACACATACAGAACTTCAGAATAGCTTGCTTCTGTGGACAGCTTGTTTTGAGTGCATTTCTTGCACTGCTTTCTTTCCACATGCACAAACAAAACTCCTTTGAATGTATTTTGTCATTAATCGCCTGAATTGACTTGTTTAAACATTCCATGTACAACCCCAAATCCAGTAAAGTTGGGACATTTTGAAAAATAAAATCAAGAATCTGCGAGTTGTTAATTCTCTTTCAACTTTAACTGATTAAAGTGCAAAGAAAAGATTTCCAATGTTTTCACTGAACAGCTTTATTGTATTTTGTAAATATATATATATTTTTTGATGGCTGCTACACACTCCAAAAAAGATGGGACAGAGGGAAAATAAAAGTGAAAAGCTTATAGAATATCCAAGTTTAACTCTTTTGAAACCGTCCTCAATAAGCAGGTGAATTTGTAGTAGGTGAGGGGATTGTGATTGATTGTAAAAGGAGCATCTCAGTCTTTACAAGCAAAGATGGTCATGGCTCATCACTTTGTGCCAAATATCATGAAATAATTGTCAATTTAAAAATCACATTTCTCAATCGAAGATTGCAAAGAATTTAGGTCTTTCACCATCTACCCTACAATCTCAGTCTGTGCAATGCAGGAGACCTCTGTTGAATGGCCTTGACCTTTTTAGTCCTCAGATGACATTGCATGGGAAACCGTCATGCTGCTCTGTTAAATACAGTCACATGTGCTCGGGAGGACTTTGAATAACTGTTGTCACTGAACACAGTCTGACGCTGCATCAAGAAATGCCACTTGAATCTGTTACACAAGGAGAAATCTATACATCAGTTTTATGCAGAGATGCCGGCGAGTTCTCTGTGCCCGAGCTCATCTCAGATAATCCAAAACACAGTGGAAATGTCTGCTGTGGTCAGATGAGTTCACGTTTCAGCTGGTTTTGGGTAAAAACAGACATTGAGTTCTCAGTCTCGAATACAAAACTGAACATCCAGACTTTCATCTGCCACAGGTACAAAAGCAAGCCTCTGTAACGGAATGGGGATGCATTACTGCAAATACAATGGGTAACTTGCATGTGTGAAGGATTTTACAGACATTTCATGGCATCAAGATGAGATCTTTCCTGGGAAGTAAGACAATGCCTCTTTCAGCATGTGCTACAACAGAGTGGTTTTGTAGACACTCTTTTGTTGAGTGGATGTGCTTCCTGCAGTCCAGATCTGTTTCTTACTGAAAATCCATGGCCCATCATGAAAAGGTGAGTCAGACAACGATGACACTTATCAGGTGACATTGTGCAAAATTACACTTGCAAAACTGCAACAATCCTCAATTACCAAAATATTAAATAGTGTAATTAAAAGGAAAGGTGATGAGACACAGTGCATGTCTCTGTCACAATTTTTTTGGAGTGTGTTGCAGCCATCAAAAAACTTTCATATTTACAAAATACAGTTAAGTTGTTCAGTGAAAACATTGGAAATCTTTTCTTTGTACTTTTGTCAGTTAAATAAAGTTGAAATAATTAAATCACAGATTTTATTGCATTTTACAAAATGTCCCGACTTTTCTGGATTCGGGGTTGTATGATCAAACCGCACAGTGTTAACTGAACACATTTATTTTGACTGGCTGAACTAAGAAGAGATGAAGAGGCAGTGTCTTAACTGAACTCTAATAATGATTAATTATTTATTAGGCATTGCATTCTAACAAAAAAGTAAACTAAGCTCTTGTATAAGCTATGGATAAGGACTGGGCTCCATTTCCGTCTTTTGTGATTGCCATTAGCAGTATTGATCACTGTATCAGTGCTCCCATTAATGATTTTTATTGCTGAAGTATTTCCACTCATATTACACAGCGGCAATCAAGGTCATGCTATGAGAAACGCACACATACATGAATACAAATGTTTAAAAAAAAAAAAAAAATTTATATATTGTTTCAAATATTTTATAAATTAATATATTTTTAAATGTAATTTATTTCTGTGACGTCACAGCTGAATTTCAGGAACCATTACTCCGGTCTTCAGTCACATTAGAATGATTTCTGATTCGGAAGGATCATATATTGATTTTAACAATTCCAAACATTGGTTGTAAAAATGTAGTTATGGTAGTTAAAAGGATAAAGTGATAATAACAACAATATATTATATAAAATATAAAAACATTTTGTGTGCGCACTGTCATGTAGGGAAATTCCTTTTACTAGTCATCTAAAGTTGCTTTTAATGCAACAATGACCTGTCAGTTAGTTTATTAACACCTTAGAAAGGCTTGAAACGACATGCTTTGCCCAATAAATGGAAGTCAGATTACCTGAACCAGGTTTTCTAAAATTTGGTCAAGTTATAATCTCTGTCGAGAAAATATATTCTGTTATTGCAGAAAATGTGTGACATAGGCTATACTTAAACCCCCACACAGTCTCAGATTCTTTATGTGAACTGAAATGTGTGAAAAAGCCTTCAGCAGAAAGAAAGCGTCTGATCGAGAGTGAGAGAAAGCTCAAAACGCTCTCTTTTAGAGTTAAAGAGTAGCATGAAGTGGAATTGACACTCACACACTGCCCAAGCCACTGCCATGTGGCACTAGGGCAACTGTAGGGCCACGGCTACTGAATATGTGTATAAGTGTTTGTGTAAGTTGTTTGATGCAGTAAAGCTTGGCTGCAGATGGAGTAGCTTTTAATAATTTAGTTGGTGGATATTTATGCCCTTCAAACAATAACACATTTGCTGATACACACTGGTTAAGCAGCGCCCTGTCAAACCGTAGAGCACTGTATTGAACTGTATTTTTAATTGGGAAGTCTTTATGTGCATTATGTGAATGCTATGCTATTCCCAGTAAAGTATTCTGAGAGTTAGACTAGGTCTGTGTTGGTGTGTGTATCTGTTGTTGCTGTCTGTGTGATGAGGCAGGTTTTATTTTAGTGCAGCTGAATTATTCACGGAGCTGAAGTGCACCGGGGTGGAAAAGCTCAGGGCATGCAACTGTGAGTGAGTGTGTGTGTTTTGTATAATCTTGAGATAGTGCAAGTTTGTGTTTCTTTCCAAGCCCCTGGCCTGTCTTGCCTCGGTTGTTTAGGAGTGTGTGTATTTTTGTGAAGAGCCCTGAAGCAGGACATGGGGCTTGTCTGAGCACGTCAAGTGTTTTAGTAACCCTTTTTTTCATAGGGTTTTCCATAGATTTCAGTCACCACTGTAGACAGCATCATCCACACTGAATAGTCATGTCAAGTTATTGTGTTTATACTGAGGGTGGTGTAATCTCTAACTGTTACAATACTTAGTGTTACAATACTGGAATTTCCAACTTCGATACGATACCTTGAAAAATATTGATATTCAATACCATTTTCGATACCATGGATATATACCACTTTACAGATTATTTATCTCATAATTTTTTTTGTAATAACTTGCAGCACAGGGAGGCTTTATTTGAATCATTGAACTACATTTACAAAAAAAAAAGACAAGTAAACAGTCTGTAATAAAATAAGATAATAAAATAATAAATAAACAAATTGCAAACGATAGCACAAATATATATAATAGAATAAAGAGACAAATAAAATAATCATGGCTTTAAGTTTTTCAGGTCAAACAGTATTCAGGTAAGAAATACTAAAGTAATCAAATATAAAGAATGACTAAGGTTTTGTGCAATACAAGCACAATTCAACTGGAGCGAGTGAGTGAGAGGCGATGGTTTTGTGTCAATTTCCCATTGGAGAGAAGAGAGAGTGGGAATGCGCAGCTGGTCGGTGTATCGAGACTGCAGAAAGGAGTATTGGAACAGTTTCAGATATTTCAGTATCGATACATATCTAAATATCAATATTTTTGACTACACTACTAAAGCTTAGTAGGTTATATTATATAACCGTAACATAACATAATAGTTATATTTTGATGCACTTTTGAATATGCAAGATAAGTAAACAAACAAACACAAAACAATTAACAGAATGTCTTGGTTTACATTCAAATTCACAATGAAAGTATTTTACTTGAAACTTTAATTTAAAAAAAAAAATATCTTATAGTAATCTGATATTTACTACTGACGCTGTTCCAGTATGTTTCCCATAATGCGTAGCATGATGCAACTGAAAACAAAAACTAACATGGTTACTGCTTTGTTTGTAGTGTTCATTGCCATGCCATTTTGCTCACTAACCCCTCATTATGATAATTACTGCAGACTCTGCTTTCATATGCTGTAATATGAGAGCTTGTGATAAAAAGAATGTGTGCTGATGGGGCAGTGATGGGCTGAACTGCTGACTCATGTTTGGCATTAAAGAACGATCATCCCCATTGGGTCTTAATGAGAGATGTGGCATAGGGCTTCTATGACCCTCTGCAAGCTGTCCCTGAATCACGAGGATTGTTGCTTTTGCATCTTATTTACAAATGAATGGGGCTCATTATGTAACTGTCTGGATTCATAATGGATGTGTCAGTTCTTTCGAAGGGGTAATGTAATTTGACATTTTAAAGAGACATTTATCACAGGTAGCATCAACATGCGCTTAGAGAGATTCATAAAACAGATTGTTATTGCCTTGTTTTTGGAGATATGTTTCTAATAGAGCTGTCAATTGATTCATTAATTATATGATCATTTCATGTATCACTATTTGCTGAGATAGTATTTAATCTATCTAGTATTTACCATTTAAAAATGGTTAATTTATCAGAACACACGCAGTCTGGGGCCTTTGCCATTTTAATAACATAAAAGTGTTCTCAAAAGATGGTTGACTAAGATAATTTTTATTCTCATCTTTAAGATATTCTTGGAGAGTTTCAGAGGTTCTGCTTCGTTTGCACATGGCTTCCAAAATTGCTTATCATGGTGTTCATTTAATTTCTCGCATGTTTCAGCTGTACTTGTTGAGCTGTTAGTCAGATGGAGTATGTTTCGCTGAGCACAGGCTGGGTGATTGTGTGTTGAATGCAGACTGCTGCCCCAGTGCTTCTTCTGTCAACTTTAATCTTGTAGTCTCTGTACTCGTTGTCCCCACAGCGCACTGCTTGTCCGCAGAGTGATGTCATTTGTCCTGACTTGCTGTCCCTTAGAGACAGTGGTACAGGAACACCAGTAGAGTTTTGGGCTTTCTCTTTTGCTTCTTTCTGAAACATACTTTTTGGCCTCCCTGTTTTTATGTACATATAGTGTACGGTAACACTTTATTATCATTTCTTTTTTTATACAGTCTTTGTTATACGTTACATGTAAATTATGCAAAATTGCAAGCAACAGCCCTAATCCAAACCTAGTCTAACCCTATAGTAAATGCATGTTAATTAATATTACCAAAGGCCCCCTGTGGTGAAAATCAAGCTTTTAATGTTGTTTATGTCTATTTGCTATTTTTAATATGCTTTAAGACAAACCAATGTTACAAATTCACAAGTCAACACCATTGCAGAGTATTTTCTCCTTCAAACCTGCAGTGAACCAAAGACAGTCTCCAAATCGCAGTTTGAAATCGCTGGTGTTTCTGACGTCACAAACTACCTTGTAACCAATCACATGAATGTGTGATCACCAACGAGTGGATTTCTGAGCTGTTGTGAGTGAGTGGAGGTGGGGTTAATTTGCATATTCATGGAACTGCGTACAAAATGAGGCAAGGGTGTAGTTATATTCAAGCTATTTTAAGGCATGGAGATTTTTTTTTTTCAAGGAAAACACATTTTTAAATATGTAATTTTGGTGTTGGAGTTTTATGGGATAAAATTATTTACTGTAGTGGGACTTAAAATGGATAATTACACCACCTTAAAAATAAAGTGTAGCATAGTGTTTAAAATGACCCTTTTGGTACATTTTGGTAGAACATTTATCAGTCAGTACTACTGGCCAAGTTGTTATTGACCATAAAATTATTTTTCATATTATTATATAAATTATAATTCTATACATATGACTATGAATTTAATTTGCTATTATTTTGAGTTTTTTGTTTTTATTGTGATTAAAAATATAGTAAAACAATCTTAATCTTATACTGGTAGAGTATAATATATTGATGGTGTATGTGTAGGTTATTTATATAAATCCCAAATAAACAATTACTTCCATTTCAAATTCAAAACCTCTTTTAGAAAAACATTAAAAAAAAAAGGTTAATGTCTGTGATTTTCAGCTGTATGCTGTGCAGAGGTGGAGGAGCGGTTGATAAACTATTTACTCTCCCCTGACCGATACAACAAGCTGATCCGGCCGGCGATCAACAAGAGCCAGCAGGTCACCATTGCAATCCAAGTGTCCCTTGCCCAGCTCATCAGTGTGGTGGGTTGAAACGTGAAAAGCTGCCTCACATTGCTTATTTGATTATATCAATGTTATATGTTAATGTCTGCATTTCAGAATGAAAGAGAGCAGATCATGACCACCAACTGTTGGCTTACTCAGGTATGAGCAGTGGAACTTTTTGTGTTTGGTAGTATTTAAAATAAATAAATAAGTCTTTCTAAGGCATGTGTCTTTTGCAGGTATGGAATGATTACCGGTTGATGTGGGATCCAGAGGAGTATGAAGGGATCAGGAAAGTCCGCCTTCCTTCCCAGCATATATGGCTTCCTGACATTGTCCTGTACAACAAGTGAGAAACTTTCTAGCATTTAAAGTACACCAAGGTATTTTGATCTGATTGTATTTTTAACTTGATAACACTTAAAGGGACAGTTCACCCAAAAATGAAAATTATGTCATCATTTACTTTATACTCATGTCATTCCAAACCTGAATGACTTTCTTCTGTGGAAAACAAACTGTTGAACATTTTTCACACTGCACTTAATCCCGAGTTATTGTTGTTCTATAAACTGCCTTTAACCCCGGGTAAAGGGACGTTTCACAATTGTAATTTAGAAGTGGGGTTAGCATCGCTTTTTGCCCTGGGTTATGAAACCCTGCTCCAGAGTAGTGTTAGCACTGCTTTTGTGGTGTTCATGTACTGTGGACAGGCAGGGAAAGATAGCATGTTGTATAAACAGTAGTTTCTGTGTTTTTAGGGGTAAAATGCCGACAGAAAACATGACAATTGGACTGAAGAAGAGACCGTTTCATTCTTACCTTTATAGACCCTGGGTTAACTATTTAAATTGTGAAAAGCCCTAAAGTTAGTGGGGTCAAAAACCACACTGGACCTCATTGACTTTCATTTGTATGGGCAAAAAAAGAAGTAATTTTCAAAACATCTGTTGTGTGCTGCTGAACTATCTCTTTAAATAATTTAGAAGAGGTTTTATTTATGCAAAGGTTGAATCCTTATAAAAAATGCAGGTGGCAGCAGGTGACTTATTTTGTAATCTTTTTACAATGCTGCATCGACGCAGGATTTGTGCAGGGTTTAACTTTTTCCCAAGGACAGTTATTGCGTTAATCTCAGGAACTAATACAGAGATTAGAATGATGGCGTTTTTTGCATGATGATGAGCTGGCACTCAGGATAATAGTATCAGCTTTGAGTTTCACCTTTATTATGCACTTTATCATTCACAAAGGCAAAATAGGATACTTAGCTTTTTTTTTCCAATTCAAAACAACAAATTTAAAACAATGTGTTTGTCATTTTTAGTGCTGATGGGACATATGAAGTGTCTTTCTACTCCAATGCAGTCGTGTCAAATAACGGTGAGGTTGCCTGGCTACCACCAGCCATTTATAAGAGTGCCTGTAAAATTGAGGTCCGGGACTTTCCCTTTGACCAGCAAAACTGCACACTCAAATTCCGCTCATGGACTTATGACCACACAGAAATCGACCTCATCTTGCTGTCAGACTTTGCCAGCCGAGAT
Source organism: Meda fulgida (assembly GCA_030578275.1). Classification (NCBI taxonomy): domain Eukaryota; kingdom Metazoa; phylum Chordata; class Actinopteri; order Cypriniformes; family Leuciscidae; genus Meda; species Meda fulgida. The sequence goes on from CM060629.1 coordinate 23,006,752, forward strand.
GACTTCAAGCCAAGCGGTGAGTGGGATATTGTCTCCTTGCCTGGTCGCAAAAACGAAGACCCTAATGACATCACGTATTTGGATATAACTTACGATTTTATCATCAGACGCAAACCTCTGTTCTACACCATTAACCTAATCATCCCCTGTGTTCTTATCACCTCACTGGCCATCTTAGTTTTTTACCTACCATCAGACTGTGGGGAGAAGATGACTTTGTGTATTTCTGTTCTTCTGGCCTTAACTGTGTTCCTCTTACTGATTTCCAAAATCGTACCTCCGACCTCACTCGCTGTGCCCCTCATTGGAAAGTACTTGATGTTTGCAATGGTGTTGGTGACTTTTTCAATTGTTACAAGTGTGTGTGTGCTAAACGTGCACCATCGGTCCCCAAGCACACACAATATGCCCAAGTGGGTCAAATACTACTTCCTGGGCCGTTTGCCTGATTTCCTCTTCATGCGACGACCAGGAGAGTCCAACAAACACGAGAAATTTCGCATGAAGCACGAGCAGTGCTCTTCATCTGATCTCCCAGCAAAAAGTGAGACTGATGAGACTGATTCTACCTTCTTTGTCAATGAAGATTCTGCCAAACACATTGGTTGGAGACCTGGAGAGTTGCAGGAAAACACAGAGTTTCGTAAGCGAATGGCAGTAAAGTGCCCTGTGGACATCGAGGAGGCTGTGAAGGGAGTCCGATACATTGCTGACAAGATGAAGAGTGAGGATGATGATGAAGGGGTGAGTGCTGGATTGGGTTTCACTCAAATATACTGAAAAACAAGATCAATGGACCAAATTAAATTGAGGACACCTGTTCTCAGCGATTTAAAAGAATAATAATATAATAATTATATATATATATATATATATATATATATATATATATATACATGCATACATACACACACGTTTTATATAAATAAAATTTTTTTTGCTGTAGCTTCTTGTAAATAACTAGATACATGTATTTCACAAATTAATTCAAATTAATCAGTGCATATTCTGTCTTTCTCACAGATTGTCGAGGACTGGAAATATGTGGCTATGGTGATTGACCGTCTGTTTCTCTGGATCTTTGTTTTAGTGTGTGTTACAGGAACCCTCGGCCTCTTTACGCAGCCACTCTTCAAGAGCTATAACACACCCACCACTGATGATTTGTAGATCACACAAAGTCAGACCAGCTTCAACCCAACCCACATATGTTTATTTTCAGTGCACACCCCACCACCTAGACTTATCATGAACTTGACATGACATCCTGCTTATTTTAGTAAATACTGCAGTAAACCGACCAATGAGCTTCAAACCTGACACATTTCATGAAGCATTAAGCTCTGTGTACCATTCAATGCACAATGACATAAAGTTCTTAGATGGTGTTGAGTCAGAGCACAATACTGGACACACACTGAATATTTATCTGCCTCTAACACTGACCCGAACTCAAAAACCCTTCAGAGCTGTCATTCATCCACAACATTTAGCTCTAGAGGCCTCAGCACTCTCTAACCTCTCATAGAAAATAACTCCCCAAATCCCAAAATGGCTCCAAACCAACACTTCTCTTGACTTGATTTGTCAAAACTGTTTTTATGAAACGTATTCTAATTTTCAGAAATTCTCAAAATGTTCATGTGCAGAATGAGGAACTCATTATAGACCTGAAATCTGTTTAAGATGCTTTAATGCATCAAAACTACAGTATATACTGTATTTAAAAAAAGTCAATCCTAGCTCGATGGCTATAATAATAATAATAACAATAATAATAAGCTGTTTACTGGAACATAGATTTCACACCTGTACACACATGCATGTACCGTTCTTTAACACACATTTTCATGACCCCTGTTAGATTGGTTTAAGAGTTACCTAGGCAGCTTCTTGCAACAGCATTTTGATTGACATATTTACAGACAGATTTTTGAACGTGCTGTCATTGGAATTACTGATTACTTAACATAATTATCATGTCATTTTATTATGATGATTATGTGATATATTAAGAAAAGTAAATTAAAACCATACAAAATTGTGTCATGTTTGCGCTTTCATTTATGTACATTTTACTGCTGATGTGTAGTATGCATATAATTCATTTCTTTCATAAGGCCAAGGAAAAATCTCCTCAGGTAATTTGGTAACAATTCATTTGTTAACTTGAACTAACCACGAACAGTATTTCTACAGCATTCATTAATCGGTACACTTAACAATAAGGTTAAAAAGTTAACATTAGTTAATTACCTTAGTTAACATGAACTAAGAATAAACAATACTTTAGCATTTATTAATCTTAGTTAGTAAAAGTTGAAACAAATATTTATACAAATGTTGTATTTGTTAACATTAGTTAATGCACTGTTCATGAAGTAACATGAACAAACAATGAACAGCTGTATTTTTATTAACTAACATTGACATATTATATTATAATAAATACGGTAACAAATGTATTGCTCATTGTTAGTTTATGTTAGTTAATACATTAACTAATGAACCTTTTGTAAAGTATTGTAAACCGTTTAATCTTAGTTAATGTTAATTTCAACATTTACAAATATATTTGTAAATATTATGTAATAATATATTTTATCGAAAGTTGCGTCTGGTAACAGAACTGCTAAAATGAACATTGATTGTTTTGCTTGTCAAACTGTTAATAAAAAGTCTTTTTTTAACATTGTGCTTAAAATACACTGTTATAAAACCCTAAAATAACACTAGAAAAGAGAAATCTGTTAAAACAATGTTTTTTTCTGTGCTTCCACGTGACTGCTTTTAACACTACACTAGTAAATAAAAAAACAAAGCATGCATCTGCAATGCAGAAGGGGGCCTTTCCACCTTCTCATTACTTTAATCACCAATCTTTCTTGCGGCGGTTTTGGACTGTATTATTGCTGTATTCATTTCCAGCCCGTTCTCATCCCAAGGCGTCATTTAATTGAGACTTTTGACCATGCGTCAACTAACTGACTCTAAAGGGTGCCTTTAGCGTCAGTTAGATGACGCTCATCCTCGGGCGTCATGTAACTGACGCTTTTGACCATGCGTCTACATCCAACGCACATGGCACCCTTTAGCGTCAACACAAGACGCCCCTACCCTACCCCATACCTAAACCTACCCATAACGGAAGCGTCATCTAACTGACGCTAAAGGCACCCTTTAGCGTCAGTTATTTGACGCATGGTCAAAAGTATAAATTAAATGACGCCTTGGGGTGAGAATGCGTTGTCATTTCTCAGGACTCTGAGATATTTTTAGTGTTTTTTCAGTGTTAACTCATCATGACTGTGGCTCTGTTGATCTGACAGGTGGCGACAGTGAAGTCAGGGGAGTGTGCAGATGGAGGCTGAGATGCATTATTTAAAGGAGTGTATGAATATTTAAGTCATTTTCCCGTCTGTTTTGCTGTCTTCTAAAGACAGCAGTCTATGTTCAGATGCATGCAGACATGCAGTGTGGATGTAGGAAGCTAATAAGCACAGAATGTGAGTCAGCAACTATTCATAATGCCAAGTGCAATAATGCCAACGTAGACTTCACCTTTGCTATTGCAATGCTGATTTCTGATTGTATCAGTGCATTTTTGATTTCAACGGAGAGTTCTGATGTGTATCAGAACATTTTACCATGTTTTTGTTATCCAGTAATTGTTTTTTCCATGTACTGGATGATACAGAATAACATGCAATGGCGTGAGAGAAAAGTGACACAGAGCCTCACGGAGGCCACAGCTGGTTCCAACTGGAGCAGAAAATCATCTGAGCTCAGACAGTATATGAATGCTGAGGAGATATGTTTGCCTGATCTGCTGCTTGGACTCAGTGTGAGTGTTTACACAAGAGACGCTGCTGAGTTTTTATTTGAATTTGTCCGCAAGGTTGTTGTAAACAAACACTCTCTACACGAGTGCATATAACAAAAAGAAACATTAAAAAAAATTTTTTTATACAAAACTGTCCAAAGCTGAAGAAAGGCTATTCTTATCTGTATTTACAACAAATTACATTGTGTAAGTGGTCAGTTGATATTCTTATTTTTCCTGGTCCAAAATCATCCATTCACCCATCCATCCATCCATCCACATTTGTGTTTGAATGATGCAAAAAGAGTTGAGACATTATTTCTTTTTCATTTTTACATGCCTGTGTGCCCACATGCCCATGTCAAAATTCCATAAAAGGAAACATAATATATACAACTACCATTTCTGGAACATATATTTAAAGGGCCTGTTAGTGTATTAAGATTGCTCTCATGCCTCATATAAATCATGCTCAAAATACATCAGTGGTCACATTTGTGACCAGTGTGAGAAAACACTGCCTTGTGTGATTAATTTTACATTAGAAAATGCATTTATTATAACTTTATGCAATTACGTCTCCAACGTCTATTATAAACTGTTTAACACATTTTTAATGTATTTAATATCTTAAATATTGTCTAAAAAAATATTCTAAATAGTTGCTTTGTTAAATGCAACTTTCAATAGGGTGTTGTTGACTAGCAATTTTTTCACTAACGTTTTAAAAATCTTTTTTGATTTAAAAAAAAAAATGCAATTAAAATGACTAATTAAATTAGTTCACTTGAATTGTGCTGTTGGCTGGACAAAAAATGACACTGCTGCATTTTCTGTGGATGGTGGTGATCTACTTGGTGAAGCGATACATTCATCTGTCCCTTTAAACTGGCACGGTGCGCGCTCCTCCTCTCCTACTGTGGGACCGGAGCGCGGGTGCGCGCACCTGGATGGATTCTCTCTGGGAGTGATTCGCTCCCATCCTCTGCTTTTACTAACAGCAAACAACAACTACAAACTTTTCTCACTTGCTATGAAAACTTGTTTTTAGAGAGCAATAAATGCGTTGTCAAGTGTCATGCCAATATAAAATACTTTCTTTCGAAATGACGTTGGCAGTCGTTGGTCTTTTCACCCTGTTTATCAGCATCATCGCCACCACGCCTGGTAAGTGCAAACCAAACCATGTCTCTCTGACCTGTAAAGTACTTTATGTTAGTGTGTTTAGTTTGGTTCGTTGTATCAGCAATACAATCTACAAATTATAAGAAATCTTATTGATAGATAGATTTGTGATTCTCTTTGAATTACTTTAAAGTATCTCAAAATGCTATGTGTAGCTGATGAGTGCACTTGTCCTCAGTTGAGTACAGTAAACAGTTTGTGGAGGACACAGTGAGCGGACTTCTGCTGACTGCCATGTCTATGAAAGTGTCTGGTTTCTGTCTGTCCTTGTGTGTGTCATTACACTTAGTGTACTTAAGTCTATGACTCAATTTTATTACAAGACTCTTTAATAGTTAAATAAAGAAATAACACTATTTTATCTACTAGAATGTAACATTGATACCTTATCAACTGAGATTGTATAAACAGTGATTGTTGTAGAAATTATATCAATAATGTAATGTAATAAGTGTGTGTGTTAGCAGCTAGAGAGTTTGTATCTCTGGCAGAAAGAGAAGATGCTCTGCTCAGGGACTTGTTTCAGGGGTACCAGCGCTGGGTCAGGCCTGTTCTGCATGCGAACCACTCTGTGAAGGTCCGCTTTGGCTTGAAGATATCTCAGCTAGTGGATGTGGTAAGACAAACATACAGATCCAGCTATTTTAAACTTCATTTGGAAGCCTTACTGTGACGGTACTCAGTTGGTCTCTGTCCATGGTGCTTAAATACAACAGCTGGAGCTGTCCATGGCTCTGAACACTATTGACTTATGAAGTTAATATATCTCTTTACATTAGGCATATATTAGGGGCATCTGCTTCCTTAGTCTATACATAGAAAATATTGCCTTACTGCTGCTCCCCTCCTCCAACTTTTTTTTCACATTCTCCTGGTTATATTTTGCCTGGCTCTTTCTCTGAAAGGGTTTTGCTGTTCTGAAGACTCATATCATGGGAGGCTGAATTATTAAGAGTGCAGAGATCCAGTGAGCTTTCACGTCTTTAACAGTGCACACACACACCACACAAATCCATCGGTGTACCATTTCCCTTTGTGATTAAATTATACAAAATTAATTTACAGGAATTCAGCCTGAAGAAAATATATTTGCTAAGTAAATGCTGCAGGTATTAATTTCATCTCATGTGATTGCTAGCTCAAACAAATTCACAGACACAAACTGACATCCCATGCAGAAGTGATCCAATATGATTTGAGCCTGAACGAGCAAATAATTTGCTCTATAGATAAAACCTTCTTCGATGTATGATGCTGGCAGTCCGGAGTGAAATCTCTCGGCTTCAATGTGCATTTTCTTAATGTGTTGACAAAACAAATTATTAATAATAAACAAAGGTGCGCCATTAGGGCTAATTGTTTCTCTCAATAATGATAATAAAAAAATATGACGTCAACTTACTGTTGTTACATGTACATCTTACAATTTGATTTACTTGATAAGAGCTCAGATGTGCCTGTTGGATGTTATTGATTTAAAAACTGCCTGAAGGCACAGGTGCACAAATGCCTCGTAATTCAGAGAATAAGATGGCTTTGAAAGTGGTTATGCTGGACGTTTATCAAAAGATATAGCCAATGATTTTGAGGGCTATGGGAAATAAATAAACACAGCTATTATTATGTGGGCTCCGTGTCACCCCTCTCAGCACCACTCTGCCTCAACTGTCACATAATCTCAAGAAAAATAGATAATAATATAATGCTGTTTTTTGATTGATGTGTCTTTTGTGGTTCTTTGTGCTCTTTGTATGGTGTATTGCAACAGACTTTGGGAATGATTAGAATACAATCACTAGAATTTAGACTGTTATTTATGCAATATTTATGCAATATATATATATATATATATATATATATAGTTGTTTATGGTGTTATCTTTCTTTCTTCTCTGTTTATGAATTTAGGATGAGAAAAACCAACTCATGACCACTAATGTGTGGCTATGGCAGGTAAATAACCTCAAACATCATGTTTCGCCTGGTAAATGAATAATGTGCTGTATGCAGATAAATTAATTGGTTGTATTCAAGTCTAAAGTATTATTTTTGCCCAGGCTGTTATACAAAAAAAATATGAACACATGCATAAGAACCAATGAAATATAAACAACGGATTATGTTATAGTCAATGTATGCTTTTTCCTGTGAGCTTTTTGCTTTTCTTTGCATTGTTTTGTTGTTGCATAGAATAAAACCTGTAGCTGTAGTTTACCCCTTTTTTGCCAAATGATTTTGTCAGATAAATACCTTAACCAAGTTTAGTGTTTTGTTCTTATTTAAGATATTGAAATATATAAAATAATTTACTCAAATGGTACAAATCCCCAAACATATATATGTTTCTAGCAACATTATTGAAAATAACAGAAAATGCATATGATGTAAAAGACTAAATTAGCAGTTCTCTGCGAATGATACCGGACATTGACAATAGAAAAGTAATGAAACAAACATTGGAAAATTGGATATGTTTGTCATAATTAACTCTTTGTAGGAATGGCTGGATTATAAACTGCGTTGGAACCCTGATAATTATAGTGGCATCACCTCTATCAGAGTCCCGTCAGAGACCGTCTGGCTCCCAGACATTGTTTTATACGAGAAGTAAGTTTGTGTGGCTATCTAATACAACAATAGTTCATCATTTTGGAATATTAAACATTTCATCCTGTCCACTCACTTTTAGTGCTGATGGACGTTTTGAAGGCTCACTTATGACCAAAGTCATTGTGAGGTACAATGGCATGATCACTTGGACCCCCCCTTCCAGCTACAAATCAGCCTGCACCATGGATGTGACGTTCTTCCCGTTCGATCGCCAGAACTGCTCTATGAAGTTTGGCTCTTGGACATATGATGGAAACATGGTTGAACTAGTGCTCCTCAACCAGCAGGTGGACAGAAGGGACTTCTTTGATAACGGCGAATGGGAGATTCTCAGTGCGACTGGGGTCAAAGGAAGCCGGCGAGACGGCCACCTCTTCTACCCGTACATCACATATTCGTTCATCCTGAAACGTCTTCCTCTCTTCTACACACTCTTCCTCATTATTCCATGCCTGGGCTTGTCCTTCCTAACAGTGCTGGTTTTCTACCTTCCATCTGATGAAGGGGAAAAAGTCTCCCTCTCCACCTCCGTCCTGGTGTCTCTCACCGTCTTCCTCCTCGTCATCGATGAGATCATCCCTTCTTCCTCTAAGGTTATCCCGCTGATTGGGGAGTACCTGCTTTTTATCATGATCTTTGTCACTCTCTCCATCATCGTGACAGTGTTTGTCATCAACGTGCACCACCGCTCTTCAGCTACTTACCACCCGATGTCTCCATGGGTGCGTACGCTGTTCCTCCAGCGACTGCCACATTTGCTCTGCATGAGGGGGAACACTGACCGCTACCAATACCCAGAGCTGGAGCCCCACAGCCCTGATCTGAAGCCCAGGAACAAGAAAGGCCCTGAAGGAGAAGGTCAGGCTCTGATTAATATGCTGGAGCAAGCCACCAACTCGGTTCGCTACATCTCAAGTCACATTAAGAAGGAGCATTTTATTAGAGAGGTAAGGACTTGAAAATGTCTTAAGATGAATGTAAAGTGAATGTCGGCTAATATTAATAGAAATAAAGCTATTTTTAGACATACCTTAAAGTTTAAGTTCAGTTGTTACAAACAAACTTTCAAATAACAAACAAACAAATATACATTTTATTCAGAAAGGATGCTATAAATTGATCAAAGTGACAGTAAAGACATTTACATTGTTATAAAAGATTTCTATTTTAAATAAATGCTGTTATTTTCACCTTTCTATTTATCAAAGAATCTTGAAAAGGAAAAAAATCCACGGTTTCCACTAAAATATGAGACTTAAAAAGCATAAAAATGACCCCAAGTTTCTGAACAGTAGTGTATAAATCTAAATATATTTATCTTGTCCAAAACATAAAAATCCATTTAGCATTAGCCCAAAATTTATTTTTTAAAATGGAATCTTGATACAATAACATTCTGTACTATATTTTGGCATTTGTCAGTTTATATATAATAATGTATAAAACAATTTTCAGTTTGAAAAATTATTTATTAAGCTGCACTGAATACTTTATATATTTACCATACATTTTGGCCAGAATATATATTATTTTATAAAGTTAATGATGTTTTGCAGTAATAAGGTTCCTCTGGCATATACTGTTGATGCTAAGGATAAAGTCGGAATAAAAATGTTAACACTAATCAAGTGTTATGCTGACTATTATTTGATGATGAATATGCCAGTCGTGACAATTATGATGCAATGAATATTACAATAAGGTCCCATTAGTTGCATTAACCAACACTAAATAACACTGAGAAATACATGCGTTACAGTATTAATAAAAATACAACTGCTCTTTGTTAGTTCATGTTCACTTCCATTAAATAATATTAACAGATACAACCTTTGATTTGAATAATATAGTAGCAAAGGTTGAAATGAACATTAACCAAGATTAATAAATGCTTTAGAAGTATTTTTCATGGTTAGTTCCTGTTAATGGAACCTTATTGTGTTAGTGAATATTCTTTGGCTCTTGCAGGTAGTACAGGACTGGAAGTTTGTGGCCCAGGTGCTGGACAGGATTTTCCTCTGGGCGTTCCTCACTGTCTCTGTTCTCGGCACCATCCTCATCTTTACACCTGCCCTGAAGATGTTCCTGAGCACACCCCCACCTCCTTCTCCATGAGAGGTCCAGAATTACAGTCAGATCCATCACATTACTAAAGGGAATATTATTGTACTTCCAATAATAGTGAAGACAGTGCACATTACTATGTAGAAGTAATTTGTTCTTTCACTGCATTAAATACTCAGATTTATGATTAACATCATAAGATGACCAACAATATTAGTCAAATGTAAAATGTGCAGAGTAGCATCACCGGTCCTAAGTGATACAACATGCTGTTTACAATTTTATTTTGTAAGACATCTGTTGTTTGTAGATGATTTTAGTTTTTCATTCTTTTTTATTTGCAGACAACATTAAAAAACAGTTTACAAAAAAAAAAAGCTAATCTTTCTTTGACCTGTGCAGGAAAACACTGTGTCCATTTTTGAGAAGACACACCTCTGTTTGGTCATATGTTCCTCTCTTAATAAACATTCTTCTCTTTGGCACATATTCCACAAGTTAAGCATTCAAACTGAGGAGCACAAAAAATACAACACGGGTCAGTCAAAAACACTATCCTGGAAGCAACGTAACACCTTTTTTTTAACATTTAACTACAATTGTTTTCTATATTTTTATCTACAATGTAACAGTATTACTTGCCTCTGGTAAATCAAATATTAGTTTGAATTAAGATATTGTATGAAAAGGGTCACCTTACCTTCCATAACAAGTAGAACAGCAAAGCTAGTAACAGCAGTGCTGTCAGTATGCTGAGCAGAATGACCCACCACGGGACTCGACTGAGCAAAGCAGGCTTCCGTTCACGAAAAACAGTTAGCTTCACCTATATCAGTCATAAAAACACTGAGTGAGCTTTGCCTAATACACTTTTTATTAATCACTACTACTACATGACATAAAATTATCGTATCTAATATGCTTAAGTAAATACTAATCTACATGACATGTAACCTTGGTTTTGGATGGCTGAATCCCAATATTCTCCTGAGTCCCATTAAGGGTCAGAGATGCATCCAGTACAATGTCCAAGTAGTTCAATGAGCTATACTCCTGTAAAAGAAGCCATCTTGTCAATAATCAACTAGTTATAATACATTTGTTGCCAGAGGTGGACAGTAACAAACTACATTTACTTGAGTACTGTAATTAAGTACACCTTTTGAGTATCTGTATTACTTGAGTATTGTTTTTTTCAGGAAACTTTTTACTTTCTACTGTAACTACATTTGAAAGACAAATATCATACTTTTTACTCCACTACAATTCTGTCAAGGTCCTTGAGTAGAAAGTAGTAATGTCAGTCACGGGATGATTTTGGTTGGAAATGAAAGTCAGGTTGACGTCAGAACCCGACTGATGTTGGTTTCTGACGTCAACCCGATATTCATTTTCAACCATAATACAACTTCTTTCCACCATTGGAGATTAATGTCAATCTGGCGTTGGATTCTGACATCAACCTGATTTTCATTTTCAACGTAGGGTCTAGTCTTCCAAATGCGAATTTTGTCATTGTTTTGGAGCACACTGGCTTATAGATAACAGTACAGCTACCATATTCATACTAAAATCCCAAAAACTTTAAATAGGGCACTATTTAACTATTTATTCATATGGGAACATCCATTTGGGTGTCCGAAACCATTGTGGACGTTATTGAGTGAATTTATTCAATCTCACATTCAATCTCACTACTGGAACTGTGTTCTAGAAATAAATTTGACATTGATATGAGGGTAGGTAGGCAGGCATAGATTCAGAGGCATTAGGTACTGTAAGTATTACATACAACAATGCAACAATAATAAAACAACGCATTGACATTTACTTTTGATACTTGAATTACTTTTAAAAACAAGTACAAGTATAAATCTTGTTAATTATTAGCTGGAAATAGCACACATGCTACACAACTTTAAAATATTGAGGAATTTGCTGTATTTATCAACACAGATTGAGCAAGCAACTAAAGAGAGGAAGTAACAAGTCATTTGAATTGAAAATAAAATTTCTCTTACAGTTTGAGTTCTTTTTTCTACTACGTGCAATAAACATTCAATATTATTTAAATTAATTGAACAGTGCAGAAATAAAAAAAGTACGCCAGCAAGTGTACCTCAAGAAAAGTATTGTTCCATAAGCGAGCATGAAGGACGATGCCCGCAGTGCTGTCCATTGCCTCAAGAGGACACTTTATCTCCACGCATTTTAATTCGTCAGCACACGTCTGGGGCGGCAACATGAGAGGTAGAGATACATTTGCAAGAACTTGACAAAGGTACTTTGTACAAAGGTACTTTTTCAAAGTACTTTAAAGCCTTTGATATATGTTTTAAAGGCACAATATACTAGCATGTAACTAGTGATAGTAGTGAAATGAAAATAAAGGACTGGTCAGTGGAATTGTATAAAATCATTGTGTAAAGTGAAATTACCAGAGTTTTATACGTTCTTTTGTTGTCCAAAAAGGGTAAAAAATCAGTAGTGGAGGCAAGGGCCTTTAGGCCTGATTCACGGTCTAGTTCACGCCTTCCTCTGAATGACGCCTAAGAAGTGAGCACATAGAATCAGTGACCTCTCCCACAGTGCCAGAAATCATATCGTGTCTAAGTCTCAAGGATTTATCATTAATCAAATACAGAAAGCTGCGAAGTAGAACCAGTGGGAGTTGATGTTAATAATTGATAGTTATTTAACTTTATATCCCATGAAGGAATTACCTTGATAAATCTGAGTGGGTTTATAGCCTCTGATGGTGTGCAGTGGATAATATTCTTTCCTCGATCAATGATTTGCACAAGGTACATTAGCCATTTTCCCTCCTTGGTTGCTTTTGGCCACTGAATGTTCAGCACTGCAGAACCGAAAGACTTCAGAGGCCGACCAATGTTAATAATCTGACATAGAAAGTACAAGCACAAGAAGCACAAAATCAACAGGCTTTTAATTGTACTAAACCCAATAAGTATAACATACATCTAAATACTGTATATTTACAGACATAAATGCAATAGCATTCTCTGTTATAAGCCACTTTTTTTATTGGAGATATACATATGCTAATATCTACAATTTAGGCTATTATTATAACCATTCATTTTGAAAACCTAGCAACTAGCAAGTGTAAGGGATTATGCCAGATTAAATTACAGTTAATGATAATGAATAGTAAAAAAAAAAAAAAAAAAAAAAAAAAAAAAAAAAAAAAAAGAGAGAGAGAGAGAAATTCATCACTGTAACATTAGGGGGACTGAGACACCAACCCTGAACTCATACTGGACCAAAGAGCCAATATCATCTTCTGATTTAATTGATTTATCATCTTTCACTTTTCCTCCAAAGTACAATTGGGAAGGTTTAGCAACACTACAAAGACAAAATACATCATAAAACAACCATTCAGTATTAAAAAAACAGTTGTGCTGCTTTTGTGTTTTTAAAGGATTTTTCTTGGATAAATAGAAAGTTCAAAGGAACAACATACATTTGAAATCTTTTGACCAATTTAATGCGTCCTTGCTAAATAAAAATAAAAAATTCTTAAAAAAAGAAAATCTATCTGCAAACTTCTAAATGGTATTGTACATCATTTTTATTTTATTTTTACAATTAATAAGACTTACCCAGTGACATTCAGATGCAGTTCAAAGATAATTTTCGCTTCTGCAACAACTATTGGAATATCCTGAATGCTAATCCTATTGACAAAAAAAGAAAAATGTCAAACTTGTACACACGCATTGGGTTTCCATGTTTTAAAGGGACGTTCCCTAGAAATAAGGATTTATATGCTAATCAAACTTTGTATTTTATCCCCTAACCCTACCTACCCCTCATATAACTTTAAAACTTCATTATCTTGTAAACTGTTTTTCATGCAATAAAATGTTTTAGTACTACTCCTATAAATGTATTATGTCGATTAACTGTTAAATTTGAGGCACCTAGAAGATACCATCATAAGGTAAACTCTTCTTACGTATTAAGGGACATAGTCACATTAGCGCCTGTCACTCTTGAGGAAAGCCTTTCCGTGTTCAGTATTAGGTAGAATGAAACCTGAAAATGTTGAAAAGAACCTAAGTTAGGAGACTGACAGATTTTATTAAACTGAAAGCATGCTTGATGGTTTGAGAGAATTGTAATTACTCTTCATACCTCTGAGTCTCTTTTAAAAGGATTTCCAAGTTGGCAGTCAGCCTGTGTTTTGTGTTCGTTGGGGTTACACTGCACCTGGGTTTCCTGCACAGCGATAAAAACGAAAACAAATGGTATTTGAAAACATCTACAGTATATGAAAAATCTGAAACAGTGTACACTAAAAAAAATTATTTCAATGTAATACATTTTGTCAGTGTTTAGTGAGTGAAATCATAAATATAAGGCAGAATGTGTACATCATAATAAGCAACATTTTAAAATGTAAGAACCATACATTTAGTGCATACAATTTAATTTAGGAACTACTTTACAGTTGTATGGAACAACTTGAGACTTTTTTAAAAAAAATCCAACATTCTATTTTTTTCGAGTGTACAAGTCTAGGGCTGAATATGACAGTCAAAACAGATGCAATGAAGCATTATACAAATGTGTCTGTATTACAGTAAAAAGCAAAACACAATAAGACGTGTTGATACAAACTGGTCAAGAATTACAATTATTTGTTGTTTTCAGTGAAAAAGGACACTCACACTATTCTTCTTTGGCATGACTGATGATAGGTGCAGAAATTCTGGAAACGTCACAGACAGTTGACTCTGGTGTGCATCTTCTCCACCTATGTTGGTTACAGTGACCTCCAGGGCGACGTTCTCATCACCAGGAGGAATGACGGAAACACCATTTTCCCTTCAACACACAAAGATACACCCAAATTCAGCTATTCCAAGGATGGCTACTTAAGTCTATATTACAAGAAGGCCAAACACATGTCAAATATGTAGCTAATATGCAATTTGCATTACGTAGTGCTTATACAATATGATTATTACTTAATGCAATTAATGGATTTGCACGCTATACTCCTGAGATATTTAAACTCCTGATTTGGTCCTGGTTTGTCTGTACATGTTTTGCAGTTACAGCAACAAAACTTTAGCTAAATATTGAGATATGCCAAATGCAAAATATCAATCACGGGGACTTTGAACTGTAAAAAAACAGGAGTGTATTGTTCCAAATCTTGCACAAGTCACATTGATAATGATATTACATGGATAGAGGGTCACATTTTTCTTGTTGGTGGTCTTTGGTGCAGAAGCTATACAGGAGCTGCAGGTTACTGTGGCAGATGTTGTCACTTCCACAGTCGGCATTCATAAAGGTGACCTGGGAGATAAGAGGTTTGTTGTAAAGACAGCCGTGTTTGAGACAGTGAGATATTACAGCAATAAAGGAAGTGACATGGCAATATACCTCTGCTTTGGTTGTGTTTTCTTGTAGAGCGTTTAGAACTGGCTCGAGGTCAGGGAGGTTTCTGATGGTCTGTTTTGGATTGTCAGATGGCAAAGAAACAGATAAGCTGATGGAAATGCTGGTCAGCTTGTCCTGGATATCTCCCTATAACACAGTACAATGGTTTTTAATCATAAATTCTCACTTTCAGTTCTTGAAACCAGCAAATCAGAGTGTGAGTAAATAGTACCAGCAGCCTGAGCTTGGTCTGGACACACTCTCGCTTGCCCTGGCCAGGCAGTTCCCGGTCTCCCTGCGCAGCCTCAGAATTCACAAAGACCACTCGTGAAGGAAGACCCCTCTCTCTGAGCACTGTATCAGCCTTTAGCTTGTACTCGATCCCTACGGAAAGGTGACTATCAAATGCAATTTCACATGCCTCAAAAAGTTCCAAGGATTTGCTTTGACAAGAAGCTCTCAGCCAAGTTATAATAATTAATCAAACACACCCAGCTGGAATGACTCATACAGATTGCTATGGGACATTCATTCTTGTTTTAATATTTAATGCAGTATGGAGAACAGGAAATGGACTCACTCAGTTTGGGATTGTATGTAGGTGGCTGGGCAGTGTAAGCGAAACAGGACTGAGCTGTAATAATGCTAAAAGATTTAAAAGAAGAGGAAGAAAGAAACAAAAGATAAATAATAATAAAAAATGATATATGTTTTAAAATGTTATATATATATATATGTGTGTGTGTGTGTGTACACACATATATGTATATAAGGGTGTGTGTTAATTTATATAACTCAAATTAGAATTATTTACACACACACACACACACACACACACACACACACACACACACACACACACACACACACACACACACACACACACACACACACACACACACACACACACACACACACACACACACACACACACACACACACACACACACACACACACCTTAGTGTTATATTTTGCTGTTATCTCACCATGGATATTTCTTGCAGTCCTGTGCCTTGAAGTCAATTTTATTCGGTGTTAATGTCAATGTCTTTTCTATGTTTACCACTGGTTTAGTCCTTAAAAATAAGAACATATTATTTATTAATAATATTAACAGAATTAATTTCGAATTCTAAAATGTACAGATCCTACAAAATTATATTTAATGAAAGTATAGTGTGGGGTGTGTCTGGTTATTCTGTCACTTCATATGATGAATTATATGAATGCAAAAGATCTGATCAGCATTGAATCTATATATTTAGCAGAGTGGGAAGCATCCAACCTGTAAACCAGCACAGTATCTGAAAGTGAACCCACAGCAAGGTCTGGATAGCCGTTACCGTCCATATCCATGTTTCCAGCCATGGAATAGCCAAACAATTTGACACTGCGGTCTCCAGCATCTAAAACCTATAAACAGAGATTGTTTTAACAGGGTCACTTTGAAAAAAGTTGCAAATGCAAATTTACTCACCAGATCTGTATAATGAATCATGCTGGATAATCTAATCTAATCTAATCTAATCTAATCTAATATAATATAATATAATATAATTTGTAATATTTTGTAAATATATATCATATTATGAAATTAAAACGTGTTTATACAATTTAAAATACAATTTAAATCTAAAGCAAAATAACTGATAAAATGTATATTATAGAGTTTATAAATATGTGAGTCCTTTTACGAACCACTGGTTTTTGATGAAAGCCTGCAGCTGAACCATGATGTATGTACACTCGACCTCTCCCTGTATCCTCATTGGGAGCGCTCACTGCAAAATCTGTTCATCAGAAAAGATTATCTTTCAGATGTACTGTAAAACTGAGGCTCAAGACTGAAGCATGTATAACCGTTTTGTTCAACCTTGGTATCCATCTTGATTTATATCCCCAATGTGCGCCACTGCTAGTCCAAACATGGAGTCCCTTTTCCCGTACAGACACACTGGTTCGATTTGGTTCCAGCGTTGTCCATTGGCCTGGTTGATGTAAATGTACACGGCCCCTCCTACATCTTCATCCATGTTTTTCGCAGAGAACTCAGGTGCACCCACCACAATGTCATCCCACCTGAGGCAATGAGGACATTGTCACCTCTAATACAGACTAAACTTGTAAAACAATAATTCCCTGTGATTACATAAGAAACTTTACAATCACATCCTGTTTGGTCATAATTGTATCTGTTGTAAACTCACCCATCTGCGTTTAAGTCAAGAACAGTGAGGTCATAGCCAAAAGAGGAGGCCAAACCTGGACCTCGAAGGATGTGTTCAGCTTTCAAGTTCCTTGTTTCTGCCTTTTCATCCGGTCTTAGCAACAAAACCTCCCCACTGTGGTATGAGCGCGGAGCCCCCGCCACAACATTCAACTCTCCTTTCTTCGTAAGGTTCATCCCTGTATCTAAAGCAAAGCCTGAGAAATAACAGAAGGAAAACTGTTGATAAATGGATGATATCAGATTTAAAAGAGTTATAAAATATGTTTATATTAAAAATGATATAAAATGATATCAGTGGACTTATATTTAAGTCCACTAATACTCACTACTAAGTTCAGAATGAGTCATTTTTGTAGCTTATATTTAATAGATTCTCTATGAAACTCCTGAAAGTTACAGTATGATTAAAAGAAAATGTATTCCTCATTTTATAGTTGCTAATATATTGCTAACTACTGCATCAGATAAGTCAAGATTTACAGTAATATTTTATTTTGAACAGATCTGCATTCTAGACAATTTTGCTATAGTTTGGCCTCTAGTACACAATAGTAGGTCAACCATGATCACCTAAAAAGCTGCTGATGTCCACAGGAATAAGCTTGTGTTGTTGTTGGTTATGATCTCCTGTTTCATAGATCTCTAGAGAGAAGTCATCTACAGGCTCCATGTGCACAATGCCTTAAGTGTGAAAAGAAGAAAAAGTCATTATAAATGATAGGTTGTGAGGCAATACTCAATACTACAGACTTTACTGTAATTGTGTGTGTGAAGTTTAACATTATCAATAAAAAAAAGCTTTGCAGTACCTTTCCAGTCATAGGCTCCTGGAGCTCCATAAACAAGATATTTGCTGTCTTTGGAAAACGCTACAGAGAGACCCTGTTGACAGTATCCGAACTTGTGCTTATCGACTTCCCGATTCCTACAAAATGATCTTGTGCCCAGCCCGTCCATCACCAATTTAAGGTCCTGTTCCAGGACAAAACATCTGCCCAATAACCGCTGGTTGGTAAAACTCCAATCTTGATACCTGTGGGCACAAGTCTAAATAAAACAGAGCATTCACATTACACATTCATTACACATAGCGTCAATTAAAACATTAAGATAACATATGTACACAAATATAGAGGTTACGTTTGAGGTGTCAACTTTAAAGAAAAATAAAGTTCACAATGAATTAGAACCAGTTAAAATGAAAAGCACACTTTACCACTACTTTGCCTCCTCGGCCCTGACTTCGGACACGAACACCTAGCCATTGGTTTTCTCTATAGTCTACTCCTGTCCTTTCCCTAGGACGAGCTGCCAGTATAGAAAAGAGAGTTTAGAATGCTTTTTCTAGGTATACTTAAACTGTTTGTATTATTAAACAATACACATAATAAAAAAGTTTTTGATCTTTACAATATATACAAAATGAGAAATAAAGAAACAAAACATGAATCAAATAAACCACAACCAACCTTCTATATCAACGGCAATGCGTTCACAGTCATCAGGTTGTGTTGTGAATTTGCATTTGTACAGACCTCCAGATATATTGGCATTTTGAACGGGCAATGCTCTAGCATGAGGTGCTCCAATCAGCAATCTGAAGATGCAAGTGATGTCAATAGATAGATAGAAGATAGATAGATAGAGCGCCGATTTTAATAGTTAGATATTGTTCAATTGTGATACTTTCATTTAGGCCTATATTTGTAGCCTATACGAATGCATGTGAGAGACGTAATGCAGATTGCTACAAAGCTTTACCCAAGTTTGTGCTGCTGAACACGTTTAAAAAAAACATTAAATCTTGATGTAACACAATGCTACAAAGTTCTGCCGTAATTTAAACAATTATCACGTGTTCGCTTTGTAAAAAAAAAAGGTTTCTCACACGCGCTCCTCTGCAGGTTTGAGCTGATGGTGCATGGCCATAGAAAACCCAAACAAAGTGTCTGCTTCTCCATGCTTCTTGATCACGTTCTGTGTGTCCAGGTTAAAAGAAGAAACCTGCGGTGGCCGAAGCATCCACATGGTCAGGAGGAGACTCCACTGACTGAACAACATGATGATGGACCTCTCTGGAGCTGGAAATGGGCTAAGAGTGGGCTAAAACTATCACTGTAGGGTGAGGCGATGTGATGAATATAAGCCTTGGCTGATTTATGTTCTCAGGGTGTGGATAAGTACCAACTGTATAGTAAAGAAAGTTAATGTTTACCTGCATATGGCAAGCCGCTTTAACATTTAATCCTTTAAACCTATCTCTATTTTCATGCTACTAGTACTTATCTTTTTAGATACTATAGTATCTATTCCATTAAGTACTTGTACTTATTCATTAGCTACTAGTGCTTATTCTTTAGGTACTAGTGTTTATTCTTTAGATACTAGTAACTTTTTAAAATATACTAGTAGTTATTCATTCAATTCTAGAGCCTATCAAATCATTCAGTAGCCAAATCACCCTGTAGCCCAAGGCTGGTTGCCCACTGAAGCTAAGCAGGGTTGAACCTGGTCAGTACCTGGATGGGAGATTTATGGGAAAACCAGATTTCTGCTGGAAGAGTTGTTAGTGAGGCCAGCAGGGGGTGCTCACTCTGTGGTCTTTGTGGGTCCTAATGCCCCAGTGTAGTGGTGGGGACACTATACTGTCAAAGAGCACCATCCTTCGGATGAGACGTTGAACTGAGGCCCTGACTTTCTGTGGTTACCAAAAAATCCCAGTAGGGGTGTAACCCCGGCGGGCATCCTGGACAAATTTGCCCCAGTGGCCTCTGTCCATCATGGCCTCCTAATCATCCCCATATACAGTATATATATATACTAATTGGCTTCATCACTGTCTCCTCTCCACCAGTAAGCTGATGTGTGGTGGGCGTTCTGGTGCACTATGGCTGCCGTCGCATCATCCAGGTGGATGCTGCACATTGGTGGTGGTTGAGGAGATTCTCCCCTTCTATGTAAAGCGCTTTGAGTGCCGAGAAAAGCACTATATAAATGTAATTAATTAATTATTATTATTAGTTATAACGGCCACTGTAGAGTTCAATTAAAAATCTTACTAGTAAAATAAAAAATCTTACTAGTAACATTTGGAATAAATAGTATCTAATAAATAGGTACTAGTATCTAATGAATAAGTAGTATCTCGTGAATAAGTACTAGTATCTATTGAATAAGTACTAGTAGCTGATGAATAAGTACTAGCATTTATTGAATAAATACTAGTATCTAGTAATATCTAAAAAATGTACAAGTACCTATAATGAATAAGTACTATCTATTTAATAGATACTAGTATCTAACGAATAAGTAATAGTATCTAATGAATAAGTACTAGTATCTAATATAATAAGTACTAGTAACTAATGAATAAGTACTAGTATATAATAAATAAAAACTAGTACCAATTTAATAGGCACAGGAATCTAATGAATGAGCACTAGTAATAAATTAGTACAAGTACCAATTTAATAGGCACCAGAATCTAATGAATAACTACTAGTATATTTTAAAAAGGTACTAGTATCTAAAGAATAGGCACTAGTACCTAAAGTACTAGTAGCTAATGAATAAGTACTAGTACTTAATGGAATAGATACTAGTATCTATAAAATAAGTACTAGTATGAAAATAGACTAGTAGGTTTTAAGAAATAAAAGTTAAAACGGCTTGCCATAACCTGCAAAGGAAACGTGAACACATGCCCTTTAATCCTCAATCATTTCCTGGGAGTTTAGTCAAGTTCAAGTCAAGATAAGAATCAACGTGTTACGACGGTGCAATTTGCAATGAGAAAGAAACCACAGTGACATGATTTAAAACCAAGCAAAACATAGGCCTATAACATATAGGCTACCTTTATAAACATCAAATATTCAGATATCTACCTCCACGCCAAATCAAATTGTGTTGTTTTTTGTTTGTCTTAATGCAAATTAAAATCGGTTTTGTCCGGACAGATAAAACACATTGCACCAAAAGATGGCGCTAGAGATTTCCAGAGTAGAATGTTAACTGTAGCCATTGACTTCCACAATAGGAAAAAAAATACTATGGAAGTCAATGGCTACAGTCACCTGTCTGTTTACCAACATTCTTTAAAATATCTTCTTTTGTGTTCAACACAAGAAAGAAACTAATACAGATTTGGAACAACTAGGGTGAGTATATGATGACCAAATACATTTTTTGGGTGAACTATCCCTTTAACTGCCATGATGACTGCAAAATGAAACAATTGTATGTTGTATTCATTTATTTAATTTAAAATAACACGGAAAAGTGACAACTTGCCCCAACTCTACATCTAAGAACGATACCCTTAAAATGTTACAATTGAATGGGTTAAAATCTAAAATCATTATCTGGTCTAAATTGATGCTATTGTGGTGGGTTTGTGTTCACTTGTTCACCCAACAGCTATAGCAAAACTATGAATTTCATATTTCATAAAATACGTGGATTTTGGAATGATAGAAAAAAAGTTACAGAAAAGATGTTCAAATGTGACAAATGCCTTGCGTGACAACTAGTCCTGGTATGATGGTGCAGTTGTTTGGCCTTTGTTTTGCATTACATTATTGAGTTGCAGCACTTGTCTCTGCACATTGTGGCCATGGTTCCGAAACTTAAGCATCATGTGGTTTTAGCACTGAAAGGTATAATGTCTCATAAGCTTCCTTTCAGATGATCAACATGCAAATGACAAATAATAATGGTAAAAATGTATTTTGTTTTATTTTTTACACATTCTGTTTACCATAAGTAACGTTGCACCTACAATGCATGTCAACTAACTCTCATTAGAGTATTAGATGACTCTCTGCTCGATATCTGCTAACACTTTATTTTGATGGTCCTCCAACAGACATTCTGCTACTGACTATAAGTAACTTTTTAAGTACATGTCAATTAACCATAAACTTACCCCTACTGTCTACTAAAACTCTGATTTAAAATTAATTAAAATAAAAGTATAAAAAGTGCTTCTAAGAGATTACTTTTTTGAAATAGCCTATTCCCTTAAATGACAGCATGCATTTGAGCACTACTAACTGTGACAAAAATAGCTATTCATCCTGTGGAAACTTTAAAAGTTGTTGCGGCAAGTACGTTTTTTACTGAGAATACCACTGAAGATGGTGTAAGTTTGTAGAGATGAGTGGTCACGGGAAACTTAAGTGAGGGTATGGGTGACAGGAGGACAGGAGCGGTACAATGAAACCGCTTAAAATAACAGATCTGCACAACCTCACACTTACACATATAAGCACAGAATCACTCCTGCACAGATAGAAGCCCATGCACATAAAAACAATCATTCACACATGCAAGGACAATTCAACACGCAAAGCGCACCCTGAACGCAAGTTGATATATAAAAACATGCATGCATTCCATATCTTTAACACCAGGGACGTGCACAAGGGGGTTGCACAGGTTGCCCGGGCAACTGCCCATATGCCCTTCTCGACTCGCGTTGCCCTTCCGAGAAAAAAAAAAAGTAGCTACAATGGATGAAGAATTTCACGTAGGCCTAGATTCTAAAAAAAAAAAAAAAAAAAAAAAAAAAAAAAAAAAAACGCAAAGCCTCATTCACTTCCATTCGGGCACCGAAAGTGAAAGTCATTAGGGGAAGGGCAAACTCTGTTTATGTGGCTGCAGCGCTGCACGTCAGTCGATTCTGTTCCCTACCGGAATTCCTGTTCCCTTTACGCAATCATACTACAAATCATGCGTAGTTGCCTAGTTACCATATGTACCATCAGAACTGAATACGAGCAAGAAGCACAACTGAATGTACGGGACACCAAAAGGTTAAAAAAGGATTGTATTTTTTTCCGAAATGTAAAGTTTTTTTTTTCATCTGTCAATTCAATCCAGATTATTTATTTTCTAATTAAAAAATTAAATAATAATAATAATAATAAAAACAATAAACAATAATATGAGGAACTCTTTTCTCATGTGTATTTTGGTGACATTTAATATATTGTTAATACATTTTCTATACTGTTTACAAAGTTGTATATCATAATCCTGCCATCTCTGACTTTTGCAATCTTTATAAATAATAATAAGACCATGAGGCATTGAGTTTGGACATAAACACGGTCAGATAAGGCAATTTGTAAGGGCAAAATTCAACTGAATATATTCAGACATAATACAAAAACTATGAACAAGTGCAAGATTAATTCAATTCACAGAAATATTACTGGAGTGTGAGAACCATTTTATTATGCAGCAGTGTAGCAAGACATATATTGTGTGTATATATATATATATATATATATATATATATATATATATATATATATATATATATATATATATATATATATTAATAAATAGGGGAGAGCAGGGGCGAAAGTAACATTTTTCAGAAAAAAATAATTTTAAAAGATGATGGTTTAGACAGAGATACATTTTTGATGTGGTCAGTCACTCACAAGTGTGGTCTATCAATACCAGGTGGTATTTTGTAAAAATGTAGAACAACTTAATTATAGTTTCACTTTGAACATAAGACTGCTCCTGTTACTTTCGACCCCGTCAGTTGGGACGAAAGTAACACAAATGTGGGTCAAAAGTAATAACAATATACAAGCTACATTTTTTTGCTAGATTTTTTTTATTTATTTATTTTTTTTTAGCCTAAATATACCTGAGTGACCTTGTTATATAACTGCACACATATTTTGGCCTTTATCTTTGCAAAAGATATAATAGCAAAATAGGTCATTTACATTTTCATTTTAAATTTCAGTTCAATCAGATGTTTCAAAAGTAACTGTTTTAATAATTTTTTATGTCAATCCATTTTATAAAATGTTTTTTCAACATGAAAATGTTATGAAAATATGTGAATTGTGATATGTGATATGAAAATTAAATTAAATTAGCATAACAACTTCTCAAAATAATGTAACTATATGTTTTCACTGTAGCGGGACAAAAGTAACAAGTGTTACTTTCGTCCCGACAGGAACTCCTGACATTTAAACCCAATTTACTTTTATAATGAAAAACTCTGACAAGGTTGCTCTGACCTTTTTTCAGTTCAGAGCAACTGCCCCTCAAAATTCCTGTGCACTTCCCTGTTTAACACAGAAATGTATTTGATGGTCCTAAGAGAAACAAAATCTTGTTTTGGTCTTCTCTATTTGTGTGTTTTTTTGGGGTCAGAGCTAGTGACATTCATACAACAGGATGGACTTTTTACCAGCACTGCTAGAGTTATTTCTGTCAGGACCACTATCGTCAATACGATTGATAATTAGCATAGTTTGGATTGGTGGTATGGTTCCATTCTGGGTGAGAACTCCCTGCGCATCCATGTAGTCTAGCATGGATAAGACCAGGGACAGCAGCAATAACCCCCCTTAGGGTAAACCGTACAGAACCAACATGAATGTATACAAACATATTTAATTCAAGATTTTAAAGTACAACATAATTCGAGAATTTATTCTGATTTAAGGGGAATCAGAATGCCAAATCCTGACTGGGCGAGAGGTGGAGCTGGGGATGGAGGAGGGTAAATAGCTCCTGAGAAACGCGATAGCTGCTGATAATACTGAAGGAGCTTATATATGTATACAATGATAGGCGTTGTATTCCTATAGATGTGGATCACCTGAGAGTCAGCTGATGCAAGCTTGACTAATGTGACCTGCCAGAACTAAGATAAACATCATAGTGCAAAAAGAAAGAGAACAATGAAAAGTTAACCTGTGGTCGCTATAGAGAAAATTAGACTATTAACTGTCAAAAACTAGAAAAACAGTTTGCAAAGCTGTCTTGTTCCAGAATATTAAATTCAAGTCATTGTGGTAAGTGTTCTGTTTTTATAATCCATTTACAATTTTGATGTGCGACTAATTTACTCACTTTTAAGTAGCCATATTATAATTGACTGATCCCCTTTCCTTCTGATGGTCATCACCTTGACCTAGACAAGCCCACATGAAAGCTTAGCAAACTAATGTAACCAGTGCTCACTGCTGAGTTTAGTCCAGTTTTCAGCTACAACGGAACACACCATCACCACACAATCATTAGAGCAGCAATCACACATTTGTGCACAACAACACCCTCATGCTAGCATTGCTTTTAGAGGGCAGAAGAAAAATTCCATTCACAGCTACTGAGTCTGAGTGCGAAGAGTGGGCCTATATGAAGTATTTGTGCATCTTATCAACAAACATGCATGAAACTATATACAACTTTTCTTCTGAAATGTCTTCTGAAATATCAACGCATTCTCACCCCAAGGCGTCATTTAATTTACACTTTTGACCATGCGTCAACTAACTGACGCTAAAGGGCGTCAGTTAGATGACGCTTCCGTTATGGGTAGGTTTAGGTATGGGGTAGGGTAGGCGCGTCTCGTGTTGACGCTAAAGGGTGCCATGTGCGTCGGATGTAGACGCATGGTCAAAAGCGTCAGTTACATGACGCCCGAGGATGAGCGTCATCTAACTGACGCTAAAGGCACCCTTTAGGGTCAGTTAGTTGACGCATGGTCAAAAGTCTCAATTAAATGACGCCTTGGGATGAGAACGGGCTGGAAATATACAAACTAAACGTTTATTATGAATACATAGGGGATTGGTATAATAAATACATTTCTGTCACAAAAGGTATTGAATGAAAGCAATAAAATCGGTAACTTTACAATACGGGTGCACTAATATGCATTAATTCGTGTTTAACTAATGCACAGCTAATCATGAGTTAATGTATGACTAATGAATAACTAAACCATTAATTGATGATTACTGCATCAGCAACTAATAAAGTGTCTATATGATTAATAGATTAAGTAATAAATGAATTGCTATTAATTCAATGTATTATTGTGTATTTTTTCCTTAATAACATATTTTATTAACTAATAGTGTAAATGAATGTGTTAATTACCACAATGGATCAAAGCAATGTACTTCAACTTCCAGTTGTCTGTTTTAATTAATCATATGCTAATATTTGCAAAGGTATCATTATGTTATTACTTTACTTGTTGAGGCACATGACTGTTAACTAATTGTCAAGTAATATGTCATCCACACATGGATTTCAATTTCCTGCCTTCTTCAACCGGGATACAACCAATAGTTCATGGCACAGGGGTGTGTCAGGTTAAGCTTGAGCTCTAGGATTTAAAGGCAGAACACTGAGAATGTGCGGCCGGGCTCTGCTATTTAATAACACGGTGTCTAGACCGGACAAAGGCACTAGAACCCATTATAATCACTGGATGCGACACAAAGCTACACCACACAACCAAACCCCGACAGTAAACCGATGCCACATTCTTTTTTGACGTACTCCGAGCTCTTGCGCTAGCCTGGTCCCACCAGACTCTTGTACATTTCATTTGTACATAGAGTCTGGCACCGGTCCATTGACAAGCGTTAAATTCCTTGTAGGCGGGTACTCTATTGAAGTCTAAAACTATTGGATCTGCCCAGAGTCACTCTTGATCTGCCATAACCAATCGCTAACAAGAGGGGAGACGACAACTATCGGCTTTGCATCCCTATAGTGGCGATCACAAAACCCATAACCATAATGACATATTACTTAACAATTAGTTAATAGTCATGTGCCTCAACAAGAAAAGTAATAACATAATGATACCTTTGCAAATCATTAGCTAATGATTAATTAAAGCAGACAACTGGAAGTTGAAGTGCATAGCGTTGACTAATTGTGGTAATTAACACATTAATTTACACTATTAGTTAATAAAATGTTATTAAGGAATTAATACATGATGACACATTGAATTAATAGCAATTCATTTATTACTTAATCTATTAATCATATAGACTCTTTATTAGTTGCTGATGCAGTAATCATTAATTAATGGTTTAGTTATTCATTAGTCATACATTAACTCATGATTATCTGTGCATTAGTTAAGTATGAATTAATGCATATTAGTGCACCCGTATTGTAAAGTGTTACCATAAAATCTGTTTACCATTCTTGACTTGATTTGTTCTGTTTTCATAGCATTCTTGTTGACACTCCGTGTAGTCATTTAGATGATCAGACGTTGAAATCTTTGATGCAAAATTTTGTTGACCTACAATAAAACACCCAAAGGGTTAAAACATTTTCTTTAACTCATTTTTTAAGAAATGCATAAATATTTCGTATTTTACAGATGAATATGATAGACTAAATTTAAATGAAATCATTATAATGCATACATTGTTTTTGAATTAAGTCATTGTTCATCATTTAATTTGTGAAGTTGTCTTATCTTTAATTATCTGATGTGTTCCACTTCCAAACTCAATGTACAATGTTCTTAATCCACAATAGTACTCTGCTTCATCTGAGC
The DNA here is from genome assembly GCA_030578275.1 of Meda fulgida. NCBI lineage: Eukaryota > Metazoa > Chordata > Actinopteri > Cypriniformes > Leuciscidae > Meda > Meda fulgida. The sequence goes on from CM060629.1 coordinate 23,034,439, forward strand.
GATGCCTGAAATGGTCAGATTAGAGTTGTTGCACAATCTCTTGCCCCAGAATCGATCATTTTTTAATTCTTTGTAAAATATGGGTTCTGACAATTTAAAAAATGCTGATATGACTTGAGGTTGTTGTCCAGCAATTTGCTTATACATGTTATTTCCACGTGCATAACACTGCAGAGTCACAGTGTTGCCAAGTGCCACAGTTATGACTTTATTTGGCTGATGAATATAATGATGCCTGAAAAAACTGATAATGTCCACAGGTTAAGACATGAAATATCCACACTTCTGGATATGTAGTATAAATTAATTATTAATCAACAAAATGTTTGCACTATCTATGCAAATCCATCACAAAAATGTAAAACAAATCTCAGCAATCTCACATTTCATAAGAGCGGTTTAAATAAGTAAAATGACTTACGCATTATACAAACAGTAACAAATGCCCAATGAATCATTGTAAAATTACTGTAACTATTTTTCTGCTGTCCATTTACTTTTTCAAACAGGGAATAATTTTCTTGCAAAAAAACAAGTTCCTTAGATACTTTCTGTACTAACCCCACTAGGTCTGTTCTCTTCACCTCACCAGTTGTCTTTTGATATATAAAACAAAGATATGTTTACCCACAACGTTGTGACATTAGCCAATAAAATCAAATTTATTTTCACAGCCTATGCACTCTGTTAGCGGCACATTTTATATCTCGTAGACACGCATGTGTCGTCAGTATAAGCAACTTTCTCCACACTTTTCCGTTAGCCCAGGGGTCCCCAACCCTGAGTACCCACAGCACTGCACATTTCTCCAGAGCTCCCTCATCAAACATAGGCTATACCTGATTCAACTCATCAGCTCATTAGGAAAGACTCCAAGACATCAAATATGTGTGTTAGAGATATCAAAAATGTGCAGTGTTGGGGTACTCCAGGACCAGGCTGTTTCCTAGGTTACATATCTCGTCGAAGGTCGTCTCAATTTGAAGGACCCTTGGAAGACAGCCAATTAGTTTATCGTCCTTCATTCAGCTCATTTTGAAGGATGCATCAAGTGTATCCTTCACTCCCTTAAATCACCCACAATCTTTTGCCCACATTACAATTCACGAAAAGAACTGACAGAAAACAGGTTGGCACCGAGCTTGTTTGAGATCATCATGAAATGTTAGACAAAGATAATATTTTTTTTTAGAGATGAAGACATACAGTCGTGCTCAGAATTAATGGTACCCCTGGTAAATATGATAAAAAATGGCTGGAAAAAATAAATCTGCATCATTTATCCTTTTGATCTTTCATTCAAAATATTGGCAAAAATCTAGACTTTCATTGAAGTAAAAGAATAGAAAGTGGGGGGGAAATCACATTATGAAATAAATGTTTATCTACAAAACACGTTGGCCACAATTATTGGTACCCTTTTATTAAATACTTTTTGCAATCTCCTTTTGCCAAGATAACAGCTCTGAGTTTTATCCTATAATGCCTGATGAGTTTGGAGAACACAGACAAGAGATCAGAGACCATTCTTCATACAGAATCTCTCCAGATCCTTCAGATTCCCAGATCCATGTTGGTGCTTCTTCTCTTCAGTTCACTCCACTCATCAGGTCTGGGACGGTCATGGCAGAAGCTTCATTTTGTGCTACTTAACACATTTTTGTGTTGATTTTGATGTTTGTTTTGGATCGTTGTCCTGATGGAAGATCCAACCACGGCCCATTATAAGATTTCTAGCAGAGGCTGTCAGGTTTAGATTTTTTATCTGTTGGTATTTGATAGAATCCACGATGCCATGCATGTATCTGAACAAGAAGTCCAGGACCTCCAGCAGAAAAATATGACCACAACATTAAAGATGGTATATTAAATTGTACACATGGGGTACTTTTTATCCTTGTGTGCACCAAACCCATCTTGCATGTTTGCTGCCAAAAAGCTATTTGTTAGTTTCATCTGACCACAGAACCCTGTGCTGTTTGAAGGTCCAGTCATGTCTGACAACTGAATTTGCTGGGGTTTGTTTTTGGATGAGCAAGGAGGATTTTTCTTGAAAACCTCCCAAACAACATGTGGTGATGTAGGGGTTGTTCAATTTTTTTTAATAGGCTTTCTGAACCCAAGACTCAACTAATCTCTGCAATTCTCCATCTGTGATCTTTGGAGAGTCTTTGGCCACTCAAACTTTCATCCTCACCATGCATTAAGACAATATAGACACACGTCCACTTCCTGGCAGATTTGTAACATCTTTAGTTGATTGGAAGTGCTTAATTATTGCCCTGATGGTCAAAATGGGGATTTTCAATGCTTTAGCTATTTTCTTACAGCCACTTTCTATTTTGTGATGCTCAACAATCTTTTGATGCACATCAGAACTATATTCTTTGGTTTTACTCATTGTAATGGATGATTAAGGGAATTTGGCCTTTGTGTTTCCCCATATTTAAACTCTTGTAAAACAAGAAGTCATGGCTGGACAATTTCATGTTCCTAGTCACCCTGGTGTGCAAAAAAAAGGTAAATATGAATGGGAATATACTTAAGAGATATTTTACTCGTAAACAATTCTAGGGGTACCAATAATTGTGGCCAACTTGTTTTGGAGAAAAACATTTATTTCATAATGTTTTTTCCCCTCCACTGTCAATTATTTTACTTCAATGAAAGGTTCGATTTTTGCCAATTTTTTGAATGAAAGATCAAAAGGATAAACGATGCAGAATTATTTTTTACAGCCATTTTTCATCATATTTACCAGGGGTACCATTAATTCTGAGCACGACTGTACATGTTATCTTTTGTTTTGATGAAAAAAATAACTAAACTGTGTAACATGTGCTCAGTTTCTGTTATTTCGTTTGCCTTAGTTCACTAATTAGTCTCGTTGGTTGTTATAGTTCCCAACACATGTTCTGTTTCTGCCCCGATTAAAGCCAGTTCCTTGTCCTGTATCGTCAATGTCTGTTGTGTTTGTGTTCTCCTAAGTTGTATTAATTATTAAAGACTATTATTTCATTAATCTCCTTCATCGTACGAGTTGTGACTACAGCCTCCTGTGACAACTGCTAATAATGTATTAGGATGCAGCAGTTCCGTTTGACAAGCACCCATTTGTTCTCTAACGTTTTCCCACATGTGCACTCCCTTAAAAAGGTTGCTTATGCATTTAATGTCACAACAAGCAGTGTTCTCTTGCAGAAACTCAAGTCATAAACCACTTTCTTTTATGGCGTAAGGTTTGCATTTACATGATATTTGCCACACTACATTAACTTTTTTTTTTCTTTCAACCTGTGTTTCTGCCTTACCCTAAAATCACCATGAAGTCGCCTAAAAGAATCATTTATAATTAGATGTTGAGACTGTAAGGAATTATAGTCTGCTCTGATCCCACTTCCACTCCAATATATACCGTTCAAAAGTTTGGGGTCAATTTTTTTTAATTTTTTTTTTTTTAAAGAAATTAATACTTTTCTTCAGAAAGGACGCATGAAATTGATATAAAGTGACAGTAAAGACATTTATAATAATGCAAAATATTTATTTTTCAATGAAATGCTTTTCTCTTGAACTTTCAAAGAATCCTGAAAAAAATGAATCACTGTTTGCACAAAAATATGAAGCAGCACAACTGTTGTCAACTGTGATAATAATCATAAATGTTTCTTAAGCATCAAATAATCATATTAGAGTGATTTCTGAAGGATCATATGACAATGAAGACTGGAGTAATGATGCTGAAAATTCAGCTTTGATCACAGGAATAAATTACATTTTAAAATATATTCACATAGAAAACAGCTGTTTTACATTGAAATAATATTTAACAATATTACTGGGTCTGTTTTATATTTTTAATGAAATAAATGCAGCCTTGGTGAGCAGAAGAGACTTCTTTTAAAAACATAAAAAATCTTACCGACCCCAAACTTGAACGGTATAGTGTACATTGATTTAAATATGCTCCTTCCCTAAAAAGAGCTTATTTATTCAATTTCTGAGATAATTCTTTCCGATCTCAGTAATATAAGTATCACCGCAGTGATATGTTATCACTTATAGTGTGGGAGCGGCAGCGGGCAATCAAGAACCATCCTGAATACAGAGATTTCAAACAATCTTATCACCTTAACGTTTGCCTCTTCTTATTTGAAGGAAATGTGGGAACAGACGGCTAGCACTTTCATTGTTATCCTCAATTTACATACTGTATAAGACCAATTTACATACAGGATGGATTTTGTGGGAAACTGCAAACTTTTGCCACTCGTCTATGCGTGTTTACGTCATATAAAGGAATATAAAGGAAAGAATACTAGTATATTTAGTGGAAGGTGTCCACCAAAAAAAGTTTGTAAGCAAAAAGGGAAAGTGATCGCATGTGTCACGAGTGGCGTGGTTGAAGTAGGAATAAAGCTAGAGAGGCAAGATCCAAATGCAGCACACTTTTAATTAAACTCAGGAAACAGGATATACGATACAGGGTCAGGAACTCGAACTTGAACAAGAACATGGAACGGAACAACCGACACAAACTAGTAACATCGACAAGAACTCACCAACACAGGCCAGAAACACAGGGCTTAAATAATGAGGACAAACGAGCTAACAGGATAACAAGGGGGCGGAACCAACAAGAAAACAACCAAATGACAAGACAGGGAACCACCAAACACGACAGGACACAAAAGCACATGATAACAGCATGTAATCTCCAAACATTACGTCTTTAATTTTTTTTGGTAACACTTTATTTTAAAGTGTCCCTGTTACATGTTACATGTAGTTACTATAACAACTATAAATAATGCATAATTACATGCAACAAACCCTAAACTGAACTCTAATCCTAATCGTAACCCTATAGTAAGTACATGTGGTTAATTAACTCGGTACTTAAATGTATAATCACACTGAAACAAGGACATCTTAAATAAAGTGCATCCATTTTTTCTAACTAAACACTTGCAATTCTCACGAAATCAAAGTGATTTAGTTGACTTTCACAATGTTTTCATCTCTTAATTTAGCAGTTATCCACTATTTTATTTAAATTAAATTGTGCTGTACAATTGTTGTGGTCTACGAAAAGGTTACAGGAAGTCTGTGATGTCACAAAAAGAAAGACACAAAGGTGTACAGTATCTTGTAGTAGTTTATCAAGACAAGCAATCACTCGAAGACTGCGGAGAAGATGATGATTTTTTGGATTTCTGTCATGCTTCTAAGTGAGAGTGTAGAATACTGTATCTAAATGCGTTACTTGATTGTCAATGGTTTTCTTTAATAGACAATGTTAAGATTTTGCCATGATTTTATTCAAAGAATTTATTACCTTAAACTATTTTGTTTTGTTTTGCCTATTATATTTATTTGCCTATTGAAAAAATTAAATGTTAAGCATCTCATAAATTAATTCCATAATTTGTTTAAGTCTTTTGGGTATGAACATACTTTAAATTTAAATTTAAGATGGAATACATGTTTTAAAGTATTCACAATGACATGGTTTTCTGAAGTATGAGACTAATATGTAAAGCTTTCTAATACAGATTATTATCATTATTTTCTTATTTACTCTTTTTCTCCCTATAGACTCAACACATTCAGAGGTGGTGTCTCAAACGGATCCAGTAATGTTGGTCTCTATTGGGGACAATGTTACTCTGCGTTGCTTTATTCTGAAAGATCACAGTGATCCAATTTCTTGGTACAAGCAAAATTCTGGACACCAACCACAAGCAGTTGCAATGGTGCAGAAATTAGCCAAAAACCCTCATTTTTTCAACACTTTTGAATCCTCACGTTTCAGCATTGAGACAGACTCAAGCAAATGTCATTTAACGATTTCAAATGTCACGTCATCTGATGAAGCAATGTATTACTGTGGCTGGAGAACGTATGAAACTATTTTTGCTGAAGGCACATATTTAGCTTTAAAAGGTTTGTGTTTTTATCCTCGAGTAAATTTATTGAAGATTCAAATGTGATGTAGTCAACTTTCAAAATTGTATTTCAACCCTTATTTTAAGGGGGGGGGGGGGGGGGGGGGGGGGGGTCCACACTAAACAAATAAATTTGGACACTGTGAACAGAGATTATGTGTTACATATGATTATTTGCAATATTATATTCTAAATTATTGTATATTCTAAAATCATCAAAAAAAATTGACATTTCTAGAATGGGACTTTGTATATTTCAGATTTAGTCCTCTGCATTAAATGTCTCCATGTCTATTTAGGGTCACAAAACAACCAATATAAATCCAACGTGTCTGTTCCTCAGCATCCCGAATCAGAGACGGTCCACTCTGGAGACACCGTGACCCTGATGTGCTCTGTGCTGTCTGAATACAACACCGCAGATATCAGAATGTTGTGGTTCAGATCTGAATCCGGAAAATCAGAAATCCTCTACACTCAGAATCAGAGTAATCATTGTGAGACTGATTCTGCTCGGAACTGCACATTCAGTCTGTCCAAGAGCATAGTCAGCCAAATGGACACTGGCACTTATTACTGTGCTGTAGTCACTTGTGGAAAAATTCTGTTTGGAAATGGGACAAAATTAAATATGGGTAAGTGCCTAATTATTTTCTTTTCAGGCATTTTAATATTTTGTAGGGAACATCATATTTAGTTTCATAATAATTGGTTGAGTTGCTCTTTTTAAATAATATTATTTTTGCACGTGCTCTTTGATGAACAAAACAGACAAAATAGAGAGCATCTCTCTATGGCAATTCACAAAATACGGGGAATGTCTGTGTATACCAAAAAGAAAACGTTATATTTAAATGCAAGTTATATTATATTCATGCAAGTCTTTTAAGTATATAATATAAATGATAAATGTACATCTCCACATCACATACTACACAATGTGTTTTGTCTTAATGTCCTCAGTAAAGCCAGTGGATCCTCTGGTGATGATCTTAGGTGTGTTATTGGGTGTTTGTGTGGTTGTGATCACTGCACAAGCTATTTTAAGTCATAAAAAGGAAAAATATTACTGCAACAAAGGTGAGCATTTTGATTTAATTTGTGTCTTAAAATTATTAGTAATAATGACTAGTAAAACACAATTGTAGGAAGTGTTTTTCCTTGATCTGACCTATTAAAATCTTTATTTAGATATTACCACATGGTGCAAAGTTTTTTTTTAAATATCCAGCCAAATCTTTTTTTATACCACATTATACTCTTTCAACCAGAAAAAGGGCTAAAAGACACTGAAAAAGAACACCCCACCAGTCAGGTGTGCATCATAAATTAATTTTGATTAATTGTTTCATGTATTTAAAGATAATATGGTAACATTTTACAATAAGTTTCCATTAATTAAGGTTAGTTAACTGACATTGAAAAATAAACATTAACTGACATTTAAAATTAGCAATACATTAGTTAAAGTATTTTTTTTATATTTGTTAACATTAGTTAACAAATGTAACCTTATTGTAAAGTGTTACCGCTAATTTCTTATTATGCAATTATTGAATTTTAATTTTCTAAGTTAATTGAATTTAATTTTGTACAAATTGTATTACACATTACATACGTTGGGTTTTCATGTTTTACGGGGACTTTCCCTAGACATAATGGTTTTTATACTGATGTACAGACTGTATATTCTATCCCCTTACACTAACCCTACACCTAAACACCTAAACATCACAGAAAATATCTTGGGTTACTTGACTGTAACCCCGTTACCTGAAAAAGCGTTAACGAGATGCTGTGCTTGAAAACGTCTTTGCTTGACCGGTTGTGAACACGTGTGGCAAACACGCCAAAGAATTTGGCTTAAATAACCTCTGATGATGACGTCATCGGAATGCTCACATCAGAGGCTATAAATAGACGTGTGACAGGTGTGATCAGGTCATTTTGTCTGAAGAACATCCTGAACACGATCTCAGTGCGGCAATGAAGCACAGCAGCTCATTCCCACTTTTTCATGGAACAGGGTTACAGTCAAGTAACCCGAGACAGTTCCTTTCAAAAGCTACTCTTAATACTGCACTTGATTTTAAGTGCTATGGGGAACGAGAATGCCAACACCGCCACACTGGAATTGTCTGGACCCCTCAAGGTTGTGTAATGTGTGCGCAGAAACACGAGAACGGCCTCAGACATGAGCCTGGTATGTCGACTCAAGGACATGAGAGCCCATAGTGCGTGAACATCCAAATTATAGAATCTACTAAACGTGTGCAGTGAGGACCTGACTGCCGCATTACATACTTCCTGCAAGGCCTCTTGCTAAAGCCCTGGTGGATGCAACCCCTCTGGTAGAATGAGCCCTAATGCGTAGAGGCAAAGCTTGACTGCGCGCCTCATAGGCTAGAGCAACAGCATCCCTCACCCAATGCGACATCTTTTGCTTTGTGGCGGCGGCCCCTCCAGTTACGGCCCCATAACAAATGAACAACTGCTCTGACTTACGCCACTGGCTAGTGTGGTGGACAGAAATCAGAAGAGCACGAACTGGACACAGTAAGTGTAGTTTCTCCTGTTCTGTAGTGAATGCCTGGTGAGGGTGCAAAATAGCCTTGACCAGTCCAGGGACAAAGTCTAAGCAGGATGGCGAAAAAGACAGAGCCTGCAAATCCCCTATCCTCTCTGGTGACGAGATAGCCATAAGGAAAAACATCTGTAGATTCAGAAGCTTGACCGACGCTGACTTTAGTGGTTCAAAGGGGTTGTCGACTACCCCCTCAAGGACCACTGCTAAATCCCATGAGGGAACTTTCCCTCTGACGGTTGGTCTCAGTTGCTAGCTCCACGAATGAAGCGGCGATCAGGGGGTGTTTCTCCACTGAAACCCCGTCAATCAGAGCGTGGCAAGCTGAAACGGCGGCCACAGATACTCAGAGACTAGCAGCCTGTGCCTGCTGACAGCTTTTCCTGCAGAAACTCCAGCACTGAAACAATCAGGCAGTTGACTGGGTCTGCATGATGTATAGTAGATCACCTTTCAAAGACGCGCCACTTAAGGGCGTACATTCTTCTAGTGGAGGGAGCCCTAGCACTTGGAATGGTCTCTATTAGCCTTCAGGGGCCAAACATGAAGATCTCCCCCTGTAGACATGAAATATCGCCCCCTGTGCCTGAGACAGGAGATCCCTCCTGTTCGGTATCGCCCACAGCAAGCTGTCAAGAAGAGATATTACTTTCTTGTGAAGCGAAGAGGTCCACCTCTGCTTCGTAAAACATTTTCCAGATCTGACTGATTAGAACGGGATGGAGCTTCTAATCCCCGTTTCTGGACAATAGATCTGCTCCCACTTTCATGCTTCTGGGAATGTAAATCACCCTGAGGGACAGGAACTTTTAGAAAGTGGACGAAGCTCTCAGTGTGTGCACTTAGCATAAGCATGGCATTTTAGAAAGGGCACAAAGCATTCTGCATGTGCCCTTACCCTTATTTGCCTCTGGGGATTAGCCCTCACCAGGTATCACCGTGGACACAGCTGCCATAAGACCTAGAACTCTTTGAAAGTGATGGAAAGTAATTTCCTGACCTAGCCTAATATCGATCAGGCTGTTTAAGATGGACTCGACACGAGACAGTTGTGCCTGCATGGTGACCGAGTCCCATATAACCCCTAAAAACATAGTTCTCTGGGCCGGAGAGATACATGCGTTTCTTGGCGTTGAGTCTCAACCCCAGATACACTAGATGAGATGACATCTGATGTTGGAGCGCAAGCTTTTGAGACTGGGACAAAATCAACCAGTCATCTATTTAATTTAGAATGGGGATGTCCGGGCTTCGCAATGGAGCCAGAGCAGCATCCATGCATTTTGTGAATGTGCAGGGTGATAAGGCTAGGCCGAATCGAAGAACCCGATTTTTAACAGGCAGAGAATCTACATCCTCAGCCCGCTCTGAAGAAGTGCTGAGGCGTGCTTCAGCCGTGGATGGGAGGACAACGCGATCTAAAGAGAGAAGGAGAGAAAGGGAAGGACCCATCTCCAGCTCCTCAGCCAGATCGACTTGCGATATGTGAGACGAGCATGAAGCACTTTAATGGAGGGCAACTCACAGTGCTTGCATTTGCCATTCTCCCTATATGATTCTTTTTTTTTTCAAACTCTTTTCTTTTTGTTGTAGAGAAAGTGAGCGAGAAAGGCTTTATTCGTGCCTGACAAAACGTACTTCTAGCAAAAGGGATAGTTTGAGGAGAGATTTGAATAGCACACGGCACACAATGCGGTTCTTGAGACAAAATAACCTGATGAGCGCACCTGTCACATGTCTATTTATAGTCTCTGATGTGTGCATTCTGATGTCGTCATCATCAGAGGCTATTTAAGCCAAATTTTTAGGCATGTTTGCCACACATGTTGACAACCGGTTAAATGAAGACGTTTTCCACCATAGAGCTTAAAATCAAGTGCAGCATTGAGAGTAGCTTTTGAAATGGAACTTTTTTACATTTTCAAAAAAACATAATTCTGTATGATTTACAAGCTTGTTTCCTCATGGGGACCTCAGTTTAGGTCTCCACGGTGACACTCATGGGTCCTCATGAGTCTGTGTGCATTCAGGGTGAAGTCCACACCAGAATAGAAAAACATGTTCAAACACACGCACACACTTTTTCATATTTTCCTTTAATCAAATCTTTCTTTCTGTGGCTCTCATAGGACCATGATGCAGTGGAATTGAGTTATGCTGCATTGTATTTTAAGGAGGGGAAACACAGAAGAGTCAGAAGGAAGGGGGATCCACCTCCAGACTGTGTTTTTAACCAAATCAATAACCCCACTGGCCAAATTATAATTGAGTACAAGAATATCTAGAATTTATTAGACAGCAATTTTAAGTTGCGCTACACTTTTTTTGTAATTTTTTGTAACTAGCAGTGTCTTACTTTTCGCAAAATCTATTACTGCATCTAATTTTGTAAAAATTTGTACTCGCAACATCACACAATTGTGGTCATTAAAAGGTAATAACATTACACCCCCCCCCCCCCCCCCCCGCCCAAAAAACCCCCAAAACAAAACAAAAAAAAACCATATTGCAATCCTTTTAATGGACCATATTATAAATATTCTGAATCATAATTGAAGGTCAAGTCACCTTTATTCATAGCGCTTTATACAATACAGATTGTTTCAAAGCAGCTTTGCAGTGATAACAGGAAAATGATGGATTTCTGCTGTTGTTCAGCTGAAGTCAATTCAGTGTGGATTTAGTTCAGATGGAAAGGTCATTCGTTATTAAATGAGCTCATTTCATCTATAAAGCAGTTCTGCAAAAAATGATGTCATCGTCCAGCTATTACAATTATTACTATTAATTATTGCTATTACAATAATTACACAAACACAGTTGACAAGTAGATTCTATATTTGTAGAGTTGTAGAATTGTAGAATTTGGCCCTTTTTTTTAACCAGGATGTTTCATTTGAGAATTGGGCATCAGGATTTAACCCTGATTCGCTTCAAAAACTGGATATATGACTCTGTAAAATAAATAAATAGATACAATAAGTTAGTGCAAAGTTTGGAATGTTTATTGGACACATTTTCAAATCTGTTAAGATGAAAGCTCTCATTACGGTGTGCTTTTACAGTGATTAAAAAAACACTGATGTACATAAGTAGCAGTTTTTGTGATGTTATTGACAGGTTCAAATGACATTTGTTTCTAGAAATTAGAAAATTTTGTATTTTGAAAAGTCTTTCAAACAAAGATTTGATAAGTACCAAAATGTTACTTTACCTCTGCATCAGAAACTTCAATATGGATGGATGTTTGGTTTCTATGAGGCCGGCTGGGAATGGGAGATAAAGCTATTAATAGACAAAGATATAAATCATTTTTTGTTTATCAGGACTATCAGGTCCAACTTTTACCTACACTCTTAAAAAGAAAGGTCCCAAAATAGGGGTCATAGAAGAACCCGTTTTGGTTCCCAAAAAACCTTTTAGTGAATGGTTCTAAAAATATTTTTTTTTTGAACATATTAATAATCTAAAGAACCTTTTTCCACTATAAATAAACTTTTGTGGAAAAAAATGGTTCTTTATGGAGTCAATGATGCAGATAAAGAACCATTACATTACATTTAACAGAATGATTATTTATCTTACACAAACCTTTCTCAAAGTTAATAAAAAAATGACTTTTGGATTTTTGAACTGACTCTAGGTGGAATGAGCGGCCAAATCATCTCAAAAATGGTTATTTTTAGAACAATTCACTATAAGCTTTTTTTGGGAACCAAAATGGTTCTTCTATGACCCTTATTTTGGAACCTTTATTTTTAAGAGTATATTATAAATGAACAGTTATGTAGTTAAAGCCCTTACCTTTCAGGGTTTTTAGGGTATAAAATTGAACGATTACTCCTATTTTGAAAGGTAATTTCTTGAAAGCATTACTGCATAATGTTTTTTTTTTTTTTTTTTTTTGCTTCCTGTTTATACATCATATGTCAAAATATGGTCTATATTTACAGATGTAATATTTAAGGTTATAGGAGTACAGAATAGTATTGAAAAGATGTGTCACATATGTAATGTATAATACAAAATATTGCAATACAGATCCTTTTCTTGTCTAATTCTGATGCAGAGACATATGATCCACACAGCACATATTCCAATAATGCTGCACTGAAAGATGACAACTGCGATCCAACTCTCTTGGACTTACAGTTGAAAAACAAACAGAACAGTGCAGTTATGATTATTATTCATTTTATTACTAAAAATCACTCATACATGCACACTGAATAACTTAATCAATGTAAATATTGTGGGTGTAACAATACCCTCATGTCACGATTCGATACATATCAAGATACTAAACTTGCGATACGATATTATTGCGAGACATGGTAAGGTTAACAAAAAATGTACTGTTGATTTCGTGCTGGTAACCCAATGCACAGGAAAACGGTGACACCAGAATAAAAATATTCATGATTCTGGAAATAGAAAATTATTTTAATTATTTTATTTTTTATTATTTTAGAAATTTATTTTTCTACATTAAAAAAAATGTAGGCCACTTTTTACTCCCCCATTGTATTATTATACATTATATTCAACATTATAGTTAGACACTAGACACTATAACATGGACACTAAAACTCTGAGAACTTGAATTTTTTCTCACACAGAAATGTTATTTTGGGTAAACTATAGACAATACATATTGTCACTATCCATGATACATATTGTTGCATTTTTGTATTGCGATATTGTGACACGATATATTGTTACACTCCTAGTAAATATAGATTTTGTTTTCATTTTAATAAGCTGACAAGTTCAGTACAAAAGGTCAATTTATGTTCTTGTTTAAACATTTAGAAATAATTTCATTTCAGCTAAAGAACAAGAACTCACCTGAAGAGTTAAAGGATGATACATTTAATGCCAAAAATACTCCATTTCCAAACTCAATATCAAAGAAAATCTCCACTCCACAGTAATAGACCCCCTCGTCCCATGACTAATGTTAATGATATTAAGAGAAAGTATTTTCTTTGATCTGCTGACTTTGAAGCGTGTGTTTGTATATCCTTTATAAAAAATGTGATCAGCAACTACTCTCGCCATAACGACAGCACATGGCCGCTGGCCCTTGATTTGCTTGTACCAAAACATGTCATAGAAAGTGTGGTTTTCAGTGAAAAAGCATTGCAGAGTCACATTGGCACCAGATTCAATTGTGATAAGCCCAGTCGGGCTGATGGAGAACCGTGCAGGGAGAAAAATCTGAAACAAACAAATTGAAAAACATTCACACAAGCTTTACAAACATTAGTATACATTAAGTTCTTTTAAAAATGAAGCCACACACTGTAAAAGAAAAAAGTAACTCAAATACAGCAAACTTGGATGTTTAAGTCATTTAAACTTTAATTACATTATACCGACTTAAAAAAATCAGTTGAATCTTGTATACCATTAAAAAAAGTTGCAAATTGCTAAACTTATGTTGATGGGTTAAAGGAATGTAAAAACATGTCATACCTTATTGATCATAAAATGTTTTACAGTGCAGAGGTAAAAATCATAATGCCACATTTTTCATGTTTTACAGTCTACTGTACAACTGAAATAGTTTAAATAGTAAAACTACACACATATTAAGATAAAGCACCACAGCCGCCTGGGTAATCTGGAAAAAGTTCATTTATTCATATAACGAAACATATATGAGACATAATAACGCATAAATTTGCTGCTGTGGGCTTCCTGTTTTACCTGTGAGAGATCTTTGCAGACATTGGCCACTGATCCAAGTGTGATGGAGGTGAAACCACAAGTTTCCATTGCACATATTATTAAATATAAAGTGTTTTCTTTACTATTCAACCTTGGACTGATATATGAAATGAATGTATGAAGTTAAAATTAAATGTAACTCAGTTACCTCACTGAGAAGAAACCAAAGCTGAAATACCACCACATATTAAAACATAATCTTTGTTAAAAAGAAAGAAAAAGTTGAATGTGTTGTAGGCCATTATATGTTTAGAAATGGTCTTGAAAAAAAGTAAACTGTTATTTTTTTGGTTACACTTTATTTTAGTGCCCTTGTTACATATGTTACATGTACTTACCATAGTAATAACAGTAAATGATGCATAATTACATGCAAGTAACCCTTTGACCAAATCCTAATCCTACCCTAACCTTTAGTAAGATGTAGTTGCTTACTCAGTACTTAAATATATAATAACACTAACGATGACACCTTAAAATAAAATATAACTTTTTTTTTATTTTTAGAACTGATATATCTGCACAAATTACATGGTGTCCATAAATAAAAAGCAAAATAAAAAGTAAAACTAAAGGCCCTTTGTCTTGACTGCTGGTAATGAAAACGCTAACACCATTTGTCATGTTAAGGGCACCTCTGGGGTCAAGCATGCAAACCCTGAGTCATGCAGCCTCAAAGGACACACTCATGCGTGCGGCCAGTGGATGAGAAGCTGCCGTCAGAGCCAGGGAGGTTCAGCAGGTTGTGATGTTTATCTGGTGTGGCAGATCTTTCAGTGTTCACTGGAAAAATAGCTTCATAATTCATCTGAACATGCTCTGGAAATATTATTAAGTGCAGAAACTGTTAAATAATGTAAAATAGAATCTGATTTTTACATCTCCTATATCTT
Source organism: Meda fulgida (assembly GCA_030578275.1). Classification (NCBI taxonomy): domain Eukaryota; kingdom Metazoa; phylum Chordata; class Actinopteri; order Cypriniformes; family Leuciscidae; genus Meda; species Meda fulgida. The sequence goes on from CM060629.1 coordinate 23,049,597, forward strand.
TTTACCATTTTGCCCATCCAATCTCGAGTGTAATACACAGACGTTTTAAATAAACTTTCACATTATCATATTGTAGGAATAACCTACACTTTAAATTATTGTCTAATTTTGCACATTCTATAAAATATATACAGTGTATATTTTCCCAATCGTTTTTCATTTTGTAAGTTTAGCTGCCCCCATAAGGTGAAGTCTGAGATTGCAGGTAATGACAAACCAATGAACAGGTGATATGCCTAATTCCCAACCTCTACATACAAGATACGACTGTGTTCAAAAACAGGAGCATATAAGTCAGTAGACATTTTAGTTTTAACGCACTTTAATTAGAACTGTTTAATGGTAATTTATATAAACATCATCATTTCACATTACACTCTGTGAGAGCCTGAACCAATTAAAATTTTCACAGAAGTATGGTGTAAAAACAAACCTACATCACAGAGACAGAGCCTACATCACAGAAAAGACTAAATCACATTATAAATAATGCTTCAAAGGTAAAATTCATAAGCAATGTTTTGAACTTCTGACAGAAAACACTTTCTTTAAGGTAGGTCTACATGCTTCTTATGTAATAGCCTAAAATAGTGCACAGAAATGTGGAAACAACTAACTTGAGTTTAGCCAGGATATAGAAACTACTGCACTACTAATAGGCTACACTAATTAACAACCAATAACTATCACTATCCGCCCAAAATTGGTAAACCACCAGTGTAATTAAACAATAGACAATCTATGTCAGCGGTTTGACTCTTGGTGCTGGGACTGAAGTTCAAAAGCATCAACTTTGAAAAGTATGGTTGGCAATTTCAGAGAGGCTAGCAATAGCAAGCTAGCTTTGAAATCACATGATCCCACCCCCCCCCCCCCCACTTCAGAGAATCTCCAAAGTCACGCCTCCTACAAAACACATGAACGCGCACAGTCTGCAAAGTGACACAAGAGACGGCATTAATTACCTCCTTATGTCTCAAAGCACATGACATTACAATAATAATGAACGTAAACAACTAAAGCATTGACCTGCCCCTGACTGCTGCAGATTAATTTAGCCATTTTCAGAAATGCATCTAACAGTGACTGAGTCTGAGGACTTGAACCGGGTTGCAATTAATCATATTTATGGTGTGAACGGAGCACAAGCTAATTGTTTTGATTCATGAATTTTGGTTTGTGTCTACAACTCTGTATAACACACGGATGACGTGTGATGTCTGTGCGTGCAGGGTGTGGGGAGGTATGGAAATACATACAGTCCTGCTCAGAATTAATGGTACCCCTGGTAAATATGATGAAAAATGGCTGTAAAAAATAATTCTGCATCGTTTATCCTTTTGATATTTCATTCAAAAAATTGGCAAAAATCGAACCTTTCATTGAAGTAAAATAATTGACAGTGGAGGGGAAAAAACATTATGAAATAAATGTTTTTCTCCAAAACAAGTTGGCCACAATTATTGGTACCCCTAGAATTGTTTACGAGTAAAATATCTCTTAAGTATATTCCCATTCATATTTACCTTTTTTTTGCACACCAGGGTGACTAGGAACATGAAATTGTCCAGCCATGACTTCTTGTTTTACAAGAGTTTAAATATGAGGAAACACAAAGGCCAAATTCCCTTAATCATCCATTACAATGAGTAAAACCAAAGAATATAGTTCTGATGTGCATCAAAAGATTGTTGAGCATCACAAAATAGAAAGTGGCTGTAAGAAAATAGCTAAAGCATTGAAAATCCCCATTTTGACCATCAGGGCAATAATTAAGCACTTCCAATCAACTAAAGATGTTACAAATCTGCCAGGAAGTGGACGTGTGTCTGTATTGTCTTAATGCATGGTGAGGATGAAAGTTTGAGTGGCCAAAGACTCTCCAAAGATCACAGATGGAGAATTGCAGAGATTAGTTGAGTCTTGGGTTCAGAAAGCCTAATAAAAAAAAATTGAACAACCCCTACATCACCACATGTTGTTTGGGAGGTTTTCAAGAAAAATCCTTCTTGCTCATCCAAAAACAAACCCCAGCAAATTCAGTTGTCAGACATGACTGGACCTTCAAACAGCACAGGGTTCTGTGGTCAGATGAAACTAACAAATAGCTTTTTGGCAGCAAACATGCAAGATGGGTTTGGTGCACACAAGGATAAAAAGTACCCCATGTGTACAATTTAATATACCATCTTTAATGTTGTGGTCATATTTTTCTGCTGGAGGTCCTGGACTTCTTGTTCAGATACATGCATGGCATCGTGGATTCTATCAAATACCAACAGATAAAAAATCTAAACCTGACAGCCTCTGCTATCTTATAATGGGCCGTGGTTGGATCTTCCATCAGGACAACGATCCAAAACAAACATCAAAATCAACACAAAAATGTGTTAAGTAGCACAAAATGAAGCTTCTGCCATGACCGTCCCAGACCTGATGAGTGGAGTGAACTGAAGAGAAGAAGCACCAACATGGATCTGGAAATCTGAAGGATCTGGAGAGATTCTGTATGAAGAATGGTCTCTGATCTCTTGTCTGTGTTCTCCAAACTCATCAGGCATTATAGGATAAAACTCAGAGCTGTTATCTTGGCAAAAGGAGATTGCAAAAAGTATTTAATAAAAGGGTACCAATAATTGTGGCCAACGTGTTTTGGAGATAAACATTTATTTCATAATGTGATTTCCCCCCCACTTTCTATTCTTTTACTTCAATGAAAGTTTAGATTTTTGCCAATATTTTGAATGAAAGATCAAAAGGATAAATGATGCAGATTTATTTTTTCCAGCCATTTTTTATCATATTTACCAGGGGTACCATTAATTCTGAGCATGACTGTATATTGACAGGTAGGTTGGACATCCTATTATTGCATTTGGACTGAATTTTTTTGGGGGGATCTTGAGACTTCCACAGAAGAAAATTTCAAACAGTATGGTTTACTTATTACTAATTACTTCATAAATGCCATGTCAACCTCAACAAGTTGAGCAGTACAAGAACAGACACAACTTTTCAAATAAACAATACATTGCATAAATTATTCTTGAACATATCAAAGTGTGTAATGGGAGAAAGTTACTTTAAAACATTCATTTTAACATTAAGTTTTGATGTTAAATCCACTATTGTTTTATATAGAATTATTGTCTATAAGATGTAATTGAATGCAATTACATCAGAAGTAACTGTAATTAAATTACAGAAAAACTGGGAGTAATCCCATATTTACTTTACTGTAATTAATTACACCCAACACTGTAAAAAATATTGCCTTTAATCAAAACGTTTTTGGTTTTCCCCCAGCGAACTGCCAAACTCTAAAATATGACCTGCTTAACAACACATTACAATTTTTAAATTAAAACTAAATTGCAAAACAACAAAGACAGGAGAAAAAAAGCAGAATATATCAGCAATTTTAGCATGTTTATGATGAGGTCTCTGTTCCAGAGTGTTTCACATCAGAGTACACACACTCAATGGGGCTCTCTTCTGATTGTCCCACACGCTCCCTGTTCTCACCGAAATGACTTATTGCAGAGTATGGTGTGTCAGCTTGAACCTAAGTAAACATAAAATCTGTTCATGTGAGGCTTTAATCTATATTACATAAAGAAATCAAACCCAGTGGTATATGGCTGCATATGATATACTTTCAGTTTAGAGAACTGTTTTTATACCTTGTATATTTCACATTCATCAATCACATCAAGATCTTTGAAACTAAAAATGTTATATATTATAATTAAAATATTTGCATCTGTTAAAATTGTACCTGGTCATCTGATTGCTCAGGTTGATTTGGTGTGCCACAACTATACCCGACAGCAATATAATTTGCTGAATAAAAAGAAGTCGACAAAATTTCATATGATACTTAGCGCTACAATGTAATGTAATGAAATGACTAATGACATTTATAAAAGTTACCTACTGTAAAAGTTCTGGCAGATATCTCCTCATGCAAATGAAGTACACATTTATAGCAATAGAAAGCAGTAAGGCTTCACAGAGGATTACGATGACAGGAATCCTTATGTCTCCATTATGACAGAGATTTTTTAAAAATTTGTTAGTTTTACACAATCAAAAAAAAAAAAAAAACGTATTACGTCCACAGCAAAAGTACTGTAATATTCTTACACATCATCAAGATAGATGCAAAATAATACCTTCTTGACTCAGTAAAAATGGTTAAAATAAAAACATTCCCCAAAAACATGTTTGTCAAGATAGACAGACACACAGACATGCAGATAGATACTAGATCTTTTAATAAATATTTTAGAGTTAAAAAGTCGCTGGAATTATTGCCGTTGGTCTGAGAGTCTGAAAAGAAACATATTTTCTTTTCAGGAAAGTAATTTCTCATGCACATTTTCCCCCCTCACAAAATCAATAACTCAAAACAATGTATCTTGATAACCAGTAAATCTTTATAAGTACCTCATTACATAAGTAGATATGTAAATACTTATTTTGGCTGTAGTCTAAAACATTCTAAAATGATACTTACAAAAAAAGCTCAAAAGTAGAAGAACATAGAAGGGTCTCATATTTAAGATGTGTTGTCTTGGTGTCCAAATGTAAGAAAAAACTTGAAGGCCCTCCCTTTTCCACTCCAATTTAGAATAAATGTTTCCATCATGTGACTATTAGTTGTATCAGAGATAAATAAACATATTTATGCAAATCTAATAATATGAATACATTTTTTGTATCATACCAAAAACATGTCACTGCTCAACATGCTTGTTAAACAAGGCATGTTTTCAATGGTCACTTTGGCAAAGGACTGATCAAAACCACAAAAAGGATGACCATTACCTGAAAGCATGAAATGCATTTTATTTTTAGATGTGCAGGCCCTCCATTTCAGACCACTCATTTGTTTGCTCTTTTGCAGCTCTAAATAAATGAAAAGCTTTAAACTCATTCCCACGTCTCTGGATTTTTTTGTTTATTGTTCTTGTTACTCTCATTTGTCTGTTTATTTGTTCTTATTACTCTCATTTGTTGTATCTGTAGCCTACATTACATACTTTTAACCAGTATTTTTTTTTATTTTTCTATGTAATCCTGAAATGCGATGACCATAAAAACCATAGGCGTAGGTCTACATGTTTAGACGCAATTCATATCTTTAAATGCCAAATCAAATACACCCATAAGATCTGCAGCTGAAAGCATCTTAATAGCACTTTATATGTGCTGCTGTGTATATTCACATAGCCACAAAAAACAAGCTGTTCCTGTTGCATGTTTTCAAGATCAGTTAGATATAAATCACAACCAGAAAGTTATAAAGACCTGTAATGTGATATTTAATATGTTAACTACAGCTGATTATCCATAATTTACAGAGCTGCCAACTTTCGACTTTAGCAGCTGAGACTTGTCCACGTGCCATGAGGCGGGGGCGGGGGCGGGGGCGGGGGGCTGGTGGGGGGTGCTCTGGTGGTGCTATGCCGTGCGCGATACGCGGTTTGGAGCACAATCTCTGTCTCGCATGCACGCTCGCTCTGGATTCCGGGACTTTTTTTTTTTTTTAACTAATTTGCGGTATAACTAGTCGATCACGAGTGGCTAAACAGGTAGATAAATAGATAAGCTCATCTTTCAGGCATTTGACCGACCGGGTTAACAATTTAGCGTGAGAAATCGGGGGTGTGTCGTGAGAGCGTGATAATTGGGTCAATTGCGTGAGTCTCACAATGAATGCGTGACAGTTGCAACCCTGAATTTATGCGTGTGTGTGATCTCTGATCATTTTGATTTCATGGTGTTTTGATACAGGCATTGCACATTGAGTGGCAATAGCAATTATGGCCTCTAGATGGCGCCTTAACCTTTCTCGTCTATTAACCGTGCAATTGGTTTGGCAGGTACTGACAGTTCCTCCAGCCATGCAAATTTTTCAGTACATTTAAACTGTCTAAATCTTTTTCTTTTTTCTAGTAAATGTTCAAATGTCCATTGCTCAGTCAGCGCTTTCCTCTGGTGCATTTGGTGTTAGTGGAGAGCTTTTCTTGCCTTTATCATCCACAGGGAGCACAGAGGAAACAGCCTTAAGAACTGTAGCCCCCTCTTTGTAGCCCTATCTGAGTATTAATACCCATCAAATCCTGCTGGGAATATTTCCCTACTTTCCTGGTGTCGAAAAGAATAACTTGATTTTCTCATTGCATTCCTCAGCCCGTTGAACTAACAGTGGTCTGAGGCCGTGTTAGGGAGGGCGCCGAGAGTCAACAGCCACTGCAGTGGCATCCAATTTTCAATTCCCACCGAAAATACGCAAGCTTTTGAGGGTTAAACTGTAGAAAATTATTTATTTATTACAAAAATACACTTACATGAGCACCAAAGTGAAACTCGCAGCATGCAGTAGCCTATCTCAGATAAATCTCACATTTATAGTTTTTTAAGAGACTTGCATATTGGCTCACAAGGGGTTTCTAAAGACCTGCTGATCTGAATAGCTTTTGTTTGAATCTGAAAATATATTAGCCTATCATAACGCCGTGTTAACTGCTCATCTATAAATTGCAATGATATACAATGAGTTGGAAATTAAATAGTTTCCTCGATTGTAACTAGCAAACAGTGAGATTCCATTGACATAGAGAGGGTACGTTACGTAATACTGTAATTATCAGAAAGTTGAGCTGAATACATACACAAAGTACCTTTTTAATGGTAATACAATAGAAGGCCCCTTTCCGTTTAGTCATCCATCTAGTGTCCCTGACATTTCCTTGTATAATTTCTTCACAATATAATGTTGCAGAAAACAAACAAACAAACAACCATCAAAAAAAGAAAACACCACATTTGAGCTAAATTACTGACATTAATGTTCAGAACACATTGTAAACAGGGCCACCAGTATTCTTAACACACATCACAGTTTCTCCAAAAATAAAACATCTCCACTACTTCCTGTGTAATGCTTGGCTTTGGAAAAGCAAAAAGGTCCAAGTATTGTTCTTGGACTGTTAGCTCTTGCTCGGGTTGCTTTGATTCACTGTTATTGGATTTTGAACTCCAAAGAACCTAAAGGAAAATTGAGGTCCACTGCAGCTCTACTGAGTGCGAGTCATTTTCCTTGACCTGAGACATTTCAAGGTAAACGGGCTCCATCAGAACTCCTCCACACTTGTGTTCGGGTCATCCTCGCGCAGTCCTACAGTACGGTTGTGGTCCTCGAGTGGTGGCCCTTAGCTCATGAGAACAGAGGCAGCAGCATTGGTCACCTGATGGTTACCTGTTAACACTGGTAATGGAAATGCTGGTGTACTTTTCCCTCCACGTGTGCATGGGAGTGTGTGTGGGTGTGCATGTCTGTGTAGACCTTGGTATAAATCTTTGGTGGACCGCTGAGAGCTGGGGGTCCCATTGCCATAAGTCTCTGGTTGGGCAGGTCAGGGTTGATGGAGCTTTGCATGCTGGGCTCCTTGTCAGGAACGTGATGGTCTCGATAGGTCGTCGGTCGGGGAGGCAAAGCGCTCTGGCGTCTGCGGCTGTGGCACAACCAGAGCACGATGGTGCCTACGATGAGCAGGGCAGCAGCTGGGATCCCAATGATAAGCGGCCAGGGAAGACCGGGGCTGATGTGGCGTGGAATCACATCTTTTTTCACCTTGGGATCTGTAAACAAACACTGACATTTATTCTAGAGCAAGGGCGTAGGTTTAGGGGGGGACGCTAGGTACTAGCCCCAATCAATATTTTGAGATGACAAATTTGTCCCCACCAATATTTAGCAAGCTCCTTTGAACTGCTATTTTGATATTTGCGCTGCATTTGGATCTTTGCGCTGCTATTTGGATCGATTTCAACGGCCAGGACGACGACAGTACAAGATACGCCGTAATTTGATTGGCTGCGGGGTATCTGACAGGCAGGCTACACGCGCGGGCCGGGACTACTTTTTGTGCTTGCACTCACTGGCAGCGAGCGGGTGGTGTGTGTGCGCGTGACGCCGCCGAGGGTAAGTTACCAGGGCTGTCTCTGTGCCTGCCATATACAAAGGCCAGAGTAAAACATTTTAATATTCCGTTTTTTTGCCCCTTTTTGTACTTTGTAGATCAGCTATGTCACCCAAGAAGAAGAAAGGGGACATAGTACGAAGCTTTTTCATAAAGCAGAGTGTAAGTAGGCAAAAATAACTAGCAGTAGTAGTGACTGACCAGGCTTTCAAATGCAGATTCTACTGTGGAAAATAGTATTAACTGGTGATCCTGGTTACCCAGGATATTGTTACAGTTAAACCTAGCTTCTGCAATCTTTCAAGGTTAGGAGCATTAATTAGGGGTGTGCAGCACGGATACGGATAGACTCATAGAAGTCGCGCTATCATGATAAAATGGTACGTTAGCAAGTCACTGAATGTTAATTAGCCTACCTTAACTTAGAATCTTGCAGTCATAAACAGTGGATCATCTGAGACATTTTTCCTTTCTACATTCTGTTTATGTAATGTATTTGTGAGTGTAGCCTACTTGCTAGACACATGTGCTGGAAAAACATGTTGGCAATGTTAAAAAGGCAAAAGTTGACACTGTTGGTTATTCAAATATAATGAATCATTATCCCCGAGGGGGGAAGGGGGGGGGGGGTGTCCCCACCAAAGCTGAGACCAAACCTATGCCCATGTTCTAGAGCTGCACAACACATTGAAATAAAACTGATATCACAATATGGCTTAGTGCGATTTAATTAAGTAAATATACGTGCTTTTGGCTTCAGAGTGAAGCATGTCATTTGTAATATTGTAGTGGACAATGAAGGGGAATTGAAGTTTAAAAGGTTGATATCCACTCTTCTATAGTCATATTGAATTGGTCAAAAACAGTGTGAATGTGGCCAATGAAAATTCAAGTGGAAAGAGATTTTTAAGTTGGTTTTTGTAAAGAGTAAACCCAAGTATGAATATGAACACCTACATTTTTCAAGTTTTTCCTAAATCAGCCCTAAAAGGATTTCGCACTTCAAAAAATTATTCAGAGTAAAAAGTAATTCTTTCCAAATAGAGCGATTCAAATCAAATCATTCAAATCATTGAAACTTTCTGTATTTTTTTTTTCACATCGCAATTTTTATATATCACAGAAAGGCAAAATATTGCAGTCATTTTTTTTTCTTCAATATTGTACAACACTAACTTATTCACTGCAATGTTAGTGCTGTAAAGCCACTCAGTTTGGATGGGAGAATTACAGGGACTGACCTGAGAGAACGGTGAGGTAGGCACTGCGGAAGCTGTAGCCCATGGTATTAGCCCCTAGACAGATATACATCCCGGCATCCTCGTCGCGTGCCTTGACGATGGCCAGCTTGTTGAGGTACGAACCGTCAGGTCTGGACCACACATCTCCAGTAGGCAGCACCACAAAGTGCTGGCCTCCAACTTCCAGCGTGGAGTTATAGCGACCCTCTGTGCCTTGATCCACGCGCTTCAGCCACTGGATTACAGGCTTCACGTCACTGTGGACTTTACATTGGAATGAGGCTGTTCCACCAAACTCCACAGTTGTGTTGACAGGATGGGTTCCAGTCAGAATGGGTTTGGAGTTGGTACGCTCTGTAGAGAAAACTTGAATATTCAGTCTGAACTACCATTAGATCACTTTGCACATTTGCAATTGAGTATAGTGTAATGGTAACAGAAACAGTGTTCGGAACCATGGGATAGCAGTTAGCAATTAGAGAGCCTAAGTCCCTCCCCTCCGCTTCCGGCTCATGGGACCTTATTTCGGAAAAAATATGAATGGTAGTCAATGGCGAGAGAAAACATATCTTTTTATTCCGTCTGAACTGTGCCCTGAATTACACATATGATGTTTGTCAATTTAAAAGATAATTAATGAAGTCAAGAAAGTCGCAGTTTGTCATAAAACAGAAGAGTAACATTTAGTTTTATGTGAAAATCGCTCAATGAACTACATCTCTCATCTCGCACTATGTACGTCACCAACATGTTGCCCGTATGTGTGCAGTCTGGTAAAAAACACTCAGGCATGACGGCGTAACGTTACGATCATAACGTAAGACTATAGAAAAAATGACAGACGTTAGCTTCAGTAAAGTTAGCTTCATTCAGGGCACAATTCAAACGAGATCAAAATATTGGTTGTCTCTCGCCATTGACTAACATACAATATTTTTCCGAAATAAGGTCCCATGGTGGTCCACCGGAAGGGGAGGGACTTAGGCTCTCTATTGAGCCGTGGTGCTAATGCATAACTTAAGTACTTGTTCCACCAATAATTTTCAGGCAACTCTGAACTATCCATATCAATAAAACTGGCAAAAAGTATTAATACATATTTTATAATGAAAAAATATATTTATATATGATTTAAAATATTTATGTTTTTATTTAAAATGTATGAATAAATATATATATATATTTTAACAAATATATTACAAGCTATGCTAACATTCAGTTTAGATATCACAACTCATTATTTATTATTAAATATATTTTATATATTTTGAAATTAGTTATATATTATATTTTATGTATAATTATTTAAAATATTTGTTTTTAAAAATATTTTCAAGAAAAAAGATTTCACAAAAATCAATATAGGTGTAATATTCAAATTTAAGACAATTATTTAGTTAAATAAGTCATGTAACCAAAATCCATTAATACCTTTGCACTGGATAACAGAAAACAAAGTTTCAATTATTATAAAATAAGATATATTATAATTTAATAATAAAAAAGTTCATTATTATAAAATTAAATATTTACTGTATATATTACTAACAAATAGATAACATTGCTGCTAACAGTCCACTTTGGCTACCAAACTCACCAATTACATCCACTTTGTAGGTGGCATTGATGTGTCCAGCTGCATTGGAGACGTGGCAGGTGTATTTGGCACTGTCCTGAGGCTGCAGGTTCTTCAGAGTCAGCGTCCACTGTGGCCGCTTACTCTGCTGAGGGCTGGGCAGCTGGCTCTGGTCTTTCCACCATGTAATGACCGGTGTTGGATTGCCACTGGCCAGACACTTGAGACGCACTGAGCTGCCAACAGGCTGCTCTAGCACACGCCTGCGCATCTTTGTGGGCTGACTGAAGCATGGCTTCACTGCGGAGGAAATAAAACATTTACAGCATGAGGCTATGGCTGGATGACAGAACATATTCTGTTAGATAGTCACACATCAATGATGAAATGATCTCTCTTAAGCTCTTTCAGGATGCTGGCACAAACAAGGCCCATGCTGTTGAGTAACACCGAGTGAAAGGTGACGAGGGTGTGTATCAGTTGCTCACCCCATGGCTCTCCGGTGGGGTCCTGCAGGGTGAGATCTGCGTTAGGTCCTGCCTCGTCTGGCGGAGGCAGGTTCTGTGTCACAGCTGCATCGTCTGAAAGACAAAGTAAAGATTTCTCATGCTTCATCACTTTGGACTGTTTCATCAGATTCAAATAATCAGTAGGACGAGTGTGTCACATGTACTGTATGCTCTGGGTTTTTTTTTTTTTTTTTAGCTCCTGTGTTCCCATTTGCCTTAGTTCCCTAGTTAGTGTCACTGGCTGTTAATTCATTTCTACACACCTGTTTCTGTTCTCCCTAATTACATCATTTATCCCTATGCATTTAATCCATGAATTTTCTGTGTTTCTTTGTCTGGTATCGTCTATGTTAACATGGCTGAGTTTGTTAGTTCTCCTACGATCTCCTGAGTATTCCTTGTTTATTTTATTAAAGACTGTTTTTGTTATTAATCGTGCGCTTCATAAAGCCAACCGTGACAGAGAGGAGGAAAGAGATTTCTCAGTATGAATCATCGTGCATTTCTGTAAAACCTTATTATAACGTTAAAATACCCAGTGGCCCTTAAAGCATTTGGACATTTAAGCCACATTTAAAAAAAGTATCTGCATTAGATACCAAATACTGAACAAATTGGCAATTAGACAGGGCAAAAAACAAGAAAAAAAAAAATCTCACAAAAAATAAGCAAAGTTTCAAATGATATATTATTCAATAGATATATTATTTAAAAATACGACAAATAGTCACACGCACAAGTCGCATGTAAACAAAAATACAAAAATGTCTTGCATTGTATAACAAAACATAAAAATATGGCAATTATTATAAAATATGATATCTTTATATTTAATATGCAACAATTTTAAAATATATTTTTTAGGTTAAAACTGATAAAACAATAGCTGCATTGTTCAAAATTAAGACAGATATTTGGATACTTTCTAGTTGTCATTTTGTTGCAGTTAATAAGATTTTGCTAGATGTGAACTGTGAACCATGTGAACTGACTTCACACTAAAAAAACCTTTGGTCCAGTTAGAAGTAAACAAAATGTCTAAGAGTGTAGTTCTGTCATGACAACTCTTGGGAGTGTTTGGCATGGTCATGGTTATGACAATGTAGATATATTTGGTCTTGGCGGAATAGATCTGCTATGTTGCTGCTGCTGCTGCACAGCAAGTACGGGACTTACTACTGCCAATGCATTCACAGACACGCTGCTGTAAGCAAGTAAGACATGCTGTTGCTGTACAATATAGCGTACATGAATTACCTGCAGCAGATCCATGCAAGTGGAGCTAGGGAAATTGGAGGGTTTCTGAAAGAGTGCTGCACCGCTAAGGCAAATGCTGACCAAGTATTTGAAGGTTGAGCATGCAAGCTCATTGGCTACTGATACAGCAGAAACCAATCATCTGTGCCCTATTGAGAATGAAGTATATTTGCAAATTGCAAGTGTTTGAGTTAAGGACCTATTAGCCTGCGTCATAGAGTTTCATGACAGAATTTTGTATTTCTGAGGAAAGGTTTAGCATTATTTGCATAAAGTGACATATGCTTTGACATTTTTAATATAAAAATACATTCGTATAAAATAGGATTTACTTAAAAATGATTTCAAACAAATCTCTGCTACTCAGAGAGCAATTTAAATGTCAGCTTGTTTCAGTATATGTGGATTAAATTCAGAATTATTATTTTTATTATTATTATTATTATTTTTTAAAGCATAAGTACTAAAAGCATAAGTTAAAGTACTAAAATCTTCAATTCAAAAATCCTCAAGTTCTCAGGCATACTTTAAGGAATAGTTTAGATATTGGTCCATAAATCAGCAGTCAGATGTTGCTCTAGCAATATGAGCTCTTTCATCTTCATACCCACTATTAATGTCTGCAATTGGTGTAATGTAAATCATGTTGAATGAGCGGGTCAATGCAAAGGCCAACACTTGGTGAGATTTATTTGTAGTGCTTTGAGAGCCAACAGAACCCCTCTGTGCAAAAAACAACAAAAAAAACCCCCAAAACAAAACAATGATTTTGCTTGGAGATCAGTGGACTGTGAGGCATGTAAAGGATTGTGTGTTTTGTTTAAAAACCGGTGACATTTTAGAACACCATGGGAACGATAACCAGGCCGAACCAACTTATTATTTTGGAGGGGTTTGAGCGCAGGGGGTGAGCAAACACTGCTATATTGTTTCTTCTCTCCGGTTTCCACACTGTTTAAGACACAACACTGTGTTGACTTAACCCTGGACAGGAAACCAATTAACTGACTTTAACCTAAACTGTGCAGACAGAGCTGAGAGCACTGCTTTGTTTGGGATGAATTTCTCTGGCTTGGCTCACAGGAATGCACAGAGAACCCTCTTACTCCCCTGAATCCACAGTAAACTGATCGTCAACACAAACACACACACAGACACACACACACACACACACACACACACACACACACACACACACACACACACACACACACACACACACACACACACACACACACACACACAGACACAGACACACACACACACACACAAAGCACACACACCGCACACACACACACAACGCACACACACACACAACGCACACACACACACAACGCACACACAACGCACACACACACACAACGCACACACACACACACACAACGCACACACACACACAACGCACACACACACACACACACACACACACACACACACACACACACACACACACACACACACACACACACACACACACACACACACACACACACACACACACACACACACACACAACACACACAACACACACAACACACACACACGAGCCGAGCACAACATCTTTAAGTGTACATTACTTATTCTGGGCAATCCCAAATCAACAAGCCAACTGTGGCAACAAATGGTTCTCACATGGGAAGGTTATGAAACTACTTAATAAAATGCTTTCTGAATACTTTCCATAGTTCTGTTCAGTCAGTGTCATCAGTGGTTGGTACAGCTAGTACTTCACTTAAGAAGAAAAAGTGAAAGCAAATATTATACAATGTTACTTTCCCCCCTCCATGACACATAATTCAAAGCCTACAGCATACATTCTCACTATGATTACCATACTGTTTGGTGGACTAAGTATTGTAAAATAAGCAATAAATGGTAAAAAAGTAAAAAAAAAAAAAAGATTTTTTTAAATGTTATACATTTCTTTGTAACAAAAAAATTGTCAGATAAATCCCATACTGCAAATACACTACCAATCATAAGTTTAAGCATAGATGACTGAAATGTTCCCCATGTTCTTAAAAATCTTTTGATGTAAATAAAATAATATATATATACACAATATATGTTTTTAATTTCTTTAAAAACATATGTAATAATACTACTACTACTAATAATAATACCTTTGACTGTTAGTGTATGTGCACGCTTTAAAGTTTGAGGTCAGTCATTTTTTATGTTTTTAAAAAAAGTCTCTTATGCTCACCAAGGCTGCATTTATTTTTTATTAAAAATATAGCAACACAGTAATATTGTGAAATATTGTTACAATTTAAACTAACTGTTTTCTATTTTAATATTTTAATATGTAATGTATTCCTGTGATGGCAAAGCATTCAGTGTTGCATGATTCTTCAGAAATCATTCTAATATGCTGATTTGCTGCTTAAGAAACATTTATTTTCATTATCAATGTTGAAAACAGTTGATAAAGAGTTGGAAACTGTGATTCATTTTTCAGTCTTCTTTGATGAATAGAAAGGTATAAATAACGTCTCGGTTACATATGGTAACCCTCGTTCCCTGAGGGAGGGAACGGAGACGTAGGTCATGACTGACCAATAGGAATCTCGCCAGAGAGGCCAATCCACTTCGAGTGAAACTAAAACAGGCCAATGCACATTGGCGTGCAATCATTTGCATCAGCTGCGCGGCCTGAGCGATTGCACAGTTAGTTTTTTGCTGAGGAGCCAAGCCTGAGAAGCTGGCCGCCCCGGCGGGCGGCAGCAGATGTGGCGACGGGACCTACGTCTCCGTTCCCTCCCTCAGGGAACGAGGGTTACCATATGTAACCGAGACGTTCCCTATCGGTCAGTCACTACAACGTAGGTCATGACTGACCAATAGGAATCCCTACCAAAGCGCCACAGCTGCTGCACCCCATCCAGCGCCCCCGTGCAAGCCTCTACACCTTCTTGCCTGGAAGGACGATAGGAGGAGGCCTACACAGAGTGAGTTTGACACTGTTGTTCCGTGATAACCGATACAGTGAGATATTGGATAACACTGGGAAAGCTTGCCCCTTCTGTTTAGGAAGGAACGCTGCGGAAGCCACTTCTTCAAAGAGTTATGTGGAAATACATATGGACTAGCCCGAAGGCTGTACTGCATATGAAATAATGGGTGACTTAGCCCAAGGGAAAGACACGGGCTTCCGATAGGAGCAGCCATGGAATATATACACATATGGGATCCCCGTAGGGTCACACACATGGAACCCAGCCAAGATCCAGTTCTCAAGGATTCAGCGGATAAGGGCCTGGCGCCGGACGCTCCGCCAAGTCCGGGCCGAGGGGTTTTGGAGGACTCGACAGGTTTTACTCTGGAGCAATAAGGGTGCACAGTAGGGTGCAGCAAGCCGACAGAGCCAGACCTCTCAGTGCTCCTACCCGTTTAGGGTGAGAACACGGGAGGAGACCGGCTCTACACGTAGGCTATAATATCTAGCGAACGTGTTAGGTGTCGCCCAGCCCGCAGCTCTACAGATATCTGTTAGCGAGGAGCCACGTGCCAGCTCCCAGGAGGATGCAACGCCTCTCGTGGAGTGTGCATGCAACCTGAGCAGGCAGGGCACGCCTTGTGCTTGGTAAGCCAAGGCGATGGCATCCACTATCCAGTGGGCCATCCTCTGCTTGGAGACAGCCTTTCCCTTCTGCTGGCCTCCGTAACAGACAAAGAGCTGATCTGAGGTCCTGATGCTTTGAGTTCTGTCCACGTACATACGCAGGGCGCGAACGGGACAGAGCAAAGCCAGGGCTGGGTCTGCCTCCTCCAAAGGCAGCGCTTGCAGGTTCACTACCTGGTCTTTGAAGGTGATGGTGGTAGGAACCTTGGGCACATAGCCAGGCCGGGGTCTTAGTACCACGTGGCCGTCACCCGGCCCGAACTCTAGGCACGATTCTTTGACCGAAAAGGCATGCAGGTCTCCTACCCTCTTGACAGACGCCAATGCAACCAGCAGAAAAGTCTTCATGGAAAGAAGCTTTAAGTCTACTGACTGCAGAGGCTCAAAGGGAACATCCTGAAGTGCTCGAAGCACCAGGGAAAGATCCCAAGAGGGTATAGAGGGGGGTCGAGGAGGATTTAATCGTCTCGCCCCCCTAAGAAACCTGACGACCAGGTCGTGCTTTCCAACTGTTTTGCCATCTATGTGGTCGTGATAAGCAGAAATAGCGGCAGCATGTACTCTGAGGGTGGAAGGGGACAGTCTACGCTCCAACCCCTGCTGCAAGAAGGAAAGCGCAGACCCTATCGAACATCTTCGGGGGTCTTTTCGGCGAGAAGAACACCACTCGACGAACAGGTTCCACTCCAGGGCGTAAACACGTCTCGTGGACGGCGCCCGTGCTGAAGTGATGGTTTTAAGTACCTCTGGGGGTAAGTCACCTAGAACCTCCGCGTCCCGAGGGACCAGACATGGAGTTTCCAGAGGTCTGGGCGCGGGTGCCATAGGGTGCCCCGTCTCTGAGTCAGAAGATTCTTCCTCAGAGGAATGGGCCAGGGAGGGACTGTCGCGAGGAGCATGAGTTCCGGGAACCAAGTCCGGGTGGGCCAATAGGGAGCCACCAGAAGGACCTGCTCCTCGTCCTCCCTGACTTTGCACAGTGTCTGTGCAAGTAGGCTCACTGGGGGAAACGCATATTTGCGGAGGCCCCGGGCCAGCTGTGTGCCAGCGCGTCCGTGCCGAGTGTTCCCTCGGTCAGGGAGTAAAACAGCTGGCAGTGGGAGGTCTCTGAGGAGGCAAACAGGTCTACCTGAGCCTCTCCGAACTCTCTCCAGATCAGCTGAACCACCTGGGGGTGGAGTCGCCACTCTCCCGGAAGCACAGCTCATGATAGCTCGTCGGCCACACGGTTGAGCATACTGGGGACATACATGGCTCGAAGCGACCTCAGATGCTTCTGACTCCAGAGGAGGAGATGGCGGGCGAGTTGCGACATGCGACAGGAGCGTAGACCACCTTGTCGGTTGATGTACGCAACAGTCGCAGTGTTGTCCGTGCGGACCAGTACGTCCCTGCCCCGTAGGGGCCTTTTCAAGCGGCTCAGAGCGAGATGTACTGCCAGCAACTCGAGGCAATTGATGTGCCAATGCAGTTGGGGAGCCGTCCACACCCCTGACACTGCATGCCCGTTGTACGTGGCACCCCAGCCGGTGGCAGAGGCATCTGTGAATACCACAGCATGCCTGGAGACCTGTTCAAAGGGGACTCCTGCCCGAAGGAACGAAAGGTCTGACCACGGGCTGAAGGTCTGACGGCAGGCCGGTGTGATTGCCACCCGGTGAGTGCCGTGATGCCACGCCCATCTCGGGACTCGGGCGTGAAGCCAGTGCTGAAGCGGTCTTATATGAAGCAAGCCGAGCGGGGTTACCGCTGCTGCCGCTGTCATATGCCCCAGGAGCCTCTGAAAAAATTTCAGTGGGACCGCCGTCCTGCCTTTGAACGTGTTCAAGCAGTTCAGCACCGACTGAGCACGCTGCTCTGTGAGGTGCGCTGTCTGAGCGACCGAATCCAACTCCATACCGAGAAAAGAGATCCTCTGCACAGGGGAGAGTTTGCTCTTTTCCCAGTTGACCTGAAGACCCAACTGGCTGAGGTGCCTGAGCACGAGGTCCCTGTGTTCGCATAGCTGATCTCGAGAGTGTGCTAGTATGAGCCAGTCGTCGAGATAGTTGAGGATGCGAACGCCCTGTTCTCTCATGGGAACAAGGGCCCCCTCCGTGACTTTCGTGAAGACTGTGGACTGTAGTGCCCTAACCTCATATCGGCTGGAGGGACCGGCTCTATCGCGTCCTTCGCCAGCAGGACTGCGATCTCCGCACGCAAGAGATGGGCATCGGCTGCTCTCACTGTAGTGGAGTGGATGGCCCGAAACTTGGGGGGACGCCGGGCGAACTGAATCGCATAGCCGAGCCTGATGGTCCGAATGAGCCAGCGAGATGGACTGGGGAGCGCTAACCAGGCTCTCAGAGACCGTGCAAGCGGGACCAAAGTACCCGGAGTGGGGCAGCGAGGTGGAACACAGGGACGTGGCTCGGGGGGCTCTCTCTGGGAGGCGGCCCGTAGCGGGGTCTGTGTGCGCTGTGCAGCACTTACCTGGTTCCACAGCTCGGTGGCGTTCTCGAACTGCACACTGCTGCTCACTGGCGATAGAGGAGGCGGATGAGAGTGGTGAGGATTCTGTCCCCCCACTGCTCTCCGGGTCCCCTTCGGACCCAGAGATGGTAGAAACTGCTCTTTTATTGAAAATTTGGGTACCGCTGGTTTTAAACCCAGCGGCGGAACACAAACAAAAGGAAACAAAGGATTTTCCACCCGGCCCTCTTCCGGGGGAGGGAGCGATGCGGTCACCGTCTCCTGGAGAGCAGTCCCTTCCATCTCCGGGTCGCCCGTCCTAGGGCCGCTTACCCTTGGCTTTGCCGCCCTTCTTGGCGGGGGCCTGGACGGGCGGGGCGCCGTGCCTGCGACTGGCTCCACGGCGCCGCTTAGGTGGAGGCTGCTGCTGCAGCACGGGAGCAGGGGCAGACGCAGGAGGACGCCCTCGGCGACGAGCAGACTGAGGAGCCGCAGGCGGTGGGGTGGAGGCAGCAGCTGACCGCCACGGCAGGATGTGTCTGATGGCCTCAGTCTGCTTCTGTACAGCCGAGAACTGCTGGGAAAAGTTCTCGACCGCGTCGCCGAAGAGGCCGGTCTGGGACAAGGGGGAGTTAAGAAACCTGAGCTTGTCGGTCTCCCGCATGTCGGCCAGACACAGCCAGAGATGGCGTTCCTGGACCACCAAAGTGGACATCGCATGACCCACAGACCGCGCGGTAACCTTCGTCGCACGAAGCGCGAGGTCCGTCGTGGCGCGAAGTTCTTGGAGAACTTGCGGATCGTGCCCACCCTCGTGCAGGTCCTTCAGTGCCTTAGCCTGATGAACCTGCAACAACGCCATAGCGTGTATGGCAGAGGCAGCTTCCCCACAGGCCTTGTAAGCCTTGCCGGTTAAGTCCGACGAGTACTTACAGGCCCGCGAAGGAAGACACGGTTCTCCACGCCAAGTGGAGTTAGGGCACAGTTGGATAGCAACAGCCCGTTCCACTGGCGGGATGCGCGTGTATCCCTTAGCTGCCCCGCCATCAAGGGTGGTGAGGGAGGAGGAGCCACCGGAACGGTTTCTGGCAGTGAAAGGTGCCGTCCACGTCCCCGTGAGCTCCTCATGCACCTCCAGGAAGAAAGGCACTGGGGTGGGTTGCTGAGAATCAGCGCGCGCCACCCATAGATACCAATCATCCAGCCTCGAGGGCTCGGGACACGGTGGAGGGTTCCACACGAGACCGATCCTGTTGGCGGCCCGGGAAAGCATGGCCATCATCTCCGGGTCCGACTCGGGCACAGCTGGCACACCCGAAGGAGGCAGCGGCTCCGAGCCGTCGTCCGCGGAGCGGTCTGACCCACCCTCCGATGCAGCGATCGACCTCTGGTCGTCGCAGGGAGCTCCGGACGAAATGACCGGTACACATCTCGAGGATGGTCCGGCGCGTTCCGTTGGCAGCTGAACTGGCTGCGGAGCATGAGAGGAGTGAGGGTTCCTAGGGGGTTGGTTCCCCGAAGGAAGCGTGCTCACTGTAACCCTCAGGTCACCCATGTCACTGCCGGAAGCAACCCGCGAAGGGGGGTTGGACCGAGGTGCAGGCACGGGGACTCCGCCCCTTTGCAGGAAAGAGAGTCTCGACCTCAGCTCCGAGATGGTCATCTTCCCACAATGGGTACATGACTCATCCACGAACGCTGCCTGTGCTTTTTCGAGGCCCAGACACACAAGGCAGCGATCGTGACCATCCCGCGACCCCAGGTAACGGCCGCATCCAGAAACACACAGATAGAACGTCATCTTGAAAAAGACGCGAACTATCTGTGTTTGCTCTTTTAGGGACTACTCTCACTGGTCCTGAAGCACGCAGGGGAACAGCCTCAGCGATCACAGGGGAATGTGCACCCGACTGTGCGCTGGGAGATCTTACCAGCTGTAAAAACAGCTTTTTTTGTTTGCTCTTTAAGAGGAGGCTGCTCACACTGCCGTGCTGTCACGCCCAGCACCGAAAAGAAAGAGGTCCAAAAGAAACTAAAAAAGCCTGTCAAAGTTTTCACTGTAGCTGTAGAGGCAACGAAGTGTTTGGCTCTGAAGCAAAAAGCTAACTGTGCAATCGCTCAGCTGCTCGTTAAATACCCGCGCTAACGAGGCCGCTCAGCTGATGCAAATGATTGCACGCCAATGTGCATTGGCCTGTTTTAGTTTCACTCGAAGTAGATTGGCCTCTCTGGCGAGATTCCTATTGGTCAGTCATGACCTACGTTGTAGTGACTGACCGATAGGGAACAGCATTAATACAAATAATTTAAACAATGTAAGTCTTTAGATCAATTTATCAAAGCTCAATGCATGCAATTATTAATAAATATATATTTTTTAAAATAATTAATTATTGCTTCAAATTATTTTATTAATGAATAGAAGTATTTCTTTTAAAAATTCTTACTGGCCCCAAACTTTTGAATAGTAGTGTATTTTCACAGTACTGAACATGACGATGAAAAGTCGGTGTCTCTTCAGCTATGAAAGCCTTCAAGCTCTCTGTTTTTCTTTAGTTCACGCTGTCCCGAGGCTGTGTGTGTAGCTGCTGTGGAGAGCGCACCTTTGTCCCTGCTAACCCCTATATGCCAAGCACAGGCCTTACATGTTCAACACAGACATTCAAGCCAAAGCTAGCTGAAGGGTTTTCACCAGCCTTCAGTCCTTTGTTACCTTTAGCCCTGGGGTGTAGGAGCAAAAGTAAGCCATTGGTGCTCTATTCAGCACCAGCAGAGTGGAATCAGAGGAGCTTTACGTGGGCTAAAGTGGTCTTACTGAAAGCCCAACTCCAGACTCTAGTTCTCTGGATTGTGAGGGGCGAGTTCTCTAAACAGGTGTCCAAAAAGACAGATGTCTTCCTGACACAGCATTCTAGAGCTGTATAGCATTGTGTGTATTACTATGGATGTTTCTAATGGAGATAATTCACAGTTCACTTACTCTCAGTGATGTTTTTGCACTGGTGAGGCAGGAAAAAAAATTGGCAAAGGAGCTCTGAAGCTCTGAAGGACAGGCAGCTCCTTTTCCTCTGCAGCCCTATAGAGATACATAGAGAGAGGTGGTGCCCAAAGAAGGTGGGCTTGGTCAAGGTCCAAAGGCAGGCCCACAGCTCAACTTACAAATGATCTTCATGAGGACTCAGTGTTAATAAGGCTCACATATAATTTTTCCCAATTTTTTCCAACTGGGATGAAGTTGAAAGCAACGCCTTCAAAAAGGTTCATTCTCCATTCATACCTGTGCGCAAACATACATTCCTGTAGATCTGTCAAATAGAGCTCCACATGCTTGGAAAAAAAAATCAAAGCAAAACAAACATTGAATAGAAAGCAGGGAGAAACATTTCTAGTGATTTTGACCGACAAGGGCGACATCTAAATAAAATAAACATCAAAGAAAAAATGGTCTTGTTACCTTTTTTCTATCAAGGTCGTAATGAAGATTGAAGATGGTGTAGAAACTCACTGAGTCATTAGACTGAGAGTGATTCTGTGTTTTTAAGGTAATAACCTATCACTGACTGAAACCATGTCTGTTCCAGTAATTCAAAAGAAAACACAGCCAATGCTGTTTACCCTAGTCAGATTATAATACTAGAAATGGAAGAGGTATGAACTATTTTTTTAAAGTACAATAACACTTTGGAGTGCTTTTCAGCCCTTTTGAGCTCTTCCAATAATTTTTTTCTTGATGAAAACATTACAGTTTTAATCTTCGTTGAAAGAAGCGCGGTTATGTGTTTTCATGTATTCAAATGTGTTAAAAAATACTGGAGAGAGATGAGAGGGAAACACAAAGGAATAGACAGCTGTTATAAAAGCAAGTGCTTATTCCTGCCAATAAAATCAAAACAAAAAATGAAATCAGATGGGTAATGTAGATAAGCTTTCATGCTTTTAAACAATATGATTTGTTAGCTTTACAAATACACCTCATTTCCATCTGTATATTTGGCATGGCATATCTCTATAAGTGCTGACTGGAGGCAAATTATAGACTGTTGGTACATTCACAGCAGGCAAAGACAGAGAGAAGCAGAGGAGAAAGGGTAATTAGAATTCTCCTTGTATCTTTTATAGAGCCATAAGTGGTTTGCTGCAACAGTCATATGGCGACTCGGGAGGAAATTGGCCAAACCTAATGTGCCTGTGTTCTTTTTTTCTGTTGTGAGTGGAGTGGGCCCAGAGCATCCTGCAGAGGGCCCGGCCCAGCCTCTGGCCCCTCTAATGAGGTGGATGAAAGGCCCTTTAATGTGGCTCTCTGATGAAGGTGGGTAATTTGCATCCCTTAGTTTAATTAAAACCTTTGCTACCCCTGCAGCTCAAAGAAGGCTCAGTTGTATGCCATGAAACTAAAGCCATGATGTGATTAGGTTCTGGTTTGAATTGCACATAGAAGAAAAAACAGGGTGGCCATGAGATGTATCAAGGAAATACCGGAGTCAAAATATTTAGTGCATTTACTGGATGCTATCATTTGAAAAAGTGGGGTCTAAAAGTGCATTTATATTTTGGAGAAGGACGAGGAAGATGTGGAGCAGACATGAGGGAGGGAGGAGCCAAGGTGGAGCCCTGACGGACCTCTTGGGTGGAACCTTGAGGCCGACCAATGGAAATGGTGCTGTCAACCTTTGAGCCCCTCCAGAATTGAATTGTCCAGTGCGACATCATGGGCCAGGAAGTCCCAGACGATGCCCCCGGCTTGAGTGGGTGAAGCGACGACAGGGCGAGATAGAAGGGGTTGACACCGGGGGGAGTGAGGACTAAGGTGGAACCGGAAGGAAGGAGGAGCCCTGTGGAGCCAAAGGGGTGGATTATTAGGTTTGGCCTCTTCCGGGGGGACTTCCGGGCCTCCGGTCCACAGCGAAACCTGGGTAATGAGAGGCCAAGCTGGACCCGGAGGGACTAGAGAGCCCAGTGGAGCACTTAGTTATGTCTGACCACGGTGGAGCTGAGAGAGCGTAGAGCCGAGGCAGAGCCGAAGGTGTGATAGGCCGAGATGGACCAATGGGACTGGAGGCCGGGGTGAAGACAGGGGATCCAACTGACAGCGTTGCGTTGGTGGTGAGGGGTTCGAGGCGATGCTGACGAGCTGGAGTGAGTCAGCGGCACGGGAAGAGCAGAGGAACTGCGAGGAACAAGCGGGGCAGGTAATTACAGGAAATTAGATAGGCCTGTGGTGAGGATGGTGACATTGGGGTGGGCAGGACATTCGGTGGCACTGGGTCATCCATGATGCAGAGTGTGGTGGGCTGGGAAGGGATGTGCTCAGGGGTGAGGACATTGATAAACTAGCACTCCTCCACTGGCTCAACGGTGGACTGTCTTACTGGCGCTAACTCCTCAGTGGACCCATCAATGGGCTCCAGCCTTGGGATGGATGAGGCGAATGTCTCTGGCTCCGGGGTGGACACTGTGGCTGGGTCTGTCTCTGAGGATGGAGGGGGCTCAAGCTCATGGTCCACGGCAGGCTTGGGCTCTGGTTCCATGGCGGAAATTGTTCTTTGTCTCTGGGTCCGTAGTGGGGGATCTCTCTGCTTTACTGGGACACTCCGGGCTGGGATGATGTGTCCTTTCTTGAGTAGTCAGAGAGATGGCTGCTGGAGGTGTTGATAATCCTGGGGAGTCGGAGTTGTCCCACGTTGAGGTAGGATTTGCAAACCCATAAGGCATAATCAGTGAACTCTATGAAAGGATGGTGATCCTCCCCCAATAGCAGCATCTGGCCCATCCCGGTCAAGAGGAGCTGTTGCAAAGTTTTGTCGTTCCAGTGGGCCTCATGGTAATGCTCCAGGAACTCCTCTCCAGTGGATTCAGAACTTTAGACTCCGCTATAGGCATGAACAGCTAATCTAAAAATGTTTCATCTAAGTAAAGGAATGATGAAATACGATCAATATTATTATATCAAAATAGAATTATATTAACATTAAATATTTTCTACTGACTGTCGATAATTTACAGACTGTCGTTACAAAAACATAAAATAAAATCTGAATTACTCCAAACTTTTGTCCAGTATAGTGTATGTGTCTGATTGCCATTACATCATATTATTGGAATTTAATGCTAATTTCCCCTTTTCAATAATCAATTAAGGGATCACTTCTTGAAAGGATGATGTTTTAAAAAAAAAATATTTATAGATTTTTATGATTACCTAAAAAAGAGAAAATATAATGTAACAGTGTTGACGGATAACCAAGTTGGAAATAAAGAGAGATTTTGACTAAACACTACCTTTTATATTCATGTATTTTTTTCCATCTTGCATAAAAAATAAAAATATCCTGTTACAGGGTGGTCATTTTTTTGTACACAAATGTATATAAAACACAAATGGCACCGTTTTGTAGAATGACTATTAGTATCTAAAGAATAGACTGGAATACAGTAGTATTTATGTGTTTGATATCAAACACATCACAAGAACCGTCACAAGCATTGGAAAATGTTCTTAATACCCTCCGTTGATCATGCGTCACTCTAATACTGATGTAGTTCGTAATTATGAACACTTGTAATGTGACACGGAGCTTCACAACTTGAGCTCTCAAGAGCGTGTTTGTTTCATTTCTTTCATTGTAGGGAAATAAGCTTGGGCAAGTTCAAAGCACAAACACATATGGACACAAATGAATTCATGCTTGTGAATAGCAGAATAAAAGACATGAAAAAAGGGAAAGATGAAAGGATGCTTGATGGAATTGAAACCAGTCTGGAACAGAGAGACATACAGAGTTTGTAAGACATATATAAAAGGCATGTAAGAGTGAGTTCAGGCTGGAAAGTGAGAAGCATAACTGAGAAAAAAAACAGTCTGTAACTTCAGCAGAAGGGCAGAAAAAAAGATTGAATTACGATGTAAATCTAGTCTGAGGAAATTGTTTCTGCTGATTTAATGTTAATAAAATAAAATTCGGATATTATAATATTGATGAAATATCATCATTCCTTTACTTACATATTTTTTTAAATTACCAGTTCACACCTATATATAATCCAAAGTTCTGAGCTGTATACAATAAAATTGTATACATTATTCAAAAGTTTGGTGTCTATGTAAAATATTTTATTTGAAATATCTAATGCTCATCAAGGCTGCATTTATTTGATAAAAAGTACAGTAACATATATAATATTGCAAAATATTACAATTTAAAATAATCAAAATATTTAACTGGAATATTTGTATAAACTGACCCAGTTCATGGTTCTTCCCCCTTGGACTGTTTAAATAGGAAAGAAGCATTTCCCAAAAGAGGAGCTGTCGTGGAAAATAGGTGTAAATCAGACTAAACATAAATACTGCAGCAGTGAGGCTGTTCTGCTCTCAGGCCAGCCAAGGCAAACGAGTAAACGCATGTCTATTGGAATGGAAAAAAAACTTGTGTAGTTTAGCAGCGGGAAAGGTTATGAGCAAATTATCTCGAATGAATGAACGTCAGTGCTGTAATTCCCACTTAAGCCAAACCTGGTCCAGGTAACATGACCCAACGACTGGAAGGCAAATCCATGCTGTCCCAAACTTTCTGCCCCTCCCTTATCCCACCTACCATGTCCCTTCGCAGTCTTCGGTTGGCTTACGAGTGTAATTTTGATACAATTATCCATTTAGGTGAGGAGGACGCTGGCTAAACTGCAACACATGTAACCCGTGGCCTGCAAACAGAGAACAAAAGGCCACTGCTGGAAGCTCTCCACCAGTCCCCTCATAAAACAGGCAGCCCAAACCACCGTCTGAGTAGAAGCCACACTCTCTCCCCACTGCGTCCGTACAGTATGGTCTCCTATACTATATAGGTGAGAAATGCAGACAAGAGGGATCCAATGCCAGGGAACCAGGACTCTACAACAGCGCAATTGTGTGTAGACTCTGTTACTGTTGGAGGCAAACTTGAGATTTTCAAATCCACTCACGGAAACATATCCAACATAAATTTAAACTCTCACAATATAGACAATTAAGTTGTGGAGAAAAGCCTCAGATCCCTCACTCTGGACTCCTGCAAAGCAGCGCTGGGAGAAAACAATGCTGGCAGTGTGTGTTGCACTTTAGAAGCAGCAAGGATGCAGGGTCTGGGACCACCGCGGGGGAAAGAGGGAGAGGCCCAGGAGCTGTGGGACATTTTAAAGTACAGCGCTTTATGACATGGAGACTGATTTATTTGACTCCATGACTCGTCAGTGAATGTGGGAATGGTCAGCATGAGATGATGGTGAAGCATTTCTCCAACAGCTTCCAACACCTTCTGGTAAACAACACCTTTAATCTGACCTTTAAAACCCAATATGCCATTCTTACAAACCCACATTCCCAGAGATCCTGGTGCCAGATTGCAAAAAAGTACTGAATATGTGAGCAACATTGGAAAGCAAGTTAACGATCCTATTAAAATGCCTTAAAGCTGTAAAGCTGTGCTAATCTCTGTCTATATTTAAAACTTGAGTTGTTGTTCTCCTGTACAATTGCAGACATGATTTTGAAAAAAAATGTGTTTCTATTTACACATTACAGACTTTTCGGTGACTGTGGTCAGGAAAAAACAAAATCTTAAATTATAGCCGTTACCTCACCTTAGGTTTATTGCCAACTGATTACACCAAGCCATCAGATGTCTGGTTTGACAGGGGCACAATATCAACTAAAAGCTGAAATTACACTTTCATGAGAAATTATGTGGGATATAGATTGCACAGACATTAAAATATGAGGGCACGGTTCTGCCCATGCTTGCAGTGAGTGCAAATCCTGGTGCAGATTAGATCCGCTCTGATGACAACAGGTGCTATTTAATGTCACCAAATTCCTCAGTCCTGATACAATCAGCCCTGACTGGAGTTTCCCTGTTGTGTTTTTGGTGTTCAGTACATGAATCTACATTAAGTAGCTGCTTTTTAATAAACTATTTTATTACTACTTTCATTAGAGTTTCATTCACATTGACATTTACATGCACATCATGTTCTGAAGAGAGTAGTGATGATGCTTCAGTAACTATGCACAGCAATCAATTCATTAATTCTCATTCATGTTCTTCACAACTGCACACAAGAGCTCAATAAATAGCAAACATTTATTTTGCTTAAAAGACAACAGGTGGCGAGCAGGACGAGGGACGTGAGAGAACGGCGCGAGGTATTTGTTTCATTTTGAATAAAAATAAAACAAATACAAAATGAAAATGAAAGCCAGCAGCCCCCAGCCCATGACTGCTGGCACACAATAAACCACAAACAAAACAAAACACAGGTTCAGGTCTGTTCCTCTCTCGATCTTCACTGTCGCCGCTCCTCCTTTATGCCTCCGTTAGAGATACGAGACCGCAGTCTCGCAGGTGTCACTCATTATCAATCACGCACCGGCCTCGCGCCGTTCTCTCACGTCCCTCGGCCTCCTCCTGCTCGCCACAACAACTAGTTCAAGAAATGCTTCTTTGGAAAATTAAAAATGATTTTTTTTTAACTTACCGTCCTGTTGTTCTAACCCTGACTTTCTGCTGTGGAACACAAAAACAAGACGGAAACATTCTTCAAAATATCTTATTTTGTGTTCCACAGAAGAAAAAAGTCATACAGGTTTGAAACAACATGTGGGTGACTTAAAAATTTACATTTTTGAGTGAACTATACCTTAAACTCTTCTGAGGCAGGGCCCACTAATCTTTACTGAAAAACAATGGCGCTTCTTAACCATTCTTCAGTTAATTAATAGTGCCATTCCCTACAGCAAAAGTTACAGCTTTAAACACTCAAACACTGTAACAGGAGGGTCTAATGGGCCTTTTGTTTTGGGGCTGTTGGTCATTGCAGTTAATGACTTCAGTAAACTCTACAACTATATTCCAAAGGGAGTGAAGCAGTCCAACGCACCATAACTCTGAGTTCCGCAGAGCTCTTGGGGACGAAACAGGAAAACAGCAGGCCGCCATCACTCCCCATACAGGAGGCCCAGAGCAAAGACATGAAGGGGAGGGAACCTGAAAACACTGGCTCGGCCAATTAAGCAGCTGCCTCGCTCAGTAGAATAATCATCCTTTACATCCGCACAGTAGTTGCCTCGGTAGCCTCCCCAAACGTGTACAGGAAGAGCCTAGGGCTTCTGGGTCCTCAAGGCCGCTCAACTTTGCTGGACCAGTTCAGATTTATGGCAGGGAAGGCGGCAGGCCGTCTCTGTCTCCTCTCCCTGTACAGAACATTTGGCTGGAAATGCCTGCCCCACAGTCCCTCAGCAGTTATCAGGAGAACCACACACTCCGAGCTGCAACGGTCCAGCACAAACCCCCCATTGCTCCAACCAGTCTCACAACAGCTACATGACTCTCTACACCTCGTTTTCTTTCTCCTTTCCTCCCTCCATCCAAAAAGGTGTGTATTCATTTCCTTGCCTGTCAGTTTCTAGTGGAAAAAAAAGTCTCAACTACCTGGATAAAAAAAAGTACAGACATGGAATTAAATTACGGCCTACATAAACAACTGCAGGTATTGTGTGACGGATGACATGAAGCCATCCTTTGTTCTCTAGATTTGATAATGCAAAATGGCATTGGTGCCATATCCTCCAACAAATGCTAACAAGTCATTCATTTCAATCAGTACAATGCTTTCTTGTGCTTTCCAGTTAATGTTATGTACATGAAACCATGCTTGCTTTAAAGTACCTAGCCAGTCACGTCAGTTTAGTCAAATATGATTTGGGAGCAGGTACTGTATATGAGCCCGACTGCCTTCCTGTGCACCAATTAGCATTTTGTGATGGCATCTAAAAGATCCCCAGCTCTTTTTCGATTTCAGTTGAAAACTCACGCTTCAGTTCTGCTGTTTTGAGATGCCATCTGTCTAGTTGGGGCACTATCCCCTTAAAAGACTATCTCAAACTGTAGTGTGTGTGCAACGGTGCAGGTTTTGATTAAGCCTGGATGACTGATGTGGCTTACAAATGCTCTGGGTGTGCAAAAGTATAAAGAACTGAGATATAAAGGGTTGTGGTGTATGGCGTGGGAGGCAGTCTTTACCAATTACAATGAGTGTGAAGTTGAGGGCGAGGCTGCCAAATCCATTGGTGACGCGGCAGATGTACTCTCCGGCATCCTCCAGTTCTACTTCTTTGATCTTCAGACTCTTCCTCAGAACCTTGTAGCGGCTCCAGCCTGGGTTCACGTTCCGCCCATCCTTCACCCACAGGACCAGCGGAGGGGGGTCACCCTCCACAGGGCATGGAAGACGAACCGTGTGGCCCAGTTTTGCAGTCTGTCTGTCCTCTACTTTACGACTCACCCATGGAGGACCTGGTGCAAAAAAAAAAAGAAGAAAAAAAATTACAAAACACTGTATTTGTTACTCTACAAAATAATAATACATAACATTACATTACACAACAAATAATATCCATCTACCTAACATATGAAATGAAAATGCTCATTAAAAAAACAAAATATTGTTTACTATAACTATTTTCTTTTATTTGAATGTGCACTTTTGTTTCATATGTTAGGTAGATGGTTATTATTTGTAATGTAATGTAATGTTATGTATTATTATTTTGTAGAGTTTTGTATTTGAGCAAAACACACCACAAAAACATGTTAATATATTATACACATACAATTCAGTGTCAATTCAATTGAATTGTAAATTCAAATTGGACTGAAATGTTCCTTTGCTGGGATTAAGCACAAGAAGCGCAAAGTCAACACTGCCAAAAATGTCATGGGCAAAAATAAAAATCTCTGACATGAAGAAAATATTTTTCTCCAGCTCTTAATATACCATATCCCACAAAGAAATGTTATAAGTGGGGAAGTTAGGCACAAGCATTTTATGGGGAATTTCTTTCCTTGCATGCACAAGGTCCTTTTCATCCCCTCCTTGCAGCTTGTGAAGACTCCCATGAGCACTTTCTTTTTATTTCCTTCATACTGGCTTGTGTGTACGTTGGAAGGCACCTCTCATTCATGCCTGGTACTGTCACATCCTGTTGCTGCTCTAGCAGCTGCTGTGAGAACCACCGAGATTATAAATTGAAAAATGACACTAGCCCTAAATGTACTTTTTTCTCTCTTTTTTTCCTTCAAGTCTCTCTGCTGGAGTGAAGTGTTTTCACCTGAAGTTGCTGGTTGCCATCCAGGAAAGTGCCATGAGAAAAGACGGGAGGGAAAAGAAAAGGTTGTTTTGGTGCTGGAATTAAATTACAGTAAATTCCAGAATGTTAGACTAAGAAGGGCAGAAAAATTCCTCTCTGGAAATAGAGCAGAAAAAAGGTGGAAATGAACATCACAGCTGGAGAGAAGTCTATGTTAGATGAATCACGCAACTAATTCACAAATGTAAGTGTATAAAACAAATGGTGAGTTAATAAACATTCGGGAGACATTGGAAAGGAAAACAGTTGTGTGTTTATAATGAAGATTTCATGTAATTGGTGGGATCCTCGAACAAACAATGGGTCTTTTCTCTAGCCGAGAAGAGATAAGAGGTATTGCACGGACCATGTGAGATAGATCTTATGAACCTGGTGGCTGAATGAAGAGGGGAACTCTTGAGTGTTTGCTTAAGAATATTGAAAACCTAGTGAATACCATAGAGCAGAAGCTGAAATTGCTCATTCCCTTTCGGCTAACAGGCCACGCTTTACACACGGCATACATCACACACATGATAAAGAATGGTTTAGACGAAAAATGGGAGTCAGAGAGATTCAAGGAAAGAACGCTTGAGACTTTGCGCTCTTACCTATTTGTCACAGAGCTGTGTCTAAGCTGACTGAAAAGCTTTGATGTGAGGCTGAGGGAGGCGTCATACGTGCTGACAGACAAATATTGCCCATAACAGTGGAAAAGACAAAAGATGACAGGGGCCACACACACGCGCCATAAATCAAAAACATGGATGGTTGAAGCTGATGGCAGACAGGGTGGCAAAAGAAATCTCCTATCTGAGTTGGAAATAACATCACTGTGTGCTGAGAATCAGAGTTTACCTCAAAGGCAGATGTTTAGGCAGATAATGAAGTATTTTCGGCTAAGGTAAGGATTTGATGTTTAGCATGCTGACAGTACCTAAAATGTTAGGTAAAATGTCTCTAAATGCAATCCCTTTGCAGCACCACAGTTAAAAAATAATATTAAAGCCTACTATTTTTTTGTTTATTTAGTTATTTAAAACAAATCTGGATTAACTAGTTAATCAACTAGTTAATCAACTAGTTCAAGTGTGACAGTAAACTCTCTTTTAAAAAAAATGCTGTTCAACAATAAAATCCTGAAAAATGTATAATGATCATGTGACACTAAAAACTGGAGTAATGGCTGTGGAAAGTTAATTAAAAACATTTAAAAATATAGCTATTATAAACTAATTGTATTTCTATCTTTTACAGTATTTTTGATGCACTTGGTGAGCATAAAAAAAAAACTTCTTTCAAAAACATAAAATCTTACCAACCTTAAACTTTTGAAAGATACTAGTCTGAGAATGATTTAATTAATCAATCAATCAATCAAACAAACAAACAAACAAACAGACACAAAATATGCCAGACAGAGTTGAGAGCTATTATAAATATAGTTATATTTCATTATACAAAAAAAGTATTGCCAAAAATAGTTAAACCTAATTAAAACTAAACTATTTTTTTGCAAAATATTTGAGTGCCTATAGATTTAGCTTAGCGACATTATTGTGCATGTCAAACTATAGTCTCAGACAAAGAAAAGGAGAGCAAGACAAAACAGAAACAAAGAAAAAGAGACACATCATCTTGCGTCCATGTGCAGGCATCGCATGCAATGAGTTTTTGACAGACCTGCCAGGAAACACCCTCAGCACATTCGAGGCATTGTTGAAGACAAGATCAATGGATTGATGCTCCATAAAGTTCATACACATTTATTGCCACCATAACTGTACAATGACTGCAATTGCATAAATCACTGGGCTAATTACTGTCTATAAGTTAATGGACTAGACACATGACCCGTTAAATCTCTACTGTCAAAAATACATCCTAACTATATAGATTACAAGCTACCAAGCATCCACTTCTTCACTGGCCCGTTTTGTCTCAGACATCTTGGTATGGTTTTTTGATTTCTCAAAGGATTTATGAACAGGTCTTAAAGACCGCAGTGCAAGTACTTTGAAGCCTCGGCAGCCTCCACAGCTTCAGATGAACATCACTGGTGTCACAGGAAAAGCTTCAAACGGACCTTGACAGCATGCTGCATGGATAAATGATTAAAATGGAGGAAGTGACATGACCATCAAAGGCCCAGTGAGATGGAAAGAGAGAGAAAGAGAGGGCAGTGTGTAAGAGAAGAAGGTGCAGGAGTAACACTGAAGAGTCCAGGCATGGCAGCCAGTGAACTAACTGGTGCTGTCAAAAGACGTGTACACAACATCCATAACAGTCCAGCCCATAGTGAGATCAAGAGCCTGCGCTGCACATTTCTGTCAGCATTCTGGGCGATTATTTAGCTGTAAATCTCCCGCCCCTGTTACAAATCTGCTCAAGATAGCTTATGACTGTATATTAAAAACAGTTTGGTAGGAATTGAACAAAACATGTAACAGCATTTTAGTTCCTGTAGCTTAACTTGATGCTACTAACATTAAGGTCATGGGTTTGATTCCCAGGGAACGTATAACTTTATAATAAAGTTTAAGTTGTTAATATTAGTTAATGCATGAATAACTAAAAATGAACAATACTTTTACATCATTTAATCCAAACTAATGTTATGCAATATCTACACTTGTGTTCAATAGTTTGGGATCTGTAAAATTCTTTAATGTTTTTAAAAGAAGTCTCTTATGTACACTAAGACAGCATTTATTTGAACATTAAAAGTATTAAGTGACCCCTGACCCCAAACGTCTGAAAAGAAGTGTATTTATATATATTGTAATTGTATAAATTTGTAAATATTTTATGAACACAAATGACAAATTAACAAAAAACGGATTTTTAAAACTCTTTTAAAAATATAGTTTTTTCACATTTGTATATGATACTGTTTTTCACATCTGATTAATATAGTAATATATAATGCATTGTCAATCAAGCTAAATTTGATCCCAATGACTTTCAATGTATGGACAAAATTCACAAAATATAGAAGAAAGTACATAAGATAGGTTTGGAACAACATGAGGGTAAATAAGTGATAACAATTTTAATTTTTGGGTGAACTATCCCTTTAATGATTTGAACCTTATTATAAAGTATTACCAATTAATTTAAAAATAAACAAAGCAGAAGTCTTCAAAAAAATGCATGATGCATCTAGATGTTCTGATACAACACACCCCTCTATGAAAAATAAAAATAGCACTGGCAGCCAATCAGATGGCAGCTTCTGCCAGGTCATCTAAAGTTTGATCTACCACTGCCATGTGATCTAGACAGTAGCTTTATCTTCTACAGTGTTGAATCTCCTGAAAAAGCGGAGGACAGCTGCTATAGGACTCAGCATGTGATCAATGATAGAGACAGATAGACCAAACACTGCAGTGCTGGTCTTGGCGATGGAATGTGACTTTTATCAGGGAGAGAGATAATGGCAGAGATTGAGGCCTGATGCTGTTTGCACAGAGCCTCCTACTCCGACACAAACAGAGGCAAGCCAAACAGGTTCACTTATACCTTCCCTCACTTTTAATTCTGGTAATCTGAACACAGAGTTGTGGTTCTGTCACCACCACTGCTCACAGCTGTCTCTCTACTGTGTGTAATCAGATCTTGAGCCAGACTTTGTACTCGACCAACTGCTGCCTCTGGAGCCAAGCTAACTCAATAAGGCACTGCTGAAGTCTGACATCATGTGTGCGGTTCCACACAGACTTCCTTGTGGGTTTTGTGCTGCTCTTTGTGGCCTGAAGAGGATGCAGAGCAGCTGCCTATCATCCAATGACCCATTAATTCAATTAAACACAGCAAAGCCCAGGCTGCCTTGTCTCACTTTGTCTTAATTTTGACGACATTCTTGTACATGTACTACATCTTATCAAATTAAGCACCGAGAGGTTGTAATTTTTGCACATGTAAATTCCACATGCTACGTTCAAACCTCAAATGTACACTACCGCTCAAAAGTTTTGGCTCACTAATATTTTTTAAATGTTTTTCAAAGAAGTCTTATTTATTTATTTATTTATTGCGTAATATTGTGAAATATTGGAATTTAAAATTTGTATTTTAATACATTTTAAATGTAATTTTGTGATATGACAAAATCAGAAATCATTCTAATATTCTTTCTATTATGCTCAAGAAATATTTCTAATTATTAATGTTGAAAAATACAAAATTGTGGATTTACTCTACTTTCAGGGAGTGAATTTGCACGTTCACTCGGCACATCACCAGTGAAAACGCTTGGGCATGAACACAAAGATGCGTCGAAAGCACGTGCGATAATCGTTGCGGTGTGCACGAGGTTTAACACATACACTTCCCCTCGGGGAATCCCCCCCGCCATTTTTAAGTGCGTTCAACTTCATCAAGTGGCCTAGGAAAGTTTATTTGGACAGACCCTCGACCCCTCGATTTTGACCATTTTGACTATATACACTTCAGGCAGATCCATAGACCACAATACAACATATTGCTGTGACGTCACAGCAGATCAAACTTAATTTACCCCCACACCACGCAAGTGTGTGATATTTCAGTTATTTTAACATTTAACTGCATAATACTTGTAGCTACCTTTAGCTTATTGTTTTTTTTACCCAGTTATAGTTTTTTGTATTGTTATCATTTTCATTTTGTGTGATTTTTTTAATCTTTTCTCCAACATCTCAAGCATACATATCCTATAGAATGGTACATAAAAAAATTCATAAGGAAAAAAAAAAACCCTGTAAATAATAAATCAGCACTATAGCAGATTTCAAGTGATCGAGGGCTTAGATTTTTCCAATTAAACACATTGCAAGGGTTCAACCAGTACTGGGCACTCATGCAACGTAAGCAATGACACAGATCCAAGTGAATGAGAAAGAGGGAAGTTAGAGAGAGAAGGGTGCAAAAAATGGAGATAAGCCCTGTCCCAAATGGCACACTTTATCTGTAGCCTACTTGTGGTCTTGTGACACAAGAATGCAGGGTTTCCTATTTGTCATTTTAGGTTTGCGGCCGATATGCATCAGACTTCTACACAACAGTTAAAGCAGCATTACTTCACAAAAGTTTGGACTGAGGAAGATCGTGAGGGCTTAGGGTTCCATTTGGGGCCTTAAAGCAGCCTAGCAAGGGAACAAAGAAAACAGGAACTAAACACAGGAAATATAAACGTAAGAGTAACAAAAAAAAAAAAAACTGAATGTGACAATAATATAACAATTTAATACTATAGATGTATATCATATGAAGATTTTTGGATAAAAAAATGTATTCAATTATTTATTTACATATAATATAACATAATATAATATAATATACAGTATTACTGATTTTAGTTCAGTTAACTGAATGATAGCTTTACTTTAGCTTACGATAATAATCGTGTTAAGCCCACTTGCTAAAAAGGGGCTGATGCCAAGGATTTCAGATGAACCCCTGACATTTAAACTGCCAGCTGGGGCATTTGGTTCAAGAGTGTCCAGCTTCATCAACCTCGCCCAACCCTCACCCCGATAGAGATATTTTGAGAGCTTGAGATGAGATACAAGTAGCATTCATTGCTCTAAATGCACAAAAATTGCTGCACTGCACAAAGTAAATGCACAAAGTGTCCCTGTCTGTCATCAAGCTGCCATGGTTCTCCAGTCTGCAGTTCAACGAAATGATCTACAATGTGGAGGATATGTTATATTATAGCTAATGGTTTCAAACTGTGGATTGCAAAGGCATATACATAGAAGGGAGGCCCTATTCAAGTATGACTGGTGTTTCATTGTCGACTGTAATTACAGGGAACCAGTATACATTACGATTCATTATAGATACAAAGCATATCTGATATTTATCTTGTTCATGCTGTTGGAAATTATGATGGTTTTCTGCTTTGGTATTCAGTATTCCAGACCCCCTAAAAGTGAGGTTTCGATCTAACAACCTCAGAAACCCAATGTAGGACATCATCTCCAATTTCTTCAGCGTAAGACAGCATTCCCTATTTGTTTCCTCATCATATGGACCACCAGCAATTTAGACCACAGGGAAAGGGCACTGCAGTGCGCCAAACCCGCCCTCGTAAATAGACCAGCAGCTCTGCAGGGTTTCGTGGGTAATGTTGAGTAACCTGGTCTCCAGAACTGTAATGAGCACCTGCCTATTAAACTCGTCCTTTGTGTCAAAAATCCCAGCCGACAGCCATCACACGCAAGGCCTCTAATCCTGCTTTGGCTCTCTTTTTGATGCCTCTTTTTTTAAATATCTATTTCTCTCTCTTCTTTCTTTCTTTCTTTCTCATGAGTGTTTACTTTTTGAATTATGCCTTGCAGCGTGAGCTACTGCTGTAGCAATGACACTGGCAGAATTACGTGCCAGAGCAGACACAGCTGTTCACAAAAAGACAAGACTGCACAAAACGCATTTGCCAAACTGATGCGATTAATCACTTTTGACCCTATGTTACATTAAGTACACGAAAAAATAACCCATTTGCTTTTATCTTCCCCTTTTTTTCTCAGATGCAGAAATAAGCTTAAGGCCTGTTTTATGACACCGATCTTGTTTATAATCCTTCTCTCTGTGCTTTTTCTAGCCTTGGCCTTTGACCTATTGCAACGACCCTAGGAAAAGTGGACCTGAGTTACCAAAAAGGGAGATAAAAGAGGTCCTTCCATCCAGGTTTTAAATTCCTTGAATGCTAGAGCACACAAAATGGGATGTGGGATTCACTTTGCGACAGTGAAGTGCATCTCTCACAGCTGACAATGAGAGGTTGATCCTGGCTGTGTTAGACACCTGTAATCCCGTGAAACACAAGCTAATCCTTCTTTTAAACAGGGGATAAAGAAACACCCAAGAAGTCTCCTATATTGAAACAGGGAACCTCCCATTCACAGCAAATTGCACATGATGAACGCATTGGCCTGGTCTTGCATGAGGACACTGCTCTGACAAGCTCAGTCCACTGGAATGGAGAGAACAAAAGTGGGATGGCAGCTCTCAATCTCTCATTCAGTTTTTCATAGAGTTGCCTTCTCCCACCTGTGCAAACACTCCAACTCGGCATGTCACAGGTACATAGACAAGCAGGGGATGAAACACGGTTGAACTCTGAGAACTATTCAAGCGCTGAAACTTTTAACTAAGCTCAGATTATTAAAAAAATGTTCAAAGGTTTGGCGCGCTTCCTTTGAGTTTTAATACCTCCTCTATAAATACCGACACTCAAAGAGCCGCGTCGACGCAATACAGCACCGACAAATGCAGCTCATTAGCTGCTTTGTTTACGTAAACTGACTTTTCACCCACAAACCCGACGGCGTTTGTGATGTGAGCACAAGGTTAACATAGATCACGAACTACAAAGAAAAGCCCTCAGACTTCAGAGGAGAATAATGGGCTAATAGTTCTGGTTTTCATCTGGGATTAAAAATATGGGGTAAAATACAGCATTACTTTTTTGCCAGGCTGGGTTCATGCTGCCCTGACATTAATGTTCTAGCGTGTGCATGTGTGTTTGGACTCACTGCAGGACCTGATATTATGAACATCATGTTCAAATTTAACAACTGCACTATTTCCCCTTTGAAATGTGCTGGTTAACTTGCTCAGCATTTACAATGCCAAGGAACACACGCACATGTGCATGTGCGCACACACGCAAATAGAGGTATTTGCTAAATATTTTTTTTTTTGAAAACTCAGCTGCCACATAGGTACACACTTAAACGACTCACTTCCTGTGGCAAGACAAAGTTCAGCAAGAAAATGTGTTAATAGTGAAATCACCGCCGTCAACATCATAACTATCTCTGAATCCCAGCCAAATTAGAAACACATGTACACATGCAGGCTAACACACACATGTAACAAAATGTTCCTCTCAAAAGGATCATACTATATGTGAACTACATACTGACATTTTCAGATAGATCTCTTCAACGAGAGTGGTGCATTTAGCTGATATTTGCAGCTCTTTCAGACAGACAGGCAGACAATAACTCTGTCTCCAGTGCACAAAGACAGACAGGCAGATAAGAACAGCTCTGGTTACAGCTGTTTGTATCCTTAGGCATTTTTAACTCCGTGCCAGGTACATAATTTCTCTAACACAGGACACGTTAGATGCAGAGCTCAATGATAAGTGTAGCTCATTGAAACTGCATACATTTGCAACTTAGGCTATAGTACATGCAAATAAAGTTCTTCACAGCTCTTTTTCATACAATAAATTTAAATGGTGACCAGGGACTGTCAAGCTTCAGAATAGACACACAACACCATAACATTTTTATGTATAACAAATAAGTAATATTTATTCCATGTCTTCTAAAGTCACACAATATATGTGTGAAGAGCAGACCCAACTTTATGTTTTTTTTTTTTTGCTGAAAAACTTCCACAATGCTGTAACTATCCCAGTGTCGCAGGTAGCAGGTGGGAAAATACCTTGGATTGATGGCCTGTCCTCAAAACTTAAAGGGATAGTTCACTTCAAAATGAAAATTTCGTCATCATTTACTCATCCTCATGTGGTTCCAAACCTATATGAGTTTTTTTCTTCTGCTGAACACAAAATAAAATATTTTAAAGAATATGGGTAACCAAACAGAATGTGGGGCCCCATTGACTTCCATAGTATGGGAAAAAAATAGTATAGAAGTCAATGGCTATCGTCAACTGTTTAGTTACAAACATTCTTCAGAATATCTTCTTTTATGTTCCACATAACAAAGAAATTCATACATGTTTGGAACAACTTAAGGGTGAGTAAATGATGACCACATTTTCATTTTTGGGAAAATTTTGGGTGAAATATCAAACTTTAAACAGTGTAACTTTTTTTTGTACAAAATTTAAATAAAGACTCAATCTATCATAAATCTTTCTTCCAAAACATATTTTTTGTCTTACCCTGATTCACTATGGTAAGCCAATTATAAGTATTTATATTTTAGACTTTTCAGGATGGTTTTAGCGCGAAATTGTGTATATATGTCACTCGCCTGTGTGTCTCGTCATATCCGAAAAATAGAGAAAATGTTGCTCCGGCTACTTTGACGCGTATATGGTGTGAGAGTGGCATAGGTTAGTTGTCAGTCACAATGACCGAGAAAGGTTGACATGGAGCACGTTAAAACTTGAACCTCTGAATAATCACCTGTTTTAAAAAATGATGAATAGAGGAGAGTCTGCGGGCAAAAAGAAAACTCTGTCACAAAGCTTGCAATAAAATGAGAATCAACATTGGCTTGGCTTTTCCGAGATGGCAAGAACTGAGGGATTTGAAATGGTGTAAAAATTACGTGGCAGGTGAGTAAGATGTTTTATTTAACAGATATGTAATTCATTGTAAAGCATTATCTACTGTGAAGATGAGCAGTAGGAAAACCATATTCAGGCACACAGCTAAAGCACAACCAAAATAATATTCTTTCCGCAAAACACATGCAGTGTCCCTTTAAATATTTGCTGAATATAAAATAAGTCTGATACCATTTTTAAATGAAGTCATTAATGCAAAATACTAGGTTAAATGAAATATTCTATGTAAATGTGTGCATTTTCACAATTTAGTTGAAAATCAAAAGCTATATCAAAGCTTCTTTCCATATTCTATAATTATATGAATTACACACAGAGATATTTAAAAAAAACAGCTCAACAGGCTTTTATACAACAGTTCACCAAGAATCTGTAAAAAAAAAGAAAGAAAAAAAAGAAAGATGGACAAGAATGTCAACAAGAAAGTTACAACCAAGAGGCGTCCCAGAGACCCTTGTGTGTGCGAAACTACTATTCAAAGAATATAGTCATCCAGGTTTGCGCACTACGCTCTTACTCGCATTAGTAGGTGACAGATAGATCAAATTAACCCAATATTTCACAAGCAAACACATAAGTTACAGGGGATTTGTAGAACTTTGCAAATTATATCCATTAGAACTCCCCATTATAATATAGACACATGCCTACTTATCATTCAAATCTTAGTATATGAAGCACCAATGCTTTTCCTTTGCATTTGGCTTCTCTTTAACTTGGCCAAAGCGGCCAGAGACTGACGCCGTCGTTACCGTTGTCCTGCAGAGGCAGATCACAGACACAGCATGGCTCCAACAGAGCTGCTCCATTATCATTTGTTTGATAAGCAGGGCCTGCCTGCAGAGCAGCATTATCTGTCTAATAAACCCAGAGATCCTGACACCTGCTGAGAAGCAAGCTAAAGAGAGCGCTGCATAACTGAAGACTGTTTTTCCTATTCTTATCAAAGCTATTTCTACTTTAAAAGGTAGATCATTGAGGTAAATGGACCATGAGGACCAACATCTCCTGCTTACGACCCAGAATCTGGAACTGATTTAAATATCTGATGGAAGGAAAAAAGAAACCGTTAAACGAAAGAGTGAAAGTCTTTTCCTGTGGCTACAAATAAAACATATACCACGTGTTACCATATCTGACCTCTTTAAAGAGCATAACCCAGGCCTTTGATACATGTGCCACTCTAAACAGCTGGTAACTGCCACGACTGTTGGGCACACATTTCTGTCTTTCATCAAATTCTACAACCGGTAGAATGCATTAATCACAGAGCTATATTTATTAGCATGAATACAGTTTGTTTCGCTTGAACTTCAAGTACATGCTCTGCAGCGGCAGTCATCTGCCAGAACATAAAGCTAAGCTGCTCATAACGGCCAGGCCTGGTGCCACAGGAACCTAAACTTTTTCTTGGGCGAAAGCAGTCAGCTTCTTTTCACCAGCAAGAAAGTTAGTGAGAAACAGGAAATACCTTACCACAAGAGAACAGGGAAGCAAGAGCATTCCTCAGACTGCTGTTCACACTTTGTCTCAGATGACTAGTGTGTTTATGTGTGTAAGGGTGTGTATGTATGTTGCTTACTGGAGGAGTGTCATGCTAACCTAAGCTGTACATACTCATAGAAACTAATGTGATAATGAGATTTAAACAAGTAGCCTACACTTACTTATTAGTGATGCCCCGATTATGATTTTTCATAGCCTATTTCATTTTTTTACGGACAAACTGGCCGACTCGGATACCGGTAACTGATTTTTTTCTATATGAAATGTATTTGTTGTTTAGGCTATTTGCTCTATATCAGGCCTTAAACAAAAATAAATAAACATCTGTAACCATTTGAAATTAGAGGAAACCACTGCATTTAAATCATCATCCAAACAAAGATGATACACACATGTAGCATGAACAGTTATTTTTCATTTAAATTAGATTGTATAATTTAAGATTTTAAGCTAAAGCAAAATGTTCTGACTTTAGCTTTGTGAAATTATGCTACATAAGACACATGCACAAAACAAGAACAGCAGATGGACTGTATAAAAATGCAAATTCACTCTCTGACAGTAGGTGGCGCTTATGGAACAGCAGCAGGTTCTTAGGGTACTGCTGTACATAAAGCAGCGCTGCGCTTATAAACACTACTAACAGTGAGCTTGCCGTGCCTGGTACAGTATTTTCACTGCTGATGCATCTCCTTTCTCCTCTTTATCATTGAATTTATTTAGCATGTCCCATCTCTGGC
Organism: Meda fulgida; assembly: GCA_030578275.1. NCBI lineage: Eukaryota > Metazoa > Chordata > Actinopteri > Cypriniformes > Leuciscidae > Meda > Meda fulgida. The sequence continues at coordinate 23,091,974 of CM060629.1, forward strand.
CTGAGTTAACATCCTGTTTACAGACTTGTGTAATATTTCCACACAACTGACATATTGGGAAATGATTGCAGTGCAGTTTGTCTGGAAAAGAGATTGGCCAAAATAAAAGAAAAACTTTCTGGTTGCTGATCGTGTGTTTGGAGCAAAAACTGCCCCGTTCCGATTTATGGCCGGTCGACCGGTGCGTCTCTAAAACTTATCCCAGCTGTAATCTGATTTTTGCTGAATATAAAATATTTCTAATACAATTTACCGTACATGCCGTACATTGTCGTAACACACGAGAATTAACCTCTTTGATTTTCACGGGTCAAGCAAGCAATGCTTCAGCTTCCGTTTACTAGAATATATAATGTTGTAAACATTGTTTGCTGATCAATGTTTATATTTGAATAAAAGCCTAAATTAAATATTTTCATAATATAAAGTGATTGTGTCTCTTCTGAAAACTTGGATAAAACCACTTGATTCATGGACTTATTTTACAATCTCTTTATGAATGTTTTGCAGCATCAGAGTTTTGGGTGAATTTTCTTTCAATGGAAAGAAAGAAATCTCTAAGATTTTTCTGAAAAATATGTGTTCCAAAGTGAACAAAAGTCCTATGAATTTGTAGTGACGTGTGAAAAAAAATGATGACATATTTTTAATTTTTTGGATGAACTATCTCTTTAATACACAGATTGACAGTCTGCCTGAAATAAAAATTGAATAAGTAAAGAAATAAGTAATAAGTATATAAGAAATAAGTAAAAAAAATCCACATTAATTACTCAAATGAAAAAAATATCTTACATACGTTATATCAGTATCTTAACTTTTGTGATGTCTTGTAAACTCTAGGTGAAGATGCTAGAGTTGATGCTTTAATTCTAAATTTCTCAAACTTTTATTGATACTTTGGAAAAGTAAAAGAAAACTGGCAAATAAAGTATATTAAAAGGTGAATGTAATCAAGAAAGACCTGCTCTGATCAATCTTATGTCTTCTCTGCAGTGAAGTCAAAAACAAGTGTTTGTGTCACAGAGTAATGCTCTTGACACATTGTACCAAAGTTTCATTGGAAACACATCCAGTAACTGTCTTGCCTTAAGCTCCATATCATGTTGCTCTACAACATAATAGTCACTTCACCCAACAATGAACCCTCTTAAATGAACCTGTCTGACCCAATCTGTTGAAGCAATTTCCTTATTGTTAATTTAACATTAAAGTTTGTAGAATGCCACCATTTTAGCAATTCTACCAACATACACCTCATTCAACTCAGCCAAAGAGAAGCTGTTTACACTCATGCCATATATTGCACTCCTGTTTCCTCATTCCCTGCTTTTAACACAGATAGTGGGAGAACAAGGATCCAGCATTCCAAGAATGGCTGACAGGGGAAAAAAGAGCAATCCAAGGACAACACGAATGGGCAACCCCTCCTCAAGAAGGGCTTATAGTATACAATGAGGAATAGAGTCAACAAACGGCCCAATAAACAGAGAAGACAATGGATTGTTTACTTAGTAGAGGTCAGGCTCTGACTTGGGTTAACCTGGCATTCTTATGGGCGCAATAATAGTAATCAGTAATCACCTTTAACAGAGTAAATACCAGAGTTAACTCATCCAGATTTATTATGCTAGACCCAATAATGTTGTTTTAGATAACAGTGACATAAATGGCCATACATATAGACCATAATAGACCATAAATGGCTAAGCCATCATAAAGGATGAAAAGGTCCCAGCATGAGTTCTATAATTAATGTTTTCAGTTTAAAATACTTTTAACCAATGATAATACACAATGAATCTATAGCATAGCAGAGAGAAGTGGCTTTATCTTTCAAACACATTCATTTATTTCCTCTGGGAGACAGAAAAATGTCCTTTGGGCTCACAGCAGGGTGATGGCCCATGTGGAGAGGTTCAACACCTTTCTGACTCAACTCTCCGATACACAATCTCCAGCACAGTAGGTGTCATTAGTTTGAGTTATGTAAATTGCTTTTCAACTTGGCAGGGAACACTGAATTATGTACCTCTAAATTTCTGTTACAGTTCAAGGAACAGGGACCTCTTGTTTGGTCTGAGACACCCCAGTGCAGATATAGATGTAAGACTTCAAAAGAATGACTTTATGTGTGTGTGGTTAGTCTGCATGTGTCAGTAAACAGGACACATGGCCGGGCCGTTCCCTAATGTGCTTAAAGTAATCAATAAACATATTGGGCTGCAAAATGTCGCTTTTTAACGTCTTGATCTTATAACAAACTAAAATAGGTTCAGTACCACTGTAACAATTTTCTTGTAGTTATGTTATAACATCATCTTTGAGCTTGTAAGTTTAAATTGTAACAGTAGCTTCAGTAATTTCAGCATAAACATTTAACTCTGCAATTAAATTCAAAGAGGCTGAAAAAGGAAAAAGTGCACTGAACTTATCACTGCAGGATATCACATATATATATATAAACCCCATTAAGGCAGCAAGTGATTTTGGTAAATTTGTTACAGGGCAAAATACACCTACAATTCATAAAAAAGCCATGTGTAAAATGGAAAATTATGCGCATTTATTTATTTGTGATAACTGGATTTGAACATGTATCCTTCAATTTCTTTATACATTTAGATAAGGAGCAAAGGTTCAAAAAGAAAAAAGTGGTCTTCTAAAAATCACACTGAAAGCTGTTATTTATGAGCTAATAATATAAAATCTTCATAAGACGGCTTACTATTGCTTGTATCGTCAAATGAAAAGCTCTCTAATTATGCCCTAATGAATGAATAAAGACTCACGACAACACGACTCACCTCTCGCTTCACATGACAGCGCCACGATCAAAATCCCAGTGAGAAAAGTCAAGCTTCCTCTCTTTGGAAACATTTTATGAAGACACGCCACTAAAAGAAACAATGAGAATCAAAACGATGGAGTTTTACACAACATACACAATGTCAGCAACGCGACGCGACAAATTAGGCTAAAACTAAACAGCAACTTTTCCTAATAATGATGGTCGAGTCGTGTCATGGCGTTCGTTTGCAGAGTAAATGTGGTTCCATTAGACTATAGCCTAATAAAGTAAACAGCTAATCTGTACATGCAGTGTAACTGTGATTAACTAGGCTACTTACATGTCCGCCGAAAGGGATTTAATATTGCGAATTAATCAGTTTATTAAAGAAAGATGAGACGAACACGCTTGAGCAGCAAGGTCTTCTTTGAAATACCTTCCGATTTATTAGTATTGTTTGTACAGGAGAAGAAAAGTTCAGGGATAGTTAGGTTCCACTCGCCTCTTCTCTTGACATGACCCGTCAGCATCCCTGACCGTGGAGAGAACTGAAGCTCTGACTACAGCTGTGAATCATAGCAGCGCTCCGAAGAGCCAACAGCTGGAGACCAGCAGAAATTACACTCGAGCGCCCCCTATAGGCGGACAGATACAACGCAACTCCACCACAACCTGTAGAGATGGCAATTAATATCCATCAGACTAGAAAACATACTCATCCGTTAACAATAGAGGATTATGCAGAACTCAGAGGATTACAGAGAACTATGCAACATATTTTCGAAGTTTTCCCAAAAAATGTAATACAACACACAAACAAATAAATATAAAAGCCGCACTACCCATTTTTTCCGTTAAATTAAACACTCTTTTAAATAAGAAGGTCCCATATCCTAATACCACCTGGAATCAAGTAGCAATAAGCAAATAATGGTTCAAGGTTGTGCTCTAATGAAAAACTTAATTTTATATTAAATGCTGACTCAACATTTGTTGCATTTTAAACATGTATAAAACTTCTTAAACTTACTAATTATAGATATCTAAAGGTAAACCCTGGTGAAGGGTCAATAGAGGTTTATTAGACTCTCTCTCTCTCTCTCTCTCTCTCTCTCTCTCTCTCTCTCTATATATATATATATATATATATATTTAAATAATTATTTTATTTCAGATATTTTTTACGATCTGACCTTTGACCCTCTTGGCCTACTTGTTCAAACCTAACACTATGGCTGCATCTGAAATCGTGAAACTCTGGAGTACGAGTAGGTACTCATTTTGAACAAGTACGCTTGAGTGTTTACTTCACGGCTGCTAAAAAGCATATATAGTATACATGTGTGTAATCTGGACGTACTACATTCACCATGTTGTCATGATCATGTAATCCACCAGCGTCAGTTACATCACTCGCCACTCGCAAATTCTCTCCCGTGGCCACATGGGATAGTAAAGTGTCCATCACTAGCACACTTCAGAATCTCGCTGGAAGTAGTAGGTCACCTACTACAGTATATAGTAAGGAAGTATGCGATTTCGGATGCAGCCAAACACATGAATCTCCACCTCTTAAATATTTTCTGAGGCAGAGTAGGCTTGGTTTACAGTTTATTACATCTCTCAGCCACTAGATGGTACTCTAAGTATGTTTGATGTCTCTAATCTCCCTCAGAATTCACTTCCCATCAAAAGACATTAAATGTCACGTTTCTGGAGTGTCCTGAAGAGCTTTTAATTAAACTAGCTAGATGTATTTAAAAAAAATTATTTTATGTTCCACTGAAGAAAGACATGCATACACAACTGTGGCTTACTTTTCAAGAACTGTTATTTTCAACTGGTTCGCTCCATTTCTCTCCGTAGCTGTGCAATTTGACGTCACTGCAACCTCTTCATGAATCAAAAATGAGATTCTGTGGTGTGCAGAAACTCCTGGGGGGTTTACGGTTTCTTCTCCTCCTTCCCTTGCACAGGATGCGGATTCCCAGAGCGATCTGGCACTGGATGAGAAACCTCACACAGGTCTCCAACCACCCCCGTGGCCCCCTGGCAGTCCTGCTCAGATATCTGGGATGAAGATGTCCTCAGCATCCACCCACTCTGGAGTCTGATGGTGGGAGGTGATTTACCGTGCTTTGTAGCCATAGGAGAGTCTGGCTCATTTCCTCTCTGGTCTCATGCAGTTTTCTCCTCTTGCTTTTTGGATCACCTAAAAGTTTGGAGCTTTGGAGTTTTACAACTCTCAGCAAGTGCTTGCATGGCTCAGCACCTTATAAACACGTTATATTCGATTGTCTGGTGTTTTTACAGTTACAATGGTGTTTAAAAAATGATTTGCAGAGGTTTTTCAGTAACAAAAATCACACAAGGCTGACTTGACACTCGCTGAAAGGAATTGTCTGCTCTCCTGACATGTTCGATTGAAACTCTACCGCAATACAGTGCATAGACACACTGAAAAGATGATGTCAAAACTAGCAGGTGAACACAATCATTTGAGCTGTTTGAAGGCATTTATAAGCTTGGTTTGATTGCAGACTGATCCAAATTGTCACAGCATTGGTAAATATTGACAGAATTCCCACCAAGACCACCTGAGAGAAGCTTGGATCACAGAGACGAAAATCACCAGACAAAGGCATCTTTCTACCTGGGCTTTGTGAGCTAATGTTGTGTAATATAGAAAAATGAGCAGTCCTGGCTGTGGTTGTGACAGGACCCGCTGTCATTTTTAAAAGTGCACAACTGATTGATGGCATGAGATGGCATGAAATATTCTCTCCCACAATGATACGTGAAGTGTTTATTTGTTAAAAAAAGGGAAAAAGTGTGGAAAAACATCTAAGCATCACGTTTCTCGACATGAGTCGAGAGAGAAGAGAGGGAACGCAGGCTAAATCAGGTTAAGATATTTGAAGCGCAGATAAGAGACACTTGAAAATTGAAATCTCTGCAGTGTGTGTCTGTGCATGTTTAAAAGCAAAAGTCCAGCCAGACAGAAAATGATCTAATCAAAATACACTGTTCATCATAACAAAACTGAAATGTTGGATGCTTCTGTATGTGCTACATCTGGAACAATTTTGTTAAATTTAACACATTAAAATGGTCTCTTATGATGAAATTTTTATTTTCATGATTCTTTGACAGAAAGTTCAAAACTAAAAAAACGTGTGTATACGTGCGTGTGCGTAGATCCACTGCGGGAAGCTTAAAGAACCCAAGTGCAGCTTTATTTCAAAAACAAGATCAAGCGTGGCACTCAAAACATGAACTCACAAAACAGTGGTTACAGGGAAACACAACTTGACCAAGACACAGGGCAAACATGAGGGCTTAAATACACACAAGACTAATGACAAGACAAGGGACACCTGTGAACAATGAAACAATGAACCAATGACATGACACATCAGACAAGGGGACACACATGGCAGGATCACATGAATAACAGGGAATCACATGACAAGACACAGGAACATGACATGAACACAACCAAAACGTGACAGAATGTAAAGAAATATATAAAAATATGTGGAATCTATCAAAAAAAAAAACAGAGAGCTGAAAAAGTGAGAAAAAAAGGGACAGTGGCAATCCAGTGTGTGTATGTGTTTGTCAGGTATACAAGAGTCACTCTCATGGTTTAGATTGTCTTAGCTTCACATGCTGGGGTCAAATGTGACAAGTGTCTCTCTCTCTGTCCATCAGAAAGTAAAAGTATGATAGAGGCAAATATGGGAAGAGCTTTACAGAGCTTTAATCTCAACCCAACAAACCCCTCCTGTGTCCTCCATCTACACCTTTCCTTCCCCTGATACCTCATGTTGAGAGTCGCTTGCTGATATGCCTTCTATTCTGCCTTTCAACTTCTGATCCACTTATTTTTACCACAGTTTCTGAAGAAGATCTCTCACTCACATTTAAACCCTGGTCTTATCCTCAACGTCCATGTGTCTCCTTGTTTGCTGTATCTCTTCCTCTTGCATTCTTGCTCCATCGTTCATGCACACAATCACTCTTTCCTGATTAAAGAAAAAAGGAAACACTCAACAAATGTGCATGAGTCCATGCAGCATGCTGTGATTATAAACTCAAGAGCTTCCATGCGCTTGACCTGATAGCTGGCATAACTCAAGTGGGCCATTTTACTTTCTTTCTCCAGTTGACACTTCCATTATAAAAACTCATTATGACTGGTTTGTATAATGGGACTAAGTGCAGCATTTGGTGAATTTCAAGTGCTTGTTCTGAGTGCTTCAATGAGACGAGGGCCATCTGAACATGCATAGTAGTGAAAGGTGCAGGTACAGACATTACAATTTGGTGATCAGCATGAGGATCCAGTCATTTCTGAAATAAATCAGTAGTCTGTTTAACTAACTAATCTTACACCTCAAGGATTTTAGATATTTGATCTTATTCATGTTCAGTATGCAATAATTTTTTTGCAAAAAAAGTCCTCTTGTTTTCCCCCTCTGTGCATGTTATTTATAAAGTTGAGGACAGTGTCTTTCTTCACAGTACCACTCATTTATTCAACACTGGACAATTGTGCAGCAGAAAGTGCCTTTATCTACAATTTATAGTCTATCATCACACCAGTAGATGGCACTGTTGGTCCATGTGGATTTCTGAGTGTTTATAAAGTCTTCTGAACCTTTTTCAGTCCTGACATCATGTGCACAACTGGGCATTTATACCAGTATGTTCTAAAGCAGAAACACAATACAGAGACTCACAGAACAAAATTCCAGAGATCCTCTAGATAATACTTTTGTAAATCTCATTAAGAGAATGCACTTTTTTGTTATTTTTTACCTCAAGCAATTTATGATAAAGAGAAAAGAGAGATAAAGAACGACTCAGATCCCCATAAATAGTTGGTCATGTACACTGAATTGTGAAGTTATCTTCTGGTCTAAACCTTTAAGTTCCTTCTACCTTGAAAATGAAACATAGACTGAAAACCAAGCAAAAGTCGGGAACCATCTGCCAATCTCTGCTGCAGCCCAAGCTCACTGGAAAAGCGTGTGTGTGGCCACACTTCTGTTAAGCAATATTACAATGATTCTTGCATGTTTTGAGGCACTTTCAAAGTGATATGTCCACTGAGTGGCGCTAAACATGATTTCAGATTGCAACCAGGAGCATTAACAAAAGGAAACGCAAGACACAAACACAATTGCTGAAGGAACCATGCAATTTTAGCTTTCTACAAGATTTTGATCTCTTTTACCATAACTAGAGATCTTATTCAAGGCTGCATTGGTTTATCCCATTTCCCCCCTTTAAAAGGTACTTGCAGGGCAAGATTGTAGCTTCAAGGAAAGTGCAAAATAGGTCCATATTTGCAATTTACAGAAAATGGCTAATGATGAATAAACTGCTTTCAAAAGGAATAGGCAGACAAAAGAAGCAGCAACAGGATATAAAGTTTGGCTTTCAACAAATCGATTGCTGAGCAATTTCTTGAGCGAGCGTTGACAAAGACAATTATTTATGGCCATCGCTCATAGGTTGACATTGTGGCATATGTATTTTCTCTGGACGCAATGGGAGATTTCAAAGGCTGAATCACAAGACTGGATACTGATCTTGTCAGATGAAATCTCACAGAAATCATGGCTTGGCTGCCCTTGCAGATGTTAAACAACATTTGCAAAATATTACTACAGCTGCACGTCTAAACGTATTAGTGGTAGGCTATCAACAATGATATAAAAAAGTAAGTTATTGTTAAACCGGAACAATTCCTTTCCATTCTTAAAACCATTTGCCTTTTTGGTCTGAGAACACCACACCACTCAAAATGATGGGGTTCACTTTATTTTGATGGTCCCTTTAACATATTCTTTTGACTAAGTAAGATGTACCTACATGTCTATTAATTCACACTAGAGTATTAGTAGAGTATTAAGAGACTGGTAGGGTTAGAGATAGAATAAGTTTACATGCAGTTGCAAAGTTACTTATTGTCAGTATTATGTCTGTGGGAGGACCATCATAAAAAAGAGTAAGCAGATATTAACCAGACAGTACACTAAAACTCTAATGAGAGTTAGTTGATATTTAGATGCAGGTACATATAGTCAACAGAATGTTCAAAAGGGACCATCAAAATTATGTTTTTCATTTTCTACCGGGGATGGTTATAATGGTTATAAAAACCAAATAGGAACAAATAAGCTCAGCCAAGGTGTAGGTTTGAACAGCCAAGTAAATAATAAATAAGCAATAACAAATTAAGACTAACTGGTTTGGTGTTGTCAAAATGACATAAATAATCCTGTCAATTGACTGCATGTGTAGTATAAGTTCCTTGAGCAGTCTGAAGATGTAATATGTTAAAGTCTATCAAAATGGCAAACAAACATGCTGGCATGCTGTCAACTGCTGAGGCAAGGAAACAAAATTAAACATGTAAAATAAACTTAATTGGGTTACCATTAGTCTGCCTGACAGACTCAGGCCCACAACAGGAAATTATTTGGGATCAGAGCCACATTTTCATTCATAGGAACAAACACACACCTACACACAAAGAAACACACACAATTATGGTGTGCTAAATATCAAAAGCGAATGTTTTGTTTACCAGTGTCTGAATGCATCCGTATACAATTGCATGCAGTGAACAAAACAGCCATGGGGAGAGGAATCAATACAATGTTTTTGGGGCAAAAAAGGGCTTCTGTTAAAGTGTGAGCTTGTAACCTATAGGTCAGATGAAGAGTTGAGTTGCTGAGCTCCTCTTTCACCGTTGAACCCACTTAACCCCAGGCTGCTCCAGGGGGACTTGTCCTTGCTTTAAAAAATACTTTGGATAGAAAGCACCTCCTAAATGTCAAATAACCATATTGAGCACAGATCCACAGTGGATAAAATCATCAGCAGGATGCCAGTTCGTGTACATCTATCAAACAAAACAGACCTATTTCACCTGTAAATCTCTCATCTGCTTTTATAAAATGGTTAGCACATTATAAAAATGACAAAAATTATGTTTTATTTAAACATTTGAGCATTACAATGTTAATTCATTAAGTGTCATCATCATTTTAATCATTAACAGTCTACCTAATGCTATATCTTTGTGGTTGGAATTTTTCATTCAGGAAGGAAAGAACCAATTAAAGGGCTACAATAACTATTGAAGTTTTAATCCAATTCTATGATAACAGAGAAGTCCACACCAAAGCTATAACAATAATTAAATCACTTTCAGAATTATTGTTATTATTATTATTACAGATGATAGCTGACAATAACAATTCACCCAATTTTACAAAGCTTGAGCGTTTAAAGTGATAGATGATAAAATAAACAGAACCTCATTGTCCGTTGGTGTGGACGCAATATTTGTAAGCAATAAAGTACGAGAAGTCGTGCTGTTTTGTGAATACATGGCTGAAGGCTGCTGTTAGGCACAACTTCATTAAATAAATAATAAACAGTTCATTTTGCCGAAATACATAACACATAGGATAGTTTTGACAGTGTAGGCTATTGATAGTTTATGTTGCTAAGGTTGTTGCATGATACAAGGATCTGTTTGGTGAAATGGTCATAGCTGTGCTTTATCGTAAATAAAACATGGCTATTGACCAATCAGCATCAAGGAACTTTCCAATTTTTAATTAACTAACATTATTAATCAAATCACTCAATCACACAATCGAGTTTTTCTGAAACACCAATGCATTCAGTACCGCCATTACTGTTTCTGGAGACGTGCAATTCTTAGCTGTGCTGTGGCTTTGTTTCACTGGTGGACCAAAAACAGACAATTGTCTTTATAAGCTGCTATTAGTATAAGCTGCTCAATATGAATTTCTTTTTTATGAATTTCTACTGTTCTGTAAAAGCAATCTCACACTTGCAGTAATGCTGTGATATGCTGATTAATGTATTGTTCAAAAGAACAAACCAAACCAACAGTAAAAAATACAATAAAAAATAAAGTGCACTAATACTTGAAGATGTGTGAGTGATTTTTGTTTCTTTTGACATTTACACATGCATGTTGGTAGGGAGGAATTTGGATTCAAGAGAGTAATTGGTTTTAATCATGAGCTGCACAAGCTAAAGACAAGGACACACACACACACACACACACACACACACACACACACACACACACACACACACACACACACACACACACACACACACACACACACACACACCCACACACAGCGTAATCCCGTACACGCACGAGCACACTCCTTTTTCGCTTCTCATTTGTATCATCAGCTTAATGACTGGATTGGGCAGTTTGCCTGAATCACTCTCAAGCTCAGGCCAGAGTGCCGGTGGCTTTATTAACTTGGTCTGTTTCCAGGCTTCCCATTACCAAGTCCGGCTGTAATTCCCATCCCATTCTGCCTTTCCGCTCTGCATCATTTCACCCAGCATCACCCTATCCACTCGCATGGCCTATTCTCACACCCCTCCATTCCAAAAATTAAATGTACCCTGCAGAGAGAGATAGAGAAAGAGAGAGTGTGTGTGAGAGAGAGACATAAATGAACTATGCAGTATATATCTGTATGGTGCAGTGAAACATGCTTGGAAAAGCTCTTCTTTTTCTCCTTAGAGTCTCACTTTGTCTGTGCTTCTACTGAGAAAATTCAATTAAACTATAAAAGTACAGTGAGCACACACTCAGCCCCAGATAGTTATACACTTCTAATGCTTCTTTTAAGTAGACACAATAAAAGTTATATTTTTCTACTTCTCTGGAAAAAGACTTTGCTTCTGTTTTTAGTGAGGGAGCATATACTAACAAAACTATTTTAAGCAGACATGACACTTAATGATAGGAATGACAGTACCAAATTATTTAATTTGTCAAATGGTGCATATCAAAATCTAAATAAAAATCAGAAGAAAGTTCTGACTTTAGTTTAGGGTCCAATTCTCACTATTAATAGTTGCTGATTAGCATGCATATTGCTAGGATATTGGCTGTTTAGTACTAATAAAGCACGTATTAGTGCCTTATTCTGCATTACCATATTATACATCCCTTAATTCTACCCAATCCTTAAACTAAACAACTACTTTACTAACTATTAATAAGCAGGCATTAGGAGTTTATTGAGACAAGAGCCATAGTTAATAGTGAGAATTGGACTCTAATCTAAAGTGTGACCAAAAGTGTAAATCTTTGAAATAGCATTTTTTTTGTAACAATGAAAAAGTCTTTCCTTTCACTTTTGATAAATTGAATGCATCCTTGCTGAATAAAAATATGCATAAGTGTTTTACTCTTAGCCATACAATGTTGTATATCTTAGCAGTGAAATAATAACAAATTATCTTGAATGTCATATCTAAGTGGTTGGATATATTTCTATTTTAAAGCAATTACATGTTTGGTTTATATAACAAAAAAATCTATTACCTTGCGTTTTCTTCCATTAACCTCTCAAATAACAGGGTATATATGCAATACATGTAATTTGGCTTCCACAAGAACAATTTCACCAGTAAAATAACAAATCAAAAACTTCCTTCCAGTAGCTCTAAACTCCCACACAATTTAAGTTGTTATGATTACCAAATACACTGCAAGCTGATTTAGACAGTCTCAGCAAAGTTTCTTTCCATCTCTGCAACATAATTCCATTAAAAAGAATAAACCATGATGTATTTTCTCACCCTATGCTAGACCACACAGATGAGCGAAAACAACATGACCACCTGCCTAATATGCATGCTGTTGGCCCTCCGAATGCTGCCGAAATAGCGCCAACCTGCGATGCATGGACTCTACAAGACCTCTGAAGATGTCCAGTGGTACCTGGCACCAAGACGTTAGCAGAGATCCTTCAAGTCCTGTAGGTTGCGAGGTGGAGTTGCCGTGGATTGAACTTGTTGGCCTAGCACATCTCACAGATGCCCAATTGGATTGAGATATGTGGAATTTTGAGGCCAGGGCAACACCTTGAACTCTTCATCATGTTGCGGAGTTTAGCTTCAACCCTAATTAAACACACCTGATAAAGCTTATCAAGTCCTTCAGGCTGATTTGAAAACCACAGGTATATGTATTGGAGCAGGGTTGGAACTAAACTCTGCAGGGCTGTGGCTTTCCAGGAACTGAGTTTTGCACCCCTGCTGTAGGATTTCTAGAGCTGATATAGGGCAATTTGTTCAGCAGAGAAATGTAAGCATCATGATTGCATCATCCATGACTTATAGGAATAACAAGATGCAATACATATCATGTATGAAGCAATACCAGCTTCAGATTTCATAAAAAAAGCCTAAAAAGCAAGTACTGTCCAAAGTCATAGATTTATTCATAGATCCAGTCAAAGAGGAATTTTAGTCATTTCTGGTTTAAATTGAGATCCCTTCCCTTTATAACTCACTTATACTCCGCTACTCTCAAGTCAAGGGTCATATATACTGACCCAATAGCATATCTTGAAAACTAGAGCCAATCAACAATTTTTAGCATCATTGTTGTTCCCAGTGACCCAGAATTAGTAAAGTTTCTCTACATTTATTTCAGAAGCATTTTGACTGTATAGACCAGTGTAACACCATTGCACTTTCTGCAAGGGTTTATTCCTCCTACACCATTCAATATTTCATGTCTGTTAAAAAAGGGAGGTCGGTAACATTTAGTACCTATAGCAGCTTTGATACAACATCAAGTGTCTTAAGCGCTAAGTCTGTCAGTTAGTTTGAAAAACATCTAATTATGGCCTGCTAATTTGCATAGCCTATTTAATGAATTCCATTCTAGCATTTCTATGTGATTCATGGAATTGTCATTCTAATTATAGTCCTCTTTTGCACCTAGCCAGTTAAAACATAACAGTGGCTAATCCCACTAAACACGAGTGTTTGCACATCCATCTACATTGACAGTAATAGGTTTAGAAGTGAGTGCTCGGTAGATGATGTAAATTCTTTGGCTTTCATTGTGCAAGTATTCGTCATAGATTTCCTCGTCTTTGCATTGGAGCCTCTCGTTCGCCAGATGATACTAATCAATTATGTCATTATTGAGCTTTAAAATGCCAGAGTCCATGGCTGAGGGTCTCTTTCTCTCCATCCTTCTCTTGGCCTCATTCTTGCACACACACACAAACACAAAGCACAGAATATTTCTAAACTTCTTTATGATGTGCCATTTGAGTAGAAGAGCGGACCCGATCACCATTTTGGATCCAATCATAAGCAATATATTGACTGACAGAGATGTAACTGCTTTGTTTATTAGAATGTCTAAGATGATGTCAACATATTGTGCGATTTAGCGGATAACGCGGATATCAAAATCCCTGTATTGCCTGAAAGCAAACATTAATCACTGGATGATAAGAAGTTAATGGAATTCACAGGTGACAGTGTGGACACCTCCTAGCAGCCATGCTGAAATGAGACCAATATCAGCTCATAACAAACACACACTCACACACATACACACTCACTCAATAAATCGTATTACATTGCAGATAAACTTTAACGATAGAGAGCAAAACTTCTATTAAGGACCACCTTTAGAAAGCGCAATGGAGGAAAACACAAAAAACAGCCTACAAATAAACAATTGATATTCACAATGCGTCACAAGAGTAAATTAGACTGTTTAATTCATACTGTTTAATTCTCTATAGATTGACAAAAACGTTTTTTTTCACTCTTGACAACAAACAATTCTGTAAAAATTTCACTCGTGACCGCACTGCTATTTCTTTCAGAAAATGCTAATTTTGTTGTAATCTATGTCAGCTAGTGTGATTCTATTGGAGCACCATAAATACTTTATGAATAAGGAAATAATTTGATACCAGGTCATATATCAGCTATCCTTATATTCCTATCTGATACCATCACTGATTTTGCAAGCTACAACTACAGTACTTTTTTTGTAAGAGTCTGAACAGAAGCATCTACTGTGTGTTTCTGTAAATATGAAGAGATCAGGACTAAGAGTCTGTTTCTTTGATGGCGGCTTAAGTCTCTCACATGGACTGATGACCAGCCCACTCAAGCCATAAGCCATAACACTATCATTTCTCAGGAAGTGAAGGGGAGGAGACTAACCTTCTCAAACTGCTTTCCTTTTCTCTTTTCCATTCCCTAAGCTTCTCTCCTTCCCTAAGCCTCTCACTCGGTTTCTCTCTTCCTCGTTCTCATGCTAGTGGTATGATTGACAGCCTCTAGGATGGGTTTTTAATGATTTCTCATAGCACATTAGGCTGATGGCTGTTAGATTGGGACAATGTGACCTCCTCTCCTCTTCTCCGCACCTGAACTCTCCATGCATAACACACATATGCTACTGTGTGTGTGCATTCTCATGCGCACACACACATATACGAACACAAACCACAAACTAACTTATCGAATCATATTGCGCACCCCATTTCACCTCAAATGACTGGAATCTTGGATTGAAATGATTTACTTTCTATTCCAGTTATCTTAATGATAGTCCGTTTTCTGGGAATAGCCTATGTCAAGATAAACTTTTTTTTCCCGTCTTCTCTCTAATCAAATTATAAATCTGATTCTTTCCCCTTCGTCAGGCGTGTTCCCCAATGGTGGTTCTGTGCGCTGTCAAGTGTCTCATTCATTGTCTCTGACTTGCAATAAGGTCACATTGGTCGTTTCTCAATATGCGTTTTTAAGCGATCTTGCATCCTTGTGTTCTCGTACTACGTCGTCATCATCAACCATCGAAGTTCAATTTCAGTACTCAAGAATGCAAGTAGAGGAGAGGACGCATGAAAGCGCCCGGATGTGTTCTTGATATCGAGAATGCATCGAATGCAGACTTGAGAGAATCAAACCGAAATCCCAGAAGACGCTAGCCTGGTTAAAACCAGACCCTTCTCAGTCGTAACTGAGAGTGGGTCTGGGGAAGGTTCATTGGCAGCTCACTTACAAAGGGGCGTCACCAACAAACGTCGCTCAAATGCCTCTGGGCGCAAATAAAACTAATCAGAGCGATGAAGGGGATGACGTATGCAGAGCGACGGAGAAACATCTCTGAGTGTTGCTCTTTGCTCGGATTTTAACAAACATGAAACGTTCAAATCGCTTAAAACAGACGTGATAGCTGATTCAAACGAGTGATGTTCCACGGCGGCAGCCATGTTTGTAATTTACAAAATCTAAATCACCGTCGCTGCGCTGTCGTCATCGTGTAAAGCCCGCCTCAACGTCTGTGACTGGTGACTCGATTTGGAAAGATTGGAAATGAGCTTGAATGGGCTCTTCGCCAGACTAACTTGCAGAGCAAATCTAAATTTGCCGGAAGTTTGTCTGGGTTTTTCCAGGCTAAGAAGACGCTGCAGCTGAAATAACGCTTTAAACTTCTTGTTCTCACTTAAGAGATTTCTGCTGCTAGCTCGCAAAATACATGACGGGTCGTTAAAGTAAACATTTGTCTATTTGTTTTGCTTAATTTTAATAAAGTGATAAAAACCTGAAGAAAGCATTCAGTAGCCTATTTTTATTGGCATGTTAAAAAGAATCATAACATTGACAAAGCATAGGTAACAGTGATTTTCACAAATAGGTTTAAATTCGCTAAAAAAATAATATAAACAATTATATGAAAATAATGCCTATAATAATATGAAAAAAAAATGTTTAATTGCAATTGCATAAGTGCATTAGCCTCTAATTATAATATGCTGGGATGGTCAGTTGAGTAACAAGCACATCTCAATTCTCACAAGGGTGGGTTCTGTGTCCTCGCTCTTTCAAGGTAGCCTGGCGAGACCAGTATCGTTGCATTCTTGGAATGAGAAACAGCCATTGACTCCGATTCCTGTATAGGCCAAGGTTAGTTTTACTCATTGGAGCTCCAAAATGAGATGAACAAACCCAATTTGCCTAATATGAAACCTAATGAACTATTCAGCTATTCAGATTAGGTCAGAACTTTACCTCCTTCATCCTAGGAGGTCTATTATTGTTTTAAATGGAAGAAGTAATGACTTGGGTTAAAGTTCTCTGGCTCTGGAACTTTCCACAACTTATTTTTTTCCCCCTCAATTTTGTTTGGAGTGAATGTTGAGTTTTTATATCTTCCGCTTGTTTTATAGTTTGTCTGCTATCTATGGTCAGGAAGAGCTATATTTATTATATGGGATACTGTTTAAATGAATATTACAATACTATATTTATTTACGAAACAAACAAACAAAAAAATCATATTTAAAATAATTTAAACAGCTTTACACATATGTCTCCTCCAAAACTGGTTCATTTCCACTGTAAGTGTCTCAATGTAACCTTCATTTTTTAAAGAAAACAACAGACTTGTCAGTTATTTTGTGGTAATCAACATTTTGCCACAAATGCTGTTGATTGATCTCGAGTTGTATTAAACCGGGAATACTTCAGTGTAAAATGCAGAATATTTCTTCACACATTATTTCGTTTTTGTCACTAATTTTGACAAATTACTTCAGAGACCAAGTGTCTATGAGGAAAGACCCAACAAGAACATGATGGACATGTCCTCTCATTTAGGGATTCATGAATAATTTGATGTATAACAGTGATTGCTCTTCATAATTGCAGCAATAATGTGTGTTGTGTTTTTTGGTTGATTTGACAGTATTCAGAGACCTGGCAGGTACTCTGCAGCTGTGGAGCAATTCCCAATCACAACACACTCCATTACTCACTCTGCCATAATTATGGTAACCGTGATTTTCATCTCGAAACCAAATTAATCTCTTATTTCACGCTGGTGAGCCCTTAATCAATTCAGAGACACTCCTTTGTTGTGATGTGCATATGAGTACTCAATCACTTTCAATATGTGTGGTGGATACATTTGAGTATTAAAATGCATATGTTGTGTACACGTGTATATGTGCTTGTGCTTTGCAATGGTGTGATTTCTGTACAAATTAATCACTTTGTTTAAATTCTTATTTGTACGTAAAGTGTACATTTGATGTTGCGGTAACATTAAAATGAACAGATTTGTGTGTGTGCATAGTTACAATAGTAACAATCATTAAACCATTATAATGTTAAATTAGCTAAATGGGTTAAATAAAAGGCATATCATTAACCAAATTTAATTGTATAATAAATATAACATATAGATTAATAAAGTAAGATTCACAAACATTTGTGTGTCTCTAAAGTTATTTGTATGTAAAAGAAAGTTGTTAATACACTGAAATGTACTTCTCAGTATCTCTGAAAATATATGAGTGCTAGAACCACAACATATAAATATCTGTATATAAATGAGATCACATTGTTTGTTGTCACCCATAGGAAAGTTTAATTTTTTATTTTACAATGAAAAGTATGTTTACCCGAGATTCAACCAATTTAACCCATCAAAAAAACAAAAAAAAAACAACAACTTTTATTTAATAGCATCTTTCTATTATTTTGTTTGCAACATTTATGCCGGACAATCTGTGTACACATACACAGTGCAATCTTATTGTTTTGTAGTCAATGCATTTGAATGTCATTCAGCCTCTTATTTATGAATGCATATCTTTGTAATTCAAACTATTTTTATTTTTTGGCATTTTTGATGTATAAATGGTTTTGATCCAGCTACTGTCTGCTTATGTTCTTACATTCTCTCTCTGGGGGCCACTGTAATGACTACCCTGGTGTACAATCAAAGTAAAATGATCATGCCTTATACTCTAAAAAAGCCTTGCAAGTAATGTTAAAGATAAAACGCCTCATCGACAGCCGCTTCATGTCTCTAGGTAGTCAGCGAGTGCAGTTTTCATGCCTGCCGCCTCTTAAACATTTTCTTGCTGATGACTGTCAGAAAGAAAAAGAAAAACAACAACACCTAATTAGACAATAAATGTGCTCATGAGACAAGATATCCCTCAAATGACCTTGGGAGACTGCTTACAGTTTGTTAAAGAACGTTTACTCCCAACTCAAAATTTAGCCACGCAGTCAGCATAGAGCCGATTTCTGCGGATAATAGATTTACATATTCTTACACAGAGGTCAAATATAAGTAAAAGACCTTGTTTGTTTGAAGATCTGAATCTGTAGCCCATGTAATGAGGACTCGAGAGCACAATCCACTAATTCAAGCTACCAGCTAATTAGCCAATGTGCTAGTGGACACTCAAGAGAGATGTTTCTCCAACAAACAGCCCACATGCTATATTCGACTATATGTTATCTTCTATCATACAAAAATGCTGCTGTTTGTTTCCTCACATTCATGGTATAGTAATATTCAAATGTCACTTGCCTGGCTCTGCAGGAGTGTACTTTTAAAGACAGCCACAAAGCGTGATGAGCGGTAATTACTGAGAGACAGTGAAGACAATCAATATTCCAAAAACAGACAGCGATTTTTCTGCATTAGCAGCTGACAGGGTTGATCCGCATTAACCTTGCTCGCATAACTACATTGTTCAACTGTGAAAATAACTGTCGAAAAGCACAGCAGAATAAAATCTATCTCCAAGTCACGGTAGAATCGTAGAACAACACAGTAATCTTGATAGCTAGCACAACAACGTTGCACATTTTGAACTTAAAAAAAAAGGTCTTATTTCTGAGGTCAAAAAAATGACTTTCAAAATGCTGCAGAAGCATCATTACATTGTTGGTATGTTCTATTTTGGCACATTTTATAAACCTCCTTACCATGTTCAAACTGACACATTTTTCCTTGCCAAAATGTTTCTACCACATATAATATCAACGAGAGAAGAGATCAGACATAAAACTCCACTGTTGTCTTTTTGTATTTTTTCATAACTAATTTTGAATTCATAATGTCATAGGCTACTTTATTTAAACAAGATATTGATCCAATTTATCTAGTAAATCTTTTTTAATTGATTGTGATCATGAGCACATTTGAATTTAAGACTGTTTGTCCAAAGAATAAAAATGCAAAAACACATACTGACCATGACATCTTGACAGACAGATTTTTTTTAACCACCTATAATCCTTTCCGTATACCTTCCCATTTACTAAGAAAAAATAAACACATTCCATCTAAATAGAAAATCAGAAAGAAAAGTAGCCATGCAGAACCCATCAGAGAAAGTTTTTTTTATGATACAGGGACCACATGGAGATGTGGAGGTAGCTTTTTGCGTTAGAGCATGAAAGGAAATGGCTTGCTCTTTTCCTTAAAGAGGAAAGGGAAAGGCCTGCCATTTTCATCTCCATAAGAATTACTAATCCTAAAAATGAGGCAGCGCTCCATCTGACACAACACTCCATCTTCATTCGGACCACCCTTGCAAAACAATTCTGCAGAGCTGGAGAAGAATACTCGTGCCGCAAGGACACGACAGCTCGTTCCATTAAAAGCCACTGTGCAACGTTTGAAAAACTAGTTTAATTCAAAGTTTGATTCCACCGCACCTTTGCACTTTCTGCCATTATACATTAACCTGTTTAATTCATGGATTATTCCTTCAGAGCATTTGTCTGTGAGACACAATCTGTCTTTCTTGGATTTGGAGGCTGTCTGAATACCCAAGAGTGTTCTACAACCTCAGGAACTTCCACTTGGGAATAACAGAACTCTTTCTTCTGCAAGATTAATAACACACAAATGAGATTTTCCGAATAAAGAAACACAGACAAAAGTCCTTAAAGCAAGTTCACCATAATTTAGTGTCAAATTCTCAGTATATAGGCTGTTTATTAGTACTTACAAAGCACATTTTAATGACTATTCTTTATCCATTACCCCTACTTAAACTTAACAACTACCTTACTAACTATTCATAAGCAGTAATTAGGAGCTTGTTGAGGCAAAAGTCATAGTTAATAGTTAGTTAATAGTGAGAATTGGACCCTAATCTAGACCCTATTTATTAATATAGAAAAATGGCAAAAGCACAACAAAATTAAGAATTAAACTAAAATTAAAAGCATTAGCATTTTTGCATTAATAAAAACTGTAATAGTATTCCAATAAGATATCACTGGGAGAAATAGGCCGGAATTTTAGTCAAACCACTCTTGTGAACTGGATCAACTGATTCTTTGAAAAT
The DNA here is from genome assembly GCA_030578275.1 of Meda fulgida. Classification (NCBI taxonomy): domain Eukaryota; kingdom Metazoa; phylum Chordata; class Actinopteri; order Cypriniformes; family Leuciscidae; genus Meda; species Meda fulgida. The sequence continues at coordinate 23,112,782 of CM060629.1, forward strand.
AATTAAAGAATAATTTGTTCACAAACAGGAAATGTCTACTTTAAACGTCTAAATTTCAACCAATTAAATATCAGTCTCTTCCACACACAAAGATACTGAACGACTTCAGAAGAAATGCAGTATGAGCACCAGTCATAGACCTTTTATGGTGCTGTTATGTCCTTTAGCATGGAGAACTGTCTGCAAAATTTCACCTTTCCCAGAAGAAATAAAGTCATATGGGTTTGAAATGACACGAGCGTGAGTAAATGATGACAGAATTTTCATTTTTTTAGGTGAACTATTACTTTAGCCATTGTCTTTCGGAATGTTGCTTCCCATTCCCATTTTTATAATTAAATGAGTCTCACAAAATCTCTCTCTATTGGTGTCTAAAGTCATAAACTGTTCACTTCTGTCTCCAGTGGGACTGATTCTCTGATGGTCACACACATATTCATATACACACCTGCGCATATATATACACTGTCACTGCAGTAATGGAGTTGTGGGCTCTTGGCAGCTGAGGCGGTGTATGGCAGCGAGGCGATTACGGAAATGAAAAAGCTCCATCTCTGAGTGGGGCTCAGGGCGGGGGGAGGGGGGGATCAGGCCAGGGAAAAGCCCCCTGGGGGGTGATTTGATTTGGGAGATGATGTACAGCCATAAACTGATAATATCACTCTATAAACTCTGCTTGCCTTTCTCAGGCGGCACTGCTATTTCAGACCCACAAACCATCCAGCATTCACTCCTAGAACACACACACACGTGCGCGCCTTTCGGTGCCAGTGAGATCTAATCATGATATAAGTCCATTCATATGTATATTTTTTGGAAGCGAAACTGAGTTTGGATTGTATCTTTCATCCTTTCTTTGCAGGGATTGTAAGAAAATCTGTATTCAAGGGACGTAGACCGCTTTGATTTAAGCCCACTGTTCATTCTGCTTTCTGCCTTTTGCCTTAGCCATTATTTGTCTAGCTTTAAGGCATCACATTTGTTACGAGTTCGTATACGCGCATGTGAGTGTTTATGCGCACGTGTGTGTGCGGAGAAAATAAACCTTAAAGATTCAGACGGAGATCAGATGGCCCACTAAAACAGTTTGCAATTGTGGACGCCACTCACATGGAAATGTGTTACACATTACTGGTTTCATTTTCAAGACTTCATGAAGACTTATACAACACATTACCGAGCTCTTTTATGAAGCCTGACTGTTATTACCAGTCACTCACAGTTGGACTAGTTTTGAAATAGAACATGGTGAGTGCCGTAAGTATGAGCAATAATGCTCTCCATGGGTTCTGAGTGCTGCTTTAGATCACACAAGAGCATGGGCAATGTGATTTACTAATGCCATCTCACCGTTCCATGCTACCAATAATCAAGCAAAAGAGGTTTAAGTGTGAATGTGTGCGTGACCATGTGCTTGCATGTCTAGTTCTAAAGCACAATCCGAAAAATTTCTCTATCCTGTACCATATCTGTAGTTTTGTCAGAAGAGCATGTAAATGAAGTTAAGACCAATAAAATCAGTTTTGACATCACTATTATACAGTAGTTAAAGGAGACTAGTTTACTGTGGCTCAGTGGTGTAAATGATTTGAGTAAATGTAATTCGTTTCTGTTCTTAAGTATCTTTTTGACTACTTTGTATTTTGAGTATCAAAGATATTTCAAGTTTTACTCTCTAGTTGACAACATTTTTGAATAAGTGTACTCTTTACTCCAATACATTTCTAATGAGTAACGCAATTACTTGTTACATTTTGCATTGCACCTAACTTTTTCTGTAGCAGTTTATTTCTGCACAAAATAAGTGATATCACCATCTACAGGGCATTTAAGGTACTATATCTTGTGCATTTTGCCCTTTCTTACCCAAACTTGTCAACAAGGCTACTTTACATGAGTGCGTGCATTAGGAGATGTTTGCTGAACTGCAGGTGTTTCATATATGAGATGCGGTCATGGCTGCAGACGGTGATGAAGCTGAAATCAGCACGTGCAAGTAGACTTTGACTATTTAATTAACATTACTTTATTTCACTGTTATAGTGAAGATAACTTTTTGAAGGATATTGGTTTACTTATGACCTTTTTGAGCACTTGAGCTTAACTGAGACTTGAGTGTTCGTAGATGTTTAAGAGGCTGTTGTGTCGACCTTGACTTATTGCAATTTTAAGGTGTTCAGTTTTATTTTTATTTTTGGAAATAAACTTTTGTTTCCTCTTCTCACAAATGATCCATTTCCTTTTTTTCCAATGGCACGTCTCTCAGGTATTGAGCACTAGTGCATCTTTGAGCCGATATTCAGTATGAGTAGAATAGGTAGTGTTAAAATCAGATACTCTAAGACTTTTACTTAAGTAAAGGTATCTGTACGTTTACTCAAGTAAGGTTTTCAGGTACTCTTTACACCTCTGCTATTGCTCCTCAAATCTGGTTGCCCTCCCAATGAGCAACTGACATAAAACTATTGTTTTGTTTAAATTCTTGAATGAATGGTCAGTTGTTGCTGATTAGCATCAGTGCTATTAAAGGAATCCTACATTTGTCTCAAACAAATCTAAGGAAAAAATTCCATAGAATATTAAATAATTTATTAATATGTTAAGCCTTAACGTTTTAAAATACATTAAAATACTTATATTTAAAAAAATATACAGTATATATTCTTAAAATCTTATAAGTCATATAAGTCTTGAAAAAGAATTGTGACAAGACTGTAGATCATGATTCGGCCTGAAAAAACAAACAAACAAACAAACTAACTATCTAAGTAACTAAAACACACACAAAAAAAAACAACAACTTTTTTTGCCATATCTCTTACCCCTTTATAGAACATTAAATTAACCTGCCAATTTTTACAAGCTATAATTAACTGAAAAACTATCAACATCTCAAGTTTAATACTAATTTTTGTGCACACACACACACACACACACACACACACACACACACACACACACACACAAAACAGAACTTTCAAAGAGAGATAGGGGCCCTGGAGATTGAGCTGTCAGTGTGAGTAGAAGAATTTGATCTCCAATGTTTTACAAAAAGAAAGAGGTGAGAGATTATCCTCAAATCCATTCTCTCCAACCTCCACCTCACACGTGTAACTTACTTTTTGCATTTCCTTTCTTTAGGACAAGGTAGCATGGACTTCTATTATTCATCTCCTCTTTACACAGCGTCAAAAATTGCCTTTTTTTGCCGTCCTGAGCCATAGGTATCCCATTGACCTTCCCTATCCTTCCGGTCTCTTTCTAAACCTCTTTTCTCAGGCATTGAGTCAGAGGCATGCTATTATCCTATAAGGCTGAGTATGGAAAGGAGAAGAAGGGCACCAGAGATCACTTAGAGAATGCAAGGACATCATGTTCACATCACCTCTTTTATCTCTCTCTTCTTCTCTTCCCCTCTCTTTAATGGAGTCTTGCTGCATGGGCTGGCAGGGAAATAAGGATGGACATGCTCGAATGTGAGCAGATGCAGCCCCTCTCCTCCTCCCGTACAAAACAGGATAAGGTCTTTTCACTAACCTGCCCTCCCTACAAGCTCTGAGTACTCTTGTCCTCTCTGTCTCTCCTTTTAAAGTGAAGAGGAGGGATCATTACCTCTGAAATGAACTGAATGCTAGAAAGGAGAGCAGTGCAGGGAGGAAAGGAATATCTTTCCTTGTGCCCTAGTTCACATTTTTTTTTTCATCCTCTCAGTTATTACAGAATACCTCAAGGCAGGTCTATCAGAGAGAGAAAGAAAAAGAGAATTTTAGCGACGCATTATTGGAGAAAATGACAGAAAGTAAAAAATACTCTGATTATATAAATAACAACCACGTTATGCCCGCTTGTAAATATAAGATATTTAACTTCAGTACATTTCTGTACTTTTCAACTTCATTAATTCTTTTTTTTTGTATCATTTAGATCTTCATCACCTCCTGAAACACAAACACAACATACTTGCAATCAACCTTTTAATCTGCATTAATTACTTGTTACATCTTTGGGTAAAAGTCATGTCAAACCAGGATTATAATAAAGTGATGTCTGATTTGTGAGTCAATTATTCTATTCAATTTGAAAATTTTAGATTAACTGAATTTTGTTCTATTATACTCTGAATGATATTGTATCTACTGTAAATGAAAAACAGAATTTTTCGCATGATGAGCTCATGTTACTGTTTTTGAACCTTTACAATTCAAAATACTTCACAAATGATTTATCCATGAATTTAGTGCTATTTCTATTCTTTCAAAAGGTACTTTGAACCTTTATCCCATGTAAAAGTGAGTTATTGTCATGGGCAACAAACCTGCGATTTTTGGTCTTTCCGAGATCTCCCATTTTAGAAAAAGAACCACTCTAGAGAAGTGACAAAAAGTGGTTAATAAAAATATAGATGGACAGAGAAATACACAAGACAGTAAAAAGAGGACAATACCTGAACAAGCTCCTAATGAACAAATTGCATTGCTTATTTGATCAACAAATTTGGGGATATATTTGATTATTTATCTTTAGTTAAAGAAAAGCAAAACTTACCACAATTATAGGAACCCTTTTGCCATGGTTCTGTGAGTTCTTTAGTGGATTCAGAGGATGGTCATTCAAAAGGAAGGAAAGTGTGTTGTGTCAGTAAATACATTGCACTGATGAACAGCATTATGCCTCCCAGGTTTCCAAATAACAGTGTAATAGAAGAGAGAGCACAATGGACACACACAGACAAGTTTACACACACACTTTCCCTTGTGATTCCATGGTTAGTACGATGCCTAGGCTATGCAACATATACATACTATATGTTTTTTTTCCCCAGTCCGTATACAACGGAAGTCAATAGCAATCAAAATGATTTGGTTCTGAATGATTCAATTGAGAATTATGATTCAGTTCAACTGAAGTTTTGTTTTATATGGACATGAAAATTGCATGAGTTTGAAATGACATGAGGGTGACCAAAGTTCCCAGAATAAGCAAATCACCTAACATATACACTGTGACATTTTACAAAATCCTAAATGAAAAGGTAAAATTCTCCAAATACTGCTGAAATGTTTTCTTTCCTTTTTATTGTTCATTTCTGATACACACATCAGCCAAATTCAGATCTAAGGCATCATACATTTAATTTCAAGTTAATGCCAAAAGAACAATATTTGAAAAGTTTCATTCGTGAGCTCTCAGAAAGGAAGACAGTATGTCAAAGGGTGTTATATTTACATCTACAGGATTTACATTTGAGCATCTCAGTCTTTGTGAGCAAAGATGGTCATGGCTCATCACTTTGTGCCAAATATCAAGAGAGATTGCAAAGAATTTAGGTCTTTCACCATCTACCATTCATAATATTGTGAAAAGATTCAGAGAATCCATAGAAATCTCAGTGCATAGGGCAAGGCAGGAGACCTCTGTTGAATGGCCTTGACCTTTGAGCCCTCAGATGACATTGCATGGGAAACCGTCATGCTGCTCTGTTAAATACAGTCACATGTGCTCGGGAGGACTTTGAATAACTGTTGTCACTGAACACAGTGTGACGGTCACCGTGATTTTGCCAAGTAAGACATGTTCCTGGATAAACATATTTTGGATCAACATTCCTGTCCCAAAATGTATTCCTTACCCAATCCCTACCCCTAAACCTAACCCTACCCATAACTTTTCCCTAAAATCAGAGGGTGCCTCACCCTGGTTCTAAGCCTAAACTTGACATAAACTGTAAACTTGTCCCTCAAATCTGATTGGTTGATTGGGAAGTTGATCCAGGATCAACAAAGATGTTGATCCAGGAACATGTGGTACTTGGTGAAATCACGTTCACCCAGTCGGACGCTGCATCAAGAAATGCCACTTGAATCTGTTACACAAGGAGAAATCTATACATCATTTTTATGCAGAGATGCCGGCGAGTTCTCTGTGCCTGAGCTCATCTCAGATAATCCAAAACACAGTTGAAATGTCTGCTGTGGTCAGATGAGTTCACGTTCAGCTGTTTTTGGGAAAAACACATCGAGTTCTCAGTCCCAAAGACGAAAGGGACCATCCAGACTTTCATCAGCGACAGGTACAACAGCCTGATCTCATGAAATGCGTTTCTATAGCACGCAATGTATTTATCGTGCAATTTATATGTGAAAATTAGTTTTTACTTGCATATGGTACACAGTTTTCGCATGCATATGATACACAATTTATGGCGTGTAATATGCACGTACCCCACACCACTAATCCTACCCAAAGGGTTTACAGTGCGTATAATATGCACATAAAAACTAGTTTTTCTCGTATATATTGCACGATAAATAAGATGCGTGCTATAGAGACGCATTTCATGAGATCAGGTTGGGTACAAAAGCAAACCTTTGTCATGGTATGGGGATGCTTCAGTGCAAGCGGTATGGGTGACTTTCATATGTGTAAGTGTACCTACCACTGACATGGAGGCAAATATTGGGATTTCACAGAGACATTTCATGGCATCAAGAATACATCTTTCCTGGGAAGCAAGACAATGCCGTGCCTCATTCAGCATGTGCTACAACATGGGTGGTTTTGTAGACACTCTAGTCTATAACGTAGAGTGGATGCTTGACTGCCTTCCTGCAGTCCAGATCTGTTTCTTATTGAAAATGTATGACCCATCATGAAAAGGAGAGTCAGACAACGATGACCTCAGGGTGTTGAGCAGCTGTCTTATCAGGCGACATTGTGCAAAAAATACACTTGTAAAACTGCAACAATTAATATCCTCAATTCCCAAAATATTAAATAGCGTAATTAAAAGGAAATGTGATGAGACACAGTGGTAAACATGCCTCTGTCACAATGTTTTGGAGTGTGTTGCAGCCATCAAAATCTAAATTTGTTTAATACAGTTATTCAGTGAAAACACTGGAACCTTTTCTTTTGTCAGTTAAATAATGTTGAAAGAGTATTAACAAATCACAAATTCTTGATTTTATTGCATTTTACAAAATGTACAAAATTCGGGGTTGTACATTTTGCTCGAACTCTTGTCGCCTAGGTTAACATTTCTATGGAAAATTTGATTTCAGTTTGTGGTTTTGGTTGTGTATTCATGTACTCTTGTTCTTTGTGTTTTTTTTTTGTGAAACTGCATTCAATATCAACAGTCTCATGGTTTTCATGTGACTCACAAGCTGAATGTGGGAGCTGAAGTGCAGTAAGCAATCTTAGCAGAAACCTGTGAAAGCATCACTCTGTTTATAGAAGCCACAAGAAGGCCTTTGTAATAACACTGCTGCAATTAACCATGATCTTTTTAATCATTGAGTGTATACAAGTACAGCTTGCTAAATTGCAATTGAATTTATATAAATCAATAGTAATATGAAGCCCACAGTGTAAAACACTTTAATTTTCATAATAAACTGGTGCTAAGTATTATCGACACTTAAAACTGTAAACATCAATCCAAGTGGCATCCAAGTGGCATTGTGAAGACATTTAATAATTTTCAAGACATTTTTTATTTATTTATTTATTTTGATCTTATGTCTGAAATTATTTACCACTTTAGGAGTTGCCCAATTTACCCAGTAAACTGCTTTGGGGAAAATATTTTGTTGGCAATGCAACTGGGTTTAATATCTAATGCTATGGCATTAAGATACATTTATAAGTATGTTTAGCAGTCACTCAATGAGCAATATCATGCAGTTGCAGCCTTTCTGGTCTTTAGAGTTAATGGGGACACAGATCAAAAGCAAAGCAAAAAGCAATGATACTAACCTGCAGATGATAAGAAATCGAACGATGCAAGCTGCTCATTATACTCATTTGAAAGACAAATAAATCCACCCAGACCTCACAATATTAATTTTGATTGTGTCATGTATGGTAATTTGACATTTTGGAGTGTCACACCGACAGAAGAAAACAAGGGAGTGATTGTGGTGCTTGTTAAAAGAATAATCAAGTTGACATATTTCTGCCCTATTTATTTGATTGACGGGTGCTATTGTATTATGTTACTTTACACTAGAGAGAAACAGAGCGCTGTGGGAAGTACAGCGTGTGTGTGTGTGTGCATCTATATGTGTGTGCCAAGAAAAAGCAGATATGATTTAATTTTCCTCTTTTCCAACATATATTATTACCAACAGAAAGCGATACATAACAAATGTGTGGGTGTGTTTTCATTTATTCAGACAAGGAAGAACTAGAGGTGTCCTGATAATGGCTGTGATAGCTGATCCTCTGTGCTCTCTGCCCTCTTTGTGTCAGCGACTGAGCGAACAAAATGTCTGTATGGATGAAGGAGGGCATTTTTCTCTGCCGTGCATTTCTGTTTGTTATCCTCTGTGGAACAGCGTTTATCTGTACCCCATGTGAAACGGATGCTGAATGTGAGCATCTCCATCAAAACATTGCATAGCCGAATATAGTGGACAAGTGATGGATTGTGTTTGCTATTCTGTGTGCTTTCCTTCTTGAACTCTTACTATCTAGACAATGGTATCACTTTTTGATACATTATTATTTTGCTCAGGGCAAAGTCAGAATTTCTGAGCTTTGGAACTATGGGCATTCATGGTGGTCAATGAGACACATACCTGCTGTCTGTTTATGCAGTTGTTTAGTACATTAACAACTGCTCTTAATCCTAGAATGCATAAAAGGAGTCCTGTATGTATGTGATATGGATGTAATGTACATGCAGTACACTACCAACAAATTTGTTTTTTTGAAAAAAGCCAAAAACTTTATGCTCACCAAGGCTTGTTTGATCTATAACTGGTTCCTATTTTAATATATTTTGTAAATGTAATTTATTCCTGAGATGACAAAGCTGAATTTTTAGCTGTCATTACTCCAGTCCTCATTGTCACATGATCCTTCAGAAAATTATAAAAATAAATAAATACATTCTTATGGCCCTCAAACTTATTGGTTCTCAAAAATAGTATCACTACCCCAGAACTCTGTAAAGGGGATCAAAATCACCCATATGCATGTTCTATGGAATTATGACTCACCCTAGTATTTTTTTGCCATAAGTTTGGTCAAACACTATTTGTAAAAGCAAAACATTTCCATCATGATCATTTTCTATAGGCTATTTATTGTGATTTAACATGATTAAATGATAGACCATTTTCATACAAAACTTCAAAACACATAAGAATGAAGGTTAAAGTCCAAAAGACCACGAAGAGTATAGGTATGGTCTAAACTTTTGACTGGTACTGGTCTCATTTCATCAAATGTTAGTGCATGGTGTAAAATCTGCCTCAAAGCTTCGGCAGGGGAACACTTTAGTGTCAGATGTGTAAGATGCACTGGCTCCCATGTATCCACAAGGACCATAACTAAATAATCTGCAAAAGTGTCATCTTGTACTGTATCTTGAAGTCTGGGGAAAGCAGTTCTGACCGCCTAGAAGCAATCTACACACCTGAATTCTCCTTTTGCAGTGCATGAGTGACGAGTGCAATAAAGACTGTTCTAAACTCTTGGTTATATTCTATTTTGTTCTCAGTGCACTTAAAAAGATGAAAAAAGAGGCTTAATTCCCCTTTAAGTAAATAAAAAATAAGTGTGTGAAATGTACCATAATGATGTATGCAACTAAAAGGGTCAGAACAGACTTTTATTTTATTTTAATTGTTTATTTTCATCTTTTGTGTTGACACAGAGGAAAAAAAAAGTCACACTGGTTTGGAATTATTTAATTTAAGGGTGAGTATAAATGATGAGATTTTTTTTTTTTGGGTGAACTATCCCTTTATATCAAGGAAGAATTGACAGTACCTGTTACATTATCTGAAGGTCTTCATGATCTGACGTTCAAATGGTTGCATTCTGAACATACTGGGAGCAGCTGCAGTGACCCCTGAGAATCACCATTTAGAACCATTTCTTTGATGACACGCACCAGCAGTAACAGGCTGTAACAATGTTCAAGGATCAGGGAAGGAGGAGGCGGAACCGGCGAACAATCAACACAATTTAATAATAAAATAAATACAAAAACAAAAGTATAAGCCAGCAGCCCCTCACGGACGACTGCTAGCCAAAAAAAAACAAACAAAAAAAAACATAAAATGGCCTTTTCCTCTCTCGATCTTCACTGTCGTCGCTCCTCCTTCTTCCGCTCCTCAGTGAGAGATAAGAGACCGGTGCGTCACGCAGGTGTCACTCATTATCAATCACCCACCGGCCTCGCGCCGTTCTCTTACGTCCCTCGACCTCGTCCTGCTCGCCACACAGGCCATCTCATTCCCCATGGCAGGGAATGGTTTATTCTCAGGGCATCTGGTCCTGCCGCATACCCATCATCTCTCGATGAATGTGTTTGTATGTGTGCACCTCCCCAAAAGGACAAGGCGTTTATACTCGACTCGCTCGCCGTTGTACTTTTAGGGACTTCAAGCAACAGCTGCTGATGGAACGGCAACGGCAGCCGGAAGTAAACGGTTAACTGCAGTAGCTAAAGAACTCAAAAATCACTAAGCAACAGTCAAGAGTAGCAGCTAACGTTAGGCCTTCCGCGTAGGGGATCATTTAATCATTTGACAAATAAAGAAAGTGATTTTAAAAAGCAGGAGAGAGTTACTTTGGGCATTTAATGACATAGGCTACATAAACAATTACAATGCCACAGCCCACACACTATAACATTAACTTTCTTAATCTTTCACGTAGTAACGACTACGGCAAATCAGCTGTTCTTCCGTAGTATACGGTTACAGTAGAACGTCGCGAAGTAGCAGTTAAAGTCGCGCATGCGCAATAGAACGCCAGAATGCCGTTGCCGTTCCACCAGAGGCTGTTGCTTAAAGTCCTTTGAAACGACAGAAGGCGACTCGGAGTAATTGCCCTCTAAACCACCAGGAATCAGCGGTGAGAAGAAGTAAGGTACACACGTGAATGTTTATTTTTAATAGTAGCCTACACTTCACCAAACCCACACTACAAAATAACCTTGAGATTATTAGGCTACTTGTTACATTAAAACAAAATAAATTAATTTGAGAACATAAGCCTACCCAGGTGAAAAAGACGTACTATTAAATGTATTAAAAATGTACTTGAGTATGTTTTTAGTACAATAAAAATATACTATAATGCATGTTTAATACATTTAACAGTACGTCTTTTTCACCTAAGCCTAACTAAATTAACGATAAGTTACATATGCCAGATACGGCTCGAAGTCGTGCATCTTCGGATGCGGAGCTGCGCGCAGTTACAAAATCTGCCGTGCACACCGCGAAGCGAAATGGGCTCTTGCGCACCTTCGCGCTCGTGCGGACGCGGCGAGCATAAACCAAGCTTGAGGCGCCAGAACTGCAGCTGATAGAATTTGTGCTGTAGCACGATACTACCATATTTCTTCAAAAGCAGATCATGGAGACATTAGGCTAAATCATCCACGATCGAAAATCGTGATATCGCATAAGCACAAAATATAAAACGACTGTTATCATGTCTGAAAACAAACACAAGTACAGTTTTACAAAACTGTATCGCACGCGTGCTACAGTGGTATATTTATTCATCGTACAGACCAATATTTTCGTAGATAGGCCTACATGTCGCACTGTAGGCTACAGTCCTGTACAGGACCCTTTTTAATGAACGTTTGATGTAGGTCTATAGGCATAGAGATTTCTGAACATCTTTGCCAAGCGCAAACCAGTGCAGAAGTAATCAACAAATTATCAGGACGGTCATGCCTTTTTTCACAATTATTTTGGAGGGTCATAGAAAAATGTATTGCTTGCAAAGGGAGGGTCAAGTCGATTTTGACTATAGATCTCAAAACTCCTCAGGTAGCCCCTTAAACAAAAACAAAAACAAACAGTCCCTTAATATCCTAATGATTTTTGGCATAAAAGAAAAATATATATTTTGATAATTTTGACTCATGCAATGTATTGTTGATTATTGCCACAAATATACTCGTGTTACTTGTGACTGGTTTTGTGATCCAGGGTCACATTTAGTAAATCATTATTATGACATAAAAAATGACAATATGAGAAAAAAAGTACTAATGAGGTAACTGACATACTGTAAAAGGTCAGAATTATGACATTGACAAGTGACAAGTCTTAATTGAGAAAGAAAAACTATGAGATAAGTCACAAATGACACAAGTCAAAATGATTCTGTCATAATTGATTTACCTCACAATTACCTTATCTTATGATTTTAGCTTTTTATGTATTGAATATGTTTATGTCATAATTATGACTTATGACAATCATGACTTTTTTTTTATGCGGTGGCGTTAACATCTCCCTTATCTCTTCCCAGCTAAAGGCTGGTGCTAAAAAAACAGCACTTGGCCTAAAGGGGGCAATGTTGCTCTTCAATCGAGAGAACTAGGTGAATGGGTGAGCAAGAATGAGAAGTAAAGAAAAAGAGAGACTTCATATTGACTGTCTATTACAAATGACTGGAGAGCAAATGATATGCGTTCAGACCTCCCTGCAGTCTTCCCTCAATACACACACACACCGTATACACAGCATGAAATTACGACAATAGCTTTTATTATACACCAACCACCAAACTCACCCACAGAATTATTACCTACCACAATGAGAGAGAGAGAGAGAGAGAGAGAGAGAGAGAGAGAGAGAGAGAGAGAGAGAGAGAGAGAGAGAGAGAGAGAGAGAGAGAGAGAGAGAGAGAGAGAGAGAGAGAGAGAGAGAGAGAGAGAGAGAGAGAGAGAGAGATCATGGAATGTGAGGGAAGACACATACACAAAAAAGGTTCAAAGCTCCACATTTGTTAAATCAAGAGAATGACCGGTTTGGTGCTCATACTACAGGTGAGCTAAACCAAAAACAATCACGGAAATACATTTAAAGTAGCGAGTTGATAATGATACAAGTGACCCATTGTCAATAGAAAAAATGACTTTAAAGAAAGGCAGAGAGGGGGCGAGATGCAAAGACCTAAAAATGTGAGGAGATGACACGAAACTGATGGCGTGGTAATAAAACTGTCAGTACTGTCACACCTGTGCTCCATAAGGCAGCAGCAGCACACTGGTGTTGCTCAGAGAAAGAGCAGGAGACAGTGAGAGTGATTCTCCTGTCATTCTTTCTGCTCTCCCCTTGTCTGCTACCTCTTTTTGTGTCAGTACTAATGTGCTGCTTTTATAAGAGCTCAGAGCAGAGAGCCCTGCTGTCTCACTGAGAACATCATGTTCACACACTGCACACATTAGCCACCGCTTCACACCCAGACATGTGAGCACCAGTGTAGGCATTTAAACTGGCAAATTGACTTTTTTTGAGTTTCTACTGTGTATTTACATCTTAGGTGAATATGCTTTTTATATAATAACATGACTTGAGAAAGTACTGTCCAACTAGAGCTGAATGGAGCTATATCCATTCAATTATTTTTGAGAAATTAAATTTTATTCAGCAAGACACATTAACTTGATCAAAAGTGACAAATGTATACTGTTACAAAAATGTCTATTTCAAATAAATGCTTTCCTTTCTCCAGAATACAGAAAAAAGTAGCATAGTTTCCACTAAAATATTAAGCAGCACAACTGTTTTCAACATTAATATTAATAAGAAATGTTTCTTAAGCTCCAAATCAACATATTAGAATGATTTCTGATACTGAAGGATCATGTGACACTGAAGACTGGAGAAATTATGCTGAAAATATAGCTTTCCAATCACAGGAATATATAAAATATAAAACATTAATTTGTAATAATATTTGACATATTGCTATTTATTTTGTACACCAGATTGCCAGGTTGGGAAACCATCTTAAACCATCTAAACGTGGCTTAAACCAGCAAACCAGGTGGTTAAAATAGTTTTTTTTTTCTCATCAGGGACAAGTATCAAAATTCAGAGCAATTCAGAGAATTTCAACTCTTGAGTGAACCATTGCATAAAGTGTCCTTCTCATGTTGGCTATTGAATGAGATGAGGATGATTCATTTTCATGTAATGAACAAGAGGAATATGACAGAGAACTCAAGATCAAAGGTCTCCTTTAACACAGACAAATGAGGCAGCTGAAATCTGAAAATTTCAAACCCCCACTGATAATCACGAAAAGTAGCAAACAGATAAACTAATGTAAATAACACCGCTTCCGTGAGCCGCTGCAGTACAACGAGGCACAAATGGGATGAACGTTGCTTCTGATCGGCCGGACGACACAATTATGGATGATTTACCTGCTAAGATGGGAGGCGTGCTCCCAAGTGCTTCTGGGTAATGACTTTCAGCGTGACTGACACTGGAGGCGACTTAAGGTGACACGGGCTTTGCGTGCCATCGCTGTGGTAACCTTCACGCAGGTTCACGAGTTGCCATGAAGATGACAGTTCATTAACCCATAAAACCTGAGGACATAACAAAGCAAACAGATCTGATAGATTCCCCTGGAAGGAAGGAACAGAGTAAAGACAACGCGGATGTGGGTGGACGCATTTGCCACACACTGATCTGTGTTAGATATTTATTGACAGGGGCGAAACAACCATTATAATTTTGAATGTAATTTGGAGAGATCATGTAATGGTCCGTTTAAGTCCTCGGGAAGTTCGTATTTGCGAGTTGTGAAGTTGTGTTTACGACATCAGGTGCATTCAAGTCACTTTTGTTGTTGGAACAAGATGCCAATGTACCTGTACATTTTTTAAACTCTACTTCTAGAAAAGAACAACAAAGAATGTACATCAGGTATGTTTTGCTTTTTTATGTTTTTATTGGTCCCACTTTATATTAGGCGTCTTTATACTATTTACTAACATTTAAATCAATCATTTGATCCCATGCACTTTAAACATACATGTTTTTACATTGTTTTTACATAGTACTTATATTTAAAAAACCTGCATGTAATTACAGCTATAAATAATTTATGTAATTACATCTATAATTACACTGTTGAGTCTTCACTTAGAACTTAAACCTATACCACCAAACCTGTCCCTAGCCTTACCCGTATCACATCTCAGTCAGTGTTTTGCAGTACAATATAAACACAATAAGTACATTGCACTTATTATTTTATTGATTCATTAGATTAATTATAACTAATTTTATAAAAGTTTAAGATTTTAATGATTATTTATGTAAATACAAATAGAAAACAGAAAAGATTTAATTTATGGCAAAACATGCTTTGTTCTCAAGGCAGTGACACAAAACAACCACATTATAGATGGCTCCTATAAATATACTGTATGTTCCCTTATGATAAATCTTTTCTCACTTTCCCACTTTTCATTTTACCAGTCCACAAACTTGACAATTGGTGATTCTGTATGAATGGTCATTGTATTAAGCGAGTGCTCTAAACCGTGGGAACACGAAAAAGCCATTGGCGTGTTCTTTTAACAAAGATGCTTTTCTATCTGGACAATCTTCATTCAATTCAACATGCATGTGATGCTCACTGGAAAAGCAGAGTGTATGTTGCCTTAGAAATGGAAAATGTCATACTTCGCATGTCGCACACTAATCAGCCCAAAGTAGGCCTGCCAACACACACAAAAGCTCTGCATCCATTCAACCGAGACTGTGCTCTCATCAATGTCTATCTCTCTCTCTTTTTCCTCCCTCAATCATGACTAAATACAGTAGTGCATGTGCCTCGTATGGTTTGACAGTGCAGATGACACTGTGCTTATGTTATTTTCCCCTGAATGGCCGCATTAAAACGCGACACCCTCAACTGCATGTGTTTGAAGTTTAAATGTGCGCTGAACGCCGTCATGAGTTTTTACCCCATGCAGATGCTGTACAGTCTCAAATAAAGAGCATTGTTATTCTCTGAGAGACACCAAGAAAAAAATACCATGAATTATGGATCTGAAAAATCCTACCTGTGTCTGTGTGAAAAGCGTGATGTTTATTGAAAGTGAATGGTTTTCTCTCCCCATGCTCTCTCTCTCTGTCTCTCTCACACACTGCCACAATCTCAGATCAGAGTTAGCCAGGAGAGTTGTCCCCCTGCCCCTCCCCTGTGTCTCTCAGAGAGACACTCGTCCCAGCGCAAAAAAAATTGACTCTCTTTTCCGCACAAACACACACGCTTCAAAAGGCATGCGTGAAGGGCTGAGGTGAAAGACTTTGTAGTATAATTAAATGGGATGAAGATTTATTCAGCATTAGTGAAAGAAGCAGGCAGTCACATTCATACGTACTGCCTGTGCAAAGGATAAACAGTCCCCTTCTCCCTGACTTACTAATGCAGAACTGCAGTGCTTTGATGTCCTTCCCTACAAATGAGAACTGTCTTCCCACAGGACCTCACCTGACGTGGGAGACATCTTCAATAAACATGTTTTGAAAAAAGGCGTTCCAAGACACATGATTGTTGCCAGTGTAGTTTGGACACATTGGAAAAAATAAATAATTGAATGTAATTTAATTGGTGTATTTTGATGATGGTGATAATTCTGTCATGACAACTCTTGGATAGATTGGCATTGTAATAGAGATTGACATGGTAATGAATATGGCAATGTTAATGTACTGGTCTTGGAGGAATAGGTCTACACTGCTTCTGCTGAGCAAATACTGAAACTTGCTACTACCAATACACAGACATTGCGTAGTATGACATGCTGCTGCACATGTAACATGCATTTAACCCCCCGTAGCAGATCTATACAGGTGGAGCTGGGGAAGGTGGAGGGTTTCTGACTGCTAACAGCAACACTACCAGTTGAATGTTGAGCCGCAGCTCATTGGTCGCTGATGCAACAGCATCCAATCAGCTGTGCTATGTAGATAATGATGTGATCCCTACCAAATGAGTTAAGTACCTATCAGCCTGCACCATGTAAATTATTAATTCTTGAGCACCAAATCAGCATATTAGACTGATTTCTGAAGGATCATATGATACTGAAGACTGCAGGAATTATGCTGAAAATCCATCTTTACCAATACAGGAATAAATTACATTTTACAAATATATTAAAATAGAAAACTGTTTTAATAAAATAAATGCAGCCTTGGTGAGCATAAGAGATTTATTTCAAAAACATATTTTTTAAGGTTTCCAAACTTTTAACAGATTAGACTGTAGAGTATATGTAATAAAATTGAATGAAATAAATAGAGTATTTCAAAGTTTAGAACAATGTGAAAAACTATAGTACTGACTGGTTTAACTGCAGTATAATATAATGGCACTGATGGTGTACAAGAACAAAGTTGCACTTAAGAGTTTACAGGGATGTTTACAAGCAGACTTTACTTCCCTTCTGTTCCACTCCTTCTTTCTGTACCCCTCTGCTTACCCGGTCCTCACTGGATCAGGTGTGTGTGTGGCAGCTTATGGTTGTGTATGTGTGTGGAGGGGTTTTAGAGGTGTGCCGGTTTCTTTGTGGCTCCAGTGACTCGTCTAAGCCGTAGCTTTATGATGCGTCTGCCAGTGAGCAAAGCCATCACTCCCCTCTCTAATCCCACTGAAAAAAAAGTTAAAAATGGGAAGCAGCCTCACTGATGGAAAACAAAATACACACGCATAAAGAAAAAAAAACAGAAAAAAAATCTTATCATGCATGCCGCTTTATTTGATCCCCCAAGACTCAGTCAAATAAAGAAACATGAACGCAAACAAAAGAGGCGGGAAGTGTTTGTGTGAGGAAGCTGATTGAAAAGCAAAGACAGATGTCTTCATCTTCCTGCAGATGGGCTTACGGTGCTGTCAGCTCTGAGACAGGGCGAAGATTACTGTCTCCTGGACAAAATACTAATGGAAGCAATGTCTGTTTCTGTTATGGAGATACACACATGCATACCAGCTGTAACTAAATCCCAACTTATTCAGTTTTAGGCATTCAGAAATGGAGAATATGCTCACCTGGGAATAGTGTGGAAGACTCAAAGTGGTAAACAGTTTAGTGTAGTGTAAACATGGGGAAAACACCTACACATACTCACTCACAGTCACACACACACACACACACACACACACACACACACACACACACACACACACACACACACACACACACACACACACCTGCCTCCGATCTAAACAGCACTCTTCCAGCAAGTGGCAAATCTAATCTTAGTGGTCAATACAACTCTATTGCACAGCAGATGGTCTTACACTAAATGGTGAGCTTTTACCCTTACTTAACTAGAGACATTGACCGAACACATCTCCGTCCAGCCGCAACTGTAAAAAGAATCTCCTTGAAGATAAAAAGAGGATATCCAAGCATCACTCAAATAACACTAACCTCTCATTATCTCATTTAAGAAATTGCAACACAATAACTAATAAGCCAAAGGCAGTGCATTACATGGATTTTTCAACGGTTAAGGGCTGATGTTGCATGCTGTGAAGAGTAAATCACTGTAGTCCCTAATTTAGCCTAACTGGACAGTCTGAGCAACATAGCAGTTTTATTTGTAATTGCTAGTGGGTTATTTGTGGTTCTAGAACACCTACAGTTTTGTATGTTTGCGTAAACACTGAAATATACGTAATTATACTGACAGAATCTAAAACACATGAATTTGAAATATTTATAGATGGAAAATGTAGACCAATCCTTTTCGAAGCAAAAAAAATACTGATTTCATGAAACTAACAGGTTGATACTAATGTATTTAATCAAGGAGTCTAAATAAATATGTTCAGTGCCACCCCATTCATTTTATGTATTTTCCACAGTTCACTTTTTCAACTTAACTTTTTTCATAAAATGTCTTGTTTGACATGGGAGGGCAGCTAAAATATAAAATACATATAAAATACATATAATATATATATATATATATATATATATATATATATATATATATATATATATATATATATATGTGTGTGTGTGGGATATAAAATATATAAATACATAAAATACAGTTCATAAAGATTTTTACATTTCTAAAGCTGTGCATAATTTCTTCAATATTGTTAATATTATCCATTTCAGCATATAGCCAAAAGTACAAAAATGTACATGCAAACACTACATATGAATACCTGTAAATATGAATGAGATCAAATTGCATTGTAAGCAGTGAGGAAAGCTGGCTTATTTGAGGTGTTTCTTGTAGATGCACTATCTAAAATATTGCTATTTGAGCAAATTTCAAATGGGTTTTATCCAGCACACATTATTCACTGGATTTCTGGAAGATATGCCCTGCTTTAACGCAGTGAGTCTGGCTTAAGCTGAAACAAAAAGGAAGCTTCACTTGAGCTCTCCGGACCTCAGACTGCTGCTAAAGTGCTTCAGCCTCCGAGCACAAAGCTACCCAGGGAAAACTTCTGGCCTTCCATTGGAAATGCCACTGATTGAGTCATCCACCTTCGAAAGGCTCTTAGCGGGAAACCCAGTTGAGGCTCTCCGATATTCCATCCCCCCTCCCCCTCTCTCCCACGCACGATGGCCAAAAGCCCAGGGGTGCGATTCCTGCTATTCGCCTCTATTCACATGCTAAGACCTTCAGTCTGTACCTCTGGGAAAGAAAAAGAGAGAGAATTGAGCTGGATGAGAGGAAGGATTTGAAGATGACCTGTCTACTGCCGATGGCGTGTGGAGGGATGTGGGTGGCTTGGCGCCTCTGCTGTGCCTTTCAAGTTTCTGTGAGCAGGGGTTTTAAGGCTGATGACCAAGGGATTTGAGACTCGCGTCCATCATATCATGTTGTGCACCGTTTAGTAAACCAAGACTATATTAATACGCTTGACTGGGGTCAGAGGAACAAATGTGTTCGAATTAAAACAACATTATAGGATGACTCAAATTTGCTCTGTTGCCTACAATCCTCAGAGAATGATAAGGAACTGAACGATACAAGCACAGGATATATCTGCTCTATTCCGACTCCCTTGTAGCTTTAATAATGGAATGAATTTCAAATGTTAATAGCTGCTGTGCAGGGGCAGTCGATACAAACCGGATCAGTGCCTGGCAACTGCTGTTGTCCTGACACGGGTGAAAAGAGAGCAGGGCCCTCATTTTGCACAATGATAGGCCACAGATCAGCTTAGCAATTACTACCCTGGTGAGGTCATTCGATTTGAAGCTAGAGAAGAAGAGATGAACAAATAAAAGAAGAGAGAGAGAGAGAGAGAGAGAGAGAGAGAGAGAGAGAGAGAGAGAGAGAGAGAGAGAGAAAGATGTTTCACATTGGAAGCTGCAATCTAATAAGAGCAGAAGACAGAAGAGCAATTGTCATATTTGTGTGTGAGACTGTAGGTCAGGTTTTGCTTACATTGTGGGGACCAAATGTCCTCATAAGGATAGTAAAACATGAAGTCATCCACATGCACATCCACGCAGCTTAACTCTTTCCCCGCCAGTGTGTTTGAAAAAAAGTTGCCAGCCAGCGCCAGCAAATCATTTTTCACAAAAGTTTCATGGCCCCCAGAAAATGTAGTTGTATGAATATCAGAATATGCAATATATCAAAAGAAACAACAAACCCTCTGCTTTTAAACAAAAATATTTTATTCTAGCTTCATGCATTTTTTTATCAACACTTGAATGTGGGTAAGTTTCATAAAAAAAGTTACATTTTCAGCAAAAAGCAGAGAAAATCGCTTTTTTGTAAAAGACTACATCTGGATGGGATTCAGAACGATAATTAAAACATAGATGGAGTAGATTGAGTTCATCAACACCCCCAAAGCTTCACAGTCCTATAGCTGGTCCTGAGTCGACATTTCATTCAGTAACATAGGCAGTTTTGATTTATATGCTTGTTTCTGCTTCTTCTTCGCCTGTGTTTTGATCAGGATATTCAGTAATCTTTCAGAAGATGCCTAATAGCACCCCCTGGAATCAGTTTCTGGGAGAAATAAGTTGACACAGGGAGAAGAAGTCAAATGTAAAGTCCTCAGGATAGAAATTGCATTATGTCTTCATATATATTTAGTTTTGACCCAGTGTGCAGCTGGGTTTGATTCAACATTTGGATATGTGATACTGCACCTTAATGATAGGAGAATATAATCACATGGGTCCAGAATGGACTACTGTAAAGAACTTTAAATCTTCTGGTAAAGAATCAAATGTTTGCTGGACTGAAAATGAAAGATGATTGAGATTTTCCTGAAAAATAGCTTTTGTGGAATCTGTTGCTACACTGGGATTCATTCAATGGCTAAACATGATTATATAATTCCTAACTATAATATTCTTACATTTCACTTTCCTCTGAGTGATTCAACAGCCAAGAGAAGAACAATTGCCCTGTTCTTCATAAGATATAAAATGTTTAGAAACTATATTGATAAGGCTAAGAAAAACTCCACTGTTGCAGAGGCATTTGTATGTTTTCTTCTTACAGTAAAATGCTGTTGTGGTTTAGGTGAATAAACCTATTAGGATGCCGTGGAAAATCCCAGTGGGTGAAAATGAAGCGTTGTTTTGTCTGCTCAGATATTTGAACACTTTTGTTAGACCCTGGTTTTCATTAGAATGCATTAAGGTCTCTAACATACAAAAGCAACCTAATTCCGACTATAAAACGATACCCCGTGGAGCTCAGGTAATAATGCAAAGCTGAGATTCTTCATTAGCAACAAGACAGCAAGCAGCCATAATTTATTGCATGTTAAAAAGCACAAGCGGTTTGTCTTGAAAGTATTTCAAGACATCGTTTATCAAAGAGTTTGTAAATGGCTGCATTCAGGTTTGAATGCTCAACGCTAGAACCTTATTTCCATTTCTGTGGCTGGAGGGCAAAGAGAGAGAGAAAGAGATGGCAGACACATAGGGCTGTTTCAGTGTAACTTTTTAATTATCTTTTATGCTGATTTTCTTCATCAGGCCTTCAGGACAAGAGAAAGCATCATAAAAACAATTACAGAAGTGTTTGTGTTTTTCTTATCATCACAGAAATGCCACCGCAGGGCCCAATTCGTGCTCGCTCTCATTTATACACCTATATGGCTCTATGCAATTCAAGGATGTTCTGCTGGGGACGAGAGACGGTGTTTAAGTGTCCTTAGGAAATTTCTCTGGAGTGCAAGTCCTTTTCAAAGGAATCTTATTAAGACATATCTGAGTTATTAAGAGAACAGGCACAAATAGTCCACTAAGCACACACTTTTATAAGGTTTTATATGTTTAAACCAGACAATGCTATATTTGTGTCCTTCAAAAACTATTGAGCTGCTAAGACAAGAAACAATTCATTCTACAGCCTTTAATTTTGCCAACAGGGACATATTTCTCTTTCTCTAATTTTAGCTATCTTTCTCCACTTCTCTCTCTCTGGTGAGGTAGCTGTGCTCTCTGTGATATGTCTGTAGCCTGCAGTGAAGCCCAGTGCCTTAGGCAAATTATAAAGTGAGGGGTCTGGTTTGGGGCTTTGTGCTCGAAGGGCAGCAAAACTTCTGAAAGAGACTCTGATGAGTTAAAGTACACTTCTTCAGCTTTATACTTCAGCCCAAGGCAAATTTTAAATACACACAGTCACCATACGCACACATACACTTGAAGAAACAGCACCAAAAGCCATAGACTTGGAGAATCTAAAGTTAAATATACTGTAGAATATGAAACTGTGTAGTTGTTACCGCAAAGGTGGGATCAGTAGTTTTTGAAATATACTGTTGGCCAATGTTGATATTTGAAACCAACCCAAACAAACACACCCCTTCTTCATTGCTCCGCCTCCAAAACCCACAATCCAATCCTAACAACCCTGCTCCGAGTCGATCTCAAACTCCGATCCCCCTGCAAGCGAGTCAAGTGCACTAACAATGAGACACAGTCCTCAGCGCGACTTTCACTAACTTGCCTCCGTTACAGAAGCGCAACAGAATAAAGCTTCACGAAAAATAAAGTTCAGATGATGAACGAATGACAAGGAAGCACAAAAAAAATCAACATACAATCCACAATAGTAATTACAAAATATAGCTGCAAGCAGTAATCTTGCGAAGGTATCGCATGTACAGCAAGTACAGCAAGCAAAAAGTACAGCAAGCACATAAGCACATCAAGCACAGCAGCACAGCAAGTACTGTAAGCACAGCAAGTACTGTAAGCAAAGCAGTACAGCAAGCACAGAAGCACATTAAGCACAGCAGCGCAGCAAGCATTTGAGCACAACAAGCATTGTAAGTGTAACCTGGCCAATACGTTCAATATATTTTAACTCAAATAATACCAACTACGCCACCTCAGGAGTTTCACCCAAGGAAGTAAAGAAAGGGACTCAGGTTCGGTGGTGCAGTGAAAAGACAGAGTCACTTCATACAAGGAATAAATTAGTGGTTTTATTTGGTTAAGAAATCCATTCGATTGGCATCGTTTAAGCACAATATAAATAATGGCACATTTATTTAAACAGTAAAATTAGCATCATGTTAAGAACAAGGCATTCCTCCTGACACACGGGATCCAGACACAGAATCACATCAAATTCACAAATAAAGAAATGTACGGTTCCCACAAAAACACACAAAGAAAATAATTAATTACCAAAAATAACAACCATTACAAGGCGTACGTTACCTTGGGGGTGGCAGCCTAGCAAAAAAAAACAAATGTGCCCTCAACCACTTAAGTGTGCACAGCAAACAAAAATGGGAAGACGTGCTCCACCCTGGTGCTCCACACTCACGACAAATGTGTTCACCCAAGTGTCTAGCCTCCCCCTCGGCGCACTCAACCTTGACTGGAACCAAAAAGAGACAAAGAAAAATAAGTGGGAATAGTAATATTACAAAATCACCACAACATCCATTTAGACACAAATATAAGATGGTTGACAGAAGCTGGCGCGCACATAATCCGCCTATCTCGTCAGCGTTGCAGTGCCTAAATACAAAGGCAGGCGGTGTTTAGACGGAAAAAACACGCGGTGATATGGTTACACCGCGCGGCTAACGGCCCAATCACACTAGTCAACCAATCTTGATTGAAATAAACTAACCCAAACCAAGAAGAATTGAAACCAACCAAAACCAAAACAAACAAAAAAAAGGCTACTGAAGTTAAACTAAAGGAAAACAAGATCCCAT
This sequence comes from Meda fulgida, assembly GCA_030578275.1. Lineage (NCBI taxonomy): Eukaryota > Metazoa > Chordata > Actinopteri > Cypriniformes > Leuciscidae > Meda > Meda fulgida. Next base: position 23,136,761 of record CM060629.1, read on the forward strand.
CACTCAAAACGCGAATAACAAAATCATGAAAAACAGCAGCACGACCTGAGTTGACCACCACGTGGTACGCAGAGAATCGTGTTGTCAGGATACATTCGCGGATGTTCTTAAACTTTCAGGTGAGCGCTTAACGCCACTCCGAGGGCACGCCGTCGAAACAGCTACAACAGTCACTTGACTATAGTGATCCTGAGAACCGGACGAGGGGCGGGTATGACGCAGCCTACATTCTAGGGCTTCCCGTCTACGCACTTAAATACGCCGCCCCTATTTACCTCATCCAACCCCATCCCATATAAGGGTCGTGACACAAACAGGAGACGGGAAATCCCCTCCTATTACATAAGCACAGCAAATACATCAAGCAAAAAGTACAGCAAGTAAACAAACAAAGTGACAGTCGACTTCAGAAAGTTATTTCTCAGGAACGGTAGCAAATGTCAAAAATATGTTGTCATTTCTGTGTGGCTCAGTCCAAAGATCATCTGAGCCAATTCTCATAAGAATTGAACAAAATTTGAATGAGTTGCAAAAAAACTGAACACTGTACTTTTCATGGGCGGAGTCTTAATGTAAGATATTGATTGTGATCACCATAATGAGTGGAATCAGGTAACTTTAATTGTTCTAGATCAAAGGGTTCAAAAGTTATAACCATTTCAATGTTGAATTTTTGAACTGGTGGTGGTGCTAAAGAGTTACTATTACTATTAAAGACAATTACTATTCATTACCATCACTACAAGTCTGTCTAATTTCATCATTTTCCTATGTTTCGTTGATAGGGCTCCCATTGACTCCCATTCGGGAAAACTAACAGATACAATAGGGGCTATCCCCTTCAGGGCTTGGCCCCTAACAAGAGTTGGTTTTTAGTTTCCAACAGCACAGCAGCTCCAGACACACAATGACACTCAAACCCAGTGTTACTCACATGTGGACCCGAATCAAAGCAACATCCGCGTCTGTTTTCAGGCCTTCCCACTTAGCTCTCTTCTAGCTTTTCCAGCTTTTCTAATATTAACACGGGTCCTAAAGCTCTTCCCCAGACATAACCCTTTATTTTCCAGTGATTTTATCTGAGCTTTTCTATTTTGTATTGTGTCTCATCTCATCTCTCTTTTAAGACACAAACATTTTTATTCAATATGACCCTTACGCCTTTCACAGACAGGGCTTAGATTAAGCCAGGATCAGGACATTAAGACATTAAAGTAGCTTTTGTAAATGTTCCTTAGAAAGAAAAAACATTACTGGTGTGCAACAGTTCACAAGAAGAAGGACGAGGAAGTCAGGGATGGTGAATAATGTAGTCTTTATTTGACTCTTTTCAGCAAAATGTGAAGTATCTACTTTCTGTGTGAGCCTGTTTTGCGTGGTTTAAACATAGAAATTATTATTACACATTGAGCTATCACCACATTTATTGATATAACAGCAGTGGGAATGAGAAATCAAGCAGTGGGGGGTAAAGGAAGTCATTCTGTCCAACAAAGGCTCTTGATTAAAGAAAATAAAAATGAAAATATAATAAACAAAATGTTCTGATTATGTTTCTGAGCTAGATGCTGGGTTGGTTGGTATTTTTATAAAGTTTTAACCATCTTTTTTTGTGTGTTTTTGTTTTGTTATGGTGCTACTACAACAACAACACACTAATGCATTGCTATTTGTGGGGTGGCATTTCCTGAACAAATTAGCATATGTGCAGTTGAGCTTGTTCTATGACTGGACATATTGTGAATAATGAACAGAAGCTGAGAATTGAGAGAAACTTGCCCTCTGACCTCAGTCTTTCTCAAACTTCAGCAGAATCCTTGAAACTTTGAAGTAATTAATAACTCAGAGTTCTGCTGTGCACTAATCTCATCCCAACCTTGGAAGAAAATGGAAGGGAAAAACAAGTTATGAACCTAAAGCGTTTAGCACTCCTCTTCAGAGTCTGACGGCAAGATGCAATAAATCAAAATACACAGAAGAACCTCCAAACACAAGGTATACATTACATAGACATGCATAATGTTACAAGTCTTGGACTGCTCTAGATATAATTCTGTAGAAATATTTCTGCCAGTTTAATTAATAAAATATTGTTGATCATGGTCCTAACATGTCGACCATCTTATTTTGTGCTGCATAGTGATTAATTGTCATAAAAATAATTTAATTTGTTTAATTTGTCAAACAATTAAATAAAAAAATAAAAAAATCATGTCACTTATGTTTTTTTATACTTGGAATTGTATATAATATAATATTAAAAATAAATAATAAAATAGGCCTACACTGTAATGGTGTGAAAATGAATATTTAATGAATTATAATATAATTGTCACGAATCAGCCAGGCTCCACCATCAACCAATCACAGCAGTCACAATCACCTGAGTAGTGATCACCTGCTTCATATTTCCTCATCATCTCCCTCTGCATATAAGCACACACCTCACACTGTCACTTTGTCTGGTCTTGTTTGAGCAAAGGACTCACTTACCTGTTGAGTCCAAGTTCCCAACGAATGTTGCCTCTCTCCAGCGGTTCTCCACTGTCTTCCTGTTCCTCATTGTCTCCTGTTCAGTGTTGTGGCAAATTGGATACGTACCTGTTCCTCATCGAGGTGTGTGCGCTCAGTCATCTTTATCCTTCCACGATCTCCACTCCCCCTGCAATACAGAGACTGTCAGTATCATTCCATTATTCATCTGCAAACTGCCATATGTCAACATATACTCACCAGCACTGCTTATTACTCTCCTATGTTAAATAAAGAACTATATCTGTCTCTGTTCAGTAACAATAATAGGCTATAATACATAAACATTCATTTCGTATGAAAGAAGGCCTTTGACTATGTCTGTGTACTTTACAACATTTTTTTTATTCTTTTGCAAAATTATATAGACATTTAAACTGCAAAATGTGGTTATATCAAAATAATTGTGAATAGATCAAATAACCGCTGTGTATATATATACACTGTACGGATGGATATACTCCTGGGCAGAAAAAGAGGGCTAAGCCAAAAAGGACTATTTAGTGGTCTTTTAATGGTCTTAACCATTTTAATTACAAATCATTGGCAGGAAATTAGCTAGAATTACACAAAAACTCTAGATAAAGTAACTTAGCATGGAATAGCCTTCCCCAACTGCCAGCTTTTTACAGGAATACGTCAGTGTTATTCCACTCAATGTCAATGGCTTCAAACAGTTCAAGAGTAGTTGAAAAATGTCTCCCAGTATGTTTGAGTTTAATGTGAAGGCAAATATTCCCAAATATAGGGTTCAAATCTGGACTCTGACCAGACCGAAACTTGAGCCTGATGGACTTGTTCTCAAGCCAATTCTTGGTTGTCTTTGCAATCTTTATAACAACTTTTTGTTTGTGTTGAATCAAGCCATATAGCAACATTCTCCTGTACTCTAAAGCAATAAATGACTTTTCACAGTGTAGCTCACCAATACCAGCAGCTAAAAAGACTCCCCATACAATGACACTCTTCCTCCATACTTCACTGTGGTAGAGATGCATTTATCATTATATTTCTCAGCAGATTTTCAAGGACACTGCTTTGGAGCATCACCAGGCCACTTGATTTATCACTCCACACACAACATCCTATATTCTGCCAAAAACTTAATTCTTTTTGGAGACATAAATGGGTTAAGTAGTGCATTTGCTTAAATTTCCCGACCAATAATTTGTGGTTAAGACAATTAAAAGCTTCGTGTTTTTGGGCTTGGCCCATATTTTTTCACTGCCCGTATATTTAGAATAATCACAACATAGAGTAATATATGTATCTTTAATTAAACGTTGGCTAATGAACATGAAATCTGTAAATAGACAAACCTAAAGTAGCAATACATAACAGTAATGGTTTTCAGTTCATTTCATGGTTGGGAGTCAGATGTGAACCCTGTACCGGCTCTGAATGATTCACTGAGCGAGTCTGATTCAAAAGGATAACTCAAGAGTAAGTTTTAAGATCTCTAATTAATCTTTATTACTGACTCAGTAAAAAGAATCAGTTTCTTGGAGTCATTTGTTCACAAATCAGATATTGCATTGTGTTCATTCGTTTTTAACTATTTACGGAGCCCAGATTAAGGGAACTGATAAAATTAAGTGATCACTTAAATCCATTACTACAAGCTTTTATAAAAAATCTCGCCGTTCTTTCTCACTTTAAACTCTCCTTTTGCTCCACTTTCTTAAAGAACAACCCATTGAAGCGCACACACTGAAATATACTTTTTATTCGCTCTCATTCAGTCTTAGTGACATCTCTACAGTAGACTTTATCTTTCCCTTCATATGTTAGAGTGAGGCAAAACATATTACAGATGACACTCACGCAGACTATCATAGACCAGTGCAACACAAAATAAATGACTTGGGAAGTGTAGTGATGGTTTTCGAGGGCTATATGGCAATATAGCAATGATTAGAAAGAAATGAGAAAAGTTTTTCAAGGGGCTTTAAGATATTGTAATAACATAACGTGTTGCATAATTCCCATCCAAATCAAATGCAAATCAAGAAGTGTGTTTGTATTTCAGCATTGCTCTTGTAGATTTATCAACCTTTTCAATCACACTTCTTGAAGATTTATAGTGCATGTCTGCTCATACATGTTATTTCTTTTGTATTTTTTTTAACAAGAAACTAGGAATTAGGAATTTTATTATCCAGGAAGTTAGTTTAAGTTCACACACAAAAGCCATCCAACACCTAAAAAAATCCTTACACTTACTACATACTTAACACATTGTCATGACACTGCATTATCTAATGCAACAAGAACATTAGAACAATAATGTGCCATCTAAGTTAGATAGTAGTCAAAAAATTCCATAGTAGTAATATTAAAAGTGCAATTTAATTTTCAAATGCATCTAATTTGCAATGTCAGACATACTGTATAACGAATACTTATTTTTGACCCCAATGTCTGCATTACTAGTCCCACATTTAAAACATTATACTGTAGATGAGCTGGAACTTTTAAAACCTGTCATGCCAGATCAAAAATCCACTTGTTACAACTGGGTGAGGCATTTATCTTACACTGAACAAGTCTAAATTATCATTAATCAATACTAAATTATTTGTAAATAATAAATAGTAAAATACATGTAAATAGCAACATAAAGTATTATATATTATTAAAATCAATATATTTCAATTGTGTTTTATACATTTGTATATTTCTTCAAAAGCAAACACATTCTTCAGATATTATGTTCAATAGTCACAATCTTTTCAAATGCAGCAGGTGTCAAGACTCGAGTCAAGCCACCTTTATTAATATTGCGTTTTATACAACACAGTTTGTTTCAAAGCAGCTTTACAGTGATAACAGTAAAATAATGCATTTCGGCTGTTGTTCAGTTGAAGTCAGTGTTGATTCAGTTCCGTTGGAAAGATCATCAATTATTAAATTAGTTTATTCTATAAAGCAGTTCTGCAAAAAAAAGAACAAAAAAAAGTCATCGTCCATCTCAGTTCAGTTCTCACACAACAGCGTCAGGGCAATAATATTGTTGAATATTAAGGATCAACGACACGGTCAAATATTATAGAACTTTAATATTGCGTGTCCAGTAAAATCTCCCACTCTCAGATCAAGCCTTTCTATCAGGAAAAGGTACAAAAGCTGTCACTGGGGCAGTGCCCTTTCAACATGATGTAATACACTTTAAGTCCTATGTTTCTTTAAGATTCTAAATGTGCACCTTTAACCTATTTTACCTATTTTATCTACAAAAGACTTCTTTACTTTAGATTACAGTTACAGTTACTGTCTTTACAGTAGATGCTTCTAGAGTTCTCTTTCTTCCTCCATATCACTGGTCGTTGTGTTGTAATGCTGAGTTTGGTTAAACTGTTCACTGTGGTTTAGTATTGGATATAGGCTTAGCAGTTATTGGTCAATGGCTAAAATCCATTTTCTTTCATGTAGCTCATTCTCACTATGTTTATTGTTCGCATGAATGATGGCGCATTGAAGATGACTTAGTCATCAGTCTGGATGGGAATCCCTGTACTCATTCTTCTTTCCTTTTATCCATTTACGCTTTACACATCCGGGAGCCAGGCTCTCATGGGTGAGAGGGCTTTGAAGAAGCCTGACAGCATCGTCCATCACACCAGCATTATTTACATTTAAATATGACTGACAGAGAGAGAGAGAGAGAGAGAGAGAGAGAGAGAGAGAGAGAGAGAGAGAGAGAGAGAGAGAGAGAGAGAGAGAGAGAGAGAGAGAGAGAGAGAGAGAGAGAGAGAGAGAGAGAGAGAGAGAGAGAGAAAGGAGAAAGAGAGAGAGAAAGAGAGACCAGTCTATACGAGATTCTGGGCACTTGAATACAAATTCAGAGAGAGAGAGATGTCTGCGTATTCTGACCAGACAGAATCATATATTTGCCTCTAAACATATCCATTATTCCTTTTTGGTAACTTTTGATTGTCTATGCTTGAAGAGATGATAACGCACATGACCACGCTTTCTCTCTCCTGTTGTTTTCTTTTTCACTCACAAACTGTCAAAATCAGGCATTTTTGCACTTCAACTTCATTTCTTACTGCCCACTTAATTCATTCAGTATACATATTTACCTTTTCTGCTTGAATCTCACTTTTGTCTTGCTTTCCCACTCTATCAAACTTTAATGCAGTGTCTATTTTCCACCAATAGATGGCACTGTGGTATTGGAGAGACAGCCACATTTCCAACCATTTCATCTGAGAACAACAGCTAAAGGTGGAGGAGTGAAGCGATGGGTATGAGGGAGAGGGCTGAAGCAATGGAAAATTGAAATGAGGGGTGTAGGCTTCACCGAAAGGCTTATTACAAAGCTATTACAAAAGATAATTAATATACGCCTGAAAGGTAGAAACGCACCATTCCTGCTTGAAAAAATAAGTTGTAACTAAGCTGGTTTGATGGTCTCCCAGCCTGGTCAAGATGGTGTGTTAGCTGATTTTAAGGCACAATTAAGCAGTTCTTTTAAAAATAAATGTTCTTTATTAGCATCTGTGGTTCCATGATGAACCTTAAATATCAATTGAACCTTTTAATTGCACAAAAGGTTCTTTATAGTGGAAAAATGTCCTTCAGAAGGTTCTTCGCACTAAAAACAAATTCTCTTCTCTTCTTTTCTCACTTACATGAGACCACAGCAATACCAAACCACAACAATCCAATCAATCCCTGATGGAAAAAATCATGTTTTGCCCAAGATGTTTTTTTATTTTTTGAGAAGCCGTTACTTGAATACGTCACAAAAGGAAGAAAAAAATATTTCAACTTCTGTTTCATACCCCTATAATACTATATTAAAAGGTTCCTAATTTTGTTTTACAGGTCTCCTACAATAGGATTACATGCATCCAAGGTCAAAAAACCTACTCTGCTCTGATTGGTCAGATGGCAATCTGTTGTGATTGGTCTGGCGCTTACAGCGCATATCACAAACGATATGCCTACCATTTCTGAATTTCAGCTCCATAGGCTTCCTCAGCACTTGTATAGAAAGTGATACATTGGCGTCGGTTTTACCTTATCAATACGAGCCTGAGTCCTCATTCTTTTGATGTACATGCAAAGTGGATTTTTTTTGTAGAGCAAAAAACAGCATTTTCTTGGCATGTCAATAATACAAACCAAACTCTTCAAGGCTTTTTTTTTTTTTTACTACAGGGCTGTGCACTGTGAAACCATTTCTATATACTAAAGGTGCTGTGGAAACATGGAAACCCTTTCAAACCATGTCACAGGGGAGATCAGAAACAATTTGGGGACCAAATAACAGTGCGAGTCTGCAACCATAGGCAAAAGGACATTGAAGTGTCCAAACACTGAAAGACTTGACAGGACATTTGATGTCACATGATGTGACAGATAATTCTGTGTTTTAGCTTGTGTGAGAGTTTTAGTCACTCCCTAACGCTCTCTTTCTGGAGAAAGCTTTGTAACTATATGTGACCAGCCTCCTCATGACCTCTTCTAACAAAATATTGACCGAGATCTCTGTCACCTGCCCACATCAGGTATCACTCAATTTATGAGTGGGCTTATGTTTGTGTGTATGTGTATTGATGGTGCTCACAGGAGGTCCCTTGTGAAATCTCTGTGCTGGGTCACTAAATGGGTTGCACCAACTCACTCTAAACCCGCACGGCCCATATGCCTATTCCATCAGTGTGCTGGGCATCGAGGCAAATGAACTTGAACTTGTTTTTCTGGCTTCCAGCTGACTTCTGATATGGCAATAAATCTAGGTAAAATTTAGCAAACACTCACATTTAAGTGCTTTATCTTAAAAAAACAAACAAAACAGAAATATACAAAATGTCAATTCTGTCATCATTTACAGTGCTCTCCACCATGTCGTCCCAAACCTGAATGACTAGGAAAGGTCTAGGAAAGGTCTTTTATTATTACATTTATAGGCTATTATAATCAATTTGCCACACAATAATTTTATAGCGCATCCCCGCATAACTGACATGCTGCAAAGATTAGATAGAAGCTTACTCCTCCTCATTGAAAATTGTCTAAAAACATTTAGGTCGATTACAATGAATTATAGGCCTATAATCAAATTATTAACAGTCTATGTCCGAACACTGTAATAATCAGTCATTAATGAAAATTTATTAAAAAACAGCTTGTTTAACATGAGCATTTAACAAATTACCTACATTGAAGGTGGTTTGGAAGACGTTGTATGGTTTATCCATTTCACAACACGAACTGGAGGTAAGCAACAGTAATTTGTACACACATACATACAGTATATATATATATATATATATATATATATATATATATATATATATATATATATATATATATATATACATACTATATATATATATATATATATATATAAATATACCATCATTTAAGTTTGGAGTCAGAAAGATTTGTTCATTAATAATTTTATTTTATTCTAAAAATGTTTATAAATTGTACAAAAAAATTCTATTAGAAAGAAATGCTGTTCTTTTGAACATTTTATTCAAATTATAACTGTTTTCAACATTGACATTAATAAGAAATGTTTCCTGAGCACTGAGGGATCATGTGATACTGAAGACGCATGAATATAACAGAAATAAATGACTAAAATATGAATATTAGGCTTTATGAGCATAACAGACATTTTATTCAAAAGCATTAAATAAATCTTACCAACCCTAAACTTTTGAATAATTTTGGGGTTAAATATCCCTTTAACAACACTGACTATCTCTAGCTATGTTTCCATCCAAAGCTGCAAATTTAACTCATGCGCAAAATGGGAATATCGCATAAAACATTTGCGAATAAAGCAGCGTTTACGTCCAATGAGTCGAAGACAACAAAATCGTCACTTCTTGATAAACTTACGATAAATATCACTAAGAAAAGTAGAAGTCACTGTATATAATAATTTTCTTATATAATAAATTATTTGCGTCTAAAACACATTTAGAAGGAAGATGCCTGCTGTTTGGGAACATGGTCATGTAAGGCCCTGGCCCGAATGGCACAGTAAACACTCACAGTCTTCCTACGAGTCTGCACTTTCATGGCGTAAAGCCACTTTCACGGTCGGGAAGAAGTTAGCAGTGGAGCTCGCTTCAGTGTGGGCTCGGCAAAAGTGCGCATCGAGGGTGCATATCGACTGCAATGGGGACCCCCCCAAAAAAACCTAAAATGACAAATGGGCACCCTACAGTCTTATGGACTTAAAGGACACACTCACATGGCAGCCATTGTTAGTCCACAAGACCGAAAGTGCATGAAATGTGCCATTTGGGACAGGGCCTTAGACATTTATGGGAGGTAAATATACCGAATCTATTTGAGATAGGTGCCCAGTACGCCGGTGTGTTAATTTACTGTTAACTACCCTCTTATTCACAAATTAAAACTCAGCTAATGAAGGGCTAGGCTATTACTGCTTTGTGAGAAATTTCCTTAGAGCCAAAGCAGCATTACCTCTCTCATTTATGAATTAAACCGTGGGAGTGCGTGTACATGTGTCTGCAATTTGCACTAGTCATCAAAGGCCTCTATGGAATATGAAGCCAAGAATAGCCCACGTTGCAATGGGACCACAATTTCTCCTAATCGCCAATCCCTTCAAATTATCTAAAGTCAGTTCACTGAGTGTTTTCTCTCTCTCTTGCTCTTCATGACTAAATTCTAAATCTGGCTTTATTGACTGTGCCTTGAGGTCTTTGAGTTTCCAGACTGGCCTCTAGGGCTTCACAGGCAATTGGAGGGAGGGAGGGAGGGAGGGAGGGAGGGAGGGAAGGAAGGGAGGGAGGAGAGGGAAGGGAAGGGACTCCAAAAGGTCTAAATCCGATACTGGGGTTAAAGATGGTTTAGAGCATATACACAGCCATGTAGAGTGAAGTCATGCATTTAACATTGCCAGTGCTGAAGAGAACCAGCTCATCCACATGTCAATCACAGTGACAAATTGAACATCATGCCTTCTGACAGAAGCAAACAGGACATGTTTCTGTGGTGTTTCTGTAGATTCTAGGCATGTGACAGGATCAAATTGCCATATCACAATAAGAATTACTTGAGCTTTTATCAAGGTATAAGGTATCACGGTATTTAATTACATTACAAAAACAGTTTGTAAAGATGAGCAATATTTAGTGCTGTCGTCATCTTAACAATTTTAATAACTTTAACATTTAAATAAAAAGGTGCTTTGACCTGCTTTGGATGTATTCCACAAAATGAGATCTGTTGTCGGAGGGGTTGTTCCAACCACTAGTTGAGGTACTGTATGCAGTGTTGTCTTTGTGCAGGTAAGGGTGGATGAGCCTACTTTAGTGAGCCCCAGGGCTTCATGCCTTCTTAGGCAAAGCACAAAGTGAAATAGTCACACTGAAATGTTCTAAATCCACTGCAAATCTGTGTGTGAGCATATAATGGTGTGTGTGAGTATAGTACGTTCACATTCCTTTTACAATGGGAAAGGTCATAAGAACATGTGACAGCCTTCTAATAGTATGTGTGTTTGTTCATCCATTGATGCAGTTTTCTTTGAAATCTTTCTGTCATGTTAGCTTGTCTGTGTCAAATGAAGATCAGAGTTGACATTGTGGTACTGATTTCCTTACAGGCAGATAAAGGATTTCTGCGATAGGTGATTGCAACACATGAAGATGGGGTGAAGACCACACACACATAAACAAATATGCGCACGCATAATCTCACAAACATGCACTTAGACACAAAGATTGTAGATTACAGTTATTAGTTTGCACCTGTGGCAAAATCAATAGGTGCACTCAGACAAGACAGGAGTACAGAAACATCCTCTCATATCATGTTGTTAGCTAAAGCCTATATGCTCACATTTTGTAGATTAATCACAAATAAATAGGATTCAAACCTTGCCACAAGAAAGATAAACTTGGAATGAGGGTGGCCTATATATTTTATGAAATGCATTATTGTGTCTGACATGATAACTATGTTCCTTTCCTTTTCATACAACATAATGCTGTGAACAGAATGATCTTTGCTTAACCAACAGGCAATTTAAGCAATAAATGAAGAACTGCCTGCAAATCTAACCAAGACTCATGTGAAAAAAATCCACAATTATCAAGTGGTTCTCATCTGCATATTTCTAATGGGCGAGGCACTGTAGGAAGGAAATAAGCAGAGGGTGTTTAAGGCTTGGGAAAGCTTCAATGTGTTCAATGCTTTTCAACAATAATTTTAAAATAAACACATGCATCTTTGGGGTCGAAAAGATTTTGCTTACTAAGGCTGCATCTATTTGATTAAAAAAGTAATACTGTGGAATATTACTGTAATTTAATACATTTTTTAAACTAAACTTATTTCTGTTAGCAGCCATTTCTCCAATCTTTAGTGCCACACAATCCTTCATAAATTATTTTAATAAGTTGATTTGGTGCTCAAGAAACATTTCTTATTATTATCAATGTTGAAGACAGCTGTACTGCTTCATATTTCTTAAGGAAACCATGATGCATTTTTTTTAGGATTCTTTAATGAATAGAAAGTTCAAAGAACAGCATTTTAGATTATAAATGTCTTAACCGTCACTTTGGATCAACTTAATGCATCCTGAATACAGGTATTTCTTTCAAAAATAACATCCTACTACCCCAAACTTTTAATTGTATATGACAACACATATGATGTACCACAAGTCAAACCACATGGTAATATATTGGATTAATTAGTTTGATGGTTAGCCGTGTCTTAAAGCTTAAAAACAAGCTTTATATAGGCACAATTTGCACATGAAATCACAGCAAATTTCCAAACAAGCATGTAAACAGACCTCTCATAGCAACAGACAAAACTGCACTGTTATCAGAAATATGAGAGCAATGTGCTGGAAGTTTGCTTGATTAGGCAATATCAGCAGTAATAAGATATTCTCAGGAGTAAAAGAAAATAACTAATTGGAAGGTGAAACACATGACACCGGCTGACATTTTGATTACATTTTTTATCCAAAGCGACTTACATTGCATTTCAAGGTACACATTGACATTCTTATCAGTTTTTTTTTTCAACCAAATGGCAATCCAAAATGCTAGCAGGTAACATTGGAGGGCTCTAAATAATGCTGTGATGTTCACAAAGCACTTGTTCCTAAGTTAATAATGAAGCAAGGTAAACCTCATCTGTCTATCTCATCTGCAACATCAGCAACACAAGCTACAAATTATTCACGAACAACGATTACAAATGAACTAGTTTTCTTGGTCTGCTCTTAAACATGTCTTACAAATGAAATGCCTGTGTCACATCACACAAAACATAAACACGGAAATAAATGGACGCAGAGCTCAGAGAGGCAGCTTGGAATATGAATCTATATTTGGCTCTGTGCCTGCAACTCCCCTTCCAGCCTGAGAGAAGGTGGGGATATTTTATTCATGCTATCGGGAAGTTTTCTTTCTCTCTCGCTATGCCCTTGCATTTGGCTTCTCAAATGGATGAACAAGATGAGGCTTTGAGAAGAAACACTCCAATTCGAACATTCTAATTTGACTTTTTGAGGTGGTCTACTCCTCGTCTACTGCTGCGTATGCATGAGGCAGCGAGGCGTCTGTTCTGTTATTTTCAAAAAAAAAAGAGCCCTTGATATTCCTCTCCCTTTCTGTCTCTTTCATCCAAGCTTTCATTTTCATTTTCTATCTCTTTCTCACTTTCCTTCCTGCTGCATGTCGTAGCCTGAGTTTTGGAATAGGGGTTTTCCAATCTTTCCAAAATAATTACACCACTTGGTCTCCATCTCTTCACTTTCTTTCCTTCCATCTGCTGTGTCTTTCTCAGTGGGGCTGAATATTGCTTTAGCAATCATGCAACCGGAGAGACTGGAGTCTTACATTGTTCTTTGATGGCTCTGCCACAACTGGAATGAGTGTATGAAAAAAAAAGAGGAAGCGAAAGAGACGCCGTCTGTGTTTAGAATAGCATACTACCATGCTACTCATACTACTGCTGCAGAATGTAGTACATACTTTCTGAACAGTATGTGAATTGCTTGTATGTATGATACAACAGACCACACTGGCCCTCATTTATCAAAAGTGCGTACACCAAATTTCCAGCGTACACCCAAAACCATGGTGACTTTAGATTTATCAATATGGACGTTGGCATACGGCACGCTGAAATCCTACGCCAGCTCAGGAGGTGGTGTACGCACGTTTTGAGTTAGTGCGGAAATGCGCAGTAAAACAATTCCTAACACCACAAAACACACTGACAAACTAAAAGATATGATATATTATGACCCACTGTAAAAAAAACAACAACATAGTAATTATAAACTTCAGTGTTTATTTTTGTGCAACGTGGACTTCAATATTTAATTTGTGTGACTTTAACAAAGCACTCGATTTGTAGGCATATGTATTCCTTCAGTTGCGAGCCTGTGCGCTTTAACTGACGTTTCAGGGTTAGGTCCGGCAGGTGCGCACGGACTGGGTTCAGTAATGAAAGGCTTTCAATGACCAAAAAATAATTCAGACTGACAAAATAATAAAAATGACATTCTTCTTCTAAATAACAATAAGCGTCAGTAATAATAAAAATCATAATAATAAGAATATTACAAATTGTCATGCAATTATTAATGTGAGTGAATGGTACTCCACACATCATTATCACTATTGTACACCCGCGGCATTTATCAAGGGTAGGTATTGCGTACACCTGGATTTCAAAGGTACGCACATAAATCAGGCGGTGAGAGGAGTGTAAGCATACTCTTACGCCAACATATATGCCCGTTTCTACGCAAGAATGATAAATGAGGGCCACTGTGTGTAATTTCGCATCCCACAATGCAATGTACCGGAACTGACCGTCCATTGTAATGGATAAACTAGATTGAATATCAGAAATTATTTTGATTATCAAAAATTGTTTTTTTAACTCTTATCTCTTTCTTGGCTCAATACTTGAACAGACTGCCAAATGTTAATTACATTTTACACACAATTGGATTGAAAAAGCAAAAAAAAAAAAACACATACATCACATGTTGAATTAAACATGCAATGTTGAGATCATGTGACTTGAAGTCAATTTAACATAACAGAGCAGACTAGCAAGCTACTCTTTTATTATTTTTGATATATGTCAGAGTAGTATGCTAGTATGTTACTGTAAATCGGGTTTGAAGCAATCTGTATTGTATAAAGTGTTAATATACCTTGACTAGTATGCCTTAAATAATAATATGGGTGAAATAGCAAGAGTATGCCTTATATAAAAATATGGTTGAAATAGCAAGAGCAGTATACTATGCCTTATATAAAATATGCAAGTAGCATGCTAGGATGCCTTATATAAAAATATAGTTGAAATAGCAAGAGCAGTGCTTGTATGTCTTATATTAGGAAATGACAGACATAGCAAGAGTAGTATGCTAGTATGTCTTACATAAAATATGGCTTAAAAAGTAGCATGTAAACCCAGACTTAAAGAGAAACAGAGGCTGCATCCGAATTCACATACTTCTCTAATATAGTTGGTGAAAAACAGTATGTGACAAAAGTAGTATGTCCAAATTCACAGTCCTCATAAAAGAATACGCAAAAATTACCAGAATTACCAAATACTTCCAGCGAGATACTGAAGTGTGCATACAATGGACACTTTACTATCCCATGAGGCCACAGGAGAGGATTTGTAAATGACATTGGAGTGATGCAACTCATGCTGGTATATCACATGATAATGACAACATGGTGAACGTAGTACGTCGGGATTACATTCATACTAGACCCACTCAAACTATAGAACGCACTTTTTTAGCAGTCGCAAATTAATTACTTTAATTAATAAGTACCGATATTGGATGCAGCCAGAGAAATAGATGAAGTGGTGTGCTGGGAGATGACCATCTACCCCTCCTATACTCTTCCTGCAACCAAATGGGGGTCATAGCCCAGGCAGGTGGTACTGATTATGGACCGTTTCAACAGAATCTAATCCAATTAGTCCAAATGCAATCAGTGCTCAGTGCTGAGTGATCCTTGTTCTCTCTCTTTCACTCAAAGCACTCATACACTCTCTTGCCTTGATACTCAACGCTCTGTAAATAAATGCAGGTTATCATATTGTTAACTGAGAGATTTCAAATAATGATAATTAAAAAAAAATCTCAAAAGACTCTAAGGGATTAAACAATGCACACAGTGGTGGTGAATTTTACTGAAATTGTAAAATCAGCATGGTAATGTGCAACGCACAATGGGGAATAGTTATTCAGATTATGATTTCAAAAGGCTCCCGTGATAAGTTTTATGGCGTGTTTTATGAGTGTTTGTGGGTGTTTTTGGGGATATTCAAATTAATTAACCAAGCATTAATACCATTGATCAGCCCTACCAAACGTGGATGTTTTTTTTCCACTAAGAAACAAACATTGATATGTTATTTGATTGATATTGTGAAGCTGCTTTGATGCAATTTATATTGTGAAAAGCGCTATATAAATACACTTGACTTGACTTGTTTTGCAGTTTTGCATGTTGTTTCTGCAACACAGTGGTTAACCATTAGAAAGCCAATCATTGATAAAGATGTACATTTAAAATAAAATATACTGTATATATCTTATTTCGCACATACTCTACCATTCAAAATTATGGGTTCAGTATATTTTGTAAAGAAACTGATACTTACATTAAGGAAGGATGCATTAAATTGCTCAATAGAGACAGTCAAAAAAAAATGCTGTTTTTTTTTAGCTTTCTAACATTCATAAAAGAATCCTGAAAAAAATACATCACAGATTCCACAAAAATATTAATACTAACTGTCATCATCGATTTAATTTGTTACTTGGACACCATGGCATATTAGAATGATTTCTGAAGGATCATGTGACACTGAAGACAGCAATGATGCTGAAAATTCAGCTTTGTCATACAAGGAAAAATGTTTTTTAAATTATATTAAAATACAAAAAACAGTTATCTTAAATTGTAATCATATTTCACAATATTACTGTTTTATTTGTATTTTTTATTGCATTGATTAAACGCAGCCTTAATATAATCATGAGGATTTTACTTTGAGCAAAATTAAAGAAAGCCAAATTGCAAAAAAGGGGATTCAAGAGTTCACCACTGTTATAATTAAGTGCCAGCTCTGACTTTGATATGCCTTCCCAACAAGCTATGAGGCTTATATCTGGGAATGTTTGTCAGAGCAGACCTCTGGCACTTACTGTCTCACGAAAAGTTCCTGAAAATAAATAGTGCAGTTGCTTTGACATTTGACCTTCCCAGTAAGCTAGAAAGATGAAACTTCTGCAGTTTCATCTTAGAGCAGCCCTCTGACACTAAGCTTTATTGGGCTTTTAATATCTATGAAGTTCTGTATGGAGTTTTTTAGTTTAGTATAACAATACAAATAGCTGACCACTAGGCCCACTGTAGCAAATTCTAACTAAACATGTTTTGAGCTACAGGTCAAATACATTTTCTGAAAACAGTTGTGCCTTATAAGAGATTGAAATAGTGCCAAACTATATTTCGGCTATTATATATTTAAGAGTTTAAAAAGGGCCTATTTTCAGATCCTCTGAGAAACTGTTAGCATGAGATTCAAGTCTAATAAAGGTCAGTTTCTATGGTATAAGCATTTTAGAAAATCTCCTGTGAGCCTACCTTACAGATCAATCTACAGCAATACAATTCGATTAGCTTTAAAGTTCAAGATTCCAAGTTTCAAAGAGAACGTTTCTTCTCATTAATATCCCTCAAAAATCACAACATGAACATGCACAATCAAGACTCACTCTGAAATGCGAATATTTCAGAATATTTTTTGTATTATATCGCATCCTATAATTAGTCTGTTGCACATATCATGCCAATGTTCACAAGATTTAGTACTTGTCTGTGTGTGAGAACTCCAGGCTTGCTTTCTGTAATAATGCAATGCCCCTTTCCTAATGTGGAATAATAGAATTATGCATGGTATTCGCATAACAAATCCCTACTCCACCAATTATTTTAGCCGTGCCATGTTTTTGGCTCCGTCTTTCTTGTGCATTATTATCATTACCATTTCCTCTCCTCAGAAAAGCACTCCAGTGGCCCACGGCTAGCATTCTCTAAAGCTTCTCTGTTGGACCAGAAGAGTCCACACAATAATATAAACTCACTCTGCATAACAATGCGGTCAGAGTGCATACATTACATCTATGATGAAAACACTTCTTCAGTGTGTGTATGTGTATTGAAATACGGAGTGTGACGACCGGAATACACTGAAGCAGCTCTGGCTAGCCACTTTATCTGTTTACCTCACGTAAATGTCATCATTTAAAAAAGCAAATCCCCTCCTGGGATATGCTAAAGCATTAATATGACAGCAGAGCAGATTTCATTGTGTTAGATGATGATAAATTAGGGTGGTGGACAAAATATTTGCAGCATCATAAAAGGTACATATTCCTGTAGTACGGTTCTGGCGGTGCTGAGGTGTATGACCGCAGTCAAGACGAAACCTTACATCGAAATTGGACTATAACGGAATCATTCGTGCCACAGCTAGCTATGGAGCTATTGACTGTGACAACAGTAATGACTTTTAATGAGTCATGCGGTCTCGCAGTACGTTTTAACATTCATCATCACAATACCTGTCATATGGGGTGACATCTTTTTGTTTCATGCGCACACACACAGTCTAGACTAACACTTCCATAATTTTTTGCAAGCGCCTTGTGAAAATAAACCACAAAGTGTGAGATGCGCCGTCAGAGCGGAATGAGTAATTACTAGAGTGGGGAAAAGTACTGTATGAACACCCACCTGCTTTCTCATACAGAGACAGAGACAGAGAGAGAGAGAGAGAGAGAGAGAGAGAGAGAGAGAGAGAGAGACAGAGAGAGAATGAGACAGAGAGAGAATGAGAGAATGAGAGAATGAGAGAATGAGAGAATGAGAGAATGAGAGAGAGAGAGAGAGAGAGAGAGAGAGAGAGAGAGAGAGAGAGAGAGAGAGAGAGAGAGAGAGAGAGAGAATGCGGTTCAGAGTGTTTGGAGTCAGCGACTGGAGCCGCTCAAATGAACGTGGGACAGGACATCTGTCAAATCCTGATAAGCATGGCATTGCGTTTCTGGCAGTCAAAACACGATTGTTTCTTCAGCGTTTGATACAAGCCAAAACGACAACCCAGACCCTGGCTCACACAGAAAACATTGAGATTTTCTGCATTGGTACCCCTGCATTCAATATGTGTGTTTAGGAGTGTAATGAAGCTTGAGGAAGACAAAGCCAAGTGGTTTTAATACAGACACATTGTCTGAGAGAACAGACAGAACAACTGTCCATACAGCCCACACACTTTCTGCTTTCATAAACATTTACAAGCACACACACACACACGTTTTTACATCTTTACGTACACTTCCCATAGGCGTCACAACTAAACTGAAAAACAACTAAACTGAAAAAACCTTTACCATTAGAAACACTGCCTGTTTAAATATCAGAATCAGACTCAGAATTACTTTATTGAGCCCCGATGGGAAATTCTTTGTTACAAGTTGCAAATGAAAGTAGGTCAGTCTCGAAACCTTACGAAATATGCGCGCCATGGTTTTGGACACCCCATAGCTCCACCGGCGACGTTAGGCTGGCGACACACTGGCTGCATGGCGTTTCTGTTGCGTGTCAGCAGCATGGCGTTTTCTGTGTCTTTGCACAAGGCGCCGTTTATATATATATATATATATACACATTTTATACATGTTTATGTAAACATAAATATATAGCCTACTACTGATACAGCAAAGACAACGTCGGCAGTATAGACGGCAAAATAGGCTAGCCTACAGAATAGTTCGTTCTGTATTGACAGGTGCAATATTTGAAAATCGATAATTATATATATATTTTTTAATTATATTTATATCTGCATTTGTCAAAATCTATAGACAACCAAAAGCATCAGAATAGCATCGCTTTACTAAACGGCCTTTAAAGCAACACTAAGTAGGATTTTTTACCTTCAAATAGCCTAATGTTTCCAAAATCGTTTCAGTGGTTCATCAAGTCGTGCCATGGTGAAATGCACTTATGCCACTGTTTTGCGGTCCTTTATCTGGTATGTCCACGCTATGTAAGATTGCCAGATCGGGTCGCGTTTCTGTAGTTCTAATGAGAAATAAGAAAACTACAAATTTGACTTGCTTTATGGCAAACGTTACAATTGCCGATAGGTGGAGCGTACTCGACAGTAGACTACACTAAATGTAAGATACCTAGCAGCAGGGTAGCTTTTACTCTACCTTGTCTGTGGCCATTGTTGATTCCAAAGCCGGTGCTGGATAAACAGCGGTGAATAGAAAAGTGCTGATGAGGGTAATCGCAGACAGATGTGGTGATTGTTGAGTGTGAGCAGGTGTGAGCCAGGAGGGATTCTGGGAAACGTAGTGTGCTGAGGTGACTGGACTGGTGAATGGAGATCCTGTATGATATACAGTATATATCACGGTTTCCACAAAAAAATATTAAGCAGCAAAAACTTTTCAACATTGATAAAAAAAACAACAACATTATTCATAATTAACCACCAATAATAATAATTGACAATGATTGAGCGCAATGTCAGCAGGCAATTTTAGAAGCATTTCTGAAGGCTCATGTGACACTGAAGACTGGAGTAATGATGCTGAAAATTCAGTTTTACCGTCACAGGAATAAATTCCCAATATTACTGTTTGCAAAATAATGCAAACACGATGTAAATACAGTAAGTAATGCGTTTTGGCAATTGTCCAGATAAACATCATTAATAAATGTTTGTATATCTGAGAATTGTGATTAGCAGGTTTATGTTAGCATGCATGGGTCAATGCCAATTTGCATAATATCCTCCTGCTTTGTATGCCAGATCATGATTAGTGCATTCCACATTATAATGCAAATCCTTTCTGGTAGATTCTCAAAGTTTGGAAACTCATTACAAATAAAATAGAAATGTGGACAACTCCAGGTAACATATGCACTTTGCAACTGGAAAGTTTTCTTCATCAACTGACAGCAGAGGAAAAGTCCTTTATCTGACCTTTCCTCACATCAATGCATGTCTCCCAATCTGACAACTGTGTACCACTTGTGTCTAATGAAGTTCTCTCCAAGTCATCCTCATTATTTCTTGTGCCATGCCAATTCCTCTGAAGTTTAATCGAGAGGAATTGTCACTTAACTTTAAAAATCTCACATTCTTTCTCTTACTCTCTCTGTCACAGTAATTCACTTCAAACTCACACTGGCATCTAACTTCCAGCCAAACTCTCCCCACACTGAAAGACATAAAACTCTTCTATAAAACAAAAGATTTCAACCAGAAACCAAACATGGTTATTCTATGGTATTGCTGTGAAAACCCGTTTACTTTTAAGAGTATACTGTGTATCTCATGTAAAACACTGATATGTGAGATGGTCAACAACCATAGAACAGAATGCATAATAAATGAATAAATACAATGTGCTATTAATCAGCTCATATATGAATCATACAATGAAAGTCAAGCATTTGTCAATCTTCTTTTATGTTCTACAGAAGAAAGTCAAACAGGTTTGGAACAACATGAGAGTGAGAAACAACAACAATTTAAAATTTTGGGTGAACTATCCCTTTAACTTGGCTGTGTAAAATAACTTTTATACAGCAGTTAATTCAGATCCCGTTCATATTCAGAACAATGGCGCTCTTGCTCATGTGAAATTGCTTAAATAACAACTTAATTTGTTTTTGCATGTTATGTTTGCATGTCAACCAGACAGGCCTGATTAGTATTCAAGCCAAAAAGGATTGCACAATAAATGTGTTAACACCAAGCATCCTAATTCATGCCGACACATCTGTGTAAGAGCATCCCGGTCCTCTGAGAGTTCTCAGGATGAGGCTGTGCTGCACTTATACTGACGAGCACTTTGTTTGCGCTGATAAATAAACAGACCGATTATTCCCTAATTTGCTTATATATATATAAAGCAAGGAACACAGGATCTCGTCCTCCCAGATTTTTTCTCATGACTGCTTTAATATGTAGCTGCTGATAGATCAGAACAGCTGAGAAAATGAGAGAGCAACTGCTATAAGCCTCTGTTTTTATTCCCAACATATGAAACAATGGAGAAGTGAAGAGAAAGAAATCTAATAAAATGTCTTCAATTAAAGTGGAATCAGGCGGTGTTGTCAGTGAGGTTTGGGGTGGATTAGACTAGAGCTGCGGCTCACCTCTCTCTCATTCTGGAGTGGGTAATGGCATTATGTGAGCTGCATACTCATCTCCAGACATTCATCACCCCATTCCTTTGCTTTCTGTAAGAATCACGTTTTGGATTAGGAAGCTAAAACACTCAAGGATCATTTTGTTGGAAATTAGGACAGATTCTGTTGATTGACCCCCTCTGGTCGCTTTGATTTCCCCTCTTTTCTGAAATGAGGTGTCACAGGCAACTTGCAAAGGAGAGTGTGTAATTACAGTCGTGCCCTTTGTTTTCCTGCACACTTTTAGAACTACAGCATGAGAAGCGCACAGCAAAGGTTTGTGTATGTTATGCACAAGTAGGCATATATAGGATATTTTACAAATATGGTACCCAATGTTCCAGTCATTTTTTTAAACATTAAATGCACAATGTTTCTATGAAAACTATAAAACATGCTTGATTAACTATTATCTAATTGTTATGCTAGGTTAATTTCTAAAATTAACGTAGCATAAATCTCATTGTAATTTTCTAAATGTTTACAATACAGTGGATGTAAAAAAAGTGTACACACCTCTGTTAAAACCTTTTTTGATATGAAAATCAATATCTAGCCTGGATGCTGGCCGAACTTAGCCCCGCCCACAACGTTTGAGGATGGGAAGTTCGGTCTGGACTTGATCCGCTGTGAAGCTAGTATGCCCGAACCAAAGCTGTTCGGACCAATCAAATTGTCAGGGCGGTCTTTATACGATGAAAGACAGATGATCAACAGTAACGTAATAATCCACGTCACCAAAGAGCACTTGGGTTGAATTCGTTTACAACAAAGAATGGCTGCCACTGGAGAATTGAGATGTGTAGATTCAGCCATCGCGTTTGTTATAGAAGATGTAGACAGCGCATTAATTTTAAAAGAGGAACAGAGCACTGCTATCAAGTCATAATGCGTCGCTCAAAATACGTAATTTACTCCGTTGCTCTGATTGGTTGTAGGTCTATCCAATTGAGTGCAGAGGCATTTTCTTTCCTGGTTTGTTTGAAACACACCCCATAACCACAGCCCAATGGAGCGGTATCAGACTCACATTCTGACTAGAGTATGACGACGTCAGACTAATCAATATCAGAACTTTTACACCTTTAAATGTAAAAATTACAACATATACAAATCCAAAGTGACACATATCAGAGGAAAAAAAGATACAACTTAAAATAACCTAACTCCATACAGTAAATATGAACACATTTTTCTAATTGGGCATGTTTGTTCAGAATGATCCAATCAAGCTCATGTGAAATACACACCTGTCTTCAACTAAAGTGACTTCAACTCTAAATAAATGTCATCTGATCTCATAAGATTTTCTGACGATTTTCTTGACGGTATCTCTAAAGTGAGGGAAACAAAAATATTTCCAAGGCAGTGCACTTACATGAAACAGTGTGAAGACATTCATAAACAATAAGTTATGGGACAACATGACAGTATCAAGAACAGGATGTCTCTCCAAAATTGCTAAGTAGAAAACTGGTCAAGGCGGTTGTCAAAAGGACTACAGAAACATTAAAATTACAGCTCAAGTACTGGTTGCTCCCTACATGCGACAAATATCTCCCGTATTCTCTATCTGTCTGGGCTATGGGGCAGGGTGGCCTTTTCTAAGAAAAAAAAATGTTTCTGTACAGTTTACCGTAAGGTAAATGCGATCACAAAACCTGATTCATTTCCACTACAGTTAATGGAAGATTGTGTGGATAATATGGGATCAGCTCAGTTTGTTACAAAGCTCAATCTTTTAAACGGGTATTGGCAAGTTCCCTTAACTGAACGTGCAGCCGGAAAAACTGCTTTTGTCACTCCAGACAACTTCCTGAATTATACTGTGATGGCTTTCGGGCTTCGGAACGCGCCGGCGACTTTCCAGGGTTTAATGAACACCATATTAGCTGACGTTAAGAACTGTAAAGCGTATTTGGATGACATTGTGGTGTATTCGTTTAGCTGGAAAGAACATAATAGACACCTTATTTGCTGTTTTCACCGCATTGCTTAATGCTTCCCTTACGCTGAAGTGTGAATTTGCCAAGGCAACTGTTATGTATTTGGGAAAGCGGGTTGGACAAGGACAAGTACATCCTGCAGTCCAGAAAGTGCAGGCAGTTGTTGGTTTTCCTGTGCCTCAAACCAAGCGTGATCTTCGCCTTTTTTAGGAATGGCAGGCTATTATAGAGCATTTTGCCGAAATTTCTCTGATGTGGCTCTACCATTAACTAATCTGCTCCATGCCTCACACAAACTCTTATGGTCTGATGAATGTCAACATGCTTTTGAAGCTGTAAAAGTCTGTTGTGCAGTGACCCAGTGTTATCTGCCCCGGATTATTCACGTTCTTTTAAACTTGATGATGATGCTAGTGCTACCGGAGCCGGAGCAGTCCTTTTGCAGGATGATATCCATGGAGTTGAGCATCCAGTAGCCTACTTCTCGAAAAATGTTTTGCCATATCAGTTACACTATTGAAAAAGAAGCACTTGCTTTATTACTGGCTTTACACCATTTCAAATTGTATGTGGGACCAAGTTCTATTCCTGTGCTCGTCTTTACTTTATCACAATCCACTCGTATTTTTGTCTCGAATACGCAATGCAAATCAACGAATTATGCACTGGTCCTGGTTTATTCAAGATTTTAATCTTGAGATTCGCTATATAAAGGGACAAGGACAATGTTTTAGCAGATGCCTTCTCATTCTTTTAGTTTTGTTTTAAAATGTTTTTTTTTTGAGCGGGGGTGTTATGATTCTCTGTGTCTGTTTTGTGTGGGTTGTTGTTTTGTATATGTGTGCAGGGATTGGCTGCAGTCGGAGGAGCCTGATTGGTGGATCTACTGATTCGCTGCTTTAAAAGAGTGGCGCTAACCGAAGATGGGGAGCTCATTCTGGCGTTGGCCTTGTGGCGTGAAGAGCTCCGGATTCCTCCTCCCGTCGGCAGATCCCAAAACCTTCAGTTGATCATGTTCGTTTGTTTGTGATGGTTTAATTCGGTTTTGTTTTATGTTTTAGGAGCGTAGGGTTGTCCTGCCATTTGTTTTGACTTTGTTTGCGATTTGTTTATTTATAGGGAGTTAGGGAAGTTTCTTTGTAATTTGGTTTATTTCCTGATTCCTAATTTATACATGTTTGTTTATAATTTATTTATCTAATTTATAATCTATTCTGTTTATTATTTTGGCCTTGGGGCACCCTGAAGCCATTTTTTCTTAATTCAATTACCTTTTCGGTAACACTTTACTTGAAGGGGTGTACATAAGACTGACATGACACCTTCATAATCATGACATGACACATGTCATGAATATGAAGGAGGTTTTATGCATGTGTATGACAACTGTCATTAAGTGTCATTCACTCAATTATGACATTTTTAATGCAAATATGACATTGTTTGAGATGTCTTTGTTATGAAAACTTGACATTACTAAGACAACACAACCTGTCATAAACATGACATAGCAGATTAATTATCAAACTTAAGAAACCACTTAGCTTTATTGGTTAACATTTCATTAAACTGTCATGTGGTTGGTTTTGACATTGGCTGTCATGAAGCCATTATAACATTTTAATGACAAATTAAATTTGTACCACTGTAGTTGAGGTCAAGAAAAACATTCATGACACAGTTATAATGGCCTCATGACAGCCAATGTTATAATTGAGCGAATGACACTTAATGACAGTTGTCATAAACATGCATAAAACCTCCTTCATATTTATGACATCTGCCATGTCATGATTATGAAGGTGTCATGTCAGTCTTATGTACACCCCTTCAAGTAAAGTGTTACCACCTTTTCCACCTCAAATAAATGATACTTTTTGTGGAACTTAGATTTGTGTCTTTGGTGATCTGTCGGCTGGGGCTGGTTTCCTTCTTACCATCAGCAAAAGTTCACCTCAAGCCCGTCCTTATTGCACGGGACGTAACATCCATGTTTAGCTTAAGTTAGCAAAAACATCCAGTTTCCCAAACCTATGTGGGAAATTTGTTATGGTCTGATGAGACCCAGATTGAACTTGTTGACCAACACTGTAAAATGTAAATTTGGTGCAAAAACATCAGCAGCACATCAGCAAAAGAACACCACGGAAGTGTTGCACAATATACTGGTACTAGAAAGGTATCGCGATACCCTGCCAAATCAGCTGGAGTCAGGATGTGTGTGCAGAGTTCTGCTTCCACTGTTTCGCTCACTAAACAACGGAAGCAGAACAGTAAAATATATACACACAGCACTTGACAAATGAAGCAACAAAGAAACATGCATGCATGAGAATAATAATAGAAAATAGACAATCACCCAATGCTTGACTGAATAAATTTTATCTATTTATTAAGAATCAGTCTTAATTTAAAGAGTGACTTTATTTAAGACTATTTTTTTCAGCTAGAGTAGGTCTATTTAACAGTGGCATTCAAAAAACAAATTAAGCACTGTTTAGTATTTTTCATATTGTTTGTAATTAGATTTTTTTGCCTATTTTTAATAACAAAGATAAAATTAAATGAAATATCTATATTGTAATAATACAATTACATTTAAAGAATATTAAATGACTCATATCATGAAATAATATTTTGGTCATCCCAACCTCTTCAGAATTGTGAAAGGTTAGTGAATGTTATGATTGATAACAATCTGATTGTTGCAAATAATATGATTGTTGCAAATATCGTGTTGTAAGGATGTTCACACTGGCATGCAATTATATAATATATATACATTTTTTTTTTTTTTAATAAAGGGGAGGGAATGGTCAAAAAGCAGGGCAGGAACATGTTGGTCAAGTTTTTAGTTTTTTTTTTTTAAATTAATTTATAAAACAATGAATTGGAGTGTTTTTTTGCGGTTTTAGTTTTTTCCCCGTGGTATCGATATCGAGGTATTTTAGCCTGGAATCGTATCAAAGTCATAATTTTGGTATCGTGACAACACTACACCACGGTGCCTCATGGTGATGGCAGCACCATTCTTTGGGGATGCCTTTCTTCATCAAAACTGGGGCTTTAGTGAAGTTGGAGGGAATCATGAATAGCTCCATGTACCAGTCAATTTTGGCACCTTCTGGTGTGTCTGTTGGAAAGCTGAAAAAGTGGAAAACTTTTACCTTTTTAGCATGGCAATGATCTAAAACATCTAAATCAACAAAAGAACAAAAGAAAAAGAAAGATAGATTATTGGTTTGGAATGACCTAGCCAGAGCCCAGAGCTGAATCCAATAGAAAATCTGTGGTGGGACCTAAACAGGGCTGTAGGTAGGAAATTCAAAGTCAAAGTCAAAGTATCTTTATTTGTCTCCAGAGGAGAAATTAGTTTTGGATATAAAGAGATTGCTGCAAACAGATTACAACAGAGACAAAACACAGGTATAGAGTTAAAACAGTCAAAAGACAAAGGTACATAGAGCATTAAGGCTACTCAAAGAGCTGTGCAAATAGCAAATCACCATTTTCTAACACCTGCTTGTGCAAAAGTAACATCATATCGTGTCCATACGTAATATTCAATCACAGATATCACGGATGTGCAATACAGGAAAAAACAATTAAGAGACAAAAAGTACATAAAACATTTAGGCTACTCAAAGAGCTGTGCAAATAGCAAATCACCATTATCTCAAATCTGCATGTGCAAAAGTAATATAATATCATGTCCATACATGACATTCAATCATAGATAAACAATACAATAATAAATTCATGATCACGCGTTCAACGCTGATCATTTAAGAGCTTAATTGAGCTCTTAACAAATGAGCTCTTATACCTATTGTATTTGCACAGAGGAACCCTGTAACTCTTTCCTGAGCTCAATAGCTCAAACTCTGAAAACAACACGTGAGAGTTGTCAGATATAATGATTTTAGCCTGCCTGATCATTGTCTGGTCAAAAAGCTCCTGCGGGTTGAGGGGTGCCGGTGTACCCATAATTTTACCTGCTGTCTTGACCAGATTAAAAAGAGTTTTTGATTTGACTGTCAAATTTCCAAACCAGCTGGTGATACCATACGTAAGAATGGACTCTATTGTTGCTCTGTAAAAGATTAGCATAATATTTTTACAGACCCCAAACACTAAGTCTGTAACATGTGTGCGCCAGCTCAGGTCATTATCAATAAACACTCCTAGATATGTAAAGGATGTCACCTGCCTAATGTCCTGACCATGGATGGTCACAGGGCTCTGATCTGCAACTGATTTGCGGTCTACTAACATTTCCACAGTTTTGCTTGTGTTGATATGAAGTTGATGTGAATCACACCAATTGACAAACTTGTCCACAGCAACTTGGTGGATGTTCATGTTGCTTTCTTTAGTAAGTAAACTGAGAAGGACAGTATCATCTGAGAATTTTACTATATATTGGTTTGGCTCAGAGCTAATACAATCATTAGTATACAATGTAAACAGGAGAGGTGAGCTAACGCACCCTTGGGGGGCGCCAGTGCTACACACCGCTAGATCAGACAAAGAGGAGTTAAACTTCACCTGATGTGGCCTGTTTGACAAGAAAGAGTGATACCATCTAATTAATAAAGGATTTACTTTTAACTGAGGTTAGGTGAGTTATTGTTGATATAGCATCACTTGTACTACGTTTTTTTTTTTGTATAAGCGAATTGATATTTATATATTGATATTTATCAATATCAACTGATATTGAAATTCCCTTACAATGTAACAGATCTGGAACATTTTTGCAAAAAAAGAGTGGGAAAATATTCCCAAGTCAAGCTGATAGACTCCCATCCAAACGGACTGAGTGCTGCAATAAAACAAAGGGTGCTTCAACAAGCAGCACACACCCTGCCAGCCCAAAGTGCAACTGTGCATGTCGGAGCACTTCCTTTGAGGCAATTGGCTCCAACCATCTAATTCATTTTTTAGATTTATGACTAGACAACTTCAAAATTACCCCAATTAATGGTATGCAGATAAACAACGATTAAACATGTCTGAACAAAAATTTGTAGCAAAGTAGCAATTGGCCTCCGGTAAACATGTTTAATGTTCAAAAACTATTTTTTTTATTTTGTCATTTATGACTCAATCACTGTAACAAATAAAAAAATCACAAGCTCAAATCAGTCCTCAAAATGTCAGTTAAAAGGCAACTATGCTCATTTTGAAGTCCTTATGTTTTTTCTTTGAGTGAGTGATAACATTACTTATAAATCTCGTATAGGATTTAATTTCTAACCATGCAAATACATATAAACGGTGCAATCTAAAGGATTAAGATTTTCTATATGCAGTAAGAAAGTGCATGTTTTACAAGAGTTTAATCATTTAATCAGCTCTTAACATGAAACTAGACAGAATTAGAGCTCACCTGCAGTGAGACAGAGTGACAGAAACAGCAGTGAAAGGTACACCCACCAGGGACATAATACCCGCAATTAAGGGTACATTACTGGCACATAATTAACCCTTGAAACATTAATGCTTGCTTGTCTTTGTACAACCCGATGTACAACCCAATCATAAAAAGTTGGGACATTTTGTAAAATGCAATAAAATCAAGAATATGTGATTTGTTCATTCTATTTAACCTTTTATTAGCTGACAAAAGTACAAAGAAACGTTTTCCAATGTTTTGATTGACCAACATAATTGTATTTTGTAAATATGAACAAATTTTGATTTTGATGGCTGCAACACACCCCAAAAAATCCAGAGAAATATCTGTGTTGGGCAAGGCAGGAGACCTCTGTTGAATGTGCGTGACCTTTGAGGCCCCAGAGGGCATCGCACAAGATACCATCATGCTACTCTGTCAAATACATCTCTGGGCCTTAGCTCATCTCAGATGGTCTAGAAGAAAGTGGAAATGTCTGCTGTGGTCAGATGAATCCATGTTTCAGCTTGTTTTTGGGAGAAAATGGAATCGAGTTCCCAAAGACGAAAGGGACCAACCAGACTTTCACCAGCGACAGATGCAAAAGCAAACATCTGTCCTGGTATTGAGGTGCATCATTGCAAACGGTATGGGTAACTTGCATTATTGTTAAGGTACCATTGACATGAAGGCATATATTTGGATTGTACAGAGACATAAACTGGCATCAAGATGACATCTTTCCTGGGAAGCAAGTCAATGCCAGGCCTCATTCTGCACGTGCTACAACTAAGTGGTTTCTAGACACTCTGCACCATAGAAGGGATGTGCCTGCCTGTTTACTGCAGTCCAGATATGTCTCTTATTGAAAATGACCCATCATGAAAAGGAGAATCAGGCAATGATGACCACAGACTGTTGAGCGGCTGTCTTGTATCAGACAAAATTGGGCAAATATTCCACTAGCAAAACTCCAACAATTAGTATCCTCAACTCCCAAATGATTAAAAAGTGTAATTAAAAGGAAAGGTGATGTGACACAGTGGTAAACATGTCTCTATACCAACTTTTTTGGGGTGTGTTGCAGCCATCAAAATCAAAATTTGTTCATATTTACAAAATTATGTTGGTCAGTGAAAACATTGGAAAACTTTTCTTTGTACTTTTGTCAATTAAAAAAAGGTTAAAAAGAATGAACAAATAACAGATTCTTGATTTTATTGCATTTTAGAAAATGTCCCAACTTTTTCTGCTTTGGGGTTGTATATTTATCGCTAGACCCTTCTTCTTGCTTTAAAGACAGACTCAATCAGCCTAATTTCTTACTCTGAGGTAAGCCGCGGTGTGCTCACAATCTGAAGATAAAGACCTAGTCTGAGATCTTGGTGCATTTGTGGCGTCACAGGTTCTGTGGGCTTAATGGCTCTCGGCTCTGGGGCAGAGTGTTCTGTCCAACAAAGGCAAAAGACCTTAACTCGCTAGAGTGTGGAACTGAGAAAAATGACTTTAATGATTTTTAGTTGTCCCGCCCAAATTAATTATATGTAGGACACTGGAAATCTGGCAATTAGAAGTTTTAGTTATGACAATTGTCTACATAACAAAATCTTGAGCTCAAACTTGACTTTTGACCACTATTTTAAAGTTACTGTACTCTGCCTTTGTATTGTCAGCAAAAAGTGAGAAGTCATGCCAAGGCAAAAGGCACTAACTTCCACATTATCATTATTTGGTTGCTGATCACCATTAACAAAATCATTATAGTAACATGTATAAAATCTAGTGATCATAGCATTTATTTTGAATGATGTACAATTACTTATAACCATATTGCTATCCTGTGCTTTGGTTGCATTCTGATGTAAAGAATATTTTCAATTGGTACCGTGGCATAAGACTTGCTAAGCGTGCGTTCAAAATGATCACGATAAAACAGATCCTCGTGCACATTCTATCCGGGGACTGGTTTATAGAGGTGGATCTGAAAGACGCATATACTTTCACATTCAGAAAAAAATAAATAAAAAATAAATAAATAAATAAATATAAATATATATATATATATATATATATTTTTTTTTTTTTTTTTTTTTTTTTTTTTTTGCTGATCCGTGCCTCAAAAACCGTAAATAATCTGAACTGTGAATTTTGTGATCCGTTCCACCACTAAAATAGACCATTGATCATCATTCACTGGAATTTTCATGAATGGTTACCTTCGGCCTCGCTCATATTTCATGCACAGCTTTAAGTACGTGAATTAATGACGTGTATTGTCAAATCAGTCAAAGTCAGAGGACGTTTTTGCCAACATTTGGAACTGTACAGTAGGAAGTCATGTAATCACATGCTGTGCATGGCATTGCACAGGTATACAAATGCAATCTCTCTTACCCAGCTGGCACACTGTTATCCACATCAGTATCTTCTAGCATTCTATTGTGCATTTCTTATTACACCACAAACACAATGCATTGAAATCTGTAATAAAATGAGGTGGGTAGGTTGTTCCTGAAACCATTCAGTACAAGATCAAAAAGCATTCTGTCAGTAGCCTGGATAACAATCACCTAGCGTATCCTGAGGTTAATTAAAACAGGGAAATGGCACTTTTTTATATTGAAAACAATAACCAGGACTATAATAAACTACATTGGAAAGTATTATATGTTCATGTATGTTATAAAACAGTAAATTCAGAAGACATTTGTGCCCCATCCCCATCAAAACAGTGAAAATCTTCCTCCTCCCCAAAGTAAATGTGATTACATAAAGCCAGTGGCTCTAAATGCCTGTCTGTTTCTCTGCTGGAGTAATCCTATATCTCTCACAAATAAACTGACAGCACCAGAATACGTGCACAGAGATCTCCTGCTAGGCTCTGAAATACTCTAAAAGCTTTCTCATCTCGTTAGACGTCTGTAATGCATTCATTTATAGCCTGTTTCACTTTGCGCGCCTCTTTACAAGCTCACTCTTACGGAAAAATTAAAGCCTTTTCACTGCACTGATTATTCATAAACACATCTAGCCGACTGTAGATAAATGTTGTCTGTTTTATTTCCATGGAGGAGAGAACGTTCATTTGCATCTCATCAATCTCTCTCTATTTCCTCATGATAAGGAGACATTGGCAGGGGTACGAATTCCCAAGAAAGTCACAGATGGATTGGACCGCAGACAAGGCAGACGTATTGAGGTTGAAAGTTGTAATCGTTTTATGGTCAAAATGCAGTCACAGTCACCTTGGAGGGATTGAAACGAAACTAGTTTTATATGCAGTTCAGTTTCTACTAACAACGTCAGTGGAACCTAATTTTTTACATCAAATTTGATCAGTCAGATGGATAGAGCACATCCTGAGCCAGTTACTCTTAATTCATCTGGGAAATGGATTCAATCAAACAGTTGAGTATATTTACAATTTACAGCCTTGAATCCTGACTGACCTTATGTGGGCGATTGGAGCAAGTTTTTAAAAGGTAGTCTCTGTATTGCTATGTTATAATGAGGACTGAATATGACTGGAGAATTACAACAGCAAGTGAAAGCAAAGGATATCACAGCAGCTCTTGATACCCTCAGTCAATCAACAGGTCTCCCTCCACACAACCTGAAGAGCTACAGGCCTTGGGAAGAAAGCACAGATATGAACAAAGTGGTCTGGCAAGCAAAAGGTAATACGATAAATATCTAGCAGTGGCTAGTGAACACATAAAAAAGTGCTATAGGCTTACAAAAAAAGAAAACCTGAAACCTTTCTGACCCCAAACTTTTGAACGATAGTGTACACTACAACTATGATTTTATTTAAATGTATGTAATAAATAAAAACATATAGGTCTGGTTTCACAAACAGGGCTTATATTAAGCCAGGATTAGGCCATAGTTCAATTAGGACATATAAGTAGCTTTAATAAACGTGCATTAGAAAGAAAGAATAAACATTACTGGTGTGCATGTCAGAGCAAGTTGCTTTCAGTTAAAACCGATCAAACATGCATTATAGTCTGGTTCTATGCTAGTCTGTGAAACCAGGGGATAAAGTTATAAATGTTTTATTTTATTTGAACAAAACTTTGTTTTGAATATGTATCTTTAATTACACATAACCATACAAATGGCCAGTCAGTAAATAGACACAGTAACGTATATGCACATCAAAGTGGTTCCCAGTTCATTTTGAATCGCATAAAATTGAAAAATTTGGTGGTTCTGTGGTTCAATTCATTTGTGAATAAAGTAAATAGATCTGAACAACTTACTGACTGACCGTCTAAATAAATAGAGCCAGTTCATAGGATCAGACAACATGGCTCGCACTGTGTTCGTTGAGTGCAGTGAGTGCTCATCGAAAAGGCAAATGGACACACAAACAGGTGTTACTGACTGACTAAATGGTAAATTGTTTCAAAAGTTTTTTTTTTTGTCGGATTTGTGACCACTTCAGAAGTAGCCAGGAGCCCTGAAATTTTGGTGAATCATATTGCCAAACTGCTTCACAGCGCCAGCTTTGACAACGTTACTGAACTTGAGTGTTAGAAATCCGTGAGTGTTCCTGATCATTAAGTTTGGTTAATTTAGTTTGGTCATAGCTTCTGGTAGAATTGATGAGTGAAAAAGCAAGGTGTTAACTTTCCCACAGGCTTCCCTTAGGCCTCACTGCTCAAGCTGAAAACACAGCCTGACATTCAGCACACACATACACACAGAGAAAGAGAGATTAAAGGAAGTTTGGAAACATGCCTGGGGCTTCCTGTATATAGGGAGATTTCACTGTTCTGGGGGAGAGGATGGGTTTGATCCCTCACTTATTTCTCCCTCTCATTTCTGAATGATTTCTACAGAGAGACAACCACTTAACCTCCTCGCTTCTGTCCTGAAGCCAGCCTGAAGTACACAATCCCTAAAAGATGAAGGACAACTTAAAATATGGACTTTATCTTCTGGCTTACTTTTCTTAAGAGGTTAGGGATAGCTTTGCTGCACGAATTGTAAATACTCAATAAAGAAGCTTGAATGGAATGGGAAAATGAGTTTAAAGAGAAAGCTTACCCATATTTTTTAATTCTGTCATTATTTAGGCTAGTATGCATCAAAATGACAACAAACACCTAAAAAATATATACAGTTCCTTCTCAAAAAATTAGCATATTGTGATAAAGTTCATTATTTTCCATAATGTAATGAGAAAAATTAAACTTTCATATATTTTAGATTCATTGCACACCAACTGAAATATTTCAGGTCTTTTATTGTTTTAATACTGATGATTTTGGCATACAGCTCATGAAAACCCAAAATTCCTATCTAAAAAATTAGCATATTTCATCCGACCAATAAAAGAAGTGTTTTTAATACAAAAAAAGTCAACCTTCAAATAATTATGTTCAGTTATGCACTCAATACTTGGTCGGGAATCCTTTTGCAGCTGATTCAATGCTGCGTGGCATGGAGGCAATCAGCCTGTGGCACTGCTGAGGTGTTATGGAGGCCCAGGATGCTTCGATAGCGGCCTTAAGCTCATCCAGAGTGTTGGGTCTTGCGTCTCTCAACTTTCTCTTCACAATATCCCACAGATTCTCTATGGGGTTCAGGTTTAGGAGAGTTGGCAGGCCAATTGAGCACAGTAAAACCATGGTCAGTAAACCATTTACCAGTAGTTTTGGCACTGTGAGCAGGTGCCAGGTCGTGCTGAAAAATGAAATCTTCATCTCCATAAAGCTTTTCAGCAGGTGGAAGAATGAAGAGCTCCAAAATCTCCTGATAGCTAGCTGCATTGACCCTGCCCTTGATAAAACACAGTGGACCAACACCAGCAGCTGACATGGCACCCCAGACCATCACTGACTGTGGGTACTTGACACTGGACTTCAGGCATTTTGGCATTTCCTTCTCCCCAGTCTTCCCCCAGACTCTGGCACCTTGATTTCCGAATGACATGCAAAATTTGTTTTCATCCGAAGTACTTTGGACCACTGAGCAACAGTCCAGTGCTGCTTCTCTGTAGCCCAGGTCAGGCGCTTCTGCTGCTGTTTCTGGTTCAAAAGTGGGGACCTGGGGAATGCGGCACCTGTAGCCCATTTCCTGCACACGCCTGTGGACGGTGGCTCTGGATGTTTCTACTCCAGACTCAGTCCACTGCTTCCGCAGGTCCCCCAAGGTCTGGAATTGGTCCTTCTCCACAATCTTCCTCAGGGTCCGGTCACCTCTTCTCGTTGTGCAGCGTTTTGTGCCACACTTTTGCCTTCCCACAGACTTCCCACTGAGGTGCCTTGATACAGCACTCTGGGAACAGCCTATTTGTTCAGAAATTTCTTTCGGTGTCTTACCCTCTTGCTTGAGGGTGTCAATGATGGCCTTCTGGACATCAGTCAGGTCGGCAGTCTTACCCATGATCGCGGTTTTGAGTAATGAAACAGGCTGGGAGTTTCTAAAAGCCTCAGGAATCTTTTGCAGGTGTTTAGAGTTAATTAGTTGATTCAGATGATTAGGTTAATAGCTCGTTTAGAGAACCTTTTCATGATATGGTTATTTTTTGAGATAGGAATTTTGGGTCTTCATGAGCTGTATGCCAAAATCATCAGTATTAAAACAATAAAATACCTGAAATATTTCAGTTGGTGTGCAATGAATCTAAAATATATGAAAGTTTAATTTTTATCATTACATTATGGAAAATAATGAACTTATCACAATATGCTAATTTATTGAGAAGGACCTGTATAAGTGGTCCAAACCACATCTTCACAATATTCAAAGTCTTGTTAAATCATACAATAGGTTTGTGTGATGAACAGACTGAAATTTAGGTTATAATCCCCTTCCCCACTCCCCCAAGTTAAAGTTGATAATAAGGCTGCCATTTTATTAACACATTTAAAAAATGCTAGCACAGAAAGCCTCTACAAACAGTGTGCAATACAGTTCTCTTTCGCGCTTGAAGAGACAAAAACACACAAAACTATGCCAAAATGCCAAGCACTCTCATAAGTCTTACATGATCGTAAAGAGTAGTGAGAAAATGGGGTACGTGTCAGATCCATGTCATGTGCGGCAGGTCTTAAAGGGACAGGTTTTTAAAGAAACCTGCTGCTGTCTATCATTACGTCTAATCAAAGAACAAAAGAAAAAGATAAAATCACTCACTGCTCTTGACTCAAAAACTTTTGTTGCTATAATAAGGATTAATCTATATTTAATTTATAATTTATGCAGTGAAGACTGTGAAGTGTTTGATAACTTTATTCAGATTCTGTATATATCCATGACAGAATTTTAATTTTTGGGTGATCCATCCATTTAAAGGGATAGTTCACCCCAAAATGAAAATTACTCACGTTCCAAAACAAACAAAAATAACGACTTTATTCAAGTATTCATTTCCTTCTCTCTTGGCCTCGAGATTGTTCACATAGTGTAACAGGGTAGAGCTTTTGGTTGAATGTCACACGCATCACACACGATCAGCGTCAGCCAATAGTGAGCCTACGTGTGACGCACAACACAGATGCGCAACGCTGTTACACTACGCGAACTCACTCTAGGCCAAGAGAGAAGGAAATGAATACTAGAATAAAGTCCTTATTTTTGTTTGTTTTGTGCGCAGAAAAAGTTTTCTCATCGCTTGATATACTTAAGATTGAGCTACTGTAGTCACTTGGACTATTTTAATGATTTCTTTAATAAGTTTTCGGGGCTGGCATGTTTCAATCCCTTAGAAGCCTATGAGGAGTGATCCAGCTCTCAGATTTAATCAAAAATATCTTAATTTGTGTTCCGAAGATGAACGAAAGTCTTACGGGGTTGGAACAACATGATGTTGAGTAATTACTCACAGAATTTTCATTTTGGGGTGAACTATCCCTTTAAATTACAGTTTGTTCCTCACACAAATCTATATACACAGTGGAAACCCCTTTAGTCTGCAGTCTTTGTCAAGCTGTATGGTTGTTGTTGAATACTTTAAATGCACAGCTTTCTTCTTACAAATAACAAATTGAAACTGGATACATGTTCTTATTTCCTCTGTTGACTCTTTTTGTCCCATGATGATCTCTCCTCCCCCCTCATCATATTATAGTTTATTGGACTGCGCAGGAGAGATGTTTCTTGGGAATATTGTTCTTGCTTTCCTCTTTCCAACATGGCAAACAAGTGCAAAGACCGACAGAGGGCATGTTTTTGGGGTCTGTTGTTTAAAATTTGTTTGTGAATGTATAAGATATTTGTTTACTTTCATGGTGTCCTTTCAAAGTTTATCTCTCACTCTCAACAACTATACTTTGTGTACAACAGTGTATAACAACTTTTCTTTGAGCAGCGAGAAGACCTTGGGTTCAGGACTCTCATGTGCCATAGATCTATGCCACAGGCAAGGGGATTCAAACTAGAGTTAATTATGATCTTTTGGAAAAAATAAAAATCTACACCCACTTTATTTGATTTTTTTCAAAAGTGACAGAAAAGACAACTGTTTTCAACATTGATTATAATAGGAAACGTTTCTTCAGCTTTAAAGGAAGGATTATGTGACACTAAAGACTCCAGTAATTGCTGCTCAAAAACGAATCTGTTATCACAGTTTAAAGTATATTTAAATACAAAACGGGTAATGAAATATTTCAAAATATATCTGTATTTTTGATCAAATAATTGCAATTTTGGTGAGCATAAGACTTTTTTTCAGAATACAATTTCCGATTTTATTCTGCAATTTACATTCATTATTTTTTTATTATTTTGAACAACTTTAAAAGTTCTTTGTAAAACATAAAAGGTTCTCCTGCATCATTAAGTTTTTATTTTTTAAAGAGTGAATACTCACAAAAGAAAGTAACATTACAGATAATTAATTACAAAATTGAGCCACACCTATTGTAATTTTTGCACAGTCATTATGACTCAAAAAGTGAGATATACAGTTTTTGTGAGATATTTCAGGTTTTAAAATTCAGCTGGTGCAAAAACTTGCAAATCATCACAAGTTGATGAATTCACAACACTGAGTGTCAAGGCTGATCTGATGTAATGTTACATCAGCCTTCCACCGTCTTCATTCTTATTTAGAGAACACTGTATCAGGCTAGACTGAAATTGCTTTGTCTGAACACACACACACACCTCTTCTCTCTCTCTCACTCACTCACACGTACAGTAACAGCAGTAACGTGGTTTGTCCTAAATTCAGCTTCATTACCTATATAAACATTAAGTATGACAAAAAGATCAGCCAGTCTACAATCGCAGAAACAGGAGTTTGTTATCAGCCTATCGTCTGCTCACTTGCTAATCAGAGCACGTCTATAACAAGTGCAGTGAAATAAGGGCCTTTGAAAGAACTAGAGAAAACAGCAAGTGTTTAAAGTGAGTGCCAGATGCCTTTGTATGATCTGGATGTCACGTGAGGAAATGTGAGAATCGGATACTACTGCTAAAGCATCATGAATCTGGGCTACACTAACCACAACAAGAAATACCCTCTTTACTCACATAATAATACGTAGTAAATTACAGGATAAGATGAACAAAGGAATAGAAAGAGTAAATGAGAGAAAGGGGAGTGTTTGAGACACTAAAAAGGCAGATGAGAGAGAAAAAAGGAGGGGGGAGAAGCCACTTTACATTGCATTTGTTTAGACTTGTCACAGCATATCAGATGTTTGCTTTACTTTGAGAACACCTTCTGCTCGGGCCTCTCATGTGCTACTGGCAAGGGGAGGCACACTACACTGTGAGTGAGAGTCAATGTGTGTGTGTTTGTGAGTGAGTGAACAAGATGCCAAGAAGGACTGTGTCAGTTCCCCATCTCAACGGGGATCCGACTCCAAGTAATTTTGGAGAGAATTTTGGTCTCGAATCAAATGGAGACCCCCATGCCGGACCCCCCGAGGAGAGGGTAGAACTGGGGAAGAAGGTGACCCTTCTCCGAGGAATCTCTATTATCATTGGGACGATCATTGGAGCGGGAATATTCATCTCTCCGAAGGGAATTCTGAAGAACTCTGGCAGTGTGGGAATGTCACTCGTGGTGTGGATTGCATGTGGGATTCTCTCCCTTTTCGGTGAGTCATATATAACATGCACATACGCAGACATGAGTGTGTAAACATGTTCATGCTCTCACACACGGGCTCACATTATCTTTTCCCACACACATTACTCAGTTTTAACAAATGGCCTAAATATTTCACCCACTCACCTGGTACAAATCGACTTTCTTAGTTCCTGATATAATCAACAGTTGGATTTTAATTAGAATCTGAGGAACTGTACAGATGCTTTCTTAACCGTTTGTTTGCGGTTTTGAAATTGTGACTTACCTAACAGCACCACTGATGTCACAGTCATTCATTAGGACACACCTTACTCACTGAAAGGAAATGAGTGTTGTTAAAAGGATTGTCATCATTTACTTTACTCTCATGTCATTCTAAACAGGAGATTGTTCCGCATATACTAAACAAAGCAAGCAAGGGTATAGAGCAGTGGTTCTCAACCTTTTTTGGGCCAGCGACCCCTACCCAATATCCAGGTCCCAGAAAATATTGTTTTATTTTAATGTTAAATTCATCAATCTGGTACACTTTGAGAGTTCAAAATTAAAAGCTCCAACCCATATTCAGTGTGCAAAAGACAAAGGACAATTCAAACCTCTTTTAGTTGTGTCTGTCTACATTACACTACTACATAATAATAGTTATAATATGAATCCCATGACAGTAATAGCCATATATTGTAAAACAAATGCACTGAAAAATAAAGGACGGTCATTAAAGAGTTAATGTTTGCACATAGGTTTTATTACGCATTTAGGAAAGTATTGTAAGAAGCTACTTACAGGCTAACCTTACTTTCGAAAAATAAATAAATACAATCATGATTTTTCATGAAAAATTATGTTAGAACTGTAGGTCTAAAATACCTTGGTATCAGCTTGTTTTTATCAATGGTATAATTAATACAATTACAATTCATTTGGTTTGTCATGATTCATTTGTGTTCATAATCAGTAAAAAAATAAAATAACATAAGAATAAACAGAACATATAATGATTAATTAAATTAAATTATTATTGTATTATTAATAATTTTTTTCCCATGAGTATCATATGCATGTAAAAACTAATTTTGGCGTATAAATTGCACGATGCTATAGAGATGCATTTAGTGTGATTGGGTAAACAAAAAAATGCCTGACCAGTAAATTACTTGCTGAACAAAGAACACATTTGGCATTAGGCATTGGTTAATGCCTAAAAAAACAAACAACAACAACAACAAAAACTTTATAAATAGAATTTAGTTTAATTAATTTTAATGGCTTGTCAACTTTCCATTCCTCTGCTGCGTGATTCTAGTCAGCGCTGGATTCTAGTCAGTGCTTGAGCGCTGGTCTATGCAGTGCCGCAAAAAGTGGGAGCAGGTACGAGTAGTTGTCGACAAAGATGGATAAAGCAAAAAAGCTGTCGGGGGCTGAAAATAGAAATAGAAAGGGGGAAAAGGAGATGGTATGTCAAGGGATGCGACAGCAGCTATATAAGTATTAAAAAAAAGTATAGGCTATTTAGGCCTAACACGACCAAGGGAGCAGTTTTGCTGAATATTATCACGAAGTAGGCTAGCCAATTTAATTATCATAAATGTTTATTATCATAAACAAGTAGCCGGTAGGTCTATTTTAAGTTAGCCTACTTACATTTTAGACACATTATTGACTGTTTTAGTTATATTTCATCGACGAAAATAGTTCCAAAGGAAAACAACAATCAGCGCGGTGTTATATTTCTAAGGCTATAGATGATTTATAGGCTATTAATAATAATTATTTCTGAAAAAGTAACGAGGCATTTTAATTGTTTATTAATAAACTATATTTTCTAAATCGGCTGGAAACATACATCTCCGCTGGAAAGCGGATGCGCCTTTAGATAAGAAATTCATATGGATTACATAATCAGACTGTATTTGATTTCGATTCGAATTTGTTCGTTTAAAAGTGGACATTTCAAGCTTTAGCCTACATAGGCTGTATTTAGGCTACATTTGCGTATTACACGCCATAAAGTGCGTATTATATGCACGCGAAAACTGCGTATCATATACACGCAAAAACTATTTTTGGCGTATAAATGGCGCGAGAAATAACATTCGTTCTATTGATACGCACTTTCATGAGATCGTGGCCTGGTTGAATCAGCCGGCACAGACAAATCCGCGAGTAGCTACATTTTACAGCCTATACGGCTTATAAACTGAGGAGACGAATTTCCAAACCGTGTTTTTTTTTTTCACAGGTGACTTCCCGGGCTCAGTAGGCAATTATCTAAATGCTCCAAGTCAACGCAAATAAAATTGAGAAATAAAATTTTGTAAAACGGAAAAACGTTTTGTCACTTATTTGATTTTCAATTAAATATCTAAGCATTGTATAAGGAAATTAAGTCTGTATGTGAATATTGTTTCACCATCTAAAAACGAATAAAAAGAAAGCATGTTTTTAGTTAAAAAAGGAATAAGGAATGGACACAAAAGTACACCGAAGGTAGTGGGAGGGAGTGTCTATTGTGAGTTTAGAGGGCAGGTCAGCCAGAGCTGTAGTGTGTGTGTGTGTGTGTGTGTGTGTGTGTGTGTGTGTGTGTGTGAGTGAGTGAGTGAGTGAGTGAGTGAGTGAGTGAGTGAGTGAGTGAGTGAGTGAGTGAGTGAGTGAGACTACTGCCTGCTGAACAGAGGGTCGCCAAAAGAAGGATCTGAAGTGCCGGTGTTTCGGCTACAAAAACCCACCGAACTGATCCGAAACCAGCCCAATTTTTATCCACCCGCCCAAACCCATTTTTGCCCGCAAAATAGATTTAAAAACCGCCCAATCTGGCAACCCTGGCTGTGACGTTACTGTACTCTGGCTTTGTCATACTGTCAAAGTTTGCCGCTCTTTAATTGTCACCAAACCACGTAACATAGGCTACACGACACATCTTTGAAATAAAGTGTAGACTGCCGAGTGCTTGTTTGTATTATTACTCTGTGATTGCGTAATGGACCGTTACTCTTGTGGAAAAATGTTGGTGGAGATGGCCTGAAACGCAGATATCAAGAGCAATGTAAGAACATACCAAAAATTTGATGATAAACATACATTTTCGATTGCATTCTGCTTAATTCAGATAGTTTACGAGAACAACATACCACCACTTTGCTGACCAGACAAACTGGTCCAAGTATGCAATCAGAAACAAAGCAAGGTGAACAAGCCATACTTATAGTATGCAAGCTAATAGGTTGTCATAAATGTTGTTATTTTCTTTCAGGGCGATTGTTCAGATCTGTCAATGTCAGTGAAAGCCCCGGAGCTAGTTAAATCTGTGTCACGTAAATTAGCGCTAAAGTTGACGCTGACACTCGCCTCACATCAGACGCTGAAAACCAATTATTAAATACACAGGCATCCTACCTTCCCATGCAATCCGATTTAATCCATGGAAGATCCATAATCCATAATCCATAGCATTGTACGTCATCTGCTGTAACGTTATCCACAACAATCCATACGTGTTTGAGACATATTTCTACAGTGGCCGAGAAGGGTCACAACACATACAAACGCCACATTAACTACATATTCAGAAAACATCTCCAAATTCAGAAAACACATACAAACACCACAACTACATATTTAGAAAACAACTACATATTCAGAAAACACCTCCAAATTCAGAAAACGCATGCAAACGCCACAACAACTACATATTCAGAAAACACATACAAACGCCACAACAACTACATATTCAGAAAACATATACAAACGCCACAACAACTACATATTTAGAAAACAACTTTGTCGATTTCACATCACATACGCTGCAAATATTCAAATATGTATGTGTTGTGACCCTTCTCAGCCACCGTATATTTTCTTCTTGCAGGTGTTCATGTCAGATCTTACACAAATCCATAGAGCACTAAGCTAGTTATCACTAACGTCCGTACAAAGTAGGTTAACTTAAATGAAAAAAAGTAATTCCAACTTTTTTTCGGTTGACTCTGTCTATATTATCTCAGAATTAAAAAGCAGTAATCCAAGTCGAGTTCGTTGACTGTGCATCTTGCAGTTTAGTGCCCCTTAACTGTCAACCTCTAATAAACATAAAAAGAGCATAATGTGCGTTATAGCTGACAACCACATCATAAATATACCTTTGTATTCAATTATAATTACATCAACTTTATTGTGAAAATATTTCTTGTATTTATTCATACTGTACATACTGTACTGCAAAGTAACTTACCTGTCATAATGTTTAATACTGTCATACTGTTGTGTTAGTGTTACCGCACTATCCTGATAATTATAGCACTAAATAGGAACAACCAAAGGTCTTCTATATAATTTAAAACACATACCATGATGACTATACCTTGATTAGGTGTTCTTATAATGGATGTAAGTATGGGGAACAGCAAGCAAATATTGATTATATGTCAATTATTGCCTTTGCACGACTCCTTAGTTTTGGCACATGATACAAAGGCAGAGTACAGTAACTGCTAAACAAGGGTCAAAGGTCAATTTTGAGCTCAAGATTTTTTGCATACAAACATTTATTCATTATAGCAACTAGTTGTGAAATTTTTGGAGTCCTACCTATAATACTTTTGTCTGGACAAAACATAAACTTTAAAGTCATTTTTCTCAGTTTCACACTCTAGCGAGTTAAGGTCTTTTGCCTTTGGAGGGCAGTATATTGGGTCTATAGTTAACCTAGACGGTGAAATGACGGCTATTGCTTGCTGGGATTAGATTTGTTTTGGCCATTGCTTTTAATTAAGTTTACTTGATCTTTTATTCTTTTTTGTTAAGTTTATTTGTTCTTTTTTTTATAACATTTGAATAAGAAATAATATCAAGTCCTCTAAATATAACTTGTCCAAACTCTGCGAATCACAAAAAGCGTAGGCTATCGGTGAGAACACTCATTTTAACAGCATAGTTTACGCACACCCGAACTTGACTGCACATCATATTTTTGACATTATTGATACTCCTTTCAATCGAAATGCAATAGTGCCTACCTACAACACAGACGGTGGACTTGCTGTCAGGGGTAGAGCGGCTGCGGACGAACGTTTTTTTTTGTTTTTT
The DNA here is from genome assembly GCA_030578275.1 of Meda fulgida. Classification (NCBI taxonomy): domain Eukaryota; kingdom Metazoa; phylum Chordata; class Actinopteri; order Cypriniformes; family Leuciscidae; genus Meda; species Meda fulgida. Next base: position 23,181,065 of record CM060629.1, read on the forward strand.
TTTGAGTGCAGGGTGCTGATGAATTTTTTCTACGCAAACACACAATATGACCTCACATTCTGCGCATATGTTTTAAAACATAATTTAACATATAAATAGTCCTAACACTTTTTAAATATTCCACTTAAAGTGTTTATTACAAATAAATTACTAAATGCTTAAAATTAATAAAAGTAAATGAACAAAAGTTTGCGTTAGATTTAAACTCGTGGACTCGTGGGGGGCCCATTAACACCTGAACGCCCCCCTTTCAAAAATCTTGCTTCCAACACCCCCAGTTGTTCTTTAAGGCATGAAAAAAAAAAATCACAGGAAAAAAACGTTTAAAATGTAATTTTGGTGATCAAAAATGAGTTTTAAGGGCTAAAAATATTGACAACAGGAGGACTTAAACAACACATTTACATGTTCACAGTTCTCTGATGTTAAAGGTTATATGACTGACATGCAGATAAGCAACATATTTGATCTTTTGGTCATAAAATTCACACGAGATCCAGTGAGAAGCATTCAATTTGGCGTGTATGTCTCCGATACAAACGTCTATCACTAGTTAAAAGTCAGATGAAACCAGCGCTGTGACAGACTGTGTGTGTGTGTGTGTGTGTCTGTGCATTCTTAGCAACACTGACACTGAAAACAAAACTAAACTGTGCAAAACCAATCCATTTAGCATACTTTTCAATTCACAATTCACATTTACCATAGAAGATTTACAGTAGTAACACAACTGTAAACATGGTATTGTGGCAGAAACATGGGATATTCATATCGAATTTTATTATAATATTAACATAGACATTAATTAATATTAAAGGAGTAATAAAATATAGGGCAATATACAGAAACAAATGAAGAGCTCTAACTCAGAAAGAATAATTAAATTTTACCCTTTAAAAATGAGGTTGTTAAAAATGTACAAATGTTACTGTTTGTGTTAATGAAAATAAGTTTACATCTGCCTCTCAACTCAAGCTACTGTCAAGTGTGCATTTTTAAGATACCAAACATATAAGCTAATATTATTAATATACAGTATATAATGAAGAAATCCAGCCCCACAGGCGTGTCCACAACATCGAATCTGGCCCACTTTAAAAAAAGTTGTTACACCCCTGGATTAAGGGATGTAGAATATCATCTTGCAGAATAAGGCATTATTATGTGCTTTATAAGTACTAATAAACAGCCAGCATTAGTAATATGCATGCTAATAAGCAACTAAATAGTGAGAATTGGACTCTAAACTAAAGTTATACCCATTTTTTAAGTAAGTGTTTTATTTTGATTGTTTTTATTTTAAAATGAAATTTTTTTTTTATTATATACTTCCATGATTTAACTAATTGGTTTTTCATCAACTCAATAACCCAAATGTTTCTCGAACACCACTATAAGCTCTGATATAATCACTATTTTAAAGTAGTTCACACACACACATTAAACACACACATTAAAAAGAAATTCAGGTTTTACCGATAGTCGGCAAACAAGAATTTCATGCTATGCGTGAAGAACCTGATCAGAGGGCCCCTCTAATGCCTAATGTGTGTGTGTCCGTGCACAATAGAGGCTGATATTGTCTTATGCCGCACTTTGATGGTGAGGAGAATGCCGTCTAACACCGTGGAGGTTGATGGCTTTGTGTATGTGTCGAAGAAGAATTAGTTTGTGTATAAGAAGAGCATTGCTTGACAGTTTGTTTATTCATGTGTATGCCAGGAGTCATTTCACACTTGTCAGCTTTCTTTTGTGTGCTGCTGCCCACAGGCTTTGAGGAAAAGCTGAGCTGCCCATTAAAAAAAAAAAACCTGTCCATTCATCCACAATTTCTCTCAGTTGAAATCTGCATTCTGAACTCTCCTGGTGGGCCTTGTATTTTAGAGCTCTCTTTACATTTACCTTTTGAAGCTCACAAGTCAAGGGCTGCGAGTGAAGCAGGGCTTTGATTTGAACAGAGTATTCATTAAAATGTTAAAATGCACAGAACTATAAAGAGCTTGTGTAACTGCACAGAGAGAAAAGATGGTCTTAATGAACTGACTTAACCATGTGCCATTCGGGTTGCTTTGCAGGTGTTGTGTATACCTTGCCACCTTTCTGAATAGTTATTGCACTCGCTCTCCACGACTTGCCTTTGTCCAGCCACTGTTACCTAATTTTGCTAAAGTATAAAGGTATTCGTCTAGTTCTTTCTTTTTGTCCTTTTCAGGTGCTCTTTCGTATGCTGAGCTTGGTACCTGTATTAAAAAGTCTGGTGGCCATTACACATACATTCTGGAGGCATTTGGTCCGCAAGTGGCTTTTGTGAGATTGTGGGCTGACATGATTGCCATAAGGTCAGTAAATCCTTATTCATCCTCCGTCTTCATTGACAGGTCTCTGGGGCACTGCCAGAATAAACAAACAAAATCCCTTCGACGCCTCAAATAAACACAAGCAAACTCTGCCCGATGAAGGTTATCTCTCAATATTACTGTTGGGCTCCAGTAGGCATGGAATAAAAACCAGAGATAAAGTGCCTTATGACAATGAACAAGCTATTGTGGAGGCTCTCATGCAAAGAATCAAGAACTGGATTCAGTCCAGGTTCATATGTAACCATCACAACACCGCCAAGAGTAACATCTGTAGATGTAGTTTGAAAGCAAACGAAGGAGAGCACAAAACATGTTCATGTACAAGTGAACTAACTGGTTCACTGATTATAACACAAAAATGCAAGAAAAGAGGTTCTATTACAATCATGATTTATCAAATAGATTGTTCTACCTTACTCTGGAACAGTGTTTTATGAGAGATGATGTCCAGTACAGTACACTGAGTGCTCAGAGTTAATTTTCTCATCTTGAAGACCTGCAGGCTTTGCTGTGACCGCTCTGGCATTTGGACGCTATATTTTAGAGCCCATCTTCATGCCATGTGGAGTTCCTGAGACTGCCGTTAAATTGGCCACAGCAATCGGATTCAGTAAGCTTTTTGGCTAAGTTTAGGCTTAAAAGTTAAGTTTGATTACAGTATACATACCATCTTTATGGCCCGGTTTATGTGTCCCATATTCATTTTGAGATATTGTATATTCCTTTTCATTGCAGCCATGGCAATGTATCTAAACAGCATGAGTGTAAGCTGGACTGCCAGAATCCAGATCTTCCTCACATTCAGCAAGCTGCTCGCCTTCGCCATTATCATTGTTCCAGGATTATACCTACTCTTCAAAGGTATTTAGTTTATATTATGCTTCTGAGAACTTGAATAAGAGATAAATGCACGAAATGCATATATATATATATATATATATATATATATATATATATATATATATATATATATATATATTATAAAAATGTAAAAAAAAAGAAAAAAGAAAAGAAAAATTATATATCAGTATGATATGTTTTTTTTAAGTGATCAAAAGTGTCAGTAAAGATGTTTATAATTTTACAAAAGATTTATTTCAAATAAATGCTGTTCTTTTAAACTTTCTTCATCAGAGTATCCAGAAGAAAATCCAGTTTCCCAAAAATATTAAGCAGCTTAATATTGATAATAATAAGAAATGCTTCTTGAGCATGAAATAAGCATATTAGAATGATTTCTGAAGGATCATGTGACACAGAAGACTGAAGTATTGATGCTGAGAATTCAGCTTAGCCTTCATAGGAATAAATTACATTTTAGTGAGCATAAAAGACTTCTTTCAAAAACAAAGGGAGTATATATTTTAATCAAATATCACTATTAAATAATTTTTCACAAATATTGTATAATTCACATAATGTTGGAACAACCATCAGTGCCGGTTGTAGCTTGAATGGGAAAACCAAACATATGTGACTTTCACGTTTCCATGGTAATCAGTCACTCGTGCATCACGACACACCCATGCTCGCACCCGCGCTGTATCTATCATTTTCATAGAGGTCGCAATGAGTTTAAAATGGCAAAAAACTCTTCACTCCTTTTTCATGAAAAAGTCAAGCACTGTAAGTTGTCATGTGGTATCCGTATTGTGTTGCACAATGATGAATAACTCTGCCTATTTATCTTATAATAATTAACAAGTTTTATTGGAAATTGAAAATATTAACTACCCACACAAACGTGCACTTATTTTCAGTATTTTTTCACAGATATGTTATCAAAGACCTTCAAATTAGAATGAAGATGGTGATGAATGTTATGTATTAACAGCCACTATCTATCTGCTTGAATCAGGCAGCGTCACAAAACAACGATAGGCTACACAAAAAACTATTTGAAATATGTAAACAATATAGTACAATATACAATAGCATGTGAAATATAAAGTACAGAAAATCTGCATTTCTTTCTTTCTCTCTTTCTTTCTTTCTTTCTTTCTTTCTTTCTTTCTTTCTTTCTTTCTTTCTTTCTTTCTTTCTTTCTTTCTTTCTTTCCTTCAACATAAAAAGCATATTAAAGCCAATTAAGCAAAAACCTGTCAACAAAGGTCTGAAAACAAAAACTGTTATAACACCTGACATTCTGTCCAAAAAATGTTTAAAAAATAATGAAAATAATAAATCAGCAGCTATATTCCAAGTGATCAAGGTCTTAGGGCGCTCCATTTAAAAAAGTGGGCACTCGTGCAACTTAAGCAATGATGTACATCCGAGTGAACGAGACAGAGGGAAGCTAGCGAGGGAATCTCATAACTTTTTTTTACTTAAACACAGCCCAGCTCTTCCTTCTGACGTCACCTCAGGTGTCCCCACTGGAAGCCCTGAGGAGAAGTAAACAAACCTTGCTCCTATTTACTTGAGTGAAAGTAGCCTACTTCTCCGTGTGCACACTCCGAGTCCTGACCAGGTTAATTGACCCACACGGTGACATCATATCATTGACATGGTGTGCAAATGAGTGGTAAGGCCCTGATCATGCATTCCTTTTTTTTGTGCCGCCCCCGTCAAGATGCCGCCATGGGCAGTGGCCCACATTGGCCATGCCTAAATCTGCCACTGACAACCATTCATTTTTGATTAATAATAAAAATTAAGGATCCACTCAACAGAAATAGGTTTGGGTCAGGGAAAACTAAAATGACAGGGAACATCAGGCTGTCTAAGCTTCTCACTATGCTAATCATTTACCACTGGTTACATCTGCAGGGGAGACCAAAAACTTTGAGAACGCATTTGAGGTCGACACAGTAGACTTATCAGGACTTCCTCTTGCCTTCTACTCAGGAATGTACGCCTATGCCGGCTGGTGAGCCCACCTTCTAATACCACACAAATCCAATAATGCTGCATGCAGTGTTTGAATACATTTTTGGCCTCTTACAGGTTTTACTTGAATTTTGTGACTGAGGAGGTGGAGAATCCTGAGAGGTTAGTGTTATAATAAATATGATTTCTGTATGGTTTGATGTTTTAATTCAGCTGTTTCTAGCATGGCAAACCAAACAGCAGTGATTACTTAGGTGTTCATTTTCATTCCCCAGGACAGTGCCTCTTGCCATCTGCATCTCCATGGTGATAGTAATGATCTGTTACACACTGATAAACGTGGCATATTACACCGTGATGTCAGCAGAAGAGCTGTTAGCCTCCAATGCCGTAGCTGTGGTGGGTCACTCCCAGTCTGCTTCTATCTCAAAACTTCTTTTGTTAACAATTCAACAAATTCAATTAACACAATCCAGGATCCTATCGGTTTTTCATGTAGCAGCAGTAACTGGAACATTTAAGAAAGAGAGCCAGAAAAGAAAAGGATACTAGTTTTATAAACGAGTTTAAGAAATTTGCAGTAGTGCCTGTAAGAGTCAACACCTTCCTCCTCCCCAAAGTAAATGTGATTACATAAAGCCAGTGGCTCTAAATGCCTGTCTGTTTCTCTGCTGGAGTAATCATATATCTCTCACAAATAACTGACAGCACCAGAATACGTGCGCAGAGATCTCCTGCTTGGCTCTGAAATACTCTAAAAGCTTTCTCATCTCGTTAGACGTCTGTAATGCATTCATTTATAGCCTGTTTCACTTTACGTGTCCCTCTACAAGCTCACTCTTATGGAAAATATAAAGCCTTTTTACTTCACTGATTATTCATCAACACAGACAAGTCTAAAAATTGAAGATCAATGTTGTTTTCCTATTTGTTTCACAAAATTAGTTCATCTTTCTCACTTCCATCCACTCTTTTCATCTCTTCCCTCTCTATCCATCCATCTGCCCTCCCCAACAGACTTTTGCAGAGAAGCTGATGGGAGACTTCTCAGTAGCAGTTCCCGTTTTTGTAGCCCTGTCTTGCTTTGGGTCCATGAATGGAGGCATATTTGCCATCTCAAGGTGTGCATCTCATTTTGAGTCTCAGATTACCTGATTTTTACAAGGGTCAAACAGAGAGATACAGGTTATAGAACAACTATAGGAACAAGCTTAATTATTTTGGGGAAATCACACAAATTCATCCGAATTAGCCACCAATTCACCAAAATGTAAAATACTTTAAGGGTTAGTTCACCCAAAAATAAATATTCTGTCATTTATTATTACTCACCCTCATGTCATTTCAAACCCACAATACATTCATTAATCTTAGGGACACATATGAATATATTTTTGATGAAATCTGAGCGCATTCTGTTTCTCCATTGGGAGCAACGCAATTTACACATTCAAGGTCCAGAACGATAGGAAAGACATTATTAGAGTAATACATGTGACTCTAATGGTTTAACCTCAATTTTATGAAGCGACGCGAGTGTTTTGTTTGCACAAAAAAAATAAACATAATTTACCACTTTCTTTACAAAAATATAGACCTGCACGCATGCGTGTTGTGTTGACTCAAGACCGGAAGTTGTTCAGTGAACGTGATTTGGATAATATTATTTTGTAAATACAGGGGTAAATTATTATTTTGTAAAATTGAGGTTAAACCACTGAAGTCACATGGATTACTTTAAAGATGTCTTTACTACCATTTTGGACCTTGAATGTGTAAATTGCGTTTCTCCCAATGGAGGGACTGAAAGCTGTCTGACTCCACCAAAAATATCTTAATTTGAGTTCTGAAGATGAAAAAAGGTCTCACGGGTTTGGAACTACATGAGGGTGAGTAATTAACAGAATTTTCCTTTTTGGGAGAACTATCCATTTAAGAATTGCCATGAGAAGGTGTTGAGAATTACACCAAGTAGCCTATATGAATTTTATATTATTTTTCAAATGACCCAACCATTGTTGGTCACACAGTTAATTGTTTATGGCTTTGACACATTTTTAGTCTTTAGTTTCAAACATCGACTATTGTATTTCTTGGTTCGTATTTCTACAGTTGATGTTTTAAACGTTTTACATTTTGTTTCTCTTCCACAGAATGTTCTATGTCGCCTCTCGAGAAGGTCAGCTTCCTGAAGTTCTCTCTATGATTCACATACGCCGACACACGCCATTACCTGCTGTGATTGTCCTGGTGAGCCATAGACACACACATGTCCCACTCAACGGTCACCTGTACTGATACTCCTGTTCAGCTGAACAAAACCGTTTGCAGCTATTTTGTAAATAAGCTTCAAAATAAAAACATATTACTTATGAAACTGACTATTGTATATGTTCCTAAAAGGAAGGAAAAAAAACTAATACTAATAATAATTACTTATACAACTATAAAATATTACAAAAAAATAATAAAAAAAAAAAAATAATATGTATATGTATATATATATATATATATATATATATATATATATATATATATATATATATATATATATATATTATACATACACCGGTCCTTCTCAAAAAATTAGCATATTGTGATAAAGTTCATTATTTTCCATAATGTAATGATAAAAATTAAACTTTCATATATTTTAGATTCATTGCACACCAACTGAAATATTTCAGGTCTTTTATTGTTTTAATACTGATGATTTTGGCATACAGCTCATGAAAACCCAAAATTCCTATCTCAAAAAATTAGCATATCATGAAAAGGTTCTCTAAACGAGCTATTAACCTAATCATCTGAATCAACTAATTAACTCTAAACACCTGCAAAAGATTCCTGAGGCTTTTAAAAACTCCCAGCCTGTTTCATTACCCAAAACCGCGATCATGGGTAAGACTGCCGACCTGACTGCTGTCCAGAAGGCCATCATTGACACCCTTAAGCAAGAGGGTAAGACACAGAAAGAAATTTCTGAACAAATAGGCTGTTCCCAGAGTGCTGTATCAAGGCACCTCAGTGGGAAGGAAAAAGTGTGGCAAAAAACGCTGCACAACGAGAAGAGGTGACCGGACCCTGAGGAAGATTGTGGAGAAGGACCGATTCCAGACCTTGGGGGACCTGCGGAAGCAGTGGACTGAGTCTGGAGTAGAAACATCCAGAGCCACCGTGCACAGGCGTGTGCAGGAAATGGGCTACAGGTTCCGCATTCCCCAGGTCAAGCCACTTTTGAACCAGAAACAGCAGCAGAAGCGCCTGACCTGGGCTACAGAGAAGCAGCACTGGACTGTTGCTCAGTGGTCCAAAGTACTTTTTGGAGTCTGGAGGAAGACTGGGGAGAAGGAAATGCCAAAATGCCTGAAGTCCAGTGTCAAGTACCCACAGTCAGTGATGGTCTGGGGAGCCATGTCAGCTGCTGGTGTTGGTCCACTGTGTTTTATCAAGGGCAGGGTCAATGCAGATAGCTATCAGGAGATTTTGGAACACTTCATGCTTCCATCTGCTGAAAAGCTTTATGGAGATGAAGATTTCATTTTTCAGCACGACCTGGCACCTGCTCACAGTGCCAAAACCACTGGTAAATGGTTTACTGACCATGGTATTACTGTGCTCAATTGGCCTGCCAACTCTCCTGACCTGAACCCCATAGAGAATCTGTTGGATATTGTGAAGAGAAAGTTGAGAGACGCAAGACCCAACACTCTGGATGAGCTTAAGGCCGCTATCGAAGCATCCTGGGCCTCCATAACACCTCAGCAGTGCCACAGGCTGATTGCCTCCATGCCACGCTGCATTGAAGCAGTCATTTCTGCAAAAGGATTCCTGACCAAGTATTGAGTGCATAACTGAACATAATTATTTGAAGGTTGACTTTTTTTGTATTAAAAACACTGGTTTTATTGGTCGAATGAAATATGCTATTTCTTTTAGATAGGAATTTTGGGTTTTCATGAGCTGTATGCCAAAATCATCAGTATTAAAACAATAAAAGACCTGAAATATTTCAGTTGGTGTGCAATGAATCTAAAATATATGAAAGTTTAATTTTTATCATTACATTATGGAAAATAATGAACTTTATCACAATAGGCTAATTTTTTTAGGAGGACCTGTACATACACACTGTATAAAATTTGCAAAAGTACTATTAATATTATTAAAAACATATAACTGACTAACTAACTGACATATGCATAAACATATATAACTCACATAAATTATATAACATATAACTTTTAATTTACTATATCAGAAATTTTCATGACTACACGCCTTTCTAAAAGTGCTTGTCTTTCTTTCAGTATCCGATCACACTACTGATCCTCTTCCTAGGGGACATCTACAGCCTGCTGAACTTCATGAGCTTCCTTCGCTGGTTCTTTATCGGGGTGGCAGTGCTCGGCCTCATCTACATGCGATACACACGCCCTGATATGCCACGACCTTTTAAGGTGACCCTCTTTTCTGTTCTGGCAGCCTGTTACCTCATGTCTAACGCATCTCTAATGTAAATTATTAGTTAAATATCTAGCGGTTAAGAACACATGGTAGATTTAATTCTAAGGTGTATGATAGCAGAGGAGAGGCAAGAGTTGTAATGCTATTGAGATCTCAATTGTACTCTGTCACTTTGTTATGTTGCTTCAGGGGGCCTTTTTCTGATTGGTCAACTGGTAGTTACTAAGTGTCGAATATACGGTGAAATAACCATGAACAAAATCATTTCAAAATCAAAATCAAGAAAATGTTTGACCCATGACGAGTAACCGCTCTCTTTTATGTCTTATCTAAGTATTTTAATTTGTCGTGATGAAAAAGTTTTGCTAAACAAACTAGAACAGGTTGGGTTGGGTTTAAACATGAATTTAATTCATATGATAATTCATGAACTTAATTCATGATAATTTGATTCATGATATGGCCATGGATCCATTTAGATAGGAAATTGAAGATTTTACTGATATCGCTGACAGTGGTCAAAACATGTTTTTAATGTGTCCCTATCATGGTTTTTCGAATATTCCTTTCATGCAGTGTGTAATATTGCTGTTTGTGAATTTAAACGTTCTGTAAACTTCTTAAGTCGAAAGTGCACAATAAATATATTGTCTCCCAAAAGAAAGAATCGACTCAGAACCGCCCAAACGAGTTGAATATAAATCGAATCCCACTGCGTTCCGGTTCTACATCACTAGATAAGGCATTTGCATAATGCCCGTCTATGTTTTATGTTGTCCGCTTGCGAACAACTTGTCCCGCCCTCAAACATGACATTTTACTGACGACTGCTTCTCTAATCTCGTTCAACAAAGGATTCGTAAAACACTCGCTCTTGAAAGATGGGTCAGTGCCCAGTTTATTGGATCAGCTTGCTCCCTCAGATTCACAACCTGCAAGTATGAATAATTATTGATGTATATATTTTCTACCGGGGGTTCAAAATATGTCGTTTTGTGTTTTATATTTTATATTGTGTAAGTTTACAGCTAACCTGCTAACTGTAGTTATTATTGTCTTACTTACTGAAATAGTTCTACAAAATAGCTGTGGGCCCACTGTTACCTAAAACTGTGTCTATTAATGCAGACTGACTGTCTGTTTAGCTTCTGACAAGCACTGTAAGCGGTAGACCAATCAGACTGGGCCGTCTGGCCAATCAGAGCAGAGCAGGCTCACGGAAAGGAGGGATTTAGAGAGACTCATTCATCTGACGAGTCGTTTGAGAATCATTGAAAAACATGGTGATGTACAATGCATATTATGAGACAATGAAAGTGTTTTTTGACCTTTGATGCGTGTAAACCTGTTGTAGGAGACCTCCAAAACTAAATTAGGAACCTTTAAAATAGCATAATGGGGCACTTTAAAGGAAATGAAAATTCACACTCAAGACACTCCAAACTCATTTGATTGTCTTCTGCAAAACACTATCTGTACAGGTCAAAATAAACAGGTGTACTCTTCAAAAAGGGAACAAAAGCACCATAAAAATTATGAAAGTAGCCTACTCACTATATTCCAAGTCTTCTAAAGTCATATGATTTGAGGAACAGACTTACATTAATACAGTACATACAGTCTCAACTGAAAAACACATGCAGTTTATTGCTCTTTATTACTCTATAGAACACCATACTTTTAATATCTCTTTATCTCTGTATTTTTCTCTTTCACAGGTCCCTATTATAATCCCTGTTGTTTTCTCCTTCACCTGTTTCTTCATGGTCTTCCTTTCTCTATATTCGGATCCATTTAATACTGGGATTGGCTTTGCCATCTCTCTCACTGGCATCCCTGCATACTACATATTCATCTACATCGAAAGAAAACCCAAATGGTTCCAGAAATTCTCAGGTCAGAGGTTACATAAATGCAAATGGCAAAAGGCAACAGTGTAAAACTTCTGATTTTGCTTGAAAGTCATTTTTTGTCTAGTTACACATGAATGATTATTATAATGACTTTGTCATGCCAATTTCTTTATTATAGGACTGGTGTTAAACTCTTGGAAATATATTTTCTGGAAATGAATACAAATAACCTTATAATGCACAAATAATGGAACATATGGAAATGTATTCCTTATCATATCATCTAGAATATGGTAATATCATCAAACATATGCAAATAATTAGTGAAGTTGGCTTATTAATGTTTGTTTCCCATGTGTTTTTCAGACTCCGCGAACAGATCACTACAGATCATCCTACAGGTGGTTCCCGCAGAGCAATGACCTTTATCCTTTTTTTCTCTTTGCATGTATGTGTGGCTGTGTCTGTACAATATCTGTAGTGGCTCTCAACTGGTGATGGGTCACGACTAAAGTCTGTTCTGATTGACAGCAGGGAGAAAACAATACTAAATCCAAATAATAAAATCAACTGAACCAAAGCCAGTTGAGACCAATTTCTGTCGTACATCTAAAAATGAGGAAAAACAATCTCTGAAATGTCTCTGCCTCAGTCCACTGAGAAAAAGATTCAACACTGTTATTTCAACATATTCATCTTCCAATGCTGTGAAGAACCTAACGTGACTGACATAAAGTCCATGCATATCACCTGTGTTTTAGAACCGTGGCCACTTATTCAATTTGCACTGCTATATCTTTATACACGTCAATGTCACAGACGCCATAAATGATCCCACTCCATGAGGGGTGACTCAAGAATGGGCTCAGACAGGGATTTGGACATAATGTTACACTCTCCTCAATGGCTGAGGTTTTTGAAATTCTGTTATACTGACATGACTGTACATGTAAACACTGAGTAATGGCTATCTTGTAGGGTCTTGTCTGACCAGTAGGTTATTTAGGACATATCACATACACTAGTGATATTTCTGTATTATGCTACACTGGATAATCTGGTATTTTTATTGCCTATTGTGCTGTTTTATTGTACCATGCAGGAGAACTCCACAGTGCACAAATGTATGTTGATTATTGCTCCAAAATTGCCTTTAAACCATTTGACAACTTAAATACCCAATTCAGCTTGAAAATTAATTGTATTTATAATCAGTTTATTCCCAAATTAATTGCTAGTAAAGTAATGATTTTGCACATTAACATTGTGTTTGAATACTAAATCACACACATATAATCCTAGTAGGACACCTGCCTACTTGATGTCTGTTTAATTAAATCAGTATTATGTTATACTATTATGACTGTTTTAGATAATTCTACATTGACTGGTATATTTTTGTACGCATATTTTGTAAAACTATACTGACTGCTACAGTAGAAACTAGTTTTAGTTTGTAAAGCTATGAGCAAACTTTGTATGAACAATTCGACCATTAAATAAATCTATTTCCCTTTACCTCTGCTATTTTTTCAGAAAATGTTTCAATGATGTTGTTTATTTATATATATATATATATACATATATATATATATACACACACACACACACACACACACACACACACACATAGACTATGTGCGTGCACAAGTAATTCTGCATATTTGCAACAGAGTTTAAGTGTAAAACTGCTCATTACATTGACATTGCAATTACAGATTAATTATAGATTGCTCTTCACTAAGCCTATGAAAGTCAAATTTTAGCATGACCAGTTCTTCCCTGCAAGAATTATAATCGAATCCCATTCAAAACTCAAAAAGTGGTCATCTGGACCCTGCGGTGTCCTGCCATCACCTGACAGTGTTAAGAACGTATTGGGGAATAGGCCTATATTGGACATGACAGGAAATATAATGTTGAAAGCAGAAAATGCGTTACTTTCACACTATGAGGATTTTGATCAATGAACAGGTTTCACTTCACAAAGTCTACTGTTGTAGAAAGAGACCAGTCAATGAAATAACAGTAGACATGTAAAACCCAACACACAATGTTTGTGAGTGTGTAGATTGTTCGCATTGGAAGGGATCTAGGAACAGAATGATTGATCCAGTCAACTAGAATGATTGCATTACTCCTCTAATACCTCAACCGCTTACAGATCCGTCTAGAAGATGAGAATATAGAAAGAAAGAAAACAGAGATGGCTGAGGAAGAAAACATTACTTCACCCACAAAATCGTATCAACATTAATTCTTCTGTTGTTATAGTCAGCACCAGTTTGTGTGTGTTGGCAGCACAAGGGGTCCCATATCGCAGGCAACAAAACTCAAATGACTTTGTGAATAAGTTGAAACTGGTGAACCAGGATCGAGTGCCAAGATCATGGCACTGGCCCAAAACACTAACACACACACACACACGCAAACATGCTCGAGTGAACATATCCCTGTCATTGTTGGACAACTGCCCAGTACAACATCAAGAGAAGGCCAGCTCTAGGGATGGGCATAATGCCATTAAAACGAGAAGGCGCATATCTGCACAAACCAGTTCAGACAGTCTGAAGTTGGAGGTATACAGCTTGGTTAGTAGAGTTATAGATTAAAAGATTAAAACACTTTTTATGGGATATTAAGAGCAGGGAACCCTATAATCTTCACTGGAACTGAAAGTGAGGTCAAGGAGATCAATAAAAGGGACAGAATGGGATGATTTGAAGGAATCAGAAGGGATTTTTTTAAGCAAGTACACGTGCAGAATAATGGAACGTGGAGATGGAATGTGTGTACTGGATCAAACAAATCTTGACCGGACAATATAAAGAGATACATGGACTGAAACTATGGTTCCTTCTATTTTTTTTTGTTATAATATATTTTAAAAACATTAACTATTTTGATCTGTAGACATATATATATATATATATATATATATATATATATATATATATATATAAACAAAGTGTTTATTATTATAAGTGTTTATATATATATATATATATATATATATATATATATATATATATATATATATACACACACACACACACACACACACACACACACTTTTATTTATTTATATTATTTCTGAATATATATCCCTCATTCATTAAAAAGCACATTCCTCCCAAAAGTGCATTAGAAATAAAAAAAGTAAATTGAATACAGCATAACATCATATTATTTTAGATTACAATATGTCAGCTTTTCAACCATTTTCCCACTGTCTTTCTTCCATCAGTTACTTCTGCAGTTCCAGCTGCTGTCACATGGGGGCGATAATGTAAAGCTCAAAAATCAGGCCTCCACACATGAAAGAGCTAAGAAGATGTTGTGTACTGTGAGATCTCCATCGATCAGTTAGACACAGCAGCTGCTGCTCACAACAACAAATAACTGTGATCTATAATGCATTTTCTAATCCGTGCATCTGCACACTCGTTCATCTCAGTGATCGGCTTCACGTCGAAGATCAACAGCTCCTTCGGTCCCTCCAGACAGGGTCATGATTCTGCCTGACAATAAGACAGTGGAACTGATTTACACTTTCCTATACCCTCTCTTAAGACCTCTGGTTTCCTTCACATTTCAGACACTTTTACAGCTAATAAACCATCCATCCAGGGCCGTACCACAGACATGAAGAGGGACATGTTGCTTCCAATATTCAGATTATTGGTTAATCAAAGTGGGGTTTTCAATGACCAATTCATCAAACTTGAATTTTTGGTTACATCCTTCAATCCTTTATTCAATCCATCCATCCATCCATCCAAACAGCCTAATTAAAAATGCAGTTTTCACAGCACAAGTGACCCAAGCCATTGCACTACCATTTTGGACAGTGATAAAATTCAAATGTACCCAAACGTTTTTCAAAGCTATAACTCTCCAAAAGAAGAAGCCTGTTATTTGTAACTATGAAAAAAGCAATCCTCCATAGTGGGTTTCTTGGAAGACTGGGATCTCATTTACATCAATTGAAGAAATGGGACATGAAATCAGAGGAGCAAGGCCCAAGTTACATTAGTTTGACAAACGTGTACACTTTGTGTACAAATGCAAATGTATTCGTTATCTTGCACATATGTGACTATATCTACCAACTTAAATAAGAATATTATGGTTTTATGAGTGTGGAGTGAGAGTATGAAAAGAGATACAGGCCAGGTGACTAACCAATGATCACATGCTCCATCCTGGTCGATGCCTCTACTGTTTGTGACTAAATTTACACTGTGAATGTCCATTTGTCCGTTCTATAAATCTGTGCGTCTATGTGTATGTTTTAAGCTGTGACTGGCAGACAAAGTCACCAAAATTACTTACACTCCATCTATTACAGAGTGATTCACGCCTCCCTGACATTTCATTAGCCTTGGGGTGTCTGTATGTGCCTGTGCGGTTTGTGATGGTGCAGATATGCATGCGACTCATCCGATTATCCCAACATAAAGTAAGAACATGTATATGTTATCCTTCTATTCATTGGATTTCATACACATACACACACAGCACTGGGGTTTGACACCACCGTGATATTAAGTGTCCCCAACTAAGCAAAGGAGAACTTACGAAGGAACCCAAAATCCATCAGAAACAACAAAAAACAAAGGAAGAAACACAACATATATTTAGACCAGCTTGTGCATTATTTATATTGCATTATTATTTATCCCTGTTGCTTGTGCACAACGGTACTCATTTGTAATGACACAGAAATTTCCTATATTATCAGAGACATCCACAGACGTACAGTGCGTGCACACACACAAACTTTACTTGAAAACTTGTTTAAGGAATACCACTATTCAGACACATCTGATGCAGTTTCATGGACAAATTCAGTAGTACCTTCATCTGAACTCAGTTTTCAGTTTGTGTGACAAACAAGAAAGACATTAACCAAACTGGACTGTGCAGTTGTTCTATACTCACTGAGGAAAAAAAGAGGGGCAATCCTAAATGGCAAGAAAGGGAAAGAAAGGGAATCTACAAAGGAAAAGAGCCCTCAATGCATGTTGAAGTCAATATGAAACTTGCAAATGTGACAGAATGAAAAGGAGTCTATTTGAACAGAAAATATAACAACAGTACTAGCATATATCTATGGTGTTGTCCAATACAATGATGTCAAAGATTTCCGGGATCCATAAACATCAACTAATACAAGACACACAGAATCATAACCAGACTGTAAAACCAATGCTAGAAATATGAGACACATTTGTGTGAGTGTAGACAAAAGAGGAATCATGTGAAAGCCATGTAAAAACTATCTGCATGTGTCATCTATTAGAGTGATGCTACGGTTGTAACTTTCCAATACCAAGTAAAAATACTCGGTTTCAGGATATTCAGAGAAATTTGACATTAAATTGTACATTGTGCAAAGTTAATTTGTTTTAAACTATAATTTCTGAAGATATTCTCTCTTTCCGCCCACCCCTCACCCTTAGGCAGTTGTCTACAGGGTGGACCGCAAAGTCTTCACCTGTCACCCTCATTTAGACTCAAGCTCAACATGTCTATGGGCCTTTAGATATTATGGTCTGTTTGTGTATGTGTCACTATTTTTTTCTACTTTTTCTATCTCTCACGGATGACTAACTCAGAATGTGAGCATGAATATTAAAACAACTCCAATCAACATGTCTCTTTACATCTTATCCACACAATTCTCCACTGGTGGCACCAGATGTTGAGTTGGGACAACTGTTGTTCTGTATTCACACTGCTCTTCTGAGCCCAGCTCTCAAAAATATCAACAATGAATGACTTTTCCATTTTTGCTTCAGTTTTCATTACATCTTATCAAAAAGGGAAACACAAGTGCGCAACGGTTATTGGTGTATTACTGGTCTTTAAAATGTATTGGTATAGATCAATACTGGATATAAATATCAGCCAAATTATTAGATATAAATTAGATATAATTAGATTACTTTTGCCACCATCTAACACCCACTTAAAGTTAATATCTTTGTAAACACAAATAATTTAGTAACACATTACTTGTGTTTACCAAAAATTCACTTGAAAAGCATTGAAAACAGGTGGTTTTAGTTTTTAGACAAATTTACATTTAGACAAATTAGTAGATAGTTTAAATTGGGCCTAACAATTAAAATAATGATCAGAATCAACCATTATTTTAATATTGGTGCATCCAAATACTTTTAAAAATAAATTTACATTTAAAAGTAAATAAGAGAAAAAATAATAATAAATCTTCATAATAATCTAGTGTAATCACCTTGCAGAATAGTAAATCTGAAGCACTATAAAAGATGACCTCTTTTTCTTCTGACCAGGAATTTCTTCTTACAAACACACAATTTTTAAGAAAAAGCCACTAATTTACAAGTTCCTTAATTACATACTGCAACATCCATGACCTAATTGAAGCAAAAGGGACAATGCAATGGATATAGGACGCCACATGGAGGGATTTAAATTATATCTCTCAACCCATCTCTTTTTTTTCTGTCTTTATCTTAGTAATTTGCTTTGGAAAGGGTAGTTATACATGAAATGACTGCTATTTTCTGTTTTGCTTTATTGTCTCACTGCAGAGAATAAGAACAGGATGATCAAGAACAGGTATAGACAACCTCTAGGACCTGATTAGGCATTAGGTAGCCAATAAAATGTCTTAAAAGTCAGCATTCTTAGATATGCTGTCCTAAGAGGTGAGCAACTGATTGTCTACCATATTTAGTATCAAGGGCAATTTGTTTCCCAAGGCCGTTGCAAAGCATAGATCAGCAAAATCTGGGTATATTTGGTGTAAATCACAAACTATAATGGACTTTGTGATACATTAAAGGTGAAGTTGTTTGAAACAATTTAAGACTGGACAAAGCCCCCCTGAGATTAGATGATGAAGTGCATCGTCTACTGTCTTCACCGAGTGATGAGGATAGCACTATAAATCTTCATTAAAACCTGTCTCTTGTTTTGACAACCTGAGCAGGTTTTGTGTCTTGATAACTGCAATGGGAATGTTGTAGAATATTTGATGTCCTGCCAGTAGATATCTGTTTGATCTATAACAATGTTAATTTTGTATAATTAATCATAAAAATAAAAATAAAAAAACATGGATAGAGCGCAAAAGCATATTCAAGAATGTAGGAGTCTCAAAAATGATTTTTTTCAAGGGTTGACCACTTTTAAAATGACAGCATCATTTAAAAAGTAGTCCTCCCGGCATGGGTTGTTAAACTTAAGTTGATCTGTTAAACTTTTTGTTAAACTTAAGTTGTTAAGATTTAAGTAATCTAGTCAGCGCCTCCATGTCATGCAGTAAGCGCGCTATAACTACTTTAGCTTTTGCGCTTAAACACTTGGATATGCGACTAATAATAGAGCACATTTATCCAGGTTAACGCTAGAGCGAGCGGCCAAGTGGCTTATTTGAAACATGTTAGTAACTTGGCCACTCGCTCTGTATTGTTGTCATTGTTGACTTCTAAAGCCATTTTAACTCTATGTGATGCGTTTGTCTGCACAATAATGCAGTCTCTAAATTATTTGATCATTTTGGGGCTATCCTGCTATTATTAAAATTTGCAACTAATATATCATGTACAATAACAAGTCTTTACAATATGGTTTAATTTGTTAGCATGCATTGATAATGCATTGATAAACTAACAATAACTAATTATTTTACAGCATTTAAAAATGTTAATTTCTATTAATATATACTTAAACAAATTAACATTTAAAGATGCGTAAATTAAAATTAATGTATTTATGAAGATAAAATAAAAATAGTACATGTATATTTATTAATAACTTTAACCTATAATAAATTATACAAAAAACCTATCCATACACATCCTCAAGATTCTCATTCAAATACAGATTTATATTTATGACAGAAGTACAATTCCCTCTTTTAAGACTCAGTACTCCATACACGGCTCACCACAGGCATCTATTCCTCTCAGCATGAAATAAAATACTGCTGACACACCTCCTAACGAGATCACTGAATTAAATACAGATTCTTTGTGAAACCTTGAATGTGTGTGTGCTTACAGATTCATTCTCTCCACAGATAGAATGTGATGGAGATGATAAACAAGGTTTATGTTTATCAGAGGTCATTAAAGCCCCTCAGGCCTCATTTCAGATGGTGTGCGATTTATCACGTGTGTTTGTGTGTGTTTTACTGCGACATATAGATGAAGATGTGCAGGGATAGATTTGCTCACTCTGGTTATTTGTTTGAATGGATTAAATGTCAGATTCAGAAATGATATTACTATGCGGATGACCTCTGGAAAATGAGAAAAGATATCAGAGCAGAGACTCTTACTTTCATGGAGCAAACACACACACACACACACACACACACACACACACACACACACACACACACACACACACACACACAGTCACTGGGGAAGAACAACACAGCTGGGCTTATGAAAATATCATTAAAAAATAATATTAATGTTATCTGTCTGACTTTTAATGTTCTGTGGCTCTATCTGTCCCTGTCCTGCACTTTTCTCTGTCCTGACCCACCCTGGGGATGCAGTCTGGTTGGCCGTCCCTTACCCGGCTGTCCGAAGGTATTAGTGCAGCTCTGCTGCCCCCCAACTGCCCTGTGTCTGCTTTAGTTACCGGTTTCAAAATGATCAGCCTACCTGAGCTTGACCGTACAAACAAACACACACACCACTGCTTCAAATCCGTAGCTGGACAAATGCCGCTCAAATGGCACTTTAAAAATGACCCTCAATCCTAATATGAAAATGTTACAAAAAATCGCGTTGTCTAATTATAGGAAAGTCACTGCTTTAATCTTATTATTCACTATCTGTTCTGATGCGCATCTACAAAAGTCAAAGAGATGTATGTTGCTCACTTTGCTGCTGGTTTGTATCTGTGCTTTCTCCCGGAGAGTGTGTCTGAGGCTCATCTGGGATTTACGATGGCCACATCCATGGTGATCGTGGGACTCCGAGTAGCAGCGCGAGGATCATCCTTGAGGATAGATGGAAAAACATGAGCAGTTTTACAGCTGTGGCACACAAAGAGTCTGTAAACAATGGTTGTATGGACTAATTTGACCACAAGTTAGCTCCCAGGTAGCAGCTACACTTAAGATACTATATCTTTATACATGTACTGAAATTAGATTATACGATTTAATTTGGCAATAAAATCTGCACTTAGTAGGCACAAAAATTATAAAGCATCTAAAGTCATAGCATTAACTTTTTTCAGCTAATGAAAATAGAAAGATATTTATAACTGAGTCTGGCAAATGGCATCTTTTTATTTATTGCTTCAAAATAGGAATTGTTCATTTTATTTTATTTTTTAATCATATACTTAAATGAACTGAGACAAATGATTCACTAAAATGAAGCTGAAAACTGCAGCCACAATAAAAAGGGAAACACCACTACTTGTTGGAAAATATAGTTCCCTTTCGTTGTCACTCCGAGTTACGTCAGATGACGACGAATGGGGTTTCGTTTAGAACACCTATCGACTTTGAGGATACAAAACGAGCCAATGGCAAAGAACTGCCATGGGTCTGCGGAATTTGCATGACGTAACTCCGCCCCACCTCGTGGGTATAAAAGGAGGACGCCGGCAACATGCATTTATGTTTTCACTTCGGAGCCAAGAGTATTTCTCCACTCCACAGTCATTTCTGACTTCGCTCTCGGAGACGGCTACTCTCTCTCCGGTGTTGGTGTGACGGCGATCTGCAGCGAGTTCAGTGCCTGCTGATCTGTGCAGTGATCTGCCAGTGTGTGTGTGTCTCCCCGCTCGCTTCAACATCGCAGAGTTTTTTCTTCTCTCATAAAAAAAGCTCGCACACGCCACGTTTTTTTTAAAGATGGCTCGCCCGTGCATTTCTGGTTGCGGCAGATTGGTATCGGACTCTGATGGGCACGTGGATGATTCATGTTCTCTCTGTGGGAACATGATCGTCGTGTCATTTAGGTTGAGACTCTGTGAACTCGCAAGAGTGAGAGTACCCTCATCCACCCCCCGATCTTCGGCTGGTGGCCAGGGTGACCTGAGGGTGATGGTCTAGAACAAGGCGCCGACTCTGTGTCTGCGACCCCAGCCCCCCTCTTCAATGACGGTGCCCACTAGCGAACAGGTGATTCCACGAGTCCTGGAAGACCTCCTTGTCTTCTCAGGACCGCTCGTTGGTCTCATCCGCCTTCCCTCCCCTCAACGGGGCCGCAGCCCATGGGTACACTGGGGTCCCCCCGGTTGAACGCTCTATTGCGATGCTACTGTGTCCTCAGAGTGCTCCAGGCGCAATCCTAAGCACCCGTCCGAAGCCTGTAGTTCTTTTCGTCTACACTAATCTGTGGCGAAATCCTATAGTGCCACAGGACAGGCAGCCGCCTCACTGCATCCCATGACCATTCTGCTGGTCTACCTGACCCAGATGCTCACGGATATGCATGAGGGCGGGACTGACTTGAGGCTCTTCAATGAGTTGCGCGCCGCCACTGACCTTGCTCTCCGAGCGAGGAGGGTGGCCGTGCGCTCTCAGAGTCAGGTGATGTTCACCATTCTGGGGCTGACCGGTCTGATGTGCAGGATGCCGGCCGGACTCGTCTGCTCGACACCCCCATATCCCAGGTCGGCCTCTTCGGCAGTGCGGTTGAGTGCTTCCGCCCAACAGTTCTCAACCGCCCGTGAGCAGATTGAGGTTATTCTGCCTGATGGCCCCGCCGTCCGCTCAGATCCCTCAGTGTGCCAACCGCAGAATGCGCCCTCCCACGGTTCTAACCCCGCCCGTTCACCCGGGCTGGCTTTGGAAGACCGTGGGGTGATGCCTCAGCCCTCTCCAGCCCCGCCCCCCGCTAAACACCGGGTTAAGCGGCACTTTTGAGATGGGCTGCTCAGAGATGGGACTCTTTCCAGGAGTTGGTAGCAGGGCCACTCCTTTCCCCGGTAGAGGGCTGGGGAAGGATCCTTATTCAGAAAGAACTGACTCTCTCGTCTCTGAGCATACAGAGTTCACGGACGACACGGTGCGCCGCCCCGTGCCGTGCACCCCTCGTCCCCCTCTGTCTCAGAGCCGGATGACAGTGTGTGCCGTCCCTGGACCGTACCGCTCTCATCCCCCTCTGTCGCCAGACCCCTGGCAGAGCAGGCCCCCGCGGAACGCTGGTCCTTCTCTGGCCTCCTCTGTCAGGGTGCGGTTATGACCGTGCCCCCTCTCCAGGCCGCTATGCAGTCCACGTCTGGGCCGGTCATTCCGCTTCGCAGCACCACCGAGGGAGCGTCTGTGGTTCGTTGACTCCGCTGGCACTGCGACCTGTATTTTTCCCTGACCGAGGGTACGCTCGGCACGGATGCACTGGCGCACAGCTGGCCGCGGGGCAGCAAGTATGCATTTCCCCCAGTGAGCCTTCTTACGCAGGTCTTGCGCAAGGTCAAGGAGGACGAGGAACAGGTCCTTCTGGTTGCGCCGTACTGGCTTACCCGGACCTGGTTCTCCGAACTGGTGCTCCTCGCGACAGCACCTCCTAGGCCAATCCCTCTGAGGAAGGACCTCCTTTCTCAGGGACGGGGCACCCTGTTGCACCCTCGTCCCGATCTTTGGAACCTCCACGTGTGGCTCCTGGACGGGACGAGGCAGGTTTGAGTACCATCACTGGCTACCATCACTTCCGCTAGAGCGTCATCCAACGGGACGCCTATGTGTTGAAGTGGAACCTCTTCGTCAGCTGGTGCTCTTCTCGCCGAGAAGATCCCCGGAGGTGTTCGGTCGGTGTCGTGCTTTCCTTCCTTCAAGATGGGTTGGAGCGAAGGCTGTCTCCTTCCACCCTCAAAGTTTATGTTGCCGCTATCGCTGCACACCATGACTGGGTAGAAGGTAAGTCCTTAGGGAAGCACGACCTGATCGTCAGGTTCCTGAGAGGAACCAGGAGACTGAATCCTCCTCGCTCTCCTCTCGTTCCCTCTTGGGACCTTGCGGTGGTTCTAACTGCCCTGCAGAGTGCTCCCTTTGAGCCTTTGCAATCAGTGGAGCTTAAGCTCCTGTCAATGAAGACAGCGCTCCTGGTTGCACTGGCATCTGTCAAGAGGGTAGGGGACCTGCAAGCATTTTCCGTTGACGAAGCGTGCCTGGAATTCGGGCCGGCTTACTCTCATATGATCCTGAGACCCCGGCCTGGATATGTGCCCAAGGTTCCCACCACTCCCTTCCAGGACCAGGTGGTGAATCTGCAAGCGCTGCCCTTGGAGGAGGCAGACCCAGCCTTGGCACTGCTCTGTCCAGACAGAACGCAGTAGACAGAACGCAGTGTTTCAGGACCTCAGACCAGCTCTTTGTCTGTTATGGTGGGAAGCTGAAGGGAAAGGCTCTCTCCAAGCAGAGGTTGTCCCACTGGATAGTGGACACCATTGCTTTGGCATTCCAGCAGCAAGGTTGACCGTGCCCCCTTGGTGTGACTGCCCACTCCACCCGGAGTGTGGCATCCTCTTGGGCTTTAGCGCATGGCGCCTTGGTGACAGACATCTGCAGAGCTGCAGGCTGGGTGACACCTAACATATTCGCCATATTCTACAATCTCCGAGTGGAGCCAGTGTCCTCTCATGTACTCGCTTCAACCAGCTAGTATTGGACCCGCTCAGGTGTCTTCGCTTGCTCGCCATTCCACTCCACGGACTGGATACGTGCGATATTCTCCTCAGGTGAGCTTTTTCGAAGGCCCTGAGTTCCTCCAGCACTCCTGACGCTGGCGTCAGTGTCTATTGCTTGTGCATCATCTAGGTGCCTTCCGTGTGCGTGGTCCCTCTCAGGACCTACCCCCACATGTGTATTCCCACTCTAAGCCTCTCCGAGCATGTGTCTTTCCCTTGGCAAGCCACATTGCCACCCCTGGGGTTGAAATATTCCACCTGCGGCTGGACACCCCAGTGTTCTCCATATGCATCCTTCGGGTCATGTGTGTATTTTCTATGCCACCCGTGGGTTAGTGTTAATTGCATATTTCCTCTAAACTATGGGATATGCTTCCCAGTGTACCTTGGTATTCCTGTGTTAAATAGGAGTCCTTTGTCCGTGCTAGCTCACGACAGGGATCTCATATTTACGCAGGGCACTGGAAGACAGCTGTGAAGGTGGCGTGATTAGACTGGTAACCCCATTCGTCGTCATCCGACGTAACTCGGAGTGACAACGAAAGGGAACGTCTCGGTTACGGATGTAACCCTCGTTCGCTGAGTAGGGAACGGAGACGTTACGTCAGCCTGCCACTTCCGCTGTACCGCGGGGATCGCCTGAGCTCAGTCTTGGGTCCTCAGCGAAGAAACATAACTGCATGTTGCCGGCGTCCTCCTTTTATACCCACGAGGTGGGGCGGAGTTACGTCATGCAAATTCCGCAGACCCATGGCATTTCTTTGCCATTGGCTCGTTTTGTATACTCAAAGTCGATAGGTGTTCTAAGCGAAACACCATTCGTCATCATTCTACGTAACGTCTCCATTCCCTACTCAGGGAACGAGGGTTACATCCGTAACCGAGACGCTTGTTAATGAGGAAAAGAGAGCTCAACATGCTGCAACTGAAGAAAACACATGTAAATAAAAAACACCAGCAAATTAAGAAAAGAACTTCATCAGTTTGACAAAACATGCTGCAAATACAACGCATATACGACCAGGATGTTAAAATAAACAAAGTAACATCGACAGCACCACTGACGAGTAAAGACATTGAACAATAAGCATGTCCCAGCCAGGTTCATCATTTTTTCGGGTCCCCTTAAAACAAATTACTTGTTTTCTGTGCTATTTGGAGCGCATTTCTGTATTTGATAAGCACGTGTTGTCAAACTGATGAAGATGTTTTCTTAATTTGCTGGTGTTTTTTTATTTACATGTGTTTTCTTGTATTCAGTTGAAGCGCATTGAGCTTTGTGCTATTTGCACAGCATTTCAGTATATGGTTGTGTTGTGAGTATTTCCAACACATGTGTTGTCAAAATGATATTGATGTTTTCTTAATTTGCAGGTGTTTTTTTTTTCTTTCTATTTAAATGTTTTCTGCAGTTGCATCACGTTGAGCTCTCTCGGCAACCATAGAAAAGTGGCATCACTACTGCTGTATTTGAAATCACCCCCATACCCTCATTCACTATTCCCTAATCCCTACATTACTCCACTAATATAGTCCACTTGAAGGAGTGAATTTAGACACTGAGTGCACTGGAAGGGTTGTCGCTTTTGTATAGTTTGTGCATGCTGTTTAATAATCATTTCAAACGTAGCAAATTTGCATGCTCCAGTAGTAATGAATAGCATGTCCTGTAAACCTTAATTAAACAATTTAATAATCAATTAAAAATTATTTTTTACTTGTACGATATTACGCTGTACATAGCCACATTGGACCAGCGGTTTGGAAAATGGATGCACCATCTCTGTTGATCAATTTAATGCATCCTTGCTGAATAAAAGTATCAATTTCTTTAAAAAAAATGACCCCAAACTTTTGAACAGTATTGTACACTACTTCCCTTTACTTAAATGCAATCTAACAATCTTTTTAATCACTCTGATACCCCTGAAACAAACTGCTAAAGGGCCTAAAAGTGTTGTGTTTATGCACCATTAACAGCGGTGACAATGCAAGCAGTTTCAATGGAGCTGTGTGAAATATCACCTCTAACCTGTATCATCTCAACTATGCAGGACAAAATCTCCAGCTGACGTGTCTTGGACTGTATTTGGACTGTTTATATAACGTAAACACTGACTCAACGGCTACTTTTCTGGACAACAATTTCACTAGCAAAACAGAACATGCCCTAAAATAATATGTAGATGTATTTTATAATCACATATTATGAACTCACTGCTGCATAATTCGGTGTAATCATAGGTAGACCATACAACCAGACATCAGTAGACTTCCATGAAAAGAAAACTCCAAGGAAAAGGAAATCCAAGGTCATCAGAAAATGTTGTCTGCTGTCTGCGTTTGACTTTCTGACCTTATACTTGCACTTAAAAGTGAAAAGCGTGAGGGTGAAAAAAAAAACTCTGAACACAGATACAAAATTAACCTTCCCAAAAGGACCACTCAGTGACAAGCAGTCCGGGAATCTAGTCATAACCTTCACAAGTTGAGAGGACGAATCCAACGCTGAGTGGAATGCCCAGAATGTGTCACTTTTGAGGGGTCACTGCTCATAATGCCAAATGTGGCCGCTTCCTGTCTCACAGCAACTGACTTTATACAACACTGTGAAAACATTGCAAGCGATAACATTCTTTAAATTGCACTACAGTTAGACAAGGTCATTGGTTTTTACCACTCTTGCTCGTGAAAACTAAATTCTCTTCTATTAAATACATTATCTGTCTTTCAGAGAGGAGCTGCAGCGCTGATTTGGAATTCAGTTTAATTACACATATTTGGAGAGCTCTAAAATCAATTAACCTGAACAAATCAGACAAAACACTAGTATGACTGAAAAGCATTGAAAGGAATTATTTGGTTTATTTGGTGCATATTTGGGAGCAGATAAAAGTGCTGCATAGTTTAATAAACAGTGTTCTCATAAGAAGGAATGAGAGACAAAGTGTGAGAATCAGCATGGATGTGAATGAAGCCACACCAGAAACGAGGGACAACATCAGCCGCAGGATATGGAATAATGCACAGGATGAAACAAATGTTGGAGAAAAAGAGGAACAGATGAACAGATGAAGTGAGCAACAGGGAGAGAGAGGCAAAGACAGAGAGAAAGAGAAAGAGCACAAGCCAAGGGAAACACCTAGGGATGAGGCTTGACACTGTGACAGCAGTAATTGAACTGAAGCTATCTTTTCAAAACTCCCAGCTAAAAGTCAAACACAATTACAATTGTTCAGATCACATGAAGGAGTCGTTCTAAGTTCCTCCGATCAACGTGCCTTTCTCCCTCTGTTCCCTTTGATTCTCTTCTGACACCAATTAAAACTGAAGAAAGAGCATGAAAACGTGTTACATGCTTAAAAAGAACAAGAGGAGGAAGTTGCAGGAGTAATGTATGTGGTGGAGGCACAAGTTTTATTTTCCGAAAAAAGGCAAACTCAAACTCATTTTAATGCTTCATTTGTCTGACAGTAAGAGCATCAGACAGTTCTTCCCATGTTTGAAGTATAATCTTGGATTTTAGTAAAACAAATAAAAAAATAATCTACATTCTACTATTCTACACACAATTTGAGTGAAGATCTTATAAAGAAGGTAGGTTTAACTGCAGTGCCCAGCCTATCTTCTTCAAGATTCAACAAACAAAATCACTTCACAGCCTTTGCAGATAAGAGCAGCTGGAACATCAGTTGGACTTTCATAGAGCCTTACAGAAAAACATATACAACTGTGCTTAAATGTAACCAGAGTTTCCCATCTGCCAATCACTACAACTTTATGTCGAATGACAAATGGGTTCTCACTTTGGAGCCCCAGTCACCTCTGAATTATAGAAAAACAGCCAATGGAATTGTTGAGCCACTCCCAAACCCACTCCCCTATACATAAAATAAGATGGCGGCACGAATCCACTCATTTCATTTTTTGCTTTGGAGCTGAGTGGTTTCACAGTGATCACTCTTCCAATCACCAAGCAACGAGTGTGCTACGGAGATCTATGCTGGAAGAGGACACATTCAGTGGGGTTTTCCATACTTAAAGAGCAGTGCATAGTTATGTACAACGAAATTCCCCTGGGCGATTCAGCACAAAGAGCAAGCATGGTGGGCAAGCATATTTTTAAACCTAGCATGTCATTCGACTCTCCGGGTGAGGATCAGATGTCAATAGCTGCATCTGAATGCGGGCTATTGTCCTCTGCAGAGGAAGATTAAGCTGAGCTTCCCCCTTCGGACGTGGTCACTCAGGCTGAGTCGGATGCAGAGTTGACGGCCATGCTTGCACGGGCTGCCGCGAGCATTGGACTTGAGTGGAACCCTCCACCTTGACTTGAGAGCTTGCGGTTGGGCGATTGGTTCCTGGGTGCGGTGCTCAGTTCACAGCCGCGTTTCAACTCTGTGCCTTTCTTCCCGGAAGTGAATGAGGAGGTTCAGAATTCGTGGAAGGCACCTTTCACTGACCGAAGCAGTGTCACAGCCTTCTCCACTCTCACTACCCTCAACAGTGGGCCCACCAAGGGTTACGTGGATTTTCCCCATGTGGAGTATGCAACTGTGGTGCACTTGTGCCTGCAAAGTGTAGCTACCTGGCGGAACCTCTCCCCGCCTCTCCCCTCTAAGGCCGGTAAGATGACGAAAGCCCTGGCTGCTAAGGCTTAAAGTGCTGCTGGACAGGCCGCCTCCGCGTTGCATGCAATGGCCATACTGCAGAAACGCATTGTGCATTTGTCCCCAAGATTGGTTCTCAGAAATCGACCTGAAGGACGTATACTTCTAAGTTTCGATTCTACCTCGACGCAAACTTTTTCTTCGTTTTGTCTTCGAGGGTCAGGTGTATCAGTACAACCCCTTTGGGCTGTCCATTTCTCCCCAGTCTTTACCAAAGTCGCAGAGGCTGCCCTTGCCCCCCTAAGGGAAATGGGAATTTGCATTCTGAACTATCTCGCAACTGGCTCATTCTAGCTCACTCTCGATATCTGTTGTGCAAACACAGGGACCTGGTGCTCAGGGAATTCATTCAACTGGGGCTTTGGTTCAACTGAAAAAAAGAGCAAGCAGAGGGTCTCTTTTATCAGTTTGGAGTTGGACTCGGTCAGTTTGATGGTGAGTCTCACCAATGAGCGTGCACAAATCAGTGCTGAACTGCCTGAATACGTTCAGGGGCAAAACTGTGGTTTCACTGAAACATTTTCAGAGGCTCCTGGGGCAAATGGCATCAACAGCCGTGGTCATGCTGCTGGCATTGATGCATACAAGACCACTACAGGCTACACAGCTGAGTCCCATGGCATAGCGCTTTGGCAGACTCCCTGTGGTCATCACACTGATCTGTCGCTGAAATTTCAGCCCTTGGGCAGACCTTGCATTTCTATGGGCCAGAGGGCCACAAGTGTCCCAGACCACACCTCATCCCCTCCTGGGATCTCTCTGTGGTCCTTTCTGGTCTGCAGAACGTTTCCCTTTGAGCCACTTGAGTCAGTTGAGCTCCTGACCGCGTTCACTTCCATTAAGAGGGTGGGGGACCTGCAGGCACTTTCAATCAGTGCCTTGAGTTCGAGCCAGCCTCTTCTCACGTCATCCTGAGATCCTGGCCCGGATACATGCCTAAAGATCCCACCACTCCTTTTCAGGACTAGGTGGTGAACTTGTAAGCTCTGCCTCCCAGAGGAGGCAGACCAAGCCCTTGTGTTGCGGTGTCCCCTACACACCCTGCATGTTTACGTGGACTGCACACAGAGCTTCAGAAGTTCTGAGCAGCTCTTTGTCTATTCTGGAGGTTAGCAGAAGGGCAAGGCAAGCACAGGTTGGCCCACTGAATAGTAGATGCCATCACCTTGGAGTACCAATCCCAAGGTGAGCCGTGCCCATTCTGAGTTAGGGTTCACTCCACTCGGAGTGTTGCCTCTTCCTGGGCGTCGGCGCATGGCACTTTCTTGGCAGACATCTGCAGAGCTCCGGGCTGGGCGACACCAAATACCTTCACGAGATTCTACAATCTCTGGGAGGATCAGGTTCTTCCCATGTGTTCAAACAGTTAATGTGCGGGAAGGCTGGCTCTGTGTCTCGCTTGCAGCACCATTCCCCTCTAAGGGGGGTTACAAGCGCCTTTTTGGCTCGCCAGGTTAGTTCCACACTTGTCGAACCCTGGATTGAGTTTCCTGCGAACATCCTTCGGCAGCCAGATGCAACGGAGGCGTCCAATGACAGGGCCGGTACGCAAGTGCATGCCTGCTCGGTCAGCCCTGTACTGGGTTAGATGCCCCATGTCGTAAACCCATCTGTGTATTCTTCCACGGTACAGTTTTCCTGTCAGTAAACCTGTGTCTTTCCCTGGGCAGATATTGCTCTGTCCCGTTGTTGCGTCTGTGGAAGTTCCATCCCAGCCTAGGCAGAGCCCTTTCCATATGTAGCACTCCCCCATAGGCCAGTCCATATGTTAATAACACTAGCCATGGCTGTAAAAAATGGAATTGAGATCAAAGAACTCTTCACAATAAATAAAGTGTAAAAGGAACAGAAGCTGCAACCGTCTCCATGCTAAGCCCGGTCCCATCCATTGCGTTGGCATGGAGAATAACATTCTGGGATTACGTGGGGCACTGGGTAAGTTACAACACAACGGGAGCAGTTGCAAAAAAGGGCACGCTACAGCTTGCCAGCATCTGCATCTCCATCACTCGAAACACAGTTCAGTGGTTGTGCAGATTTGTGTATTCTTCCATGGTACAGTTTTCCTGTCAGTAAACCTGTGTCTTTCCCTGGGCAGATATAGTTAAGTCGTTGCATCTGTGGTAGTTCCATCCTAGCCTAGGCAGAGCCCTTTCCATAACACTCCCCCATAGACCACTCCATATGTTAAAGGGATACTTCACCTCTGGAAAGATGAATGTGCATTTAAAATGGGTAATTTATGTAGTAGAAATGTGAAATCATTTTTGAATTTGGAGCCTTCTAGACTGAGAAAAGCCAGAAAATGTATTTTTGGCTTATGGGGATGAAAGACAACAACTCCCAGAATGCACTTGCTTCGCATCCCTTGGAGGCCACTCCTAAGCCACGCCTACCGGTAAGAGAGCGCCGTAAAACAACAAGGCTAGGCTACTAGTGAGTCTCCGTGACGAGTCTGCCCGGGATTTTGTGATCGCGTAAAATGTCCAGAATTCGGCTTTTGCGCTCTACAGTCGCCATTCATCATGTTTACTGTGGCGAGCAGGACGAGGCTAGGGCCGCGGAGAACGACGCGAGGCCGGTGGCGTGATTACTGATGAGCGATACCTGTAAGACACACTGGTCTCGTATCTCTCACGGAGGAGCGGGAATTTTCTTAGCAATGCTACCGATCACTTGATTAGCGTTCATGTAAACACTACATTCAGATTCACCAATCGGAATGAATTCAGTTAGATTGAAACAAAAGGTGTGCATGTAAACAATGAATGGCAACTGCAGAAAGCAAAAGCTGAATCCCGGACATTTTGGACAATCTCGATGGCCGGACATGTCCGGGAAAAAGAGGATGTATGGTAACCCCTACTACTCAGCTTTCTCCACAGAACAAGAGCCTGTTAGCTTAGCTTCCAAATAAAAGATGGCTGACACTATTTGTACATTCTGTGACGAGATATATGGGTGGGTTGAAAACATGCGTTAGAGCTCCTTCTACTGGCTGTAGATTTTAGCCTCTGGCCAAAAAAATCATCCGATGATGCAAAATGACGATTTTTGCATCATCTGAGGATTTTTTCCAGACAAAAAAATACATAAATCTCTCGTCTCAGGGGGATATGAGGGAGGAAAGCATGGTAATTCGAAAATACTACAGGTTTTCTACTGATACAAAGCTTAATGCTAAATCCTGAAGTATCCCTTTAATATCACTAGCCATGGCTGTAAAAAATGGAATTGAGAACCAAAGAACTCTTCCCAAGAAATATATTGTAAAAGGAACATGAGCTACAACCGTCTCCATGGTAAGTCCTGTCCCATCCATTCCATTGGCATGGAGGAATAACATTCTGGGATTACGTGGGGCACAGCAGTTGCCAAAAGGGCACGCTACAGCTTGCCAGCATCTGCATCTCCATCACTCGAAACACAGTTCAGTGGTTGTGCAGATTTTCATATAGGAACTAAATTTGTCAATCAACATAATGTTGGAACAAATGGGGAACATCTCATCTACTCGTTGGAACGTCTTGTCTACTGATGGAAACCTCGTTCCCTGATCGAGAAAATGGATATATTATGTCCCCCTTGCCACAACCATGAACCACCGCTGAATGTTCGGGGCATAAACCTGAATGAGTGGATGCATGCCGCTATCTTATATACCTATATATACACACGGCACGGGGGAGTGGCTCGGCATGCAAATTCCACTCGCCAATTCCATTGGTCGTTTTTCTAAAACTCAGAGGTGATTAGGGCTCCCAAGTGAGACCCCATTTGTCAGTCGACATAATGTCTCCATTCCCTCTATCATGGAATGAGGGTTACATCAGTAACCAAGACAATAATGAGTGCACAGTTGAAAGCTCCCATTGTCGATAGCAGATTGGTCTATTTATACGTTTATTTTTAAATGCAGTTTCTTGCTGTTTGGATAAAATGTAGTCATTAATCAGATTTAAAATAAACAAACAAAAAAACTTCAGTTGGATAGACGGATGGATGACGAAAAAAAAAACTCAATCACAATCAGCTCACATACTACTTAGGTAGCCATGTTATAAGTGTGATAATGTCTATTTATTCTTAAGTGCTTTGTTCTAATCGCGTTATTGTATAGTGTACGTAAACTGCACAAAGACTGTTTAAATAAGAATTGCGTGTCTGTGTGTGAATGAATGAAGCAGGTCAATACTGCAAAACAAACCAAGACAAGAGGTCAGGATGACAGAAACAACTACAAATCTAACAATCTCCATCAATGGATGGTTTTGGACAGGAATTTGCCCTCCTCTGAGGGCCGGTAGAAATGAAAATTAGAAATGTTAATTTGTTTGCCATTTAAAAAACCCATTACCTTACAATTTTCTTCCTGAGTTTGTTTCATATAAGTGATCTGCTTCCTTACTTTAATGAAACTCTTAAGTACCTTGCCATCTGATACTAGAATAATGTGCCATGTTAGCCTGCAGGGTACACAACTTAAAAAGCTGTGACATTTTTCATATGTTTGATTACTTTCCCTGGATTAATATACAGTTGGTTGCATGCTGTAATTTGCCTTAATATCATCAAGAATAAGGTAACTTTTATACCACAAGCTCATTCCCTGTGGGCGCAAAGGCTAACTGTGAGGCTAGACTAAATTAAGAAATCAGTTATTAATATGGTTAAAGAAATTGTTTCGTTTTGATATTTATTATAAAAAAAGTGTGGAAATTGCTTATACTAAAATAAATGACCCACCACCAAATTAGCTAACGATAATAAAGTAATTAATAAACAAGAAAAGACGTTAATTTGATTTCTACATTTAGACACCATATAAATGTTTTAAAAGTATTTCAGTTTGTATCAAGGGAAATTTTTCCATTTATTTTGCCAATTTATTTGTTAAACAGGCTTTGTCCCCAAGGCATGAAACTGTCACCATATGACAGTTTGTTTACAAAAGCAGATTTTACAGTAAATCTGTGATATGACATTATTGGTTGTTTGTTTATAGCAATCTCCTATTAAAATGAATATATTATATAATGAATCCAGTTTTAGCAACTCCATTTAATATTGCTATCATAGTTGATGTTGACAATTTTAAAGTTTGAAAAAAATGTTGCTTACCACAAAAAATGAAACTTCGACTCCTCCCTGTTTTTCTTTTTAAAAATAAGAAGCAAAAATCTGGGTTACAGTGAGGCACTTACAATTACAATGAAAGGGGCCAATACACAACTGTTAAAAACCAACCTTCAACATATAGTAACGAGACGTGAAAATGTAGGTGCATTCAACTGTAAGTGCCCAATGAAGTGGACTTTATTCTACGATATTAAGTGAGATTTCAATGAAAAGGGAGAATACAGCTGCATCCGAAATCACAAACTTCCATATATATAGTAGGCAAAGAACAGCATGTGACAAAAGTAGTATGTCCGAATTCTCAGTACTCAAAAGATACTCAAAATTACCTGTATGACCAACTGTGCCATTCATTCATTCACACACAGACACGCAATTCTTATTTAAACAGTCTTTGTGCAGTTTACGTACAATAACGCGATTAGAACAAAGCACTTAAGAATAAATAACTTACTTCATCAGCTGAACCCGCGGTCCTTATTCTGAGCACTTCTGAGGTAATTTTTCCAGGATTATTAAGATAACAGTGCAGCAAGACGAGGTAAGTAGCCTACAAGATTCTTATTAAACTGGATGTTTTATCCAGCTGATGTGGGCGTTAACCGTTTGCATGGCTTGCCTCAGATCATTTGCGTTTGAATAGCGCGCGTCCTCCGTGGGCGTGTCAGATTAACGCGTAATTAAGTGTAATGAGCTGGGGGGGGAAATACTGACACTCTCTTTTCATACAGATTACATAAACTGAGAATATTTGTTTTCTTATATAAATTACTTCATTGAAAAGAAGAGAATTCAAGCTTCATAAAGAAAAAACTCACTTGCCTGTATGACAAGTATTTCGCGGAGTTAGTTAATTTTCGGACGCGATTCAGAAGGGACTGCACTGACAGAGAGAAGGCAAAACTCGCATCATGTTTGTTTTTCTTTATTTGACAAAAAGCACAACAATTTGTTTTTATTGTGAGTATACAGAGAAATAATAGACACTTAACAGGATCGAATGATGTCTAACACTTATATAAAAATCAACAGAGTATTTTGAGTTTCTTTTGCACTGATAAGAAAAAAAGCAAGACTATTGCCCCCGCGCGATAGCCGACCTCAGAGCAGAGGGTTAATGAGCTTGGAAACCACAAAGAACTTTTTCTGCCTAAATAAAGTAATGATTACTGTATTTATGACTAGCATATCTCTAGTTACAGTCCCTGCATTATAAAATGTAAGTTAGACTTGCGAGGAGTAGGGGTGGAACGGTCCATGTATTCGTATTGGACCGAAACGGTACGGGCGTCACGGTTGCAATGCTGGAGCAACCCGATCACACTAATTGCGTCTCTATAGCACCCAGTGTATTATCGTGTAATTTATACGCGAAAATGAGTTTTTACGTGCATAGGATACGCATGGGTTGGTTAGGGTAGGTTTAGTAGTGGTGTGGGGTGCGTGTGTATTATACGCATGGGTAGAATTAGTGGTGTGGGGTGCGTGTGTATTACACGCAAATGAACTGCGTATCAAATGCACGCGCAAACTGCGTATCCTATGCACGTAAAAACTCATTTTTACTGTGTGTGTGTGTGTGTGTGTGTGTGTGTGTGTACCTACTTAACTATATTTTGGGGACAAATTTGTACCCAGAAGTGACCAAAACCTGACAAAATCGCCAAAAAACTCCCTTTAGGGACGTCCTCATTTGTAAATCAGGTTTAAAAATAAAGTAATAAAAGGTTTTTTAAATATGTAAAAATGCAGAATGTCTCCTGTGATGGGTAGGTTTAGGGATAGGGTTAGTGTAAGGGGATAGAATATACAGTTTGTACAGTATAAAAACCATTACGCCTATGGAATGTCCCCATTTAGATAGCTAAGTAAACGTGTGTGTGTGTGTGTGTGTGTGCGTGTGCGTGTGTGAGAGAGAGAGAGAGAGAGAGAGAGAGAGAGAGAGAGAGAGAGAGAGAGAGAGAGAGAGAGAGAGAGAGAGAGAGGCGCGCGGGCGCGATTGAACAGTGGAAACATAAAAACATACAGGGACATAAAACAATAAAACACAACATTGTGCTTTTGTCACACTCTAAACTCTTGTCAAACTGTAACCTACAACTGTCACCCAACCAAAAATCTAATCTGTTTATTTTTAAGTCACATTCTACATTGATTAAAAAAGAAAATCAAATGTGTTTTTAATAGTAGCATTATTTTATACGGAAATCAATTAGTTATAATTCAGATGAGAATAAAGTTAGAGTTAATTAAAATGAAGGAAAACAAATATATTGATCTGAAATATAGCAAATTAATTTTAAATTAATTTAGGTACAATTACCAAACATATCTCAAGGTCTTTTTGTCTTTTTAATAATTTAATTAATAAACGAATTATATAAAACTATTGTCAGTGCACTACAAATAAACTGGTTATATGCCTTTATTAATAAAACGTATTTAAATAATACAAGGCTTAACACATTTATAAAAATGCCTTCTGCATTTCTTCTGCAAAAAAGTAAATAAAAAATACCGGCGATATATATCGAATTTTAAAACCAACAAATATTTGTATCGGTATCGGCCTTCAATATCCTTTATCGGTCGGGCTCTAATATCAGTATCATATGAAACTAAACAACATTACGTGAGCTTAGAGTTATAAGGTTATATCTCCACTTTTGGTCAAATTGAGTTTTTGACAATCTTATCCATTAGGTGTTTATTAATGCCTGTGTGGTGTTATTTTTGTAAAAAAATACATTTTGTTAGTAGTTATTAATAAAATAAAAAGGTTCCATCTCACAAAACAGCAGGGATGTAAAAACTTTGATGCTCAATATCTCAGAACTACCCTAAACGGAGATAGAACTGTATAATTCTAAGCTCACGAATTTAGGCATCAATTAGTACCAACCATGACATGCTAGCTAGCTTGTCATGAAGGGGGTTAAATAATGCTAGGCTTTTTTTTTTTATTTCTTGACACTTGAAATGTGGTAGTTAATCCCCAGGTTCAAGCTGCAAACTTGACTGATTATTTCAAGTGGTTACTTGTGCTGTCAATAGCATTAGGTCATATGTGATCTTTTATTTGCACTCCTAATTATCTTGTGTTCAGTATTTATTAGCCATAATATTACAAGTCCCAGCTATTTCTAGCTGATAATGTTAGTTTGCGATAATTTAGTTAGGTTGTGCTGCTGGTGATTTCGTTTTGTGTTCACCATCTTAAAATCTTCTAAACTTATTTCTGTATGCTCTACTTTTTAGATCAATGCCGAGTTCATGAGAATCACAACAGTTCCCTTGGAGACAGTTCTTGGCGCAGTTAGACAAGCACTCCGCCAAACTGTTGGAGGTCATCAGGAGGAAGGGAGGAGTTGTGAAAGAAAAGACCACCAGGTTCTTGCAGGTTTTAGATTAGGTATCTATGAATAAGTTGTTTATCAGTGGGATCAATGGCTGAGTAGTTTTTTTTTTTGTAAATGTTAAATTTTTATTCATAGTAACTGCTCTTACTCAGACTGTGGACATCACCATCAGAAGAGAATGCATCCTCAAATCTCTGATGATCTACCTCGGTGAACCTGTTGAGCACCTTATTAAAGAATACCAGGTTAGGGCATCTCGCTCACTTGCTCACACAGTTAACACCTACAGACTAACATGGTCATAGACAAATGACCATTTGCAAATGACTTAACACCTATATGCACACGCTACTTCATATTCCAGGCCTATGCTCTTTATGCTACAGAAATGGAGAAGAAGAGCACAGTCTTCAGTCACTTCACTTCCGTTCATAACATGACTAGACTTTCACCACTCCTCATTTTATAAAGGCCGCCGCAAGAAAACTTGTCTTTGTTTACATTGTATAATGTGATAACATGCGATAATGTGATAATTTGATGTGTCGCGTGGGAGCATGTGAAAAAATGTGAATTGAGTGAATCTCATGAGACAGCTTCTAACCAGACGAGAAATCTAGTCACACCCCTTGTAATAAACATTTGATTTATTTGATTTGCACCTATTCAAGTTTTGAAAGTTTAGAGTGTATAAGAGCTTGGCACATTGTGATCTAACGTGAAATCGGGAGATTTCTGAAACTATAACGTACTTATTTTCTCTTTTTTTTATGCAGGAAAATTATGAAGAAGAACTGGAGCAGACAACCATGGCGATCTTTATCACTGGGAAAGAGGACCCTCTCCATCCACCCAAAGACATTAAAATTTTCATTGAAGGAACAGAGGTCCTGAACAAGTTGCCCTCGGTTGCAACCGCTTTTGCCATGGTTTTTGGGCTCATATACACACTTAACCTAAAATATCTGAAAATGCTGCAGTTCACCTTTGAATTTGTGCAAAAGGTCCTGATGGAGCTTGATGGAAAGAGTCACAAGAAAAGTCACTAGACTGACCACCCAGCTGTACAGCACAGAGTAGGCAGAGCTGAATTGCACAGACTTGCTTGATTTTATTTTCCATTTGTGTTTAAATTTTATGGTGTTTTTTACAGCCTGGATCCTTTTTTATAAGAGGTTGCACTTACAAGCCTACTTTTTCACTGCAGGATTTACAAATATGGCTGCCCAAGTTCGATGGCTACCAGCCTCAAAGGCCAAAGTAGGCCAAGTGTTATGGACAACTGGAGAGACTGATTGCAGTGTTTTCAGCGTATGCACAGATTTGTACGAAAGAGTTTCGATTTTCAGACCAATGGAGAGGGCCAGGAGCTTGCTATATTGAGAACTGTCATGATTTTAATGTAACAAATTTGCGGGCTCAAAGTATTTTTGTGTGAAGCAGACTGTTAATCATACAAGAGAAACAGATGTTCAATGTTGTCAGTTTATTGAACAATAAATATAAATGTGTTTTAAAGGAAAGTGTTCTGAGTAGTCATTGATCAAAATGTATTGAAAGCATTTAAAAAAAAGATTTATTGTGCATTTCAAATAATGACAACTGTTATTTTTTGTTTTGAGACCACCTAAAATAATTAATTTACTCGGACCTATAAATATTAGTTTGTTTTAACTTAAAATAATTAGTTTGTATCAAAACCAAAAAAATAATTAGTTTGATCAACCTTTAAAAACTGGTTGCATGGATTTAAACTTTTCAGGTTAAACTAAATTAAATGATTTACTTTGAGTCAATGTCAAATATTTAGTGTAATTGATTATTTCAATTTTTTTGAGTTGATCCAAGGTTTTTATTTTTTCAGTGAACACTTTTTTAGTGGTCGTGAAATAATTACTTATACAGAATAAGTACCTACTTAAGATTGTATGTGATTTCAGACACAGCCCATATGTTCAGTTTAAAGGGCACTGTGAATGACATATAAGGGAACGTCAAAATATCACTTCACAGGAAGTGGAGAGAGAGAAATTTACCCATCAGTCATTGTGCATCACTGCAGTTCACTTAAGTTAAAAAAAAAAGAGAAAAGGAGTTGAAGCTTCGATGTAATTGAGTTATTCCAGGGTGTGGTTTGTACACGGTTGTTCGCGGGTAAAACATTTGCAAGACATGACAGCTACAATGCAATTATCATGATTACAGTTAAACAAGATAAGAGACAAATTGAACATAACCAAATAATGTTTTTTTTCATATTAAACATTGCAACAGACGTATCTTTCAAATATGACAATTTAAATGAATACACTTAAATTAATAATGCATTTATATTTATAAAACACATGGATATATTATATACACGTATATAGAACAAACATACAGTATAATACAGTATATTTATTGTATATTTATATTTACAGTATATTTTCAATATTAGATAAACTTATCTTATATCTTTGACTCAAGAATCATCTATGTTTGATGACGTTGCAGGGTATTCTGAATGAACATTTTGTTAAATGAACTTCAACCGACACACCATTTTCAGGGAATAGTGTGGAGTGAATACTGCACAGGGACTTTTTTGTGAAAAAAAATGATGTAAAGTCATTAAATTTTACACCTTCGTTGTCATAAAAACATAACACCTAAAACCCTAAAGTCATGGTAAAAATGACAAGAACAACTGTACAGATCAAATAATACACAGTTTTAACTGAAAAATTAACATGTTTTTAAAAGCTTCACATTTTAGTGCTACAACCTTGAATTTTGCTTGCTTGGTTATTTATTAATTTTATTTTATTCAAAGATAAGAAGAAATGAGCCAAAATTATTTTGTGGCAATCAACATCATACCACAAATTGTGCAGAACACAAATTCTGAGGGGCATAGCAGTAATACTAACAACATTTCTTTTGTGTTTTGGTTCATATTTAAGTTTTTTGGTTACTTCTATAGACTTAGTTGTCACTAGTGTTATTCATTTCTTCAACTGACATTTCCCCAATGGACCTTTATAGAATGTAACTGACTACTACACTGCTTAGCAAGCATAACTAAATGGGTTAAATTCGGCATGCATTGGCACATTACTCATAGACATCAGAGAATACAGTAGCAATAAACTAACTAACGTGCTAACCATGCTAACAATTGTTACGAAATGACATTTGGTTCAAATTTGAAAATCAAGTAGCCTATACAGGTCAATGTGTCCACATAAGCATCTAGCTATGGGCTCATGCTAAGCCTTTATTTGGCTGAAACTGGCTTTAGGGGTGTTAAAGTCTTGTTGTGTGAGCTTATGTGTGTGTATGTGTGTGTGGCGTGGCACTCAGAACTTCCTCTTGAGTGTCAGTTCTTTCCCAGCTCTTAAATGGATTTCACATCATTATGCTCATGCCCAGAGAACCCAGGGCCAAATCAACCAAAAAGAGTTCAGCCATTAAAACGCGACATTTCCTCGGCTCTTAAGGCCCTCTTCCCTCATCATTAAAAAGGCTGTGACTCACACGTAACTGACTGACGGATGGGTGCAGCCCTCAGGTCACTGTCATTGCCACACATACTTAACACACAAACACACACAGAGAGAGAGAGAGAGAGAGAGAGAGAGAGAGAGAGAGAGAGAGAGAGAGAGAGAGAGAGAGAGAGAGAGAGAGAGAGAGAGAGAGAGAGAGAGAGAGAGAGAGAGAGAGAGAGAGAGAGAGAGCCCTCCATCCAGGCTTTAGATAAAAACAATCTTTCCTCAATTTTTTTTTATTTATTTATACTCTGAAGCCCTTTGAGGAACCACTGACCTTAAAACTGACCAGCACACTCTAAAAAGAAGAAGAACCCTGGAGGTCATATTATTAATACAGTCATTCTTAGTAAAACGCACAATGCATCTCTCTCTTGTGTGCAGACACATATAAGCAGTGTCTAGTAATGCCCGAGCTACACAACCACTTAGAAATAAATGAAATGGAAATTTTGGCCATTTTGTGTGATAATCTGGTCCATTATGCTTTTTCAATTCACTAATAAGATTGGCTCTAATTCTCTAAAAATGAACATTCGGTCATCGTTTACTCACCCTCATTGCATTATAAATTTAACCATTTGACTTTCTTCCTTGGAGAGCTCTTGAGTAATGTACTGGCCACTCTTTTTCATGCATTTACAATTAATCAAATTGCGTATGAAAGCATAAAAATAGTTTGCACGACTAGTGCAAATCTTCTAAATTCATACTACATCTTTGTGGCTTTGTTTCTTTCAGTGGGCTATTACCTTCTGCAAGTTGCTTGCAACCAGATCATTGTGTCTGTGAGTTGAACTTGAGATCTGAATCGATCTGATTCGTGAATCAATAAAACAAAAAAAGTGTTCCCAAAAAGAACAAGGTGTGGTTACACAATTACCATTGTTTCGACAAATTTTCGTGGGCGAAATCCAGTCATTTTAAAAGGAATCAACATGATCGTGATTTACGCCTGAGGGTGAACGATTTCACAACAAGTTCAAGTTGGTCATACAAATTCGCTGTTTACCAACAGAAATCTGCTTGGTTTGAAAGTGACTTCTATGTCTGCAAAATTATGCACAGGCTTGAAATGTAACACACTAGTCATATTGACTATTTTCATGGTGCTTGGCAGCCCCCGTCCCCCTTCACTGCAATTATACTGTAAAGAGTGACCTGGATATTCTTCAGAAGTTCACCTTCTGGGTGCCACGGGGGGGGGGGGGGGGGATATGGGTTTGGATGAACAACTTAAGGACAAGAAAATAATGACAGATTTTCATTTTCGGTTGAACTATCGCTTTAACAGTAACTACTGATCAGAGCAGCAATCACACAGACTTTCTGACAGACAGATGAAGAGACATAAAATGTTTAGAATCTTTACAGCATTTCTCTCCCTCTTTCATTTTGTTCTTTCTTCTCACTGTTTTTGTGATCTGGAGATGAGTGGGAGTGTTCTCCTGAGTGTGTGTGCACATGTGTTTACAGCCATACATGGTGGGGGTGTTAAAGTGGGGCACCCTCCAACCTTGCTCCACATCCCTACAGCAAGTGAGCTGTCAGGAAGATTTGGGGGAGTGATTCGTTGCCCCCGTCACCCCTTCATCCCCTTCAGCACCAACAGAGCCTCTCTAGCCTCATCCATCCCTATGGGCTGTAGTGTCTGTTTGGCTGTTTGTCGGAGTGCAGATGCTTCATGCCCACTCAAAGCACCAGGCAAACGGCATTCTGGGGGATTTACAGGCTTTGAAATCAACTGTCAAACCGTCACTGCAACATGGAGCTGTGGAGAAAAATGTGCCAAGAGAGTCACCCAAGTCTCCCGAGATAAGAATTCACTCAAGGCAGAGGGAAGATGAATTTGGGACCGGCGAAACTTTGACAAGTAAGCTTGTAAAAAATATATGGTTGTATGTGTGTGACTAGAACATCAGTATTTAATTCTCTACAGCCCTTCTGCAGCACAGGACAGTTTCCCCGGAGGAATGTAGAATGTGTACAAACAGAATGCCAAACATGACAGAATATGATCCTTACAGGCTCACATCTGCACTTCAAAACTGAATGTCTTTCATATTAAGGGGGACTTGTGGCACATGAAAAGGCTGGATGAGAATATGTGGTCAACTTAGCTAACTTATAGAGTGTCCGTATCACATCAAGTGTTTTCCAGTATTGGAAAAGGTCAACCTAAGGAAAAATGAAAACTATTTTCACAGACTTACATCATACAGCTGTAAATATTGTCTGTGGAAAAGTGCTGCTTTTTTATGCAGACATTTCAACTTAAAAAGGTTATTTTCAAAGAAAGAGTGAAGAGAGTATATTTTCCCAA
The DNA here is from genome assembly GCA_030578275.1 of Meda fulgida. NCBI lineage: Eukaryota > Metazoa > Chordata > Actinopteri > Cypriniformes > Leuciscidae > Meda > Meda fulgida. The sequence continues at coordinate 23,224,249 of CM060629.1, forward strand.
TAACTGCCAAATAAAAAAAATCCATAGACGAAGGTACAGACATATTTCACGGGGAAGAAAGGTCCACTGTCTGATGAATGAAGCGATGAATGAATCAAGCACCTTTCTTTTGGTCAATAACATCAGTGGGATCTGGGAATCTGTGGGACCAATTGAATCTGTCGCAGAATCTGTGTGGGGAAATCATTTGCCCTTGCTCATTTTCTGATCACATGTATTCCTATTAATATTTTTAATTATATATTAACAGGCTCTATACTGTATATATTTTTTCAAATATCAGGTCTAATGATAAACTACATTACAAATAATTTTAGATTGCATAGACACTATGCATAAAATCTCATCAAAACCGATTGTTTATTATTGGTTGTATACCAAGCAGGGACACTTTTTTTGTGCATTATGTTTTGTGATTTCACTCTAACGAATAGAGAGTCTCTCCGCAAAGGATTGAAGCGCAGCAGTGAAGACTATGCGCGAGTCAGATCGCCTCTTATTTAACAAACGATTATTTATCTACCTGCCTGCTATTGTCGGCTGCGCAGCTCAACCACGTGAGAGAATTGTGTTAAATAAGCACGTGCAATTAAAAACTGAGGTCATGCTTTTGGGGCTCTCATGAGTCATGCGCCTGTATTTTAATGCTTTGGCAAAATAGAATTCAAACCATAGGCTACAAGAGACATTACACAGGTACTCTTGCATACAGGCCTAATATTCAATACGAATGGAATGTTATTGTGTCATGAAACATTCCGCTCCCCAACTCGCGAAAGGTCGGATTTGCTCCATCTTTTGATGAGGATGAGTTTTGTTTAGAAAACCTTGAATCCATGTTAGACACAATGTCACTAGACTCAATCCAAGTCATTAGAATCAATGAATTCATGTAATTAGACAAAACGTGCACATGTGCAGGCACTTTTTTTTTTTTGCGGTGATGACGGTGACGACGGTGACGAGCTCAGACCCGCGGTATGGGTCATGTGACCGCGGTATTGCGGTAATGCGGTAACCGTCCCAGCCCTAATGCACACATTCTGAAAAGCATGTCTCATACCACATAACATTTTTATAATAACGAACGTAAACAACTTAAGAGTGCTACTTGTACCACCTGACTGCTGCAGATTCATTTTGGATGTTGACATTAGAGGTCGACCGATAGTGGATTTTACCGATACCGATATTTAAGTTTGACCGTACATGCCGATAGCCGATTATTCAACCAATATTTTTTTAAATGCATACTGGGATTAAAAACAAACATAACACTCCAAGAAAAACAGTGCTGAACTGAAATGTGCTAAATGAAATAAATATATAAATATGAATATATTAAAATAAGTTGTACAGAACAAACTCTACAGAAAATAATTTAAATATTACAGGTCAAATATGTGTGCTTTTTTTTTAGCTATAACCTAGAAACATAGCCTATGTAAATTTCATAGGTAACACTTTGCAAGTCCCATTTGTTAACAAGGATGTATTAGCTAGTTTTTACTGCATGTATGAATATTTGAGCAATACAATTGTACCTTGATCATTCTTGTTAGATCATACATCAAGGTAATAACAGATCAAATAAAAATAAACTCAATTTAAAATGTAAGTAAATGTTGAAATTAAAAAACTAACAATGAATGATACTTCTACAACATTTATTTAAAATTTTAATCTTGTTGTAAAGTGTTTAAATGCTTATTGTAAATGCTTAAAGAAGATGGCCATATTTAAATATCTGCAAAGGCCAGAGCATTAAAATGTGGACCTATATTAGCCTACATGTAGCCTACAGTCTCTCACTTTATTTGCTTAGAACACTTGATGATTATCTAATCAAAATAACAATATGTATTGTAGTGATAAAAAAGAACTGAAATCGATTGCGTTTCTGATTTGTTTATGTTTCTGTCGGCTGCATATGAACATATCAATGTTGAGAAAGCAATCACGTCACTAGCTTCAAATATACAACTTCGCCAGCTAATGAATGCATAAAAGTGACCAGCTGGATATAAACGAATGCAAATAGATGGTAACAATTGCAACAAAACATTTGGGTCAGGTCTGCGTGTGTTTTTGTCACATTGCTTTAATCGCTTGAGGTAGCCGTTACTAATGTTATTCCTCTCATACTCGACGGCAAACTTCTGTTCTTTCTCTGCTGATGCAGCATCTAGTCAACAAATTAATTACTTTATAATGATATGGTAATAATGTACTTTAGTGTTCTGAATTCATACCATGCTGTCTGTGTTTTAAACGCGCATCTGAAGTGTTGCTCTCCGTGCTGCTTGTAATCTCCGTGCTCGCACTGCCTCACGTGTTAACGTAAACAAGCCAGTGATAGTTTGTTTTTTGTCCTTTAGAGGCCGCTCTCGCTCTGTATAATGCCAGCAGTCTCTTCAACGCACTCGTACTGTGTAATGACTGCGCACACTTCTCAGCCGCTCCAGCAATGGACGCAACCCGGAAAAACTATCGGTGTGGAGTTCCACCAATCAACTATCGGCATCGATATATCGGCAAAACCGATAAATCGGTCGACCTCTAGTTGACATGTTTCTATAGAAACGCATAAATCTGAGTCTGAGGATGTGAACAGCTCCGGGTAGATCGACACGGGTTGCCATCTTGTAATTACAGTTACAACATGGCATGAACGCAGCATAAGCTCATTGATTTGGTTCAGAACGAACTGTAAAAGGCAGGTGCTGTTTGTTTGTGGCCCTCGGTGAATAATGTGTGATGTCTGTGCGTGAAGGGTGAGAGGAGGTATGGAAATACATATGTTGACAGGCAGGTAGGACATCCTATTATTGCATTTCGACCAAATGCAATGATTGGACAAACATTTTTTGGTCCTAAGACTTCCACAGAAGATGTGTTTTTTAAATATTTAGACCACTGATATTATTGATTTCTATCAGGATAAGTTTCAACCAGTATAACAAACAAAGGGTTTGTAAAAACAATTGGCTACACTGCCTTTAAGTCCAATTTTTTATGCCCTTCCATCACTAACTTCCCTATCACTCGAATGTGCATCATTGCTTACACTGCATAAGTGGCCACTATATAATGTGTTTAAATGGAACGCCCTAAGCCAGGGGTAGGGAAACGTCTAGGTTACGACTGTAACCTCTGTTCCCTGAAAACAGGGAACGAGACACTGCGTCGATGATGCTATTGGGGAACGAAATTATATTGGGAATAATATTGGGAGACAAGTGAACCGGTTTCTGAAAAGCTATCCAATCACGGCAATCAAATTTGACCAGCGGCAGCCTATGACGTCACTACTAGTGCGATCCGGAAGTATAAAAGGGGCACCTAGAGAACATGTCATCCATTTTCGTCCTTCGAAGGGACTGTTTAGCAGGCATCCCTGAGGCATGGCTAATGATGCAGTGTCTCGTTCCCTGTTCTCAGGAAACAGAGGTTACAGTCGTAACCAAGACTTTCCCTTTCGAAAGGGAACTCGCACTGCGTCGGTGACGCTATTAGGGAACGAAGAACAATCCCACCATGCTGAGGGGAGTGCATGCCAATTATGGCTCATGAACTGGCAGTTTCAAACTGAAACGCCAAGAAAACTGGCGAGTTCCCTTTTGAAAGGGAACTTTTTTGAACCATTTATTCATTTTTGGTTAATGCATTTTTCCAAAAGAGCCACAGCAAAAAATAATATAATATTATAAATATACATTTATTAGTTCCATAGACAACTACTAACAAACAAATATGCAACAAACAATAAGATGCAATATGGAATTAATTGTGCAGGGCAACTCATTCACTGTGAGTTTGAGCTACCGCCTGAGTTGAATAAATCCTCTTCTTCTTGTGTGTGTGTGTGTGTGTGTGTGAGTTAGGGCTGTCACTATTGAGAAAAATTCAAATATCTATACGGTTTTCAAATATCAAGCAATGTAATTGAATATATTTGAATTTCTACAAGCCCCACCCCCTCACCAAAAAAAAAACATAATGGAGATTCAATTACAAATTTGACAGTCTGACAGTCATAAACAGGCCTGTCTGAAAAAAAAATCTTTGACTTAATGTTTTAAACAGCAGGTTATCAACTTAATCTTTATGAAGTGCCACTATGCATAGCCAATCACAAAATTAGGCTACATGGAAAAAAACAGAATCGGAAACAGCACAGCACAAACAATAACGTGACAGCTTAAACAGCAGCAGGAGTAAGGCCAAATTCTAGCCTAGCCTAATTCATTTCTTAATATTGTTTGCTAGAAACACCAATTTATCAACTTGATCTGGATCAAGTGCGGCTCTCTTTTTATTGACGATGTTCCCCGCAGTGGAGAACACACGTTCGGAGCGCACACACGTGCTTGGCACACAGGTATTTGCGCGTCAATGTTGAGAGAAGTGCCCTAGGCCCTTAATTTATTGCAATCCGCAATGACAGCGATTTACTATTTACAGTTTTTTTCCTTATGAATTTGTTTTATGCATAATTAGGCCTGCATGTATGCTTCCTGTTGGATAAAATATAAAAAAAATACACAAACAAAAATGATAGCAATACAATAGACTATAACAGTCAGCTTAAGGTAACTACAAGTATTATGTTTGAATGTAAAAATAACTTCTCCAATATCATACACTAGAATTGTGTGGGGTGGGGGTAAATTAAGCATGATCTGCTGTGATGTCACAATCATGTTGCACGGACGGTCTATGGGTCTGGCTGAAATGTACATATTGAGTAGACTCGCTCCCTCTGTCAAAAATCGAGGAGTCGAGGGTCTGTGCAAATATGCCTCCCCTTGCCCACTTGACGAAGATGAACACACTTCAAAATGGCGGCAAAATGAGGGGACGTGCTTAGGGAAGTGTGCAAGTGCAAAACACCACTTACATTTTTTGCAGAAGTTGTCAAATTGCAAGATTATTTTCAACAGTGGTAAGCAGGTAAATGACAATTAATTTAACAGACACTCTTTCTCCTTACCTCACAAACACATAAAATAAACTCTTGAGAAACAGAGCTACAGAGTGTGTCTCTGCTATCAGGATTGCACCAGTGCTCCTCTGCCCCCTCAGTCCTGCAGCTAAACATGTGCTTATCACTGAGGAACATTTGACTTGGTAAAAGCTCACACTGCTCACCACACACACAAAACGCACTAATACTCTTTCATTTTTTTTCCCTCCTCCCAACGCAGTACAAAATGAATTCAAGATTTCCCGAATTAAACTGAAATCTTGCAGGACACGAGGGCATCATTACACATTTAGTTGAGTTTTGCAAAGTAGGGCAGCAAAAATGCAGTAAGATCCCCCAAGTAAGGACTTAGGCATCAGGAGAATACCGAAAGCCCCAGACCTTATACCCCTGGAGCGAGTGTTAAGACGGACGCCTGCACTTCTTCAAAAGCACAGACGAGCCAGTTGAAAAAAATCTCCCTACTTAAGAACTCATGATTCAAAAGGCAGCCAACTCAAATGCCCATGTTTACCACAAGCAGTGGTATTAAGTCTAAAAACCGAGAGAGAAAAAGAAAGAACAAAAAAAAACTATGAAATTCGACTCATAGAACTGACAAATGAGTAGGAAACTTATTTTGACTTCTGCAAAGTGAACTCTTAAAGAGAAGCCAACACTATTATACAGATGTTGCATTCTTTAATTAAAATTAATCCGATATTTTTTTAAATCCACATTTTCTTAGCTTGCAGAGGATCTGAAATACACAACAGAGGTTCAATATGTGTGCCTTTTCAGTGACTTCCTAGTCAAAACAGACAAAGCAACTAATTCATACACAGCATTGACACAGCAGAACAACCTGACATTACAGGAATACAGACAATGCTTCCAAACAGTGGAAGGTTTATCAGTGATTCCAGGCTCAGCTCACGGTGATGTGCTCTGCTGAATACGTCAAGTGAAAGAATTTGAGTCGGCAGGGATGGATTGGGCTGTCTTGCTCTCAGGGACACCCAGATACTGTCTGTGTGTGGCATAACTAATGTGTAGAGCAGCTCATGGATCACACCACACAACAGCTGTTCTGTGATGGAGCAATCGATTAAAAATGGGAGACAACTTAAGATGGAGGAGTCTGGGATGTTTGTATGTGAGGAGGAGGGAATGAGAGATGGGAGAACGAGAGAAAAATAGTTTAGGGGCTGATGGCATGACATGCACTGCTATTCAAACACAGACAAACGGATGCATCAGAAAGTTACAATCCATATTCACAGTGCCTACAGTTTGTTTCTTGCTTTTGTGTTGTTTGAATCATTTCTCCTGCATGCCAGTATTACTGTAATTGCACCTACACCACAGACTCGCAGGTCAATAAATGTTTTGCAGCATTGTCAAGTCAGATTCAATACATTAAATAATTAATTAACTTTTTGGTTTACATATTTAAAAACTGATCTGACAGCCTTCACTGTTTTCCAACTGAAAAAAAGAAGACTTTTTTTTTACTCATTCAGTGAAGGATTCATCAGACTGAGTTGGTTATAGTCTTTTTAACAAATCGTTAAAATAATCATCTTAACCTAACCCACGAGATCAGACTACATTGGTAAATTGGTAAATATATGTTTTTAAATACTATTTGTTGGTGAACTGAAGTATGGTGGTTCTTGTGTATTTTTGATTCACTAAAAAGAACCAGCTCATAATTATGGATGCCCATTTCTGACACAGAAAAAAAAACTTTGCTTTGGTTAAATATATTCCACAAATTACTTTTTATGTCATATATAATATATGACATAAAAAGTAATTTGTGGAAAACAAGTCATTATGACACAAGAGGCCAAAGTAATATGCTATATATGAGATTAATATACTAGGCTATATTATTATTATTAAAGTAATATATTAATTGTATCACGAATACAAATCACAACATGCAAAATCAAAACTTAACAGCACTTATAGGGGCGTTTACACTACTACACCATTTTCCAAAAAAAAAACGTTTTATGCATTTGGCCGGTCATTTACACAACAACAGCTTTTTGGGGGCCTGAAAACGAAAACTTTTGAAAAAGGGATTTAAAGTGCAAGATTTTTTCCATTTTGAAAACCATATACCGTTATTGTCTCCGTGTAAACGTAAAAACATGTGCATGCTTAGCACGTGTTCAGTCTAGACACACACACTTAGCGTTTCTTTACAAAGTGAACTCGCTAAACTTGCCTGACATGAATAATACAGCGTGTTTAATCATTTTCACGGATAAGTGTGAAAGGGGATCGTTATGACAACTTGTGTCTTGTAGACAAAAAAACAAAACAAAAAAAAAACGCAAAGCAAAAACTTTTCAGTTTAACATTGCTGCGAATAAACGTGTCCATAGAATGTAATAAAGCAGCACATAGCCTACCTGTTCAGTCACGCGAGTTCTGAATTTGCCATGTGAAATATTCCATTGGGGCTTGTAGTCCAAACGGTGAGGATATTCAGAGAAATATCAATGAATTCTCATAAGCTTACTTAACATGTCTAAGTCATATTTATATGTATTTTCCACTAAATAACACAGAGTTTCATCGAAGAAACACTATTGTCATTTGTGTTCAATTCGTCTGCAACGCCAGAGGCTGCACTTGAGCTGTTTTGACCAACGAAGAAGAAAGCTACAATAACGCATTTGCATATCTCCACAGTGCCATATATGGACAACAGGATGTTTAAATTCATACCAGGTAATGGACATTTTGTTTATTAGTTTTGAAAATACGGAATAATAGTTTTGGTTGAAGTAGGCCTATAGTAGCCTACATTAGGCTATAACAGAAAAGATAAATAAATAAACAAACAAACATAAAAAAGTTAAATAAAAACATTAAATGTTTAGAAATATTAACAAACAAATATGAATAAGCTTATTTTTTTATATTTTTATATCCAAGTTAGCTAACAGAAACAGTCTACAGTGGCGAGAGAGCTTAACGTGCTGCAACTGAAGAAAACATGCAAAAACACGTGTGTTCTGTTCTGTTCTACTGTATTTGGTGGTGTTGTGAACTTTTGCTGCACGTTTCTGTATTTGGTTGTGTTGTGAGTATTTGAAGCACACGTGTTGTTAAACTGATGAAGATGTTTTCTTAATTTGTGGGTGTTTATCTATGTGCATGTGTTTTCTTCAGTTGCAGCGTGTTGAGCTCTCTCGGCCACCTTAAATAGCAGATCAATTAAAAATATTTCTTATTATAAGACATGTCATAAAACATGACAATCCGTTGACTTTGCATTGTGAGAAGTTGCCTCCTTGTCATTGCTGACTTATAACAAAAAACAAAACAATGTCTGACTAGGTGTAGCCTACAGCAAACAAGTTTAAAAAAACCCAAATAAGTTTTTAAAAGCTGTCGACCCCTCAAAAAATGTGGATACAGCCTGGAACGAATGGGTGTCAGTTGTATATATTATATTTTTGTAAACTAAGCTATCCTGTCGCCGATTACGTTCCCCTCCAGTGGGCGTATAGTTCTCAGAGTATGACACGTTGACTCTGTCTCAATTGTAATATTCTGTCTCAATTACATGCATCCACTTTTGTCTCCTTAAACGCTCGTTTTTTAGGGTCGACAGCTTATAAAAAACTTATTTCTGTTTTTTTTTTTTTTTTAGCTTGTTTGCTGTACATCCTGTCACATAGCAGCTTTTAGACATTGTTTTGTTTTTTGTTATAAGTCAGAGAAGGACAAGGAGGCAGCTTCACGTATAGCCTAATACAAAGTCAATGGAGACCGTTGAATTGTTTCCCCTGGTGTGGGCATGGCCTAAATGCGCTCTGTCTATAATATCAGAAGAAGAAGAAATCTTACACACTCGCTATTATTATTTTGTAGTTTTTAAGCTGAAAAAATATTACACACTAACACCCCCCCCCCCCCCCCCCCCCAACCCCAACCCCAACCCCAACCCCAACCCCAACCCCACACACACACACCCCACACACACAGGTTTTGGAATATTTTACAACTTCACAAATTTACATTTCTGAATTATATGGATGTGGCAAAGCAGAAGTTTGGTTTATGATGAAGAGAAATATTCCTCCGGAAATTTCATTAGGCATTCTTTTTGTAAAAAACCGAAGCAGAGGTTGTTGTGCTCAAACTGCCCTTTTAAATCACCTGTGCCTTTCTGATGGTCTGTCAAAAAAATTAAAATAAAATTGAGCGAATTTCAAGTTAGTCAACATCTCTCACAGTTGCCATTTTCTTTCTTTGATGAAACTGAGCAAATAAACAGGTGTGTGTCTGCCTTTATGCCATCTCTGTCTCTCTATTTCTCTTATCTTTTCTTGCTCTATCAGTCTCAAGGGGTACAGGAGTGAGGGCTGTCACAGAGATCTAAGCCATGTTCTTGCATTTACAAAGATCCAAAGCCCTGATGAAGGAAAGGAAATTCGATGAAAAAAAAAAACCATTTCTGCGGTGCTGCATGCCACTGATATATTTCTAAATTCACTGTGAATTTATTCAAAAATACGATCGTGTTATACGTGAAAAGTGTAGGAGTTGTGAAATCAAAGGAGTGTGACTAACGCCTCAATATCAGCAAACTTCAAAAGTTGAAATTACTTTGGAGATGAGATGAGCCGACCTATCCACATTTGCACTGGTTTTCAAAGGTGATTGATGTTTGAACCACTGTAAAACCACTATAAACCTTTTCTATAAATTCAAATACACAGTGATGATGACTAAATAACATGTGATGATTGAATGAATGTCCATGACAACTAATGACTGGCAAGAAGAACAAAGGAAACAGGTAACTTAAGAGACAAACTAGCAAAAACTCCAGTGTTAAATTAACTCTCCTGGGAGTTTATTTGGCTCCAGCCTCAAGAGTGTTAAGTGTTCAAATATGAGTGCTAAATTAACACTCAAGAGTGTTAACGTCAATAAGCTAATTAAGTGATCAATTGAGTGATGATTGATCATTATTGAAGACATCTGATGTTAACAAGCAGAATCACTGAAGGAAAAAATCTAATTTTTTAAGTCACCATTATGAAGATCAGTGTTTGCTTTAGTTGGCCAGTTGACCCTTAAATCATTAACTTTAAATTTTACTGTCGTAATCGCGTTATAACAGACAGATGAACAAAAAGAAAAGGTGATCAGGTGTTGGTGGTTATTTTTCAACATAATTATCATTTGACCTGAATCCCTGAACTCATTTAGAGCTTAATCTCTCATTAAAAAATGTATATTATTGATTACAGCATCACAGTGAATCTACAGTATATGATCCAGTGACAATACACAGTAATAAAAAGGATTTCTTACAAGTTGTTCTGATTAAAAAAATCTTTCTTTTAGGCACACACAGAAATCAAGAATCAGCGTATGAATCTCAACAATGGTGACAAAAAGAATATTCAATTAGGAAAAGGGAATTACTGAGACAATTCAGATCATAATTTATTCCTACCGCAATGCATAATGGGAGTAATGGATGAGTTTTGATTGGTGGCACCCAGAATGCACTGCAACATGCTTTATTATCATCACCATTGTTGAGATTCACTGGCTGATTATTGATGTTAAGTGTGTCTAAATAAATAAAAAGTTCAATGTCTTTAATTCAGAACAACTTTAAATAAATATTTTGGATTATACTGAAAATGCTGAAAACCACAAGCTATAAATTTAAAGGGCTGCTGTAATCAACAGTGTAATCCTAACTCTCTAAATTAGTTTAAAGATTCAGGTTATTATGCATTTATGCTCAAACATAACTCAATCACATTTTCTCTTTGTTCATCTAGCTATCATAGCTTAGTTACAACACCCAAACAAAATTTAATGTTAAGAATGTAAGGGTCAACTGGCCAACTAAAGCAAACACTGATCAATATAATGGTGACTTAAAATTGGATTTTCTCTTTCAGCGATTCTGCTTGTTAACATCAGGTGTCTTCAATAATGGTCAATCATCACTCAATTGATCACTTAATTAGCTTATTAACGTTAACACTCTTGAGTGTTAATTTAACACTCATATTTTAACACTTAACACTCTTGAGGCTGGAGCCAAATAAACTCCCAGGAGAGTTCATTTAACACTGGGGTTTTTGCTGTGTAAAACTAAACTAAGAAAACAAATTAAAAGTCCATGAAAATTAAACTAAACACACAGATTGTGACAGTAACTATATTGACCTTTAATGAAATAAATGTCCAAAAACTATCCACAGCGCATAATAACTCTGTGAATGTTGTCTTGTTAAAAGGAACTCAGAAATACATCATACACACACACACACACACACACACACACACACACACACACACACACACGACCAGCTTCTTTCTGACTACTTTTCTGCATATCAGGAAATTACAGAAGTTCAATAATGGAATGGCGCTCTGCCTTAAATAAAACTTTAAAGAAATTACATCTTTAGAGGGCTACCCCATGGGGCTACTTCAAAGGAAATGTCAAAGCATGCCTCGTATATGATGCTCTGAAAGATTGAAAGTATTATTGCCACAAATCCTTTTAAATTTAAAGAAAGGACCTTAACTTAAGTTTCTTATCAAATCAAACTGCCTTCATAACTAAATACCTAAACCTGGCATTGTAGACTTTGATTACTGTTTGTTTCTGAGGAATTGCTTCTATTTTAGGTTGCTTTGGATAAAAGTGTCTGCTAAATGCATACATGCAAATGTAATTTAGTATTGTAAACATCTTTTCCTTTTACATAAGGAAGTGCCTTTCAGAAAAAAAGGAAAGCCTTTTCAACACTATTTCAAGGACTCTGGTTTATTTTTAGCCCTACTTGTACTTTAAATAAAAAAGGAAGACCCTCTGTGTGCCAACATTGCCCTTAGAGAAAGTAGGACACAGAAAAATGATGTACAATGGAATCCACAAGGTCAGGGATGTGTGTATGGTAAGAACTAAGAAGTCCTTGGAAAAAAGTGCCCAAATGCATCCAGGTTTTAATTATCTTGTCATGCTAATTTCATGCTGGTTTATGAGTGAACACAGTTAAGGGATGTGGCTTAAAGTGATAAGGGATCAGGGGAGAAGCAGTGACAGTCCTGACTGTACCATCTGCTGAGCTCTGCTCAGGGCTCAGTCCTACAACACACTGTAACATGGCCCTCATCTCAGATACGTGCTCCCGCTGCAATGATGGACAGATTGTTAGGGGGTCAGAAGAGAGGGACACAAGATAATGGAAAGGGGTAAATAAAAATGAACAATAAAGGCATTTTATGAGTGAAAAAAAAGCATGGGCGTGTCTAGTAATACTGCTCAGGGAATGAGTTGTTTCTAGGGCTCTGGGAATTACAAAACCATTCCACAGCACTAAATAATTCACTCCCCAAAAAATCCAATTTTTCCATGCTCTGTCTACTCTGGCCGGAAGCATCGTGTCACATCAAAAACAAATAGAACCCTACAGTGGATGTGTTGCATTCTATTTCTGATGTGCTTACAATATGTAACTTCTAACAACAGCACAAAATGTTGAGGAAAGACTTTTTCCTCAGTATTTTTACATAAACACATTTTAGTCAGTGAATTCAATCCAATTTCAGAATCTAAAAGATGTGTTATATGAACACTAAACTGCAATCTGATTCACATATTTGTTTACATGCATTTCATTCTGAACAAAACAGTGCCCAGCCACTGCATTCAGAACCGAAGAAAGCGACCACAATAATGTCACCAGAGATACAGTATGTAATTTCGCCTTGATGACATATATGTCAGAAGAGCTTTAAAAATAAAAAAGAGTAAATATTCAGTCTTCTCCAGGGCTTCGTTTCCTAAAAGCATTGTAAGCCTATTTTAAGTAGATATGGTGCCAATGGTTTCTGCAATCTAACTGTAGGCTTACAATGGTTTGGAAACACAGCCCTGTTTGTAAGAAGTAAATAAAAATATGCATTCGTAATCATTTCATCTGATTGAGAAAATAGACAGATTCAATTGTTTACATTTCTTCTTATTGATCAAAATATTTCAGGTCTACACCACTTCTTCCAATCCATTCAAAAGTCTGATTGAGTCAACAATCTGATTACTAATGGATTATTTGATTGCATAAACACTATTTACCGTAATCTTTTCGGAAAGTTTCAAGTTGTGTTGTGCAATGCAGTATGAGCTATTTTCTGTGAATTTGCAAGACTTCCTATTCATTAGCAATTCATTAGAAGAATAACAAAGTGCAGTAAATGGTAAAACTATTGTGCTACAAGCCAGTGTGTTTATTATTACAACAATACATTAAAATAATAATTGGTAAGACATACCAGTTTGCTATATCAAGCAGCATAAAGAATCTGTACAGCTGAAAATAACACACACAAATGACACCTCAAGCCAGATACATTCAATTTACAAATCCTTGTGCCCGTTCTTACATTAAAAACAAGGTGGATAGACAGCATAGTCATATGATCTTATAGTTGGACTAGAGTTGTATAACTTTGGGGTTTATATGTTCTACATCTTTTCGTGGATTAATGGATGTGTGTGCATGATAGCGTAGAGCTATCTATCTGGAGGACTTTGTTTCAGGATGTCCTGCTGAGCGGACCGTCTGCTTTGCTGTCAGACTGCAGTGTGCCAGTGTGTGAAAGCCGGTTGTAAAGCAAGCACCCCTCTGATTGTGTGTGTAAGCATAAGTTAGAAATGTAATGTTGCGCTTCATGATGGGGTGTACTGCTGATGAGCCTTAACTTGTTTCCTACATAGAGGCATTAAACTGTGACAGTTTCTGATAGATAGAGAGATACCGATAAAAAGAGAAAGCGAGACAGCTGAAGGATAATTAGTCTGATTCTCAGATAGCATAATGAGTTGAGATCATCAAATCTGCATAATGAGAATAATTCACCCTTATCTCTATATGTTCATTCTAATGACTTCTTTATTTCTCTCTCTATCTCTCTCTCTCTTCAAATCTCAGAACACTTTGAGACATATTAATGGGGTAATATGTGACAATTTTTACTTAACTTGTCCTCTAGAGTCTATAGAAAAGGACTGAGGTAAACACACTTAATCATATTCCAGATATCTCCCTATAAACAAAAATGATAATAATCAATTAATTATTTACTTTCAGAAAAGCGTGACTTATGAACTATTCCTAGAAGGTGTATATAATATTAAATCAATTATCCTGCAAAAGGGTTTATGAAACTAACCTGATATATAAAACAACTATTACCAAAATGTTTTTGAGACTTAACTTGGACGTAGTGAACATAATAATATATTTCATATATTCTTCTAGACTATATTCTCAAAATGGGGGCGACTCAACTTACCCACTGACACATCCCACTCTCCCTAGGCCTGTGTGCATGTGTGTATAATGTTTGCATGTCAAGGGACACTGGTATACCTGAAGGGTCTGAGATGAAGCTAAATGTGCAGAGTGCTGGTCTGATCACAAACAGACCTCGCTAAGAGACTAATATACACAGGAGACAGGAAGATTCGGCTCAGCATGTCTATTAGGTTTCACTAATGCACACTGCATGCCGTCACACTGCAAGATCTCTTGAGATGGTATAGGATAATTACAGAATGCATCTATCAGTGGCCAGTACAGGCTCATATTGACCTGTAAATGGCGGGCCACCATGTGGCTCTTTTGAGTGGTTCAGATCTCTGTGGGGTTGAATTTGCAGAGCACAGCGGCGTCATTCAGCTTTATGGCAAATACTTTTAACCTAGTCGTATTTACCTAAACCAAGGAAAAAACATTTATGTACATGATATACACAAAAACACATAATGTTTAAATAATACATCAGAATTTCGTTTGGTCAAAGCATAAGCCCATCAAATCCACATTACTTATACATGCGGATGAAATCAGTTCAAAAACCAAGAGTGAAACGTCCACTCTTATATTTGGTTTGAATTGGAATTATTAATAACGTCTACATACATTTTTAAAGTCACAAATCACTTCAAGTGTAGGACTGTGAGCTTGTGAACATTTGGCATGTTCACACTGTTGCAAACACATTTAATAGAGTTTAACACGATTTCAGCACTCCTGCTTTGAAACTAATTAAAAATACGTCAGTATCTGATACTGATAAAGAGGAAGTGTTATAGTAGACGGCATGTTCAGCTGTCTCTCTGTTTCGCTCTTGTTGAATAGTTGCTGAGAGTTTGAGTATTTTTTTTTTATAGCTCTTAATAATTCAACTAATCTGATTCTTAAAACCAAAGCGGCTCTCCACAATCTATGTGTTTGTGAGACGTGAGTGCATGCAAGCAGGTCACAAGAGTGTATACACTAGAGGAAAGTTTTCAATACCCCATTTCATGATCTGAGTTAGATGGCCATCTGTTCTGTCCCAAGAGCCGTCCTAATTTAGCCCTCACTATGCCCCAGCAAACACACTCCCCTGGCCTTTGACAGAATCCATATCTGGTGACCCCAACCATTTGTTGAAGACTGCAGATATGCAGGAATTAACATAATTATATGTCATACAGAATGAGAAGAATGCAATAAGATGTTCACTCTAAAAAATGATTGTGATTTTAACAGTAAAATACTGTAAAAATGCTACAGTGAAAAACTGTTAATTGGTTAACAGAAAGTTTCCATACTATATACGGTAAATAACTGTGATAAATCTAATGGTACATTTAATGTAATTTTACTGTAAAATACCATTAAATTAACAGTTTTTGAAAGTGAAAAAGAACAACTCATTGTATAATTTACAGTGAAAAAACGTAAATTGACATTCCCATAATTCCCTGCATGACACTTCGCATTTGATGTATTTTTGCTTCTATATATTAGTATAAACTTTCTTGTGAAAGAGCTGTTTGTGATGAGCTTTGATTGATCATGTGACTCTCATCACTGCTGTAATTGTTGGTTGTCAGTGTATTACAATGGTACAAAACAGATATTAATCAATAGATTGGTAAATTAACATTATATCAAATAATGAAATACAGTTTATTACTGTAAATTTTAAGTTAAGTCTGTAAAACCTAATATGTTGCTACCATATTTTATATACGGTAAATTTCTGGCAACCACAGCTGCCGGTATTTTATCGTAAATTGAACAGATTTTTTTTACAGTGTAGTTGAGATCTGTTTGTGTACTATATTGTGATATAGCCGTATAAGGTTATGCTGCTTAGTCAGAGTATGCTATGTTTAATCTCATACAAATGGAAATGAAGCTGTGAGTGATAGAAATACTGTCCATTGAATGTTGAATAGTCATAAGTTCCAAGAAAATCAGATTTTTTTTAAATTTTCACGACAAATGCTTTTTCAATCCCCTGAAAATCAGTTTACTAAGTTTAACTAAACTGAAATTGATAACCAAAATACAAAACACAATAAATGTTAAAACTATGCAACCAAAGCACTATCTTCTCTTAATAAGTTCAATAAACGCAATCCCATTGTATTTCTCACTCATTCCGAGCGTCTCGCGGTTCTGTTCTACAGAGCTATACCACATGTTGAGCTGTATTGCACGAAGTACAGAGCCGCTTTGAGTCATGGATTAAATGAAGTTGCGCTGTGTGGAAATGCAGAGCTTTCTCTGTTGCATGCTGCTCTGAATATTGCAGAGAAGCCCTTAATGCTGACAGAGCCAGGTCTCACAGGGAGGCTGTGTCATCGCCTCACACTGAATTACACCCTCACTGCCTGAGGGGAGAACGACAGAAGCGGAGCTCTTGCCTTCATTCTCTAAAGCCTTCCTTCCTTTTGTCTTACTCCTGAATGACAGCCTGGGGAAAGTTGGCAGGGAGGGGGTGGAAAGCAAGCATTTGAGGTGTCTCCTGCTATCACCAGCGCTGCTGTAATGGTGTTGTCATAGAGCGGTGTAACGTGGAGGGAAGCACTTTTACTAAGAACAACTAATGAGACCTACTGTGGTTCGCCAGCACTGAGACTTGACGATTGCTTTTTCAACACATAACATGTATTTTCCATGGAAAATTTGCTTTTTTTCCTCTCCGCAACCTTTCCCGCTTTATTTTGATTTCAACTCTGCACAACCTCATATTCCAGAGCGTGTTAATCTTCAATTAATGCCCATGGCTATTTTTCATTTGGCCTGAACCAATCTTTCCTTTTAATCACAGATTCTTTGACCATTCTCGTTGAACGCTTCAAGGCAACTGAACCAATTCTGTACAAGTATGGATAAATCCTTGCTGTTCAGGAGGCCTGGAGTTCAACCCAAAGCTGCATCGCTCCATACTAAGAGTGCTAGATGGAGTAATTCCCCATGAGTGTTTACCCGGTGCACTAATTACCTCAGCTAAGTCTGTTCTGGTTATGGTCTTCCAAGGATCATGGCTACTTTGGGGTTTGTACTTGGTAATGAGATTCAGTCCAAAAAGCTGCCTTCCTGCCAAAGCAACGTTTTATTAGGCTGTAAAGTCCTCCTTGTGGTGTGTTCACATGCTCACTGCTATTAAGGCTTGTAAACACAGTGAGAGAGAAAATGAGAGTGTGAATGCGTGTGTGTTTTCTCTTTCCGAATGCAATTTGAGGGGTTTTTAGTAGCGCAGGTTTCGGCTCCTCACTGAGCACTCATCTGTTCTCTAGCTGTGCTTTTGCATGCTATAGTTCAAAGAAAATGATTAAATCTGGTAGTAATCACCGATTATTCTTCATCTTTTGAGGCAATTAGCGGCTGCTTGTCGATGTCATGTCATTTGTCCGCCGTAGTGCAATTCAAACTGAGAGAGTTGGATGAGAATGTATTGCTGTACAGCCATTTTGCAATGGGTTTTCGTGTGGGCCAAAATTGTGCACAAAATAATAAGAAAATGATGTAGATAATTCGCTTAAGTGAATAAATCTAAACGTTTTCCCAATTATGTTTAATTAAAGTATTTTTTTAAACTATTGGCCCTAATTAAATTACAATTACAAGCAATTGACATTTCAACATGTCGACGTGAGTACAGATCAACTCTAGTGTAGCCTTTAAAGCATTTAACCATATTCTCAAACATTTCTGGGAAGACAAAAAAAGTAACCTTGCACATAGAGTGCTCTCTTAAGAGCCAAGATCTGATGTTATCAGTAAACAGGGCCCAGGACATTAAAAGAGAAGCTCATTATGCTAGATAATCTGGTATCATCTCATTTTAATCAGCTTGTTGACGGCAGAGTTTAGCAAAACAAATTGGATGATAAGCTCTGATATGAGTTTTCTTTAAATGCCAAAGCCACAACTAAGGGAGAATCATCTCACAATAAGTGAGGAACCTGCCTTTTTCATCCTGGTCCTTCTTATCATTGCATCTTATTTTATTATTTATTTAGTAAACAACTAAACAAAATAATTATACATTTTCTAATAATATATACTTTATTTAAATGTATAAATATTGTAGTTTCACTTTAGTTAATGTGTTAATTATCTCCAGATGCTTTTGCATGGACATATCCTCATATCCTGTTCAAGCAAAACATCAATACAAATGTAGCTTTATTCTGAATTAAAAACAAGTTGTCACATTAAAACCGAACCTCGTAGAGAGAAAAGGAGCGAGAAACGCTTCTAGCTAATTGCTATAATCACACTCTTCCTCAATCCTGTATAATTTAAAATAACTCTTACGCACACACTTTATCCAGAGCCTGTGCAACTCCTCTGCAACTCTATGTAGACGCGATAAACAAGTTAACTTAGTATTAAAACTTCAAATAGAGCAAAACTCTAAATTAAGCCTTTCCTTGAATGAGAGCACAGTCTACTGCATTTCCTCTATATGTTTAAAGGGATATCAAACCTGTTTGATTTTCTTTATTCTGTGAAACACAAAAATAAACTTTTTTTATTCTCCCAGTGGGATCCAATGCTCTTTTGGACCCTATACTAACTTTCATTGTATTGGTGAAAACAGTTGAAACATAATATTTGTGTGTGTGTGTGTGTGTGTGTGTGTGTGTGTGTGTGTGTGTGTGTGTGTGTGTGTGTGTGTGTGTGTGTGTGTGTGTGTGTGTTCTACAGAAGAAAGACACAGGGTGGATTTACAGTGTGAGTAAATAATGACAGATTTTTATTTTATTTTGGCTGAACTATCCCTTTAAGGTTAAACTTCATTCTAAGGGAGCCCTGATCTATAAAACATGCCTCTTGTTGAATTATGGGAAAATATTTTTTTCAGTCAATCAAACATTGATCTGTATTTATCTGTCTCTTTCCTTCAGTACCCATCCCTCCTCTTGTCATTAGAGGCAGATGTCTGTCTTTAGTAGACCAGCTGTGTGTCTGTGCTCACTCTCTACACTCATTGTGGAACCTTAAACCTCCTTAATCGCTCACTCGAAACCTTGTTTCCTGGGGGAGAGAAGTAGAGAAAAGAAGTTATTGATTTTTTTTCTTTACTGAGGAAGCAGCAATAGATGTGGGGAGGGGACTTAGTTTCTAAGAAGTTGTCATGTCATGTTATTCGAACAATCATAAAGAAAAATGGAGGAAAAAAACTTGCACACACACATGCAGACCTTAAAATATATAAATTGGAAATAATGCAATACTCTCCTGAGAACTTAGTTATAACCCTTGGTTATTGTGATCTCAAATTTGTTGCAGAAATTATTAAAATACAGCTGTGATTAAAATTCAACTGGGGAACTCTTTCTTCATTTCTTTCTTTATTTGTTGTAATTTCTCAAGCCAGTGCACCGAAAAACAACTAAATTGTTTCTTTTCTTTTTTTTTTCCCAATCAAATTAAAATACTCATTCCAACATTAGAGGAAAGAGATGATTCGCTGGCTTGTCTCCCTGGTGACTGGAGTATAATTTATCATGAAACATTCCCGGCATTAGTAAAGACACAAATTACCGGTAAGCATCATCAAGCTGATTTTCCAGTCCTCTCGTTCTCTTATCTCTCCTCTGCTGAGTTATGGAATTAGAAGCAGAAAGTTGTGTTTGCAGAGTTCAGTGAGTGAGTCATGGGATTTTACCTAGAGCAGAGTTGGCAGGTCACCTGTAAACCCACCCAGACCTCGATGTCTCCTTTCCACCCATGTTATCTCCTCTTCTCCCTTTCCTCTTTTGTCCGCCCTCTTTTCCTTAATAATTTCAGAGGTGAGATGTGCTATTAGCACTGAAATCATGAACAATATCCTTTCCGAAAAGACATCATAATTATAACGGCTGGATTCATTTTGATTGTAGCAATTGGGTTGATTATGCCATCGTGGAGATTACAGGAAATTACCGTATGTCTCTGCACCTCCTTGTGATCTGTAATTAGATTTTTACCTTTTAATTTTTACAGCACTGATTTCTGTGTGTTAACAGTGACCACTCTAATTATCCTCTAGATGACCTTCAAATGCTGAACCTGTGATAGGAGACAGCTGGTGAAAATGCAATAGGTATTTTAAGCACTCTAGAAATGCTTTACAACTATATTTGCAAAAGTTTGGAAACAAGGCTGCATTTATTTGATCAAAAATACAGTAAAAACAGGAATATTGTTAAATATTATTACAATTTAAATTAACTGGTTTTGCTGCTTAATATTTTTTGGTGGAAATTGTGGTATTTTTTCTGAATTATTTGATGAATAGCATTTATTATGAATATAACTTTTTTGTAATATTTATTAATTTCATAATGTCTTTACTTTTTAAAATCAATTTAAGGTGCCTTTGCTAAATAAACGTATCATTATTATTAATGTTATTTTAAAATCTTACTTACCCCAAACTCATGTGACACTGAAGACTGAAATGATGTCTGCTAAAAATTCAGCTTTGCCATCACAGGAATAAATTACATTTTTAAAATATATTACAACAGAAAACAGTTGTAATAATTGTAATAATATTTCACAGAATTACTGTTTTTACTGTATTTTTGATCAAATGCAGCCTTGGTGAGATTAAGAAACTACTTTCAAAAACATTAGAAAACCTTAATGTATATAGGCTATATATATATAACTTTAGTTAAGACTTCCTGTAGGCCATTGAAAAAAGTTAATTAAAGTAATCAGTCTGGGATTCCTTTCCCCCCTTGCTATGCCAAGCATTCCCTCAATGCAGAGTTTATAATTAGAGTTGCATTTCCAACTTGGGGTTATTTCAGAGCCAGCCGCTGGTCTCTGGACACTGTGTCTGTTTGGAGAATGTCAGTGTGGATAAAGATATGTGCACATCAAAACACTGTGTTGTAGCCTATGGAAAGTAGAGCGGGATTATCACCAACTGCTCTGCTGCCTCTGGACTTCCAGAAAGACACACTCTTTCTCTAGCTAATTCTGCCCTTGCACCAGATGCCACTGCCAAAACACCTCCTCAGGAAGATATTTTCCTCTGTGCGCAAGTGTGTGTGTGTGTGTTGATGGCAGTTGCTTTATGTAAAAAAAAAAAAGTAAAAAAAGAATGATGTCATGTTGACTTTAAGAGTTCTGCTTTAATCCTGCTGGACTATGCAAGTGCTCAGAACTTTTTATTATAGCTTGTCATAGCAAGTCCAGTTTGGTGATTCTGAAGAGAGATCACAGATTGTCTCAGTCTGGTCCCTACTGGAGACACAGTGCTCATCTGGGCCCCTGCTGGCACAGCTAGCTGTGGTTATAGCTTCTAATTACTCTCAGGAGAGAGCCATTGTTGTAAAAGGAGATGAGAGCAGATATCCCAAGGCCCCCTGCTAGATCTCTCCAAGAGTACATTTAAATAAAGATCACACTCCAACTTCAAATAAATCTCATGCGCATTCTTCTACAAGTAAGGTCCACACAAACAACATCAGTCTTGAACTGATAAATTAACATTAAATAAAATAATAATAATAAAAAAGTCTACTCTCTATTTGTAGAGCCGAGTCGACAATATTAACTAAATATTCCATTATAAAAATTCAGTGTATTGACTCAAATCCGTGAATCTGTTTATGAAAACTGTCCAAATTAAATGATTCACTATGAACCAGACTTTGTATGAGACTTTAGGTCTTGTTTAGGTTGAACTGATTCGCAAGAATGAATCTGACTTTCTAGCGGTACACATGAGAGAAAGAACCATTTAGGATGAACAGATTCACTAAATGGCTCTCACTCTCTCTCCATCATATGTAGCTAAATACTGGGGAAAGTACTTTATAAGTCAAAAAATCTAAATATTTTCAAGTACCCTCTAGGATACACATACCCTTGGTGTAGCTTAAATGTAAATTAACCAGTACCTGACCGGTAAAACAGCTATATCTCGAAGTTCGGCAGTCAATGAAACAGATGAATATTATCTAGACCCAACACATGTCTAACAGCGCTGATGCAGGTAAATCTGGTTAGATGCGTGTCTGTATTGAGAGGCTAGTTTTGCACAGTGATGATCTTCCACCTTGAATGTGCCGCAGGCTTGATGCTGATTATATGAGACTGGCATCAGTACCCGTCTTCATCTGTTTTTGAAGTCTGGTTCTTATTAAATCAATAAGATCAGCTCGGGGCAAGGACACACTCACCCTGTCTCAGATCATCCTAAACACAGCTGACCAACTGCAAATGCCTCCATCACTGGGTCTGCTAGGAGGGGATTGCGGGTGTATGAGGGAGAAGTGATAGGAATGATTTCACACCTTGCACATCACCGATGGGTGTTGCTCCATGAAGTGTTAGTTCTTTGATCTTTCTGAAGGACAAATTAAAAGACAAAATGCAATAATGACAATAATAATGACATCTTTTCTGAACATGGCGCTATATTTGCAGAGAAAAAGTAGAGAAAAACATTACAACAAACATTAAAACAACTAAATATTGTTTTAGAAGCCCCCTCTAAAGATGCAGATAAATCACAACTTCCTCTAATGAGAATGCTATAGGTCTGGTTTCACAGCTAAAACATCAGGGAGTTTTGTTCCTCATAAGCATATTGTTACATAGCATAATATAACATAAGCTCTCTCAAAGTGCATTAAAAGAAAGTAATCAATAGCAGCGTCAAATGAAATGCAGAAGTTTTCAAAGAAACATCATTTTTATTGTCCATTTCTACAAGTCCAACTTATGGCCAGCAGCTAAAGAGGCCCAAGAATAGACAAATGTAAAAAGTGCGGTAAAAAAATGCCATTTATATCACAAAGAGTGGTGTGAACAAATGGAACAAGTTGTTTGTGTCCCAAACGTGATTATGCACCCCATGGTCTAGGTCTAATGGTTTATTTTATCTAGCTGTACGTGCCTCTGGAGCTCACTCAGTATTAGACTCTGTCCTGCTTTCAAGCCACAGGACAGATGTTACAGTCTAATTAAACAGAAGCTCAATGTTGCTGCATTCACTGTGAGAGAGAGAGAGAGAGAGAGAGAGAGAGAGAGAGAGAGAGAGAGAGAGAGAGAGAGAGAGAGAGAGAGAGAGAGAGAGAGAGAGAGAGAGAGAGAGAGAGAGAGAGAGAGAGAGAGAGAGATTTGGATGTTTTTTGACCCTGGGTGGTGGTTATGAAATATTCATCTGACCAGAGCCTTTTAAGATTCTTTAAAGTATGAAGTCTTACATGTTAAGTATCAATATAAGGTGTCTTGATCGGACAGCCTCCGACGGTATACCCGTAATAACCAGTGAGAGCAAGCAAGCTTCACCAACCGGATGTTGCATGCTTTTATAGTTGAAAAATGGCAACCACAAAAGTGGAGTATTGAGAAAGATCATATTCTTTTTCTCATTTTTTTGTCTTTTGCTGCAAAATAGAATGCACAACCATATTTGTTTTTCTTCTAAAGTCACGTTTGATTGCGCGAGGCCTGTGAGATCTCGTGTCTGTGGAATTGCCACTAGGAAATCGTTATTACAATCGGCAGGAGTATGGTGGAGCGGTCTGGCTGAATCCTCTAGTGTGTGCGTTTGGAGGATTATAATGTTAAAAATAGGTCGAAAATGTCCTTATGTCTATGGTTTCCCACAGTTTAAAAATTGGTTACAATTTGAAAATCGTCTAGTGTGTCCCAGGCCTAAGCCAACTTTGTGAGTCTGCAGGAAAAAAAAGAGAGAGCAAGAGACAGGAGGAGGTGGTGGAGGAGGATAGGGATGTTGAATTAGATGAAGATCTTAGAAGATGTAAAATGTATTAGAGATTATACAGAAGCATCTCCCTTAAGCTGGAGTCATGTTGTTTGAAAAGTTCCCTTATTTCTTATTATTTTTTTTTTTTTACCGGACTATTTAGTGCTGGTTTCTCAGTTTTATGCATATCGCCCAGAGCTTTCTCAAATGCTCTGCCAACACTCTCTTTAATAATGTGGCCACGCACAGCAGTTAATTGAACAAAATAATTTTCAACCTGAAAAAACCTACAAATATCCTGTTTTGTTTTTCCGCTCCCAACTAAATTTGCATGTATATATTCTTATATGAGTGCATGTGTGTGACTGTGGCCTTTACGGAGGGCTATTTTTTTCCAGCTCTCCTTTGAGAAGCATGACAGCAGACCTTTAAAGACTGAGGGAGGGAAAGAGAGAGAGAGAGAGAGAGAGAGAGAGAGAGAGAGAGAGAGAGAGAGAGAGAGAGAGAGAGAGAGAGAGAGAGAGAGAGAGAGAGAGAGAGAGAGAGAGAGAGAGAGAGAGAGAGAGAGAAAGAAAGGGATAGGGAGAACTTGAAATTGGAGTAGAGAAATAGGCAGAGGTTTTAAAAAAAGAATGAAACGAGGTGAGAGAAGGAAAGGTGGAGGATATCATAAAGGCAGAATAAATGGAGAGGTGAGGGATAGAGAACAAGGGATAATAAAGGACAGAGGGGAGGCGAGAGCTTTTGTTCATGGCACAGGACTCAGGCTTGCCAGCTGCTGCGTATGGCTCTGTAAGAAACCTGATCTCCCTTTCTCCTCCTCTCTCCTCTTGCTATTAAAATAAGGGATGAATTAACCCCACACCAACCCAGGGGGGAAGAGGAATGTGAGGGGGAGGACCAAAGTTCAGGAAAGAACTTGAAAGTGTTTACATGAGTCTGTGCAAAAGCCATGTGTATATGTACTAATATTCTAGGTTTAGTACAATAGGCTCAGTCGACAGCATGGTTACTGTGAGGCAATTGTAATAGAAGTCATTTAAGGAGAATTTAAAAGCAGAAATGTGAAGCTTTTAATTTTATAAAAGTACTTATACTATCATAAGTTTGGGATTGGTAAGGTTTGAAAGAAGTCTCTTATGCTCACCAAGGCTGCATTTATTTGTTCGAAAATAGATTAAAAAAAGTAATCTTGTAAAATATTGATAACATTTTTATAATTTAAGCTGAATGGATTGGCCCCATTCAGTTTCAATGTAAGTGCCTCATTGTAACCCAGCTTTATAAGACAAGTTGAAATATATTTTTGTGGTAATCATCATGCTGTTGATTGAGTTGAACTTTCAATATTAATATCAATATTTTAATACTGCCACTTACACAAAGTGCTCAAAATACAAGGAGAAATAAGCACCAATGTAGCGCAAGAAAGTAGGCCAGGTCAAGAATGTGTGTAAGAGTGGACACACTGTGTTTGTGTGTGTGTGTGTGTGTGTGTGTGTGTGTGTGTGTGCACATTGTAGATATGAGTTTGGTTTTGTGGTCGGAGTGTGTGGTGAGAAGCCATATGGTAGTGTGCTTAGCCTGAGAAGAGAGCCACAAAGGTGGGGGAGAGAATTGGTCCATCGCTCTGGTCATCTGGAGCTTTATCCCTCAGAGAGCGCAAGTCCTAAAATGGTCTTTTCCCCTTCTCTGTTCTTCTCCTTTCATCTCTCTTCTTCAATCCTCTCCTTTCCTTCGGATCTCCCTTATCCTTATTACTTTCATATTCCTGGTAGGAGTGTGTGCCTGAAAGAAGGAAAGAAAATTCTTCATCTGTCATGCCACACTCTTGGGTGAAAAGGTTACTGGGCGGGAGGTTAAGTGTGCTGTGGGGACCGTGAGTGTGTGTGAGACGGGGGTCCTTTATGGCATGCAGGATGGGTTATTTTTCCAGTCTGGAAAACAAACACTTGAGACGAGAGGATGAAATCTCTGGTTGGGGGGAGGACAACAGCTGTGACCCAAATATGATTCTCTTGATTGCTACATTCGTTCAAACTCTTTACTTGTTACTGGTTTACCCTATGGTATCTAGCATATAAAGAGATAGTTCACCCAAAAATTTAAATTCTATCATCATTCACTAATCCTCATGCTGTTGAGAAAGAAGTAAGTAGATATTCTGCAAAAATGTCTCAGTGTTTTATGTCCATACAATTAAAAGTCAATGATCTTCCATATAAGAAAGATAGCATGGAACATTTTAGCATACTTTTATAAGATTATAATATTTATTAATATTTTGACTTTTTTTATAATATCAGTTTTAGTTTAATAATATGTGCTTTTGTCATTTTTTTGTCATTTTTTGTCATATTATTTTTTATTCTTTGTTAAATATGTCTGTTTAGTTTTAATTTCTGTTTTAGTAATTTTAATACTTCAACGTCAACTTATTTGATTTTATTTAAGCTTTATTTTAAATAACTGAAATTATTTTTTAATAGTTTTCATATTTGTTAATAATGACATGTTGGTGAGAAAATGACCGAACTTTTATTTTTGAAATGCACTGTCCCTTTAAGAAAGTAAAAAAATCAAAGTTCTTAAGTGCATAGGCCACAAAAATCCAAAATGACAAAAAAATATATTAAAAGCACCCTATTAATATACACCACTATTTGCCAAATATGTCATATCAATGAGCCATACTGGATTATGACTGATCCAACATTGATCCAGTTGATCCAATAAGGCTATATGATTTGGCATTGTAATAATGGTCACCTGTGACCAAAACATTTAGCATTTTCAATAAAAACACATGCATATCTCGCAATTAGTGGTGCATATTCATTTCAATAAATTAGTAAAGAAAGAATCACAAAAAGAAAAAGGCTATTTGTTTCCCAAAAATGTTGAAACCCAAGTCCAAACTAAAACCTCAGCTGTTGCACATTAATATCTTGGTTTAGCAGTCACGTTGAGCCAAAGCCTCTCTATTTATAGCTTAATTTAAACATTAAGAGACAGTGTATATACATTTCTCCCATTCTTCTGCATCTAGAGATATGGCTGTGTCCTAACATTCTCCGTGCTGAGTGACCAGCGGTTGAGTGCTTTACAGTACTGCAGCAGTCATGGCTGAGTGTGACAGAATGAATAATAAATTATAAACTTTCCTCCACAGTAATAACAGTCCCACCATCCACTGGATTGACACAGAAACTCCAGATAAATCTATTTGAGGAAATCCTGGAGAACTTCACCTCAGCAGACAATGCATTACCTGCTCAGATCTTTCCCTCAGTTATGAATTAATCTCTGTGCTGCCTGGACTTCTCTTTCATTTCATTTTTCCCTGTTGTGTGTCAGTCCCTGTGACTGGCTGGTTAAACTTGAAATCCTTCCTCTCTCTCACTGTCGGTTTTCTTCTTTCTCTCAGCTTCAAGAGTTTAGGGTCAGATCCACTGTTTGCACCGACTTTCACACAAGCAGAACTGGGGCTGGCTCTCAGAGGAGCCGGGCTGAAAAGCAGCCTTTGTCTGGGAGAGGAGAAATGTTCACATCTGGCAGCGCGCTGGCCTGGCTCAGTTGATGGAGGGTGGCAGGGGGGGCTGCTTGGATTGCTGTCTGGCTTTGCAGAAGCCCACATCTCCAGCTTTAATAGAAGGAGCGAATGAACCCACCCCCCTCTCTTTGCTTTAAGACCCCGGAGGTTGTGCAGATTTGGCAATACTTCTGAGCAGCGATGGGTTAATTGTTCACTCCGCTGTCTTGTGGCGGCTTTTTTCTTGACACGGATTCCTGTGATCAGAGAGAGTGGAAATGCTTTTCATCGCTGTTCAATGGCTTTTTTCTATTTTGGAATAGTTGACTTGTGCCAGATCAGAGGGTTAGAGCAAGTTCATAATCATTAAAGGCTGCATGCATGCCCAAGAAAATCCGCATAGAGCATGGTTATTAAAGCCCTTTTTTCTACAACAGCGTTAATGCATAGAAAATGTTCTACCCTTTATCGCCCCAAACACTTCATACCCTCATGGGACGCAACAGCACAGTTGCCTGTCTCACACGTTCTCTGACCTTTAAAATGTCCTTCAGGCTCTGTAAATACTCTTTTTCTTTGTATCCTTCACTCATAACACTTCTTATCTCAAAAACCTAACCTGGAAGCTTAGTTTCCCTATAGACCCATTTTTTTTTGCGTTAGAGCCCAGACTTTGATTTAGATCTAATAGCTAGACCTAATTCGAAAAGCCAGCTTGTCATTTTCTATATTGTTATTTCGCAAATATTTTCATTCAACTTGTTGTTTTAGAAATCTAAATATATCCAGCATCTTTATAAACTGTATTTGCACATATTACACTATGAGAGTCTAAAATATTTGTAATGTATTGAAAGCATGAATATTTAACATAATATTAATAAATAAATATGAATATCAATAACTATTAAAATGATGTTCATATTAATAAATAATAACATTACCATTACCATTAATATTCATATTAAATTCATATTAAAATTTAAGTATACATTTCATGCTGAAAACAACCTGTATCTAGGCCAAATCCTTTTAAAACCAGTCATTAAAAGATCAACAATTCAAATGGATTTGGTTTTTGCAAGGACATTTCAGAGAAGGTTCTTGTAGAGTTCAAACTGACAAGTTTCAAGTAAATGTGACAGCAGGGAAATATTCCACTGGCAGCACTTTGTGGTTAGCATCCCCCACTAATGTCTCAAATGTGCAATTATATCTTTCAGCAAAATCATTGAAGTATGCAGAACTCAGGCGGCCTTACATTAGAGGTTAATGGCCCATGCAAGAAAGCGAGGGTATGTGTGCATTTGAGTATGTATTTTAATTGGAATATAAAGTGACAGTTGCAGCAGAAACGTAAAGCCACCTTACACTGCTTTGGAGTGACTGAAGGTGCATCTCTCCATTTAAAAGCAAAATAGAGTAAATAAAGAGTGACAGAGAGCCTAAAGCCCGAGACCCTCTCATTAATTGGTGCATGAAATCAGAAACCTCTCTCATGAAAGGGAAAGTGTCAGTTCACAGCATAAAAAGAGACAGGTGGACAGGTCTGTCAATGACAGGATAGAGAGGAAGCACTGTATTTGCCTTTTCCTTTCCATTTGCTTTCTTTTTTCCCTTTTAACTTTCCTTTTCTTGTCTGTTTTTAATTTATCTTCTTCCCTTACCTTTTCTTTTTCCCATTTCCTCATCCTTTGTCACTTTCCTTTCCTTTTCCAGTTTTATTTCACTTTCCTTTCCTTTCCCAGTTTAAATTTCCTTTTCCTCTCAGTTTTCATATTTCCTCTTCCATTTCCCTATTCTGTCCTTTTCATTTTTACATGTTCACTTCCTTTTCCCCTTTCCTTTCAATATTCATATTTCCTCTTCCTTTTCCCTATTAGATTGTTGTGTTCAAATACTTCTGGGAAGTCTCAGTTTTAAGCAAATTATTGTCGTGTAAACGGAAACCCTTAGTTTTCCTCATTTTTTTTCATTAAGGTGGTTGACTGAAAAACAATACCTTTGCTGTTCTGTATCCATGTACTGGGTCCAATTCATTCAGAGCAAAGTCTATTTGACTCTACTGCATAAAACACGTATACACTCTATTGAGTCAGATAAACTTTTTATCCAAAAAGAAAACATGCGCATAAACTACGATGGAAACACATTTACAGAATCAATTCCCTGATGTGCATCAAAAAAGACATGTGAATTTGTGATGGGACAGCATAACTGGACCAACCAGCGGACGGATCTCATTGCACAGCATCTGAAATGTTGTTTTGCTCATCCTGAAATGCCTGAGCAAAATCTGTCGTCAAAGTGGTTCAGTATAATTACCTGCCAGAAATGTCTTACACAACTGCGCTCCCAAACAGCAGGCATCCACCTCCGAAAGCAAGATAACTTTATTGCGTTTCATCTGTGCGCTCTGAGGCGCAAGTAATTTATTATATATGAAATTATTATATACAGTGGCTTCTCCTACTGCAGCAACTTCCATTTTTCTTAATGATATTTAACGCCAGTTTACAGGAAGTAACGATTTTGTTCTCTTTAGCCCACTGGATGGAGACGATGCTTTATTCGCAGATGTTTTATGCAATATTCCAATTTTGCACATGTTAAATTTGCAACTTTGGATGGAGACACAGCTATTGTAGCTTGTTGTAGTTTACCCGTAATATCCCTCTGTTCCCTATTTCCTTCTTCTTTGCCCTCACAATAGGGAATACAGCATGTTTGTAATGCTAATTTGATGAGAATAGAGGGTATGCGCATGACGTCACCGTCGGCCGGTGTGCCTGCAGTTACGTGCAGTGAGTGGCAAAAAGACTGAGCGGCAGCATTTGTTTTCAGCGTGAATGCCGCGAAAAACCAACAAAACACATATAAAGCGGGAAAGAGCTTTGCAATTGACTGTGCAACTAGATATGACAAGAAATCTGAGGTATATTTTTACAGAATGATGAAAGCTATAGACCAGAGGAGCAAATGGATCGCTGCAATTTACAGAAACAACTGGACAACTGGACTGGACAGGTGGATTTGCAGTTAACATTTTGTGTCATTATGCTGACTTTAAGTGTAAAATCATACCCTATATATTTTATTGTTATATATTGTATTAAGAACTCATCAATTAAATATTTATCATTGTATATTCTGCATTAGGCTATTGGATGTTTTTAAATAAACAATGACAAAAAACGATACAAGTTCTAGGGCTGGACAATATGATGATGATGATATATATATATATATATATATATATATATATATATATATATATATATATATATATATGTATATAAGACTGATATAAGTGATCACCCAGATTTAGACCTACCTATTTTGTATTTATGTAAAGCGTTCACAGGCAAATTTGCTTTAGGCCTACGTATTTCCCCGGCGTCGAAATCAGGCACACATAAATGTCAGGCAACCAGATTCCTGGCTGCATGTCAATATCCATGGATCACTGGATCTTTAGAAAGTTGTAAGGAACACTATATTGAGTCTAGCCTGGTTAAAACCAGACCATGCAGTTGTAACTGAGTTATGGTCTGGCAAAGCGTCATAGACAAATCTTTTCTAGAGGGTCACCAACCGTCACCAACCGACGTCGCGGATGGACCTAAAACCAATCAGAGTGATGGAGATGACGTATGCAGAGCGGCAGAGAAACATCTTATGTTTCTTAATATACAATAAAGTATATTGTTCTTTGCTCGGTTTTTAACAGACGCGATGGCTGATTTGAACGACTTATGTTCGACGGCGGCATCCATCTTTGTAATGTAGGCTACAAAATCTGCTTCAAAATCCCAGCGCTGTCGTCATCGTGCAAAGCCCGCCCTAACATTTCTGATTGGTGCCTCGATTTTGACGGATTGGAAATGGGCTTGGATGAGCTCTTTGCCAGACTAACTTTCAGAGCAAATCTAAATTTGCCGGAAGTTGTATGGGTTTTCCCAGGCTATATTGAGTCCAAACTTTAGTTTAAATTGATAATCTTTCATTTTACTTGCATTTTCACAGTTTCCCCTATTAAATCCAGTCACACAGCAGCTCTTTTGCCACTCAGTCCGGCTGAGGGGGCGTGTTCCGGCGGGAAAGTGACGTCAATGCATTCCCATATAAATATGCAAGAAAAATTCACAAAAGTGAAAAAGAGTCCCTCAGATCTGCTAAAGCTGGGGGAACAAATGAGCTTTAGAGATATTTGAGGAAAATCCCAACTTTAGTCACAGCATGAGTGTGAAATGGGAAAAACACCATTGCACCACACACAAAGCTCAACCGCCCGTGCGGTCAACTTCACAGCAAAAAGGTCAGAAACAAGCCTTTATGGAATATTCATTGACCAGATAGTTACGGTATTACGTTGCCTTATACAATGCATGGCTGAATCTGAAGGGGCTGTGAATACATTGATTGCATATATGATGAATTATTGAGTCTTTGTAAGTTTGCCTGACGCATAGGGCTGATGCATGAGCTTGAGCAAAATCCAATAAAAACTGAATAGCATCCCACAAGGTCTGGCCTTCTCCCTCAGTTAATGGCTTCAAGGCAGAACTGCTCATCTCTGACCCTATGAAGGAACCACAGAGCAGATGACAAATGTGCTTCAACTCGAAAAGGCGGCAAAACCAACGAGTCTGAAATCTAATAAGTAAGCCAGATCTGAGGAGTGATGGAGTAGGTAGGTATGGTGCTATCATTCAGGGAAAATGTGGGAAAAGGAAAATAAGAGAGAGAGAGAGAGAGAGAGAGAGAGAGAGAGAGAGAGAGAGAGAGAGAGAGAGAGAGAGAGAGAGAGAGGAAGAGAGGGCAGGTTAAAGGAGCTTCCAAAAACTTGGCCCCATTAATGTTTAACAAAACGCAGTAATGAGGATGGAGCAGACCTCAAAGGCACACAGAGACATGAAGATGAAATATTTACTGAAGCCAGTGCAGTGTTTTCACTGCACTTTGAGTGATTGTCGGCCATGTTTTATTCATGTTCCATTGTTTATGTGGCTGTGACTGAGACTTCAGCGGAGAGGAAGATCACCACTCACAAACCGACAGCTAATTATCCTCACATCTCTCTCCCTCTCTCTCACACACACACTCTCTCTCACTGGTGCATGCTGAGAGTTAGAGCAGTGAACACATACGTGGCGAGTGAGCTGCTTGTTGTGATTTGGAGATTTTTTTTGTATTTTGATCTTTTTTATTTATTTGCATTATTTCCTTCTAGTTTCTCTTCCTGCGTTAAAGCATTATTTGGACATTATCCACTTTATACGTTTTTTTTTTTTACTGATGCAGAATCTGCGCATATCTGGCTTACTTGAACAGGCACGTTACGCGTTACTGCGCAAAAAATAACGGTGCGCTTATTCATTTGCATTGAAGCAATAGCAAAGATAAAAAAGCATTTGGTTAACAGAAAAGAAAAGACTGTTGGTTATTTTCCAACGTCCTACATTTTGGTATAAAGGATAAGGATGAAAGAGGAAGGGAGGAGGGCAGGATTTTGTCTGAATAAGAAATTTATATATATAAGTATATAAGCATGATTTACTCACCCTCATGTTATTTCAAACCTGTATGAATGATTTCTGTGGAACACAAAATATAATATTTTAAGAAATGTTTTTTGTCCATCCATCCATTCTGGTTTGAGCACTCACTATGTATGCTTTTGTGTACATTTCATCATCTAAAGTTTGTAAGTTCTAAACAGAACTCCAAGCCGAGTAAGTGCATTAACGTAATGTATTTGTTTTCCGTCTATTTGCAACAGCTGCTGCCATATTTTAGGCTACAGAGAAACACCATTACTAGAAGATGTTTCGGTGCTCAGCATTCATGCAGTCTCCAGAAAGACTGGAGGGGAAATGAGGAGAGGAAATGAAAATGTTGCAAACTTTAATCAAAGTCTCCTTGATCTTCGCTAACCAGATCGACCTCACTGAAAATCGATTGGAATACGACTAATAGGCTCTAAGAGATGCCTGATATATCCTGATACATTAACATTTACACACGCAGGCGCTCTTGTGCGCACATACACCTGTCGGTACTCGTTTTTGCCTCTCTCTGAGCTGTCTAATGGGCCTTTAATTGATTGAATAAATCTGACTGGATAATAAATCACAGACTTAAAGAGAACCCTGCGTCTCTGACATCCGTTAGTGCACTAGAATATTGCTCCGACACTGTTAGCATTGATTTGACCTGTTTTAAATTGCCGGTAAAGCTCATCATGACATAGCTTTAATAACCCCGCACTCATATTCGCATCAGGCGATTGCTCCTCTCTAAAATGATTGCCTCTCAAATCAAATCAAGACAGAGATTTGTTCATACCTTTCCGGAATGTTTCGAGACAGGGGAGTCTCTCCCCCTTACGCTCAGCTTTCATCATTAATCATTTGAAGATGCCTGTGCATATGATTATGTGGTTGATGATGCTGTTTGGTGTAGACAGAGCTTCGTAACCACTGCTGTTCCACATGAGGGTCACGCTGTATCAGATCAGTAGTTTTTGTTTAATCAAAAGGCCAGACAAGCTGCTTTTCCTAATGCAGTGTGAAGACTTCAGCACATTCACGCACATACACAGAGAAGGTAAGTGTGTAGGATGGGTGAGATGGGCTGAAGATAATGAGAGCAGATTCCATAGATGTGGAACATTAGAGGCAGAACATCAGAAATCTGCTGCTCACAGGAACATCAAAGAAGAGTAATTGAAAATTACATGACTCCCTCTCTCCCTTTGCATTCTTCTTGAGCGTGAAGAAAGAAGATACTATACATGTATCTGTGTCTGTCGGGCCCCTGGGCCAGAAACCAAGCATGTCCACAGAGATCTTTTAAAAAGCAGTGTGACTAAGTGTATGCGTGTGAGCATTGCAGTGCTGTGTATGTTCCCAGCAATACAGAGTAGGATGGGCATCTGAATGCAGGTGTGTGTAATAGCAGTCCCTTAGGTGTTCTCCCTGTGTTCTTAAAGTAAGGGGGGTTGGGAACTTAATAAGTGCACCATAAAATATCACAATTTGAAAGGCTGTGCTCTTCTGTCACCCTCTCTCTCTCTCTCTCTCTCTCTCTCTCTCTCTCTCTCTCTCTCTCTCTCTCTCTCTAGTATTTGGATATCAGTATTGGGGAAGCTACTTTAAAAACTTTACCCCACTACAAGCTACTAGCAAAAGTTTAAAGTAGTTACAGTCAGGCTCTATTAAATAAATACATTTGCATTTCTCTATACCTAAACTGCTACAACACAAAATAGTTTTATTTAAAGTTAAATTAAATTAATTAAAACAAAAACAAAGATAAAGAAAAATCATTTTGTATTCAAAAAAAGTAATGTTAAAAATAAGTTATTAATTATTTTGAAAAGTAGCTTGCTAGCAGCACTCAATAAAGTATATGAAACTACATAAAAAATCTACTTAAGGGGGAAAATCTAACTATGCAATTATATCATTTATATTTTAATTGGAGACACAGAATCAATTAAATAAATGCTTTAAAAAAACAAACAAAAAAAACCCCCGAATAAAGCCTAATTTATTTATCTTAGTCGAATAACTTAATACAGCAGTGCAGATGCAGACCTAAAATGCCATGCAGACTTTCTGCATATGTGAAAGGCCAAGAAGGGTTTAGAAGAGTGTTAGATGTTTGCCTCAGGGTTGGGTGAAGGGATAAGGCGAGGACTCAAAGATGCAGAGAGATGGGCTTTTATTGGTATCAAGAATAAAAAAACAAAAAAACAAAAACAACCCCATAGGAAAACAGGACCGTCAGCTTGACTTGGCAGAACAAGACGGACACAACATGGCTTCAGGGATCAGGACACAAGGAATCTAAGACAATCAACAGGACAGCACATGGCACAAGGAAACACACATGACATGTGCTCACACCAAACATGATAAAAAAAGACAACACGTGGCAGCAAACACAATCATAAGCCATGTGCTCAAACAAAACAATACATTAACACGCAGCTAATGAGAACACTCATAAGCCGAGTGTTCACACAACGCATGACAATATGAAAGCATGCAGCCAGTGGAAAAACAAGCTGTGTGCTACACAGCACAAGACAAAGCAGCAATGATTTGGTCACACAACAAGGGCACTTATTGGAAATAGTAGCTTGGTACTGAACAAGCTGCCGGTACATTATTTTACAAAACTGTATTATAAGTCACTCTAGAAATGTAGGAATTTCATTGCATTACATAAAATATCAAACCAACTTTTCTCTTTTTGCTTCTTTGGGGCCATCTTTGTATAGAAAAACTGTTGAAAATCATATTTTGTCTTTTTTTTGTATATCTATTGCTAAACTTACCCATGTCACTTTTAAATGTAACACAATACCATTCACACATTTTATGTGTGGCTTAAATAAATGTACCAAAATGTATTTGAAATACATTTATTTTATGCTAAGTATACTACAAATACATTTACATATTATGTACTTAATACAAATACCCTGCAATTGTACTTTTGGTATACTAAACTGATATACTTAAAATCTGCTAAATTTGAACAACTAAGTTTTGCACTTTAGTTATTCGGAAATAATGTGAAGTCCAACTAAAGATATACTTAAGTATTTGATTGTGCTAAAGTGGAACTATTGCAAGTATACTTTAGTCACACTTTAAATAGCTTGAATTTAAAGATTTAGAGGTCTCATACTATCCTTATAATTGTGATATTAAAACACATTTTAGGCTTAATATTAAGAAACGTGCAATGTGCAATAAAGAAGTACTCCATATAAAGTTTCATTATAATATTTATATCAGTAAGCTTCAACCATTATGCCAGTAAATATGGTAATTGTTTTGTAATATACTTAGTATGGAAAAAATATATTTTAAATACATTTTGGTATTGTTTTTTTTTTCACTAGGGTTAGTGCCAGCATATCTTCACTTTTAGGTGCCAGTATAAATCCATGCAATGGTGCATTTCTTTCACTTTTCACTTTCTTTTCACCTAGCATCTTCATTTCTCTACCAGTGACCCCAATTACTTGAGGTGCAACAACTGAACGTTTGGAGGTCTTTGAAGCAGCCCCTCTGCTCATTGAAGGCAAACAGCACTATGCAATTGCGGATGATGAGGTGGCGTCACTGTAGTTTAAAAGCAGCCGGAAGCAGCCCGTTCAGAGTATACCACCATAAGATGAGCATTAAAATAGCCTGGAGACGACGAGCTTTGCATTATTCAACAGTACAAGAAATACGCTTCAGGTTTACAGCAACAGCAAGAAACACTGATAATACAAACATACACACACATCCACACAAACAGCCACATGAGGATCTCTAAAACAATGAAGTCTTCTGGCCAGACTGTAAGTCTAAATGCTTGGAGTATAATGGATGGTAAAACACAGTCCTTGAACAGAAACCTTGAAAATGAACAAGGCCTTGGGCTCAGAGTGTTTGCGCAGAACTCCCCTCAATCCTTTAGCGTAATGTTGTTTCGATGGGACTGCATACATTTTGAAATCTGACCTCTCTCAGTGACTTTCACTCACCCAGACAGAGAATGAACAATGATAGACCTGTGGGCGCCCATGTGATCTCTTTATAAAGCCTTCAAATCATCCTTTAACCCAGTACGTGAGCACTCAAGGTGAAAGAGAGAGGTCCTAGCACTAAGAATGGCCCTTTCATGTAACCCTTGTGATCATTTCGGTAATGATAAAAGAGTTCTTCTTCCAAGCAATCTCTCAACTGATCATTGTATACACAAACGCATCCCCCTGAGAACAGCGAGAATGAGTGAGAAATAGACACATAGCGGTAAAGATCAAACAGAAAAATAATGCTGCTCTTGTCTAGCCTTTAAACAATGGATAAACCAAGATGAGCACTCTAGACTCTACTAATATCACCAGCAAGTTTCCACATGAACATTGTGAAGGGAATTCAGAATTCACTAAGAATCGGTATCACCATTTACCGTACTTGCAGGCTCTGTCTTACGGCCAGGTACACTAGAGGAATTATGCAAATCAAATCAAGCTGATCAAATCAACGTGCCGACAAATTACAGGCTGGATGCAATGCTGTACAGCATAAATCAGCTCTTCAAAATGCAGAAAGTCTTCTCTGGATATATTATCTTCAGTAAGAACTGAATTAATTCACAATCATTTAAACAGGACCTATTATGACCCTTTTCACAAGATGTAATGTAAGTCTCTGGTGTCCCCAGAATGTGTCTGTGAACACAATTATAGCTTGATCAATTTGCTGCTATGTGGGTGTGTCATGAATGCCTTGAGCGGTTGGAGATTCCCATTGACAGAGGAAACAGTTGGTCAGGGTTAACAGTGCTTTTATTGCGGTGCATAGTGACGGTCACTCAGAATTGGTAGGAAGGAAAACAGAAAAAAACAAAAGAAACAAAACTTAGATGCAACCGAATATATATATCTGCAAAAACATAAAGGCAAAGCAAGCTATGCCAAAAACATAACCTGACCTGTATGGGCAAATGCACTACATAAGTAGGACTTTCCAAAAGTCTCCAGTTGCAAACTCACAAACTGTCTATGGTCTGCCTAGACCTCTCCTTCACCTCCTATCTCTGAACCATCCTACTAACTTTCTGGAGTCATTTTATAGGCCTGGCTCCTCCTACTCTGGAACATACCACCTAGAAGGTAACACATTTCACACACTTTACAGGAATACATAATAATAATAAAGAAAACAAAAACAATAACAAAAGAAATAAATACAAATAAACATGCATGTACTTAAATCATATCCACAAATATATATATTCAAAGAAAACCCATAACTCAAGAAACTATGAGAATAAACTCTCCGGTGACGTCACTCACACGAACGCGACACAAATTGGCGCGGACACAAGACCTATAAATAGACCGGATGTCCAACCGAACAGATTTGGCCAACGACTCATCAAAACGTGGTAAGCATCATCTATATTTCTTCCACTTTATTCAATAAAATATGTCAATCAAATACTCGTGGTGGTGATTTATTTCCGTATGAGAAAAGACACTTCTATTAGCATACTCATATGCACTCGTATTACGGTTGCTAGTGGTCATAACTCAGATAAAACTACATACAGACCATCATACAACAAGTTTACAACACAATGATATCGAATGTTACACAGGTCAATGCATACATAAATATATGTTGGCTAACAGATTGTAATACATGACGCAGGCTTACCCTGTGACATTTCCTCCCCCTTCCCCAGACACAACTCGGGGCGTCCTGGAGAGGAAATCTGCGGTGCAGTTTTCCGAGCCAGTCTGATAGACAACCTCAAAGTCGAATGGCTGTAGAGCCAGGAACCACCGTGTTATATGGGCATTCGTGTCTTTCATTCGGCCCAGCCAAACCAGTGCCCGATGATCAGTCTCTAATTTAAACCTCCTACCCATGAGGTAGTACCTGAAAGAGTCCAAGGCCCATTTGACCGCCAGGCATTCCTTCTCTACGGTTGAATATCGTGTCTATCATGGAAGGAGTTTCCTGCTGATAAAAGCAATGGGTTTCAAGTTTCCTTGCTCTCCCTGCAAAAGTACAGCCCCGAGGCTAAATTGTGAAGCATCAGTCTGCACTGTAAACACTTGGTCAAACTCCGGACTCTGCAACACTGACTCTTCACATAAAGCATCCTTCAAGTCCATAAAAGCACGCTCACAGTCTGCAATCCAATTAGGCTTGTTGGGTTTGTTCTTCCTTGTGAGCTCAGTAAGGGCTACGGCTTTTTCAGAAAAGTTTGGGATAAACCGTCTATACCACCCCACCAGGCCAAGGAACGACCTTACTTGCTTCTTGGTTACAGGCCACTCAGCCTGTTTAATGGCCTCAATCTTCCCAACCTGAGGGTGTATGACTCCATGCCCCAGCACATGACCAAGATAGTAGGTCTCGGCCTTAGCTATCGTGCACTTGTCTGAGCGAATAGTAAGACCAGCATTCTTTATTTGAGTTAACACCTCCTTGAGTTGTATTAGATGACCCTGCCATGTCCTACTGTAGATAATAATGTCATCCAAGTATGCCGCTGAGTACTTCTCAGTTCCCCTAAGGATCTGATCGATTATCCTCTGAAAAGTCGCAGGAGCCCCATGTAGCCCGAAAGGAAGCACGCAGAATTGACAGTGCCCAAACGGAGTCTTGAACGCTGTAAACTCTTTACTGTCTGAACTTAAGGGCACTTGCCAATAGCCTTTGCACAGATCAAGAGTTGTGAGGTACTGTGCACTGCCAAGCTTTTCAATTAAATCGTCCACTCTTTGCATAGGGTAAGGATCAAATTTGCTCACCGAATTGAGTTTTCTGAAGTCCAAACAGAACCTTAGGGACCCATCTTTTTTTGGCAACAGCACAATGGGGTTGTTCCACTCGCTGACTGATGGTTCTATGACCTCTAGTTTCTGCATAATTTCCAACTCTTGCTTCATGATGGGCACCAGCCTTTCTGGAACTCTGTACACTGGTTGTCGGATCGGTTTCACATCCTTCAAATACATGTGATGTTGTACCAGATCTGTCTTCCCAGGTGTGTCCTGGAACAGCTGCTCAGGTATACAATTTTGCAACTGACTTCTTTGTTCCACTGTCAAATGCTGAAGATTTAAAGGGTACTCACCTCCACCAACAGGCAAGAACTGCTCCTCTACTTCGTCCTCTTCCTGTACTGCCCTTACCAAAAGCTCCTTCACCTCCGCTCTTATTGGTTCTGGCTGTGCAGACGGACTGTGCCACTTCTTCAACATATTGACATGAAAAGTCTGCAAAGGTTTATTTCTGGATGGCATTTCTATTTCATACGTTACTGGACCAACTATCTTCCTCACTTGGAATGGGCCTTCCATTTGGCCAACAGTCTGTTCTCTGACGTTGGAAGTAACAATAACACTTGCTCTCCTGCTTGGAAAGTTCGGGACCTGGCCTTCTGGTCATACCATATCTTCTGTTTCACTTGTGACTCTTGCACACTCTCTCGTGCCCGGGTGGATGCCAGTTGCAACTTCTCTCTCATTTTGAGGATATACGAAAGAATGTTCTGCTTGGTAGGCTTGTCACTGACACTGGCTTCCAAACTGTCTCTCAAAACGTCCAATGGACCCCGGATCTGGTGAGCAAACAGTAATTCAAAAGGAGAAAACCCGGTGGATGCTTGAGGAACTTCACGGTAAGCAAACAAAAGGTAAGGCAGCCATTTGTCCCAGTCTTTTCCATTTTCAGACACAAACTTCTTCAACATGCCTTTTAAGGTCTGATTAAATCTTTCTACCAGACCATCAATCTGGGGGTGATATGGAGTAGTCCGGACTCTCTTAATGCCCAGTAACTGATAGACTTGTTTTAGGGTACGACTCATAAAATTGGGGCCTTGGTCAGTCAAAACTACTTTAGGAATGCCTACATGTGAGAAGAAATTTAGCAGTGCAGCTGCAATCTGTTTTGCAGTAACGTCTCTTAAAGGGTAGGCCTCGGGTATCTGGTTGCATAATCACAAACCACCAGGATAAAACGGTTCCCTTTCTGACTTCTCTCCACAGGTCCAACAATGTCCACCCCTATCCTCTAAAAAGGTGTATCTACTGCAGGTATCGGAATAAGAGGTGCCTATGCAGGTGTCCTACCAACTGCTAACTGACACTCAGGACAAGTTTTGCAATACTCTTTCAATTCGGTATACATACCGGGCCAATAAAACCGTTTGGAAACTCTCCTCAGTGTCTTCATGAATCCCATATGACCTGACCAAGGAATTGAATGGCTGGGCTCTAACACCTTTCTGCGCTGAGCTTTTGGTACCACTAGCTGCGAACCTTCTTCTTCACTCTGTCTGTAAAGAAGACCTTGTTCCATCCTAAACGTCTCACCATACAATGAACTCACAGTTGCATCTTTGCTAACTTTCCCAAAACATTCAGACAAGGTAGC
This sequence comes from Meda fulgida, assembly GCA_030578275.1. Lineage (NCBI taxonomy): Eukaryota > Metazoa > Chordata > Actinopteri > Cypriniformes > Leuciscidae > Meda > Meda fulgida. The sequence continues at coordinate 23,265,794 of CM060629.1, forward strand.
ATCCTCTTTCTGAAGCTGTCCTAATTCACTGGGTATGACAAACTCTGACTCATCAATCTCTGGTTCTTCCCACTCAAACTTTGTCTGTTCTGAGCTGTCCATCAAATTTGCCACTCTTTTCCTGCGTTTGTCCAATCTATCTTCCTCAGACAACCCTTCTTCAGCTAGACTTTCTTCCAAAAAAATGGCATCTCCTGAAGGGTGCCATCTATCGCATCTTCAGTTTGTGCTACCCGGGTATACTTTTGCGCCTGTGCTCTAGTAACTATCCCACACCAAGCTGTCTCCTGCACCAAGTCTGCTAATATGGGTGTAACAATGTTCAGGGAAGAAGGAGGCGGGAACCGGCGAAGAATCAAAATATAATTTATTTAAAATAAAACAAACAAACGAAAATACCGCCAGCAGCCCCTCGCGGACGACTGCTGGCTACCGAAAATAAATATAACTAAAGTAAAATACAAAAACAAAACACAACTAAAATACAGGCCTGTTCCTCTCTCGATCATCAACGTCGTCGCTCCTCCTTTATGCTTCCGCTCCTCCGTGAGAGATGCGAGACCGGTGTGCTTCACAGGTGTTGCTCATTAGCAATCGCACCACCGGCCTCGCGCCGTTCTCTCACGTCCCTCGGCCGTCCTGTTCGCCACATACCCCCATCGCCCCTCACAGGCCGGGGGGTACCCACGAGCCTGTGCCTACTCCCCCCCCCGGCGGCGGCGATCCCTGGGGAGTATGGACAGACAAACCGGGGGAAACGGAGACGGAAGCATGAGGAGCGACAGATCGAGAGAGGGGAGAGAGGAAAAAAAAAATTGGTCCGGTTCCCACAACGCGCTGCCATCTGGTCCCCCACCAGCTAGGCGATCTCCTCCGCGGTGCCTGGCGGTGACGCTGGGTAGCCCTCGGTGGACGGCTCGACGCTCCTCCGCCGCCCGGTGGACGGCGACGGCTCCTCGGGTGCCTTGGGCAGACGGTAGGAGTCCCCCGCTCCCTGCTCCTCCCCTTCACTGGTGGACGGCAGCAGGCTCCGGCCCACGGCGAGCGGCGGCGACTCCTCCTCTCCCTCCCGGATGGCAGCCGCCCCTCCAATACCCAGGCGGCCGGCAGCGAGCTCGACCGTCCCACCGGCAACTCACTCCAGCGCCCCGCCTCGAGCGTCCGTGGCCGCGAGTCCCCCGCTCCCTGCACCTCCCCTCGCTCGGCGGATGGCAGCAGGCTCCGGCCCACGGCGAGCGGCGGCGACTCGCGCACCATGCTCGATGGCACCGCGGATTCCCCACACCGGCGAGGACTCTCTGACAGCGCGTTCCTCCCTCTTCCCGGGTTTCGGCACCAGTGTAACAATGTTCAGGGAAGAAGGAGGCGGGAACCGGCGAACAATTAAAATATAGTTTATTTAAATAAAACAAACAAACGAAAATACCACCAGCAGCCCCTCGCGGACGACTGCTGGCTACCGAAAATAAACATAACTGCCAGCAGCCCCTCGCGGACGACTGCTGGCTAAAGTAAAATACCAAAAACAAAACAACTAAAATACAGGCCTGTTCCTCTCTCGATCATCAATGTCGTCGCTCCTCCTTTATGCTTCCGCTCCTCCGTGAGAGATGCGAGACCGGTGTGCTTCACATGTGATGCTCATTAGCAATCGCACCACCGGCCTCGCGCCGTTCTCTCACGTCCCTCGGCCGTCCCGTTCGCCACAATGGGCATATCAGTTCCTAACAACACAGGATAGGGCAGGTTTGTGGTAACACCTACATTCATCAAAAATGACTGCTTGTTAACCTCCAAATACACCTCAGCAGTAGGTAATTCTGACTTATCTCCATGTACACAACAAACCGTTACGGTTTCCGCGGTGTTTAATGAACGAAATCTCAGTCTATATGTTTCTGGATTAATCTCATATTTCTTGAGAATCACCTCTTTGACTCGATCATAGTCAGAGGTAAAGGGAGGTGCCATGGCGACAAAAGCACTTCTCGCTTTTCCAGTGAGCAAGGGAATCAGATGAATTGCCCAGTCTTCTCTTGGCCACCTGTATACTTCTGCCAGTCTCTCAAAGGTGGTCAGAAAATGTTCCACATCATTACTGTCTTGTAGTTTTGGCAATGGAGACACATGATTCAGCACTCGTAAACCTGCCTGATCTGAACAGGTAACTTTATGCCTGGCATGCTCTACATCCATCTGCATCTGTGTGACCTGATGATTGAGGACCTTGTATTGCTGCTCCCATCGTACCGACTCTTTCTCTTGACTCTCATCCATCTCCTTCCTGTACTGCAGAAAGGCTTGAAACATCCCTGCCAGGGCTGTCACAGCCACATCACTTGCGGTGGTTGGAACCTCAAAAGTTTGGACACCTTCCTCTGGAATGCCACCCACTGCACCTTGATCTCCTTCCGTTTCCACATCTGTAGTCACCTGACCCCTGGTCTTCGGTGGCATTTTTGAGTTACAGTCACTTTAGCCGCTGTTAGACACCAACTGTTATGAAGCTTCACTTCTGACACCAAATGTTATGAACGCCTTGAGCGGTTGGAGGCTCCCATTGACAGAGGAAACAGTTGGTCAGGGTTAACAGTGCTTTTATTGCGGTGCATGGTGACAGTCACTCAGAATTGGTAGGAAGGAAAACAGAAAAAACAAAAGAAACAAAACTTAGATGCAACCGAATATATATATCTGCACAAACATAAGGTCAAAGCAAGCTATGTCAAAAATATGACCTGTATGGGCAAATGCACTACATAAGTAGGACTTTCCCAAAGTCTCCAGTTGCAAACTCAAAAACTGTCCATGGTCTGCCTAGACCTCTCCTTCACCTCCTGTCTCTGAACTATCCTACTAACTTCTGAAGTCATTTTATAGGCCTGGCTCCTCCTACTCTGGAACATACCACCTAGAAGGTAACACATTTCACACACTTTACAGGAATACATAATAATAATAAAGAAAACAAAAACATTAACAAAAGTAATAAATACAAATAAACATGCATGTACTTAAATCATATCCACAAATATATATATTCAAAGAAAACCCATAACTCAAGAAACTATGAGAATAAACTCTCCGGTGACGTCACTCACATGAACGCGACACAAATTGGCACGGACACAAGACCTATAAATAGACCGGATGTCCAACCGAACAGATTTGGCCAACGACTCATCAAAACGTGGTAAGGATCATCTATATCTCTTCCACTTTATTCAATAAAATATGTCAATCAAATACTCGTGGTGGTGATTTATTTCCGTATGAGAAAAGACACTTCTATTAGCATACTCATATGCACTCATATTACGGTTGCTAGTGGTCATAACTCAGATAAAACTACATACAGACTATCATAGTTTACATCAAGTTTACAACACAATGATATCGAATGTTACACAGGTCAATGCATACATAAATATATGTCGGCTAACAGATTGTAATACATGACGCCGGTGTATGCGTGTAACGTGCATGTGTATGTGTGTGTGTAGTCCATGCACAGTCGCAGGCTTACCCTGTGACAGGGTGAGAGCAAAAACACACTGTTATCGTGTGTCTCTTTAAATGCAAATGAGCTGCTGCTCCCCGCTCCCTTTCCTGAAGAGGGCGTGGCCCTTACAGCTCATGGCGATCCTACGGCGGCAATAATAAACCAGGAGAAACAATATGACTGATAATGTAAATACAGGTGTTCACTGTTCATCCCTATGAACCTGAGTAGGACAATGATGAAGGAGAGACTCTGGTAGAAGCAACAACTTATGAATGATAGCTGTTTAACAACAAATGCAGCTGTCTGTCTGGCAGCCAGCATCCTTCATCGTAATACTGATATGTGTCGCTGTGCTGGTCTGTGCTTATCTCTACAGAAAACATATTTAAAAGACAATCGCCTTACTGAATAGTTCATAATAAATATGTGGTTATAAATTATATAGGCAATAAGTGTTTTTGTCATTCCCATCATAAATAAAATTAATCCTTTGTGTCTTCAATGGCTCAGTTGCCAGGAGTAAATCAAGAGTCTTATGCTCACTTTTAAATCCAAAAACAAAACACCTGGCTTTCTTAGTATAAACTGTAACATTTTTCTTATCACTACAGCTGCTCCAGCGTATAGAAAAAAGCGGACTGCTCACTGAGGGCAGTGTTTATGCTAATAGGGGAGAGTCCTATTCCGAGTCCCAGACATTTTGTCACAAAAGGTAGAATCTGTAATCTATATATCTATAAATCTATATATGTAGCCTGGTCAGACTACAATCCTCTGGAGACATGCCAGAGAACTAGGCTCAAAACTGTGTCAAACTAGACCAAATCAGATCAGGAGATTAATGCAAATAAAATGATTATTTTCTTCAACTTGTAAACATGTTGGGTCTTCATGTTTTATGGGGACTTTCCATAGTCATAATGATTTTTACTGTACAACAAACTGTATATTCTATCTCCTAACCCTAAACCTAACCATCACAGTAAACTTTCTGCATTTTTACATTTTTAAAAAAAGTATAATTTCTAAGCTGTTTTCCTCATGGGGATTAAAAGATGTCCCCACAAGGACAAGGATTTCAGACATTGCCATCTTTGTGGGGATATTTTGTCCCCATAATGTTTATCAAACACACACACACACATGCACACACGCACGCACACACACACACACACACACACACACACACACACACACACACACACACACACACACACACACACACACACACACACACACACACACACACACACACACACACACACACACACACACACACACACAGCTGTGTTTTTGTGATTTGTGAGGACATTACATAGGCGTAATGGTTTTTATACTGGACAAACTGTATATTCTACCCCCTTCCACTGGCCCTATCCCTAAACCTATCCATCACAGGAGACATTCTGTATTTTTACTTTTTAATAAAACACTGCTTAGTATGTTTTTAAAGCCATTTCAAATATGAGGACTCAGGAAATGTCCTCATAAATCACGTTCAAGTTGTAATACCAGTGTGATACCCATGTCATTATACACATTTGTGTCCTCACAAATCACAAAAACAAGAGCGCACACACACACACACAATATATTACACATACAGTTGACATGGCTCAGTTTTTGAAGGTTTGGCACTGTAGTGTTGAAGCATTAGGGCTGCTGTAACTATGGAAATGCATTAGGAGATCATTTAATGTGAGCGAGACAAGCCAAACAGGCTGAGGAAATGGAAAACAGATGAACGGTTGTCAAGAGCAAAATTCCTCCATGCAGACATCACACAAACATGCACTCTGACACACTTAGCATAGCCTATACACATGTGCGTGTATTTTTCTCTAATGCGTCTCATAATTTCATACAGAACTTACACATGGAGTATTCCAGAATATTATATGCTCAGCTTTTCTTTATCATGCAGCCATTGTCTGTCTACAGTGACCATTTTGAATTATGGATGGTGACCACTTTTAGTGACAGTGACAAAAAACAACCATTCCACTATGCTTTTACATCTCCCTCAAGCGTATAATACGTCTTTCCCTTGGCTTATTGTTGTCCCACTTTCCCTGCTCTCTCTCTTTCTTTTCCCCTCACTTACCTTGTCTACCTGAATCATTGTGAAAGCACTATAATATATAAAAAGAAACAGCTAACATGACCTTAAAAGGACAGTTCACTTATAAATGAAAATTCTTCCATCAATTTTAAAATTTGCGAAACACCAAAGGCATGAATGGATAACGTAATGGACATTTTTTTTCCCCACATACAATGAAAGTGAATGGGGATCTGGCATGTCAAGCTACAAAACAACACCATAAAATTATAATAAAATGGGACTAGACAACAAAAACTAGACAAGGTTAAGTAAATAATTACATGTTTTTCATTTTAGGTGATCAATCCCTTTAATAAACTGTAACCTCTACGCAAAATGGAAGCAAATACCATGATATATTCAAAGTCGCTCAGACTTTAACTGTTCATTTTCAATACTTCATGATTTATATTTGTAGACAAAACGGCACTAATCTTAAATTACCTCAAGATTCCCTAATAGTAAAAAACAAGCTGCCATTATTTTGTGACTGTTTTTGTGGCTGATATTACCCCAACAAAGCTGCTTTACAAGCTCATTGTTTAGCCTGTAACTTCAGTCTGCCAACAGACGGTTTTTGCACTGCATCCTGTTTTGTTTTTGTTCATCTTTCCTCCTGTTTTCCCTTTTTTGGAGAGCTCAAAATGAGGAACTTTCACACACACACACACACACACACACACACACACACACACACACACACACACACACACACACACACACACACACACACACACACACACACACACACACACGCACACACCCACACACACACACACACACAAGACCGCTATATACGTCCTGATGATAGTGTCTAAATGTTCTCTTTCATAGGTTCACTCGATGCTGCGTAGCTTTAAGACGCAGTGGGGAACGCCCTCTGGGTGTGCCGATTGTCTGAAGCCCTCATAGAATCACGGCAATTCATTGGCTGATGGCGCGGGCGCCGCCCCGACGCTCTTACGTCGCAACATTATATACGCGCACGCGCCATCTGCTCCTCAGATTTCTCTGCCTTCAAGAAGCGGCCATTTCATGCCCTTCGCTTTCAGTTTTTCTGAGCCCGAAACTTCGGATTTTCAACTGCTTCGTCGTCTTCCGCACTTCAGCGACTGGAATAAGTGGAACTCTGTTCTCCTTGCGGTGAAGTGCAATGGAATATCGTCGTTGTTCTCCGCCATGTGCTCGCTTCATTGCGAGCAAATACCCTCACAGTAAGTGCGTTAAGTGTTTGGGTTTTTAGTATGCGCGTGAGGCTGTTTTAGGATTGTCTAAATGCAAATTCTGTGATGATATGCTTCTCAAAAACCTCCGCTCTAGGCTCGGAGTTTTTGAGAAGGAGTCATTTGTTTCCCCCCGTCGCGCTCCCAAGACCGCGGAAGCTTCTCGAGGATCCGCGACCTGGGGTTCGGATGTAGAGCTCGACGATTTGGAATATGAGCAGACGGGCCTCACCCTTTCTCTCCCTCCCTCTCCCGAGCACGCACGTGGCATGCCAGTCGAGTTCCTACATGAGATATTATTTATGCCCCAGCCCGGGAGCACGCGAGACGGTTTCTTTCGGGCTGGAAGACGTCATTTATACTGCAGCTTCCTGCAGCTTCGGATTTCGGGCCTGCTATAACCGATGACGTTATCCCGCCTAGCGGCCAGGAAACGAGGCCTACACCGAACTTATGGACGTGCTTTCGCGCGCTACGCCCCGCGAGTCACAGTCGTCCAAACTCGATGAGAGATTTCTTAGAGTTTCTTTCCTTCACGAAGTGTATGTATGCTGTTCTGGCCCCGTTACGGCTCCAGGGCATCCGTATTCTCAATTACTTGGACTATTGGCTCCTTTTAGCCCACTCCAGAGAGTTAGTGACTCACCACAGGGACACTGTCCTTCGTCACATTCAGTCTCTCGGTTTGAGACTAAATACGGAGAAGAGCGTTCTTACCCCAGCTCAACAAACAGCTTTCTTAAGGGTGCACATGGATTCCATTCTTATGCAGGCCCGCTTGGCTCCTGCGCGGATTTCCAGTTTGGTGGCATGTTTGGCCTGCTTCACGCTAGGCCATCATGTTTCTGTGGGCACTTGCCGCAGGCCTCTGGGCCTCATGGCCGCAGCCTCCCCTGTGCTACCCCTAGGTCTGCTCCACATGATACCTTTTCTATGGTGGACGAAGCTCTCAGGGGCTCGGCCCACGGGTCCAGCCCTTCGCCTATTGAAGGTTTCGGCCAGTTGCTTCCGCGCCCTATCAATTTGGTAGGACCCCCTCTTCCTTCGGAAAGGGGCAAGCATGGGTGCAGTATTCTGTTGCCAGATGATTACGACGGATGCCTCCCTGACCGGCTGGGGAGCCGTCTTCGAAGGCAGAGCAGCATGTGGAATCTGGACTTGTGAGACACTCTCTTGGCACATAAACAGCTTGGAGCTGAGAGCCGTCTTCCTGGCTCTGCATCACTTTCTCCCTTGACTTAAAGGACACTTTGTTATTGTCAGAACAGACAATATGGCGGTAGTGTCCCATTTAAACCGACAGGGGGGTTCACGGTCAAGCACCCTGAACAGGCATGCGCGTCACCTCCTTATATTTGGTCCCAGGACAAGTTTCTCTCTCTGAGAACAGTTCATGTTCCGGGGATTCTGAACCTCGCATCAGATTTCCTGTCGAGGCAGAAGCTCAGGTCAGGGGAATGGACTTTGAACCGCCAGACAGTGGCCCTGATATGGGAGGTGTTCGGGGAAGCGGAAGTGGACCTCTTTGCATCTCAAGGGTCGTCCCAATCCCCGCTCTGGTTCTCCCTGAGTCCACCAGCTCCGTTGGGGATAGATGCATTTGCCCACCCGTGGCCGATGCGGAAACCATATGCCTTCCCACCCATCAAGTTGATCCAGGCGGTGCTGTCCAGAGTGAGGGAGAGCGGAGTCCGCCTCCTTCTTGTAGCCCCATTCTGGCCGTCCCAGCCGTGGTTTTCGGAGCTTATTCCTCTGCTGGAATCCTCCCCCTGGGAGATCCCGGTCAGGGAGGACCTACTTTCCCAACTTCAGGGCAGGATATGGCATCCTCGCCCTGACATTTGGAAGCTGCACGTTTGGCCCATCAGAGGCCGCTAGCTTTAAGCTTTGGTCTCCCAGCTGTTGTTCAGGAGACCATTGCAAGTGCGAGAGCCCCTTCTACAAGGAAGCTGTACTCCTCCAAGTGGAGGGTGTTTGAGTCATGGTGCTCAGCACATGCTAGGAACCCAGTGAGCTGCCCAGTTGGCTCAGCGCTGGAATTCCTCCAAGAAAAGTTTGCTTCTGGAGCGTTGCGGCCATTGCCACTCATAGAGAGTCAAACGAGATTCCCCTGGGTAAACTTAGGTTAGTTTCGGCCTTTATGCGTGGGGTTAGGCGCCTAAAACCGGTACGCTCCCCTGGAGTTCCCTCGTGGGACCAGTCAGTCGTCCTGGAGGGCTTGACAGAGGGTCCCTCCGAGCGCTTGGAGTCAGCCCCTGAGCGGATTCTGACTCTTAAGGTTGCTCTTTTGTTGGCTTTAACCTCGTTGAAGCGGATAGGGGATTTGCAAGCTCTCTCTATTAGCGAGTCATGCTTGGACTTCGCTCCTGGTCTGGTCAAGGTTACCTTAAGGCCTAGACCAGGGTATGTACCCAAGGTTCTGACCACAACGTTCCGCTCTCAGGTTATTAACCTTAGCGCGTTCCATCCTCCTCCTTTTGCCTCTGAGGGAGATAGGAAACTTAACTTGCTCTGTCCAGTTCGAGCATTGAAGTTCTATGTGGATCGCTCGAGCGGTTGGAGGAAATCAAACCAGCTCTTGGTATGTTTTGGTGCTGGCCGCCATGGGCTTGCCGCATCAAAGCAGAGGGTTTCCCATTGGGTTATGGATGCTATTTCACTGGCTTATGAGGTGCGTGGCATGCCTTCACCTCTTATCATCAGAGCACATTCCACTAGAAGTGTGGCTTCCTCTCAAGCTCTTTTTAGAGGGGCCCTCTTGGAGGACGGCAGGCTGTGTGGCGGCAGGCTGGTCCTCTCCGCACACTTTTGTCAGATTCTATAATTTAGATCTTGACATGACTCCAGGTTTCCAAGTTTTATCTGCTTGAACCAGTCGTGTGAGAATTTCTGGTCTTGTACTAGCTATGGCGAGTTTGGTATTTCGTTCCCACTGCGTCTTAAAGCTACGCAGCGTCGAGTGAACCTATGAAAGAGAACGTCTCTGGTTACTCACGTAACCTATGTTCTCTGAATAGGGAACGAGACGCTGCGTTCGCTGCCAAGCTCCTTGTGCTGCCGACAAGTTTTCTTTTTCGGCAGAGAAATCTGAGGAGCCATCAGCCAATGAATTGCCGTGATTCTATAAGGGCTTCAGACAATCGGCACACCCAGAGGGCGTTCCCCACTGTGTCTTAAAGCTACGCAGCGTCTCGTTCCCTATTCAGAGAACATAGGTTACGTCAGTAACCAGAGACATTTTATATGTTGCAGTGAAAAGTGGTAGGCATCTCAAACTTCCCAAACCCTTCAGGAAAAGACTTTCAAGAGTTGCTTGTAATGACATTCCACAAGAACATCGGCCAGTGATTGTCAATTCTTAATATATTCACCATGTCCGCATGGAGGAAGAACGCTGTAAATCAATAAGAGCCTTCCCTAAAGCATAATAACACCCACCAGAGTGATTTACAAATTTGCCTGACTATATGCATTATCAACAAATACTAAAACAACAGCCATGCCAATGGCATCAATACTCTGAGCTCCGGTGATTGACATGTTGGGAAAATAAATCTAATAATAGTATAGTAGAAAATAAAAGTAAAGTAAATATAAACTTCTTGAGGTCCATAACTCAGGGAGATTGATTAGTGTGTCATGCTAGGCAGATTTCCAACTTCACTGATCCGGCCAAAGTCAACAGAGACCAGGACTGACCCACACACACTGATCGCTTCACACCGTTCTTACCTCACATGCTCTGTAGACTGGGTCACAAACACCCATACCTAAACTGGATTTCAAACTCAGCTGGCCAAATACAACAGATTCGGCTCCAAACTGACCCCAAAACCCCAAACCCAACCGTGCACTCACTGTGAGCTCACCTCAGAAAACACAATTACCATGCACTGAAAGCCAAACACACACATACACACGCACACGCACACACACACACACACACACACACACACACACACACACACACACACACACACACACACACACACACACACACACACACACACACACACACACACACACACACACACACACACACACACACACACACACACACACACACACACACAGTGGGGGATAACACAAATTTACCTTGAATAAATGTATTTGATGAGATTAAAATTATACTCTGGAAACTCTTGGAAAAATTATAATTTTTCAAATCACTTTTTGGATAATTCTGGATAAGAGCATCTGCTAAAAGCCTTAAATGCAAAAGTAGTACATTTAAACCACATTTTACAGTTGTCAGTTTGCAACCCAAGAGAGTTAAATGTGAGCTGGGCATCTGAGGAAATAGTATATTTGTCCTATAATGGTACATCTGGCTAGCCATATTATGAAGTCTAAAGTAGCTCTTCAAAGTTCTGCAGTAAAATAAGAAAAAAAAAGTGGATTAAATACATAGTATCATTTAGGATCTTTTACAGTCCTTCACAAGCTTACCCTCTCATCGTGATATTTTTTGCGAGATGCAAAGCAGAGACGGTGCATATATAAAAGAGACAGAGAAAAGCCACAGCTCAAAATGTACTATATCACTTCAAAAATACAATATTTTCAACTTAATATAAGCATACTTAAAACAAAATAAATTCACTGTAGAAGAACTTGTTTTCAGCCTAAACTGTAATAGATGTATTACTTTAAAGATTATTGTCATAAATGTATACTTTAAAACAAGTGAAAACATGGCAATAGAACAAGATGTCTCACAATGTACATCAATATATTCTCTAAAAACATCTGTTTTGCTTCTCGGATTAATGTATCTTCCTTTTTACAAGTTTTTGTTCAGACACTCAACTTTAAAAGACAGAAATACAGATTATGAATAATATATTCGCAGTAAAGCAGCTTAAATCAATCAGAGTATGTGTTTCAATGCCGTAGATAGACATCAAAAAAGAAGAAAAAAAGTCACATCCACAGGAAAAGAAAACTCTTTATTGTGATATTCCTCTTTAAATATTCTGTTGACTATAACATTGCACCTAAATGCCAACTAACTTTTATTACCTGTCAGCTAACTCTCATTAGAGTATTAGTAGACTTTTAGGGTTGGGGTTCGGGTTAGTAAATTAAGTTTACATGTAGTTGCAAAGTTAATTATAGCCAGTATAATGTCTGTTGGGGACCATCAACATAAAGTGTCAGCACATATTAATCAGACATTCTACTAATTCTTTAATCATTAAAGTTTAATGACTGGTATAGCTGGCACACTAGACAGCAACGCTTCCCAGATGTTTCCTTTTCTCTTGAGAAGAAAACTCACATATGTCCTGTACAGTTTTAAAATAAATGTCACAAACTGTGCTTAGGAGACCCCAACATCATAAAATATTTTGATAATTATTTCTATTTCAATTTCCAAAAAAAAAAAACTGTGAGAGAAATATAAAAGACAAAGTTTATACTTGAGTAAATCCAAACTAAGAATTCCATTAAGTCTCCTGAGCGATGATAGGGCATCCTCTGAGCTAAAGAAAATGTCCCTTTTGCAGCCAAGATTTCTTGACTAGAGTATCTTGCCATTTCTGTGCTGTAGTCCTAAGAAACAAGGCCAAAAAACTCCTGAAGTTTATCTTCTGCAAGCTGGTGATACCAGCATTCTCTGCTTGCCTGAAGCTTTTGTTCGATTTCTTAATTTCCGTAATGTAAGGAACCCTGATGCAATTACAAGAAAGTGTCTTCTTTTTTTTTCTCGTCCCCTGTGTGTAATGTCTGACCAATCAGCAAGCACGACAGGGTAGAGAAGGATGATGGGACATTAGCCTGTGGTCGTTAGGCAGAATTCCCCTTGAAAGAGTTTAAAACAGAGCTTTATTATTCATGGACTATTATTTCAAAGACTTTTTATTATAGTTTATTATTCTCAAAGCCCTAAATAACGCATTTAAATAAGTGACATTCATATTCTCACTTGCTTCATTTTGCTTCTCTCTCCTTCTCCCTTTTTTCAGAGTGCACGATAAAATTATGTTTGTTTATTTTGCTCTGTTGAGGAATTGCCTATGTTCAAAGACTGTAGGCATGTTTAATCAGCCCACACACTTCTTGGATTAAGATATACATAATTATTCAGATCATACATATGCATGAGGAAGTGCTGTTGCATTCAAACTGGGGGTCTGGATGCATGGTGTCTATAATGTTATTGTGGTTCATTAACAATGGGGAGAGAGAGAAAGTGAGCAATACAAGTAGGCAATAAAGAATTGGATGGAGGAATGGAGATATATAGAGAGAATTGTGACCCTTGCCCGAGGCATTTCTTCCTTTACAGTAATCCAGCAGGCGGATAATTGGGGAGAAAAACTTGTTAAAAGGGCTGAGAGAACACACACATACGGACACCCACTTGTTCATCCCTAACCAGCCCAACCAGCTGTCTGTTTCTATGTCTTCCAACACTGGAGGGCAATCCATATGGGATAAAAAGAATCATCTGTGTTTATTAAAGCAATATCACACCAGCGAAACCGCTGTGTGAAAACTGTAATACAACAACGGACATGTAAATAATAATAATTAAGGAAAAATTTGAAGAGTGTCCCACAGAACTGTTTAATAAACAGGAGTAACTCACATTACAACATTGCCAGTTACGTTATCTGTTCTTGCTCTACCAACACAAATAGTTCCAAATGACGCCAAAGCAGAACCGTAGCTTATCTGAACAACACACAATAATGGTGTTTTATTCATGACTGAATAACAACTGAAGTTGTTTTCAGTAAATCAGTTGAGTAAATGATTCAATGACTCATTCATAAAAAGTCAACTTGATTTGTTCTTAAAAGAACCAGAGTTTTAAATTAATCAGTTGAGTAAATAAATGAATGATTTAATGACTCACTCATGAAGTCACTTGTCGCCACCTACTGGTAACCTGCGGAACAACTCTAAATCCTCAGCACAGACAATTTGTCTACATCACACAAACACTGACAAGCAGATTGATACAAACAAAGGGTTTTTTTAGATCATAAAAAAATAGTTTCAGATGAAATTAGAAACTTTCTACAGTGTCATAAAACTTCATGATAACCTTAACAGTATTTTCAATTTAACAAGACTCTAACACACAGCACAAGCAATGACAGGAAATGACACATCATTAACAGAGTGCCTGAGCCAAGGGTTGTAAGAAATAGGAGAGAGAGATATAGAGAGGGGGACCAAGATGGGAAGAGGGGGCCCTTGCTGGTTAGAATGGCCCGGCTGGAGCTCCTATAAAAACATGGCAGCCACAGCCATAATGTGATTCAGTCAGTGGTGTATAAATATCCAGGAAGGACCTCTCTCTCTCTTTCTCTCTCACACACTGTTTCTGTTTTCCTTCTCATTCTTTTGGGTATCGTAGATTCACCAGATTCACAAATCACCAAAAGGGCTCGCGTTCGAATTTTATGGATATTTATTTGACGCTTTCATTTCCTCTGCTTTGCCGGGAAGAGATGGAAGTGAGTATGTGATGTATACTGGGCAAATTCCTCACCAGTTTCATTGAGCCCAAATAAATTGTGTGAGTGCATTTCCCAAAGCACTACATTTCCAAAGGGACTCCCCAGAGGCTATGCAGAGTTGTTGATAGCCTGCTGATTTCTGGCCCTTAACAGCCCTTTCTCTCTCTCACTCACAAGCATGTACACTGTGCAGCCTGGTACACAAGCTACTAGTGAGGGCATTTGAATATAATAGGTCACTTAGAAATGAAAATTTCAGTTTTCTTTTTGTTCTTTTTGTGTAAGACTGGAAAAACTGGAGAACTGGAAGAGAGGGCTACTCTCTGAGAAAACAAAGGAAATTAACATTTGAACTCTCTTGCTATTTTACCATCCCCATTCGAGACACGATCACACTTGAGTTGATCACCTCCCAATTTACACATCATTACACATTCATTTACACAGCATTATGTATTTTTCAAAATGTCGGTTTGAACCTACATCTTTTACTCTTTATCTCTGAGCATTTGATGTTTTGAATTTATTATCTTTGAACTGATTATGAAATTGGCATGATACATTTACCTTGACATAATAAATTGTAAACTTTTGATTTTATTCTTACTGTCTCTGAAATTGTTTTCCCAAGTAGATTCAACGGATTTGTATGTTTCCGCAAGTTTGCGTCAGATTCGTGATGACTAATATTTGGCATCAATTCAAGTGTACTTGGTTTGCAAAGACAAGAAGTGAATTTCCACTCAGAACAGCAAATGCTGCTTGACCAATCTAAATCTGTGTGAGTCTTACCTCTGTTTTAATTTAATGTTACTTTAGATAAGTGTACGTGGGAAACCACAGCTTTGCCAATCCAAAGCTATTATAAGAGAAGTAATGTTGGTCAGCTTATATCTGTAATAGTGGCCATACCTCTACGGAAGTAAACGTTAATTAAAATTCAAGTGTATGCAATTCCATGGGGGCTATATCAAAGTATCTCTGATTGTGTAAACGTGAATGTGACTGATATCAGGTATATATCAATTACCTCTGTTTGATGACCAAAACTGATGAGCTTGTGTACGTGAGACCCACGATTAAATGTGAGGTCCTCTGAGAGACATAGTTTCCTAATTTGAACGGGTAAAATATAATTAGAGTTAAAAAGAAATATCAAACATTCGCTCACTTTTAATGATGCTCAGATATCATTAAAACCTTTTACATTTATGGAGTCGGATGAAATAACAAGGTAGGCTTATAGATATGAGAAAATGTATTTCATTTAATTTTGTTGTGTTGCGTAAAAGGAAAGACAGTAACACGCAGAGACCTTCACCCGTTCTATCGGAGACCCGTTCTATCGGATGCCTCCATTGGGCCGATCTAAACAGGCTTATATTTGCAAAACACAAAATAAGAAATTATTGATAATGTGAATGATGGTCTTTTCCATGAAGGTACAATGTATAATGGATTGGGTTTTCAAGTATCAAAAAGATGACAATGTAGTAAAAGTCCCATATTACACATGCACTATTCCAAATCTTTCGAAGTCATGTGATAGCAAACAGAAAATTTAAGTCATTATTTACTAAAATGTTTTCATCTCTTTAGCATGTTTATGTGATAAACGTGATGTCTGATTCATGGACTGATAATTTCTATTTAAAACTTTTCTATGAATGACCTGATCCTGTTCACAAAAAGTCTAAATAATTTGTCAACAAATCAGATTTTGGTTCTCTACTCACTGACCCAATGATAATTATTTTCATAAAAATATAAATACAATTCTATTCATTTTTTTTATTTTCATATATAATAAAATTCTACAATTACTTTCATAATTTATTGTTTAATATGCTACAAATTTAGGCATTACAACATTATAATGTAAAGTACGAAAAATTTATATTTATTTTGAGATTTGATTACATTTATCCATCTCATTAAATTATTTCTGTTTTAAAGATTATATTCGAATGAAAATTAATGATGGCAAAGGTAATCCAATATATATATAATCCAATATACTGTATATCCAATGTTGACTGATACTTATATATTTAAATAAAAAAAGAGTCTCTTAAATGTAATTTATCGTGCATACTTTAAAGGTACTTTCATGGTGCTTTTATCTCTTTTTTTAGGTTTAAAAGCCTCAGCCCTAATTCATTGTAACTGCATGGAAAAATAGCAACTACAGTTCTTCAAAAAAACTTCTCCTTTTATGTTCCATGGAAGAAAGCCAGTCTTACTGGTTTGGAACAACACAAGGGGGAGTAAATTATGGCAGAATTCTCATTTTTGGATGATCTATTCCTTTAACAGCCCTCTCTTTCTGCCTATAATTTTCCCTCTCTCTCTCACCCTTGAGCACTCATACTGTGCATCCAAGCACACAAACTACTAGTGAGGGTGTTTGTTAAAGATGCAGCAACATGATCGTGCTTTGTTTTCAAATGGTCCTTTCTCTTCTGCTGTTGCAGCAAGTCGTTCTACAGTTTCCTCATGCCAAGCCATTATTTCTTCTCTCCCTTGTGTTTTACTGACCTTCAGGCCAACTTACCAAAATCCCCCCCCCCCCCCCCCCTATCAGACAGCTGCCAGCACTCCTAGCTCTGAGCTTATACTACAGTCATGCATAGCCTGTGTGTGTTAAGCACTCATAGTTTTAGCCTTGTTTTGTTGTAATTTTTTTTGTGTGCAAATGTACAAATTACTGTACTGCCTCAAACTTTCTTGGACACACGTTTCTTTGGCTGTGTTCTGTCTCTGGGTTCTTTTGACGGCTGGTTTGAATTTAGTCCAGAGGCCATTTAAAGGAACTTCCAAGTCTTTCTTATTCAACACAGAGCTCTCTGCACCCCCAAACACACACACACACACACACACACACACACACACACACACACACACACACACACACACACACACACACACACACACACACACACACACACACACACACACACACACACACACACACACACACACACACACACACTCTCTTCAAACAAAGAGCTACCTCATCACATTCTGTTGCTTTGAAACCACATGCACTCTCGGCTAACCGTGCATACACACAAATGCACAGCTTTAGTGTGCCTCCAAAGAAAGATGGAAACATGGAAAGTAAGGTGGGGCAATGGAGAAACATCAGAGGTTAAAAGAGAATGTGTTTTTCTTCTAACTTTTAACTTACTTTTTAGACACAATATTGGCAGTTACTTTTGCTAATGCAAAAATCAAGTGGTTCCCCCAAAAAATATACAAAAAAATCACCCATTGTGCTACACAATAGTTGCATTCCTGAATGAAAAAGTGTTGCCTTTCGTTGTCACTACAAAGCCCCTTTCACACAGCGCGATGATCCCGGCAAATTGCCGTAAAATTGCCAGAACGCCTTCTGTGTGAATGCAAACACAACCCGGGATTGATACCGGCATCAGTGCCTGGTTGAAAACCTAGTAACATTGCCGGAATCAGTCCCGGAACGCGCCCTGTGTAAACAAAACACAGGACCAATGCCATAAGGGGTGTGTCATAGTGATGCCGCACGTGCCATCGCACAACTCTGTTGCTCTTAGAAGAAAGTTTGTGTTCGTCATCAACAAAGAAAGAAAATGTCTGCAAACTAGAACGAAGCAGAGACCAGGAGCTCCTTACTATCCATGGTGAAGCTGAGATCGTTCGTCAGCTTTGTGGAACGGTACGCGCATGTACATGTTTTCGATGCGTACGTTACACGTCTCATCCTGACGTCATGTGTCTTTACGGGATCTTCACGGGATGTGTGTGAACGCATTCACAGATCCCGGAAAATCACTGGCAGTGTGAATGGACCAAAATCAAACAATCCCGGGTCACATTATCTGGCTATTTTCCGGAATCTCTGTGTGAAAGGGGCTCAAGTTACGCTGTGACGGCGAATGGGGTTTCGCTTAGAAGCCTATCATCTTTGAGTATTACAAAATGAGCCAATGGCAAGGAAATGCCATGGGTCTGCGGAATTTGCATAGCGTAACTCCGCCCTACCTCGTGGGTATATAAGGAAGTACACTGGCAACATGCAGTGTCATAGAGTATTCTTCGAGACGAGCAGCTCTCCAGTCTGTGTTGGTGCAAAGGCAATTTACCAGCGAGTTTCACATTCCTGCCTGCTGATCTGTCTGGTGGTCTGCATCCAACGTGTGTGTCTCTCCCTGGCCGCTTCAGCACGGGCTACTGAGCGTCCTCTCACAAAAGAGCTTATACGTGGCACGTCTTTTTAAAGGTGTCTTGCCCGTGTGTTTCTGGGTGCGGCCCTTCTGTCCCATTGTCTGATGGGCATGATCGCGGTCTTGCGTGTTTGGGCTTAGAACACGCAAAGGCAGCTTTCATGGATGAGTCATGTTCTCATGGCGGGAACATGAACATCGCTGAGCTGAGATCAAGACTCCACCCTGTCCTGAGCGCTCGCGGTTGGATGATTGGTTCTTGGGGGCTGGGGGCAGTTCCCTTCTCTCCGGGGTTGCATGAGGAGGTCACGAGATCCTGGAAGTCCCTGTTGTCTTCCCGCGATCGTTTGGTGGCTTCCTCCGCCTTCTCTGCCCTTGATGAGGCCGCGGTCAAAGGGGTTCACCTTGTTGAATGCTCTACGCCTACTTTCATGTCTCCATTCTTCCTCGACACAGACCGTTTCTTCGGTTTGATTTTGAGGGGCAGGTATATCAGTAAGCGCTTCTCCCATTCGGCCTAGCTCTGTCTCCTCGCATCTTTACGAAGGTCGTCGAGGCAGGCCTTGTGCCACTCTGGCTACACGGGGTTCGTATCGTGAACTATCTCGACGACTGGCTGATCCTATCTCACTCTCGAGACCAGGTTTGCGAACACAGAGACCTAGTGCTTCGGCACCTAGCTCGTCTGGGTCTTCAACTGGGAGAAGAGCAAACTTTGCCCCCTGCAGATGATCTCTTTTCTCTGTATGGAAATCAACTCATCGCCATGTCCGAGCAGCTTTCGAGCGAGTGCGCACAGTCACTGCTGACTCACCTGCGTCAAATTCAGAGCAAGAGTGCGGTTCCACTGAAACTATATTTCAGAGGCTCCTGAGGCACATGGGATTCGCAGCGGCAGTCACTCCGCTCGGATTGCTTCATTTGAGACCGCTTCAGCACTGGCTCCGCGATCGAGCCCCGAGGTGGGCATGGCATCTGGGCACATTCCGAGTACCAGTTACTCCGACTGCCGTCAAACCTTCCCGTGGTCAAACCTCAGCTTTCTTTGGCCGGTTTGTCCCTAGTTCGAGTTTCCAGGCATGTTGTTGTCTCAACAGATGCCTCCGCCATGGGTTGGGGTGCCATGTGCAATGGACAATACCGCTACTGTAGCGTACATCAGCTGTCAAGGTGGTCTATGCTCTCGGCGTAAGTCGCAACTCGCACGCCACGTCCTTCTATGGAGTCAGAAGCATCTGAGGTCGCTTCGTGCTATGTACATTCCCGGAGACCTGAACCATGCAGCCGACGAGCTCTCACAGATTCAGCCACTCTCTGAAGAATGGCGACTCCATCCCCAGACGGTTCAGCTGATTTGGGAACAGTTCGGCGACGCACAGGTAGATCTGTTTGCTTCCGACTCTTCCCACTGCAGCCTGTTTTACTCCCTGTTCGAGGACACGCTCGGCATGGATGCACTGGCGCACAGCTGGCCGCGGGGCCTCCGCGAGTATGCGTTTCCCCTAGTGAGCCTTCTCGCCCAGACCTTGTGCAAGATCAGGGAGGACGAGGAGCAGGTCCTTCTGGTTGCGCCTCATTGGCCCACCCGGACTTGGTTCTCCGAACTCATGCTCCTCGCGACAGCCCCTCCCTGGCCAATCCCTCTGAGGAAGGACCTCCTTTCTCAGAGACGGGGCACCCTTTGGCACCTTTTGGCACGTTACGTCTCCCTGCCACTTCCGCTGTACTGCTGGAAACGCCTGAGTTCAGTCTCGGCTCATCAGCAGGAAACACATCTGCATGTTGCCAGCGTACTTCCTTATATACCCACAAGGGTGGGCGGAGTTATGCTATGCAAATTACGCAGACCCATGGCATTTCCTTGCCATTGGCTCGTTTTGTAATATTCGAAGGGGATAGGCTTCTAAGCGAAACCCCATTCGTCGTCACAACGTCACGTCTCCGTTCCCTACTCAGGGAACGAGGGTTACATACGTAACGAGACGTTTTTGATCGAATCTGTTGAATGGATGATTCAGTCACTCACTCAATCAGACAGTCAATTGATTAATTCCTGATTTAAGCTGTTTTTAATGAAATTATGTTTTATTAACAAAGTTACATAAACAGACACTTGATTTGTTCTTGAATGAATTAGCATATTTGATAGAATAGGTTAAATGATTCAGTGACTCTGTCATAAAGACTACTGGTGTAACAATGCAACCTGCCGAGAGATTCACTGAAAAATACTAACGCACAAACTTAATAAAAAAAAAACATTAATTGCACCAAGCTAAGCGCAATGACTGTTGTGAAAAAAGGCACAATCTGTGATTTTTGTGAAATAACGCACTCAAAAGTGCAGCAACCATTTATTGAATCCTCCTCAATGTGATTCATTTGCTTTTCTTTGTGTGTCCACAGCTGACAGACTGAAGCTTTCACAGACATGGGATTCTCAGAAGCTTGTCAGTCTCTGACATTGCTTCTAGGGGATAAACATGACAAGAGCAGATGTACATTCATGAACTGGCTTCTGCACTTTATCTTTTCCATGTTCTCCGTTTCTCTCTCCCGTCCTTTCCACAATCTTCCGTCTTCATGTCCCTTACATTCCTTCTACAATTGTATATTCCCCTCCAAATTAAATTGTTTGGTGTATTTGAAGATGAACAGAAAATTATTTTTGGCATGCAAGTCTCTGTACATCCCATGTCAGAGTCAGTTAATACACTTGGCCCTGGAACTGTATTACTGACTGTTTTGTTTATTTCTCTACCTGTCTCTTTGTCTGTCTCTCGTTCTCTCTTGGGTGACTATCTCTCGGTTGCTGACTTAGTCCAGTCCAGGCATTAGAAACACAGTCTAACAGCTGCTTTCAATTAATTTTCTTTCCCCTGATCAGGCAGCGCTGACCGGCTCTCCTTTCTCCCACGTTCAGCCCTCACTCTCACACTCACAGCTAATCTAATCACTGCTGGGCAATACCTCTCATCCGCTGTATCTTCCATGTCAACTACCACATATTCTCACTCTATAAAAGGATCTGACTCAAAACTAAAGGTAATTGTAAAGAATTTAATGGTTCTGGTTTTGATTTCTCTCAATGATTTTAGTTCTATCAGAAAGACTCGGGAGAATAATACTGTAACAATTAACCATTTATTAACAGCTCGGCAAGCAATATTATGATAAATTTCTCTGGCGTAGGCCCCATCCATAGCTCTCCGGGGGTCCGGACTCTGCATTTCCTGCCTGAAGACAAAGGCAGGGGCGCAGCCGACCCCCTGTAAGGTATGGGAAGGGACCTTCCTGGTGGTGGTGGGGAGGAAGGAGGGGAAGGGACCATCCTGGTGGTGGTGGTGGGGAGGAAGGAGGGGAAGGAACCATCCTGGTGGTGGGGAGGGTGGAGGTGAATGAAAGCGTCAGCATCTGCGAACTCAGACATGTGTAAGTATCCATCTTTTATACCACAAGTATTAGAACGCGATTGGATAGATGAGAAGGTAATGAGTGACGTAACAATTGAGTCTTCCCGGCAGAATTTATGCTAAAGCTTTCATTTCTTTAATGGTTCTAAAAAATAATTGCAATAACAACAAAATACAAAAACAATGAAAGAAATGTAGCTTTAGCGTAAGTTCTGCTGGGAAGACTTAATCATTACGTCACTGATTACCTTCTCTTTATCCAATCGTGCTCTAAATACTCGTAGTATAAAAGATCGAACTTTCATATGTTTGAGTTCGCAGATGCTGACGCTTCCATTCACCATTCAAAGAACTTTATATCATATTGTGCTTGCTGAGCTGTTCATAAATGTATACTGGTAACAGCATTATTCTCCCAAAACTCATATTATGCATTTGGTCATATAAACAAACCAATCAGAAAAGACACTGATTTTAGGCTTGTAGTTAGACAACCAGATTATAAGAGTCATTAGTTCGGGAGTCAGGATAACTTGGTTGTGCTGTATGTTTTTGATTCACTATAAAGAACGTCTCGGTTACGTATGTAACCCTCGTTCCCTGAGTAGGGAACGGAGACGTTACGTCGGAATGACGACGAAATGGGGTTTCGCTTAGAACACCTATCGACTTCGAGTATACAAAAACGAGCCAATGGCAAAGAAATGCCATGGGTCTGCGGAATTTGCATGACGTATTCCGCCCCACCTCGTGGGCATAAAAGGAGGACGCCGGCAACATGCAGATATGTTTCTTCACTGAGGAGCCAAGACTGAACTCAGGCGATCCCCGCGGTACAGCGGAAGTGGCAGGAAGACGTAACGTCTCCGTTCCCAACTCAGGGAACGAGGGTTACATACGTAACCGAGACGTTCCCTTTCGTGGTCACTCCGAGTTACGTCGGAATGACGACGAAATGGGGTTACCAGTCTAATCACGCCACCTTCACAGCTGTCTTCCAGTGCCCTGCGTAAATCTGAGCCCTTGAGACATTTAGGACGAAGGACTCCTATTTAGCACAGGAATACCAAGGTACACTGGGAAGCATATCCCAAGCTTTTAAGGGGAAATATGCAAATATCACCAACCCAGTGGGGGGGGGGGGGGGGGGGGGGCATTTGAAAATACACATATGACCCGAAGGAAACATATGGAGAAACTCTGAGGTGTCCAGCCGCAGGTGGAATATTTCAACCTCAGGGGTGGCAAGGTGGCTTGCCGAGGGAAAGACACATGCTCAGAGAGGCTTACAGTGGAAATAGACGTGTGGGGGTAGCTCATGGGAGGGACCATGCACACGGAGGCACCTAGCCGACGCCCAGGCAATAGACACTGGCGCTAGCATCAGGGGTGCTGGAGGAACTCAGGGCTTTTGGAGAAGCTCACCTGAGCAGAATATCGCACGTATCCAGTCCGTGGAGTGGAATGGCGAGCAAGCGAAGACACCTGAGCGGGTCCGGTACTAGCTAGTTGAAGCGAGTACATGAGAGGACACTGGCTCCACTCGGAGATATAGAATCTGGCGAAGTGTTCGGTGTCGCCCAGCCTGCAGCTCTGCAGATGTCTGCCAGCGAGGCGCCATGCGCTAGAGCCCAAGAGGATGCCACACTCCGGGTGGAGTGGGCAGTCACACCAAGGGGGCACGGTCGGCCTTGCTGTTGGTATGCCAAAGCAATGGTGTCCACTATCCAGTGAGACAACCTCTGCTTTGAGAGAGCCTTTCCCTTCAGCTTCCCACCATAACAGACAAAGAGCTGGTCTGAGGTCCTGAAACACTGCGTCCTGTCTACATAAGCGCGGAGAGCGCGTACTGGACAGAGCAGTGCCAAGGCTGGGTCTGCCTCCTCCGAGGGCAGCGCTTGCAGGTTCACCACCTGGTCCCGGAAGGGAGTGGTAGGAACCTTGGGCACATATCCAAGCCGGGGTCTCAGGATCACGTGAGAACCGGCCGGCCCGAATTCCAGGCACGCTTCGTCAACGGAGAATGCGTGCAGGTCCCCGACCCTCTTGAGAGAGGCCAATGCAATCAGGAGCGCTGTCTTCATTGACAGGAACTTAAGCTCCACTGATTGCAAAGGTTCAAAGGGAGCACTCTGCAGGGCACTTAAGAACACTGAGAGGTCCCAAGAGGGAACGAGAGGAGAGCGAGGAGGATTCAGTCTCCTCGCCCCCCTCAGGAACCTGACGATCAGGTCGTGCTTCCCTATGGACTTACCTTCCACTAAGTCGTGGTGAGCGGCAATAGCGGCAACATAAACTTTGAGGGTGGAGGGAGACAGCCTTCGCTCCAACCCATCTTAAAGGAAGGAAAGCACGAAACTGATCGAACATCTCCGGGGGTCTTCTCGGCGAGAAGAGAACCAATTGACGAAGAGGTTCCACTTCAACGCGTAGGCATGTCTCGTGGACGACGCTCTAGCGGAAGTGATGGTAGCCACCACCTCAGGTGGTAGGGTACTCAAACCTGTCTCGTCCCGTCGAGGAGCCACACGTGGAGGCTTCAGAGATCGGGACGAGGGTGCCACAGGGTGCCCCGTCCCTGAGAAAGGAGGTCCTTCTTCAGAGGAATTGGCCAAGGAGGTGCTGTCGCGAGGAGCACTAGTTCGGAGAACCAAGTCCGGGTGGGCCAGTACGGCGCAACCAGAAGGACTTGCTCCTCGTCCTCCCTGACCTTGCGCAAGACCTGCGCAAGAAGGCTCACTGGGGGAAACGCATATTTGCGGCCCCGCGGCCAGCTGTGCGCCAGTGCATCCGTGCCGAGCGTGCCCTCGGTCAGAGAATAAAACTGGGCGCAATGAGTCGAGTCGCGGGAGGCAAACAGATCTATCTGTGTGTCGCCAAACTGGTCCCATATCAGCTGGACCGACTGGGGATGGAGTCGCCATTCTCCAGGGAGGGGCTGAAGCCGTGACAGCTCGTCGGCAGCACGGTTCAGGGCTCCGGGAATGTAAATAGCACGAAGGGACCTCAGATGCTTCTGACTCCATAGGAGGATGGCGGGCGAGTTGCGACATACGGCGGGAGCGTAGACCACCTTGATGGTAGATGTACGCTACTGTGGCGGTATTGTCTGATCAGACCAGTACGTGTTGACCCATGAGCAGCGCTCGGAAGAGCAGAACTCCTCCAGATCAGACTCAGGCACAGCATAACACACCAGAAGGTGGCAGCTGTGACGAGTCGTCACTTCCAAAAGAACCAAGCCCACCTTATGATGTTACAACAGACATAGCATCTTTCTCTGTAGCTTCAACCGAAACTCGCGGGCCACCCGAAGGTCGACTCGCGGGAATCGGAGGTTCACTAGCGGGCACCGTCACACAGGAGGGAGCTGGGGACAGATAGTCGGCGCCTTGATCCAGACTATAACCCTCAGGTCACCCTGGCCACCAGCCGAAGTAGCACCCCTCGGGGAAGCGCTAGATCGGGGTGTGGATGAGGGGACTCTCACTCTTGCGAGTTCATTGAGTCTCGACCTAAATGACGCGATGATCACGTTCCCAGAGAGAACATGAATCACCCACGAGCGCTGTACAAGCATGATAAAAGCCCTACACACTAGACAGCGCTCGTGCCCATCAGAGTCCGATACCAATCTGCCGCCACTTTTTTTTTTTTTTAAATGCACGGGCGAGCCGTCTTTAAAAAGACGTGCGTGCTCTTTTGTGAGTGGAGAAAAAAAACTCCGCGATGTTGAAGCGAGCGGGGAGAACACACTCACTGGCAGATCACTGCACAGATCAGCAGGCAATGTGAACTCGCCGCAGATCGCCACCACACCAACACCGGAGAGAATGGCTCGTCTCGTAGAGTGAAGTCATAAATGGCTGTGGAGTGAAGAGATACTCTTGGCTCCGAAGCGAAAACATATCTGCATGTTGCCGGCGTCCTCCTTTTATACCCACGAGGTGGGGCGGAGTACGTCATGCAAATTCCGCAGACCCATGGCATTTCTTTGCCATTGGCTCGTTTTTGTATACTCGAAGTCGATAGGTGTTCTAAGCGAAACCCCATTTCGTCGTCATTCCGATGTAACTCGGAGTGACCACGAAAGGGAACCGGATCATATGAGTCATTCGTTCGGGAGTCAGGATAGTTTGGTTGCACTGTATGTTTTTGATTCTCTATAAAGAACCAGATCATAAGAGTCATTCGTTCGGGAGTCAGGATAGTTTAGTTGCACTGTATGTTTTTGATTCACTACAAAGAACCGGATCATAAGGCCAAAGCAACACTGGCACTGACAGACAGCAAAAGACACTTCATCGGGTTTTGTTGGATCAGTATGTTACCCATGTTGGTGTCTGTTGCCGTTGGTCGGCTCTCCTTTTCGCCAATTGAACTGACTCGCTCAAACTCCAATGTTTAATTGGTGTTTGTCGGGTTGTGGAATCTCTGAGAAGTGATGTACTGTAATCTGGTGATTGTTGAAGTTAGTCTACATCTGCCCTGTGAATTGGCCTATATAGTAATTAATTTCGTAATCAGACTACACTTGTCTGTTTTCTGTAAATTCAGTAGCGGCATTGAATAAATAGTGCAGGAAAGTTTAAGGAGTTTTTTTTTTAGTACAGGATTTCATACTAAAATATGGCATCAAATAAGAATGCACATGCGAGAACCGTTAATGAAACTTACCATAATTCGATTCTGGTCTTATTGAAAAGAACTGGTTCAGAATAACAGTTCTGTGCAACGCCATATAAATAGGAAGCAAGTGACCGACTGTCACGCCTGCCAGCTGGAGTGCCTATGATAGCCACCAGAAGGCACTCCTCCTGTCTCCTTTACCGCTTCATGAACTGCATTTCCCATAACTCTTTGGCTGAACTCGTCATGTCTTGATTTCTGTGTTTGATTATCTCGTTTATGTTTGACTACACATGCCCTGTGTGTTTGATTATCTCATTTATGTTGGACTACACATTCCCTGTGTGCTTGATTATCTCATTTATGTTTGACTACACATGCCCTGTGTGTTCTGTCAGTCTTTGCAAAGTCCCATGTTAGTATTACATTGCATTTTGGGACGCTTTCTCTGGTTGACTCCCTGGATTACTCTGTTTTCCTGTGCCTTGGACCTTTTATTATTATCTGGACCGATTACCCTGTGGTTTTGACCTTAGGCATGTTAAATGGATTACAATTATGGATTACACTTAATAAAGCTTGCATTTGAATCTCCTAGTCGTGTCTCCAAGAAGTAAACGTAATACCAACAAAATGTCCTGTCGTTCATCTAACCTCTCTTTTCCTGGAAGCGCTTGTGCACCAGTCGTTTGTACAGATCACCATTTGGGATGTGGAAACAAAAGTGAATTTGCCCAATGATCGTCTTACTTTCCTGATTTAGAACATTAACGCACAGAAGCATGTCTTTCCTTTTTTATCTCATTGTGTTAGCATGTATTTTCTGTTAATGTTGCATTTCTATTGTTCTGTCAGTTCATACAAGTTAAACTGGTTATTATCAACCCCACATATAAACTACTGTGAAAGCTCTACAGCCATTCGTCTTTTACATGCATGTTTATTTATTGAATATTTTGGACCATTTACACAAAACACATTCCTTATAGCCTAATTACAAAGATTTCCATTCAAAATCAGCAGAGATTCCCTCTGGGTCTGGTCACTAATGTCAGTTTAGAAATATCTTTAAATATCTCCCTCCCCCAAATAAGTCAAGCAGCTACCGTGTAGTATTCAATTATTAACTTGCAGAATAATAAAGCTTGGTTGCTCCAATAGCGTGATTACACAATGGAAGACTTTCTCAATGGTCTGAAAAGCATGGTAAACCACAGAGGTTTGGCAGATGAACAGATACAAGACAATGCCTCAATAATTCAACATAGTGAAGGTCATCTGTGATTGTGCAGCAGAGGATAAAATTCATAGCAGTCCAAGGACAAAAATCAAGACCTATTCTATATTTATGTGTATATCTCCAAAGTCATACTAACAGTTAACATCAACTGATGACAAAGAAGCATAGCCCTTCATGGTCGATGATAAGTTTAATGAGGTTTAAGAACATATTTTAACATTCAAAGTCATTCCTTATGCAATCACAAGCTGCTTGATGCAACAAATAACAATAATTGTAATCAGTTCCTACATTCGATACTTGTAAACAGCATATATTATCCCACTAATCAGCTTCAGATGTTCCCGGTTTTAGACTAGTTGAGACTGGGCCTGTGTGGCTCAGAAATGTGTGGAGCCTTTTGGCCTAGAAATTTATTTTTTTGTAGTGGAAATGCTCCAGCTCTGGCACCAGCACACTGTCGATGGAAAACTGGCATGGGTTAAGGCCCATTCACACCAAGGACGATAACTACACTCTTAAAAATAAAGGTTCCAAAATAGAGATCGTAGAAGAACCCTTTTGGTTTCCAAAAAAACCTTTGAGTGAATCGTTCTAAAAATAACCATTTTTTGAACTTATTAATAATCTAAAGAACCCATTTCCACTATAAATAAACTTTTGTGGAACAAAATGGTTCTTTATGGAGTCAATGTAGAGATAAAGAACCATTACATTAAATTTAACAGTATGATTATTTATCTTACACAAACCTTTCTCA
The DNA here is from genome assembly GCA_030578275.1 of Meda fulgida. Lineage (NCBI taxonomy): Eukaryota > Metazoa > Chordata > Actinopteri > Cypriniformes > Leuciscidae > Meda > Meda fulgida. The sequence goes on from CM060629.1 coordinate 23,294,348, forward strand.
AAATTAATAAAAAATTGACTTTGGGATTTTTGAACTGACACTAGGTGGAATGAGCGGCCAAATCATCTCAGAAAATGTTTATTTTTAGAACGATTCACTAAAAGGTTTTTTGGAACCAAAAGGGTTCTTCTATGAACCCTATTTTGGAACCTTTATTTTTATAAAAATAGTGTATAAAAATAGTTCCCTATCAGTCAGTCACTACAATGTAGGTCATGGCTGACCACTAGGAATCTCACTAGAGAGGCCAATCTACTTCGAGTGAAACTAAAACAAGCCAATGCACATTGGCGTGCAATCGTTTGCATCAGCTGCGCGGCCTAGCAGTGCGGGTATTTAATGAGCAGCTGAGTGATTGCACACTAGCTTTTTGCTTCGGAGCCAAACACTTCGATGACTCTACTAAATCAGTTGGACTATACGAGCCTTCTGGACCTCTCCTTCCCGGTGCTGGGCGTGACAGCACGGCAGCGCGAACAGTTTCGCTTTCTCTCTTTCTTTTTTAAAACTGAGCAAAGAAAAAGAGCTGTTTTAACAGCTGGTGAGGTGCGCTTCAAAACGCTCAAAAGCTGTTATAACAGCTGGTAAGATCTCCCAGCGAGAGAAATCCAGCGCACAGACGGGTGCACATTCCCGTCTGTGATCGCTGAGGCTGTTCCCCTGCGTGCTTCAGCACCAGTGAGAGTAGTCCCTAAAAGAGCTTACACAGATAGTTCGCGTCTTTTTCAAGATGACGTTCTATCTGTGTGTTTCTGGATGCGGTCGTTACTTGGGGTCGCGGGATGGTCACGATCGCTGCCTTGTGTGTCTGGGCCTCGAACACGCACAGGCGGCGTTCGTGGATGAGTCATGTACCCATTGTGGGAAGATGACCATCTCGGAGCTGAGGTCGAGACTCACGTTCCTGCAAAGGGGCGGAGTCCCCGTGCCTGCACCTCGTTTCAAACCCCCCTTCGCAGGTTGCTTCGGGCAGTGACATGGGTGACCTGAGGGTTACAGTGAGCACGCTTCCTTCGGGGAACCAACCCCCTAGGAACCCTTACTCCTCTCATGCTCCGCAACCAGTTGAGCTGCCAACGGACCTTGCTGGACCATCCTCGAGATGTGTACCTGTCGTTTCGTTTGGCGCTCCCTGCGACGACCAGATGTCGATCGCTGCATCAGAAGATGGGTCAGACCGCTCCGCGGACGACGGCTCAGAGCCGCTGCCTCCTTCGGGTGTGCCAGCGGTGCCCGAGTCAGACCCGGAGATGATGGCCATGCTTTCCCGGGCCGCCAACAGGATCGGGCTCATGTGGAACCCTCCACCGTGTCCCGAGCCCTCGAGGTTGGACGATTGGTATCTCGGGGTGGCACGCACTGGTTCTCAGCAACCCACCCCAGTGCCTTTCTTCCCGGAGGTGCATGAGGAGCTCACGGGGACGTGGACGGCACCTTTCACTGCCAGAAACCGTTCCGGTGGCTCCTCCTCCCTCACCATCCTTGATGGCGGGGCAGCTAAGGGAAACGCGCATATCCCGCCAGTGGAACGGGCTGTTGCTATGCAACTGTGCCCTAACTCCACTTGGCGTGGAGACCCGTGTCTTCCTTCACGGGCCTGTAAGTACTCGTCGGACTTAACCGCCAAGGCTTACAAGGCCTGTGGGGAAGCTGCCTCTGCCATACACGCTATGGCGTTGCTGCAGGTTCATCAGGCCAAAGCACTGAAGGACCTGCACAAGGGTGGTTACGACCCACAAGTTCTTTAAGAACTTTGCACCGCCACGGACCTCACGCTTCGTGCGACGAAGGTTACCGCGCGGTCAGTCGGTCGTGCGAGATACACACTAGTGGTCCAGGAACGCCATCTCTGGCTATGTCTGGCTGACATGCGGGAGACCGACAAGCTCAGGTTCCTTGACTCCCCCGTGTCCCAGACCGGCCTCTTCGGCGACGCGGTCGAGAACTTTGCCCAGCAGTTCTCGGCTGTACAGAAGCAGACTGAGGCCATCAGGCACATCCTGCCGCGGCGGTCAGCTGCTGCCTCCACCCCACCGCCCGCGGCTGCTCAGTCTGCTCGTCGCCGGGGGCGTCCTCCTGCGTCTGCCCCTGCACCCGTGCCGCAGCTTCAGCAGCCTCCATCTAAACGGCGCAGTGGAGCCAGTCGCAGGCAGGGCGCCCCGCCCGTCCAGGCCCCCGCCAAGAGGGGCAGCAAAGTCAAGGGTAAGCGGCCCTAGAACGGGCGACCCGAAGATGGAAGGGACTGCTCTCCAGGAGACGATGACCGCATCGCTCCCTCCCCCGGAAGAGGGCCGGGTGGAAAATCTTTTGTTTCATTCTGTTTGTGTTCCGCCGCTGGCCTCAAAACCAGCTGTACCCAAATTTTCAATAAAAGAGCAGTTTCTACCATCTCTGGGTCCGAAGGGGACCCGGAGAGCAGTGGGGGGACAGAATCCTCACCACTCTCATCCGCCTCCTCTGTCGCCAGTGAGCAGCAGTGTGCAGTTCGAGAACGCCATGAGCCGCCTCCTGCACCTCCTGCCCTGTGGAGCCAGGTAAGTGCTGCACAGCACACACAGACCCCGCTACGGGCCGCCTCCCAGACAGAGCCCCCCGAGCCGCGTCCCTGCGTTCCATCTCGCTGCCCCACTCCGGGTACGCCTACGGTCCCTTTGGTTCCGCTTGCACGGTCTCTGAGAGCCTGGTTAGCGCTCCCCAGTCTGTCTCGCTGGCTCATTCGGACCATCAGGCTCGGCTATGCGATTCAGTTGGCCTGGCGTCCCACCAAGTTTCGGGCCATCCACTCCACTACAGTGAGAGCAGCCGATCTTGGATCTGCGAGTTTTGAATCGGAGCCTCCACAAGCTACCGTTCAAAATGCTCACGCAGAGACGCATTTTCGAATGCATCCGTCCCCAAGATTGGTTTGCAGCGATAGATACTGAAGGACGTGTACTTTCATGTCTCGATTCTTCCTCGACACCGGCCGTTCCTGCGCTTTGCGTTCGAGGGTCGAGCATATCAGTACAAACTCTTAATTTTTCAGAGGCTCCTGGGGCATATGGCAGCGGCACCAGCGGTAACCCCGCTCGGCTTGCTTCATATGAGACCGCTTCAGCACTGGCTTCACGGCCGATTTCCGAGATGGGCGTGTTATCACGGCACTCACCGGGTGGCAATCACACCGGCCTGCCGCCAGACCTTAAGCCCGTGGTCAGACCTCTCGTTCCTTCGGGCAGGAGTCCCCTTGGAACAGGTCTCCAGGTATGCTGTGGTATGTAGATGCCTCTGCCACCGGCTGGGGTGCCACGTACAACGGGCATGCAGTGTCAGGGGTGTGGACGGCTCCCCAACTGCATTGGCACATCAATTGCCTCGAGTTGCTAGCAGTACATCTTGCTCTGAGCCGCTTGAAAAGGCCGCTACAGGGCAGGGACGTACTGGTCCGCACGGACAACACTGCGACCGTTGCGTACATCAACCAACAAGGTGGTCTACGCTCCCGTCGCATGTCGCAACTCGCCCGCCATCTCCTCCTCTGGAGTCAGAAGCATCTGAGGTCGCTTCGAGCCATGTATGTCCCCGTTGTGCTCAACCGTGTGGCCGACGAGCTATCACGAGCTCCGGGAGAATGGCGACTCCACCCCCAGGTGGTTCAGCTGATCTGGAGAGAGTTCGGAGAGGCTCAGGTAGACCTGTTTGCCTCCTCAGAGACCTCCCACTGCCAGCTGTTTTACTCCCTGACCGAGGGCACACTCGGCATGGACACACTGGCACACAGCTGGCCCCGGGGCCTCCGCAAATATGCATTTCCCCCAGTGAGCCTACTTGCACAGACACGGTGCAAAGTCAGGGAGGACGAGGAGCAGGTCCTTCTGGTGGCTCCCTATTGGCCCACCCGGACTTGGTTCCCAGAACTCATGCTCCTCGTGACAGTTCCTCCCTGGCCCATTCCTCTGAGGAAGGATCTTCTGACTCAGAGACGGGGCACCCTATGGCACCCGCGCCCAGACCTCTGGAAACTCCATGTCTGGTCCCTGGACGGGACGCGGAGGTTTTAGGTGACTTAGCCCCAGAGGTACTTAACATCATCACTTCAGCACGGGCGCCGTCCACGAGACGTGCTTACGCCCTGAAGTGGAACCTGTTTGTCGAGTGGTGTTCTTCTCACCAAGAAGACCCCCGAAGATGTTCGATAGGGTCTGTGCTTTCCTTCTTGCAGCAGGGGTTGGAGCGTAGACTGTCTCCCTCCACCCTCAAAGTACATGCTGCCGCTATTTCAGCTTATCACGACCACATAGATGGCAAAACAGTTGGAAAGCACGACCTGGTCGTCAGGTTTCTTAGGGGGGCGAGACGATTAAATCCTCCTCGACCCCCCTCCATACCCTCTTGGGATCTTTCCCTGGTGCTTCGAGCACTTCAGGATGTTCCTTTTGACCCTCTGCAGTCAGTAGACTTAAAGCTTCTTTCCATGAAGACTTTGCTGCTGGTTGCACTGGCCTCTGTCAAGAGGGTAGGAGACCAGCACGCATTTTTGGTCGACAAATCCTGGCTATGTGCCCAAGGTTCCTACCACTCCCTTCAAAGATCATGTAGTGAACCTGCAAGCGCTGCCTTTGGAGGAGGCAGACCAAGCCCTGGCCGGGTGACAGCCACATGGTACTAAGACCCCGGCCTGGCTATGTGCCCAAGGTTCCTACCACTCCCTTCAAAGATCAGGTAGTGAACCTGCAAGCGCTGCCTTTGGAGGAGGCAGACCCGGCCCTGTCCCGTTTGCTCTGTCCCGACCTCAGACCAGCTCTTTGTCTGTTACGGTGGCCAGCAGAAGGAAAAGGCTGTCTCCAAGCAGAGGATGGCCCACTGGATAGTGGATGCCATCGCCTTGGCTTACCAAGCACAAGGCGTGCCCTGCCCGCTCAGGTTGCATGCACACTCCACGAGAGGCGTTGCATCCTCCTGGGTGCTGGCAGTGGCTCCTCGCTAACAGATATCTGTAGAGCTGCGGGCTGGGCGACACCTAACACGTTCGCTGGATATTATAGCCTACATGTAGAGCCGGTCTCCTCCCGTGTTCTCACCCTAGACGGGTAGAAGCACTGAGAGGCCTGGCTCTGTCGGCTTGCTGCACCCTACTGTGCACCCTTATTGCTCCAGAGTAAAACCTGTCGAGTCCTCCAAAACCCCTCGGCCCGGACTTGGCGGAGCGTAAGGTGCCAGGCCCTTATCCGCTGAATCCTTGAGAACCGGATCTGGGCTGGGTTCCATATGTGTGACCCTACGGGGATCCCATATGTGTATATTTCCATGGCTGCTCCTATCGGAAGCCCGTGTCTTTCCCTTGGGCTAAGTCACCCATTATTTCATATGCAGTACAGCCTTCGGGCTAGTCCATATGTATTTCCACATAACTCTTTGAAGAAGTGGCTTCCGCAGCGTTCCTTCCTAAACAGAAAGGGCACACTTTCCCAGTGTTATCCAATATCTCACTGTATGGGTAATCACGGAACAACAGTGTCAAACTCACTCTGTGTAAGCCTCCTCCTATCGTCCTTCCAGGCAAGAAGATGTAGAGGCTTGCACGGGGGCGCTGGATGGGGTGCAGCAGCTGTGGCGCTTTGGTAGGGATTCCTATTGGTCAGTCATGACCTACGTTGTAGTGACTGACCGATAGGGAACGTCTCGGTAACATATGGTAACCCTCGTTCCCTGAGGGAGAGAAAAGAGACGTAGGTCATGACTGACCAATAGGAATCTCGCTAGAGAGGCCAATCTACTTCGAGTGAAACTAATATAAATACGAAAGTGGATGCACGAAAAACCAGTTGTTTTTCGCTGAGGAGCCGAGCGGAGTTGGCCCAGAAGAAACACTAGAGCGGGGCATGGGAGTGGGGACTCCACCTTCGCAAACGAAGGCGAGTCTCGATCTCAACACCAAGATAGTCATATTCCCGCAGTGGGAACATGAGTCATCCACTAGAGCTGCCTCAGCGTGCTGTAAGTCCAAACACGTGATGCAGCGATTGTGACCGTCAGAGGGGGACAGAGCCCTACCGGACCCAGAAATGCACGGATGGAATGGCATTTTGAAAAAGACGCAAACACACCCGTATTGCTCTTTCAGGAAATGGGACACATCACCAGTGCCGGAGCACACAGGGGAATGACCGCGGCAACACTCACAGTCAGACTGTAACAGTGAAGCACTCACTACCTGCGCCCTCTAACCAGCCGTCAACAAACAGAAATTTGATGCTGTTAAAACAGTAGTTGAGAGCTTCAGAAGCTCGCGATCACCACTGAACTCTCGATGTAGAAACCACCAGCACTGGGAAAGTCTTCCAGAAGAACTCTGACAAACTCGCAGCAACACAACAAGCGAAAAACCCGCAGCGGAAAACAACTGGTGCGTGCATCCACTTCCGTATTTATACCCGCGCTGCGAGGCGGAGCGTGTGATGCAATTCTCACACGCCTATGTGCATCGGCTTGTTTTAACAATACTCAAAGATGACAGGCTCCCTAAGCGTGATCCCAATCAGTCGACTACGTCGAACGTGAGCGACTGAAAAGGAACAATATCTCACTTTCAGAATGATTTTTTTCAGCTCATGAAAGATAAAAACGTTTGACAACCAATCAGAATCCTTTCCACTTTAAAGAGCTCGAGCATTTAACGAGGCAGACGACAGACCTACAGCGCTCGCTTATAACTAACAGAACGTTGCCGTTTGTTGCTGTGGACACTAATATATTTATCGTTATGGTTATCTTTATAGTTATCTTTGGTTTTCTGATTTTGGCTTGTACTTAGAAAAAGGTATACAGCGAGTCTAATGAATGAGCAAGTCCAGAAAAATGCACATAATTCAAATTCATACAAATTTACTAAGATATGTCACTATATTTACAATACTAGTTCAACAGGGAATTCTTTACCTTTATTTTGTTGATTTTCTTTCAGCTGAAATATCACCCAACCCTTATAAAAATTCAGGGCTCACATGGCTTGTCAACTTTTTACACTGTTGTTCCTTTCCATCAAACAGATCTTACGACCAACAAAGACTTTTTGTAGCACTTTGCTACGGGTGCTCTACATGAAAGCACAACTTTCTGCAATCCACACAGTTCTACTTTTGGGTTTCATCAAGTTCTGAGATGTGGAGAGGATACATGTTGCTCTTGGGGTCGTCTTCTATCCACAAAGAGATTTTGATGCACAGGCCTAAATCCCCCTCCCACAATACCCATTGGTTTCTCTGACCACCTTTCCTCTCCACATTTCTCTACCGCCTACATTCAGCCTCTTTTCGCTCCAGTAGCACATTATCTTCAGGTCATTAAAAAGCAGCTATCAATTATTCAGATCCTGCCTGAAAAAAATATCAAACATATTAGCAGGATGTTCTTTTGGCTAGCTAAAGGCATTTGAATATTTCAGTGCCAAGGAGTTTTTAATATCTATATTTTAGCTGTAGCTCAAAAAGGTATCTACGAGGAAACTTTGTGGGAGCTCATGCAAGCTTCTCTTGTAAGCTTGAGGAAAAGCTGCATAACTTCTAAAATTTCTGGAGGCAAAATATGGGTTTAAACTCTCCAAATCTGTTTTTCTCTCACAAATATACCTCATTATTTGTGAATGTTATATGGGTTCTTGAAGAGAAATAATCCACATGCTCACCCTTGCACAATAATCCACATTCCTCACTTAGGACTTCTAGACAAAGTGTGGAAAGAAAAAAAAAAAAAAAAAAACCTGGTGATGCTAAATCTAGTTTCCAAGTTGAAAAAGAGAATGTTTTGGTCCAAAACTTGTGGAGAATTTAAGCTGACTTTGCACAAGTCATTCTTTTTTTCAACTGTAAAAATGTGCACACACATATAATTGACTGACAGTTCTTAATCTCAGTGGTGTGGAAATGTGCTGTAACTTTGTACAGATGTGCTTGGGAGCATCGCATACCCTTAGATGTGATCGGCCCCTTGGCAGTGCTTTCCGAGCATCAACGCGCACAATTGCACGTGTGTGTGTGTGTAGTCTCTGAATTTAGTGCCGTTTCTAATATAATACTTGGCTGCAGTCTCTGCCATAGTAATTAGCCACATTTTCTATGCTAGTGGTATTAATATTCCATCGTTCCATCCATCTCTCTGTCTCTCTCATTCATGCTGGAAGCAGTTTTTCTCATCTTTTCAAGACCATTTGAGAAAAAGCAGCATCTCATATGGTTGAATTCATTACTCAAAAGAGAAAAACACAGTACAAAGCAATGTATTGTTTAACTTTGTTTTTAATCTGACAATTGGCTTTGAATTAAAGACAAGGACTAATTCTTGTCATTTCAGTGGCAAAGTTTATCACTATCTTATATCATTTGGTTACAAATACTTTGCTCTTATTTGTAAGCTTGTGTGTTGATCTCTTGAGAAAAGAGAGGAGACAAAGGTATGGAGAGGCAATCAATACGCACGTGATGTTGTAAGAGAGACACAGGGAAAGCAATAACACATGTTCCTCTGTTTGGTTTCCTGTGGAGGTTGAATGAGAAACAGACATGTAAATAGGCCCAGCTGAATTGCTCTCTGTATAAGTGAATGATTTGATAGAGCACATTTACACTGAACTTTTCCTTTAGGATCTCTAATGCAAATAAATCAATCAATCAGCAATTCTTCATCCCTTCCTTCATTCTATTTATGTTCATTCTATCTTTTAGTCACACACAATATAATACAAATGTATAAATAAATACATTAAAAATGACTTAATAGCACATCATAGTACTTGTTGTTCTCTCTTCAATTTATGCAACAAAAATGTAAAACAAAACATTTTAAATAAAAAAAATGTATTATTAATATGCTACTTATGTTATTGTTTTGATGAATCTAATGATTCAGAATTATCATAGAGAAGGAAACTAACATCAAATTGTATAGTAATGAGGGTAAAATGCCATTAACTGTATTAAAATAAAATAAAAATCACACAATACTCACACATACTTAAAGGGATAGTTCACCCAAAAATAAAAATGTTGTTATCACTTATTTGCCCTCAAGTTGTTCCAAATCTGTATACGTTTCTTTCTTTTATTGCAGAGGAAGATTTTGAAGAATGTTGGTCACCAGACAGTTGACGGCAGCCATTGGCTTTCATTGTAGAAAGGAAAATACTATGGAAGCCAATGTGTGCCATCAACTGTCTGGTTACCCATGTTCTTCTAAATATCTTCTTTTGTGTTCAACAGAAGAAAGAAACAGAAGAAAGAAACGTGGAACAACTTGAGGGTGAGTAAATGACGACGACATTTTTTGGGTGAATTATTCCTTTCAACTTGTTGGCTGGAGAACTCTTACTGAACGCCCAAGTATATTAAGCTTAGAGTAACTTATCTTAAAGCCCAATAGAATGTGGATGATCAGTAGTTGAGTAGAATGCAGTATAGCCTGTTAGACTGCGCCAGCAGATTAGCATGAGATACGAGTTATGGCCGTTCCTCTGAGAAATTTGTGTTTGCTGGAATGCATGTCCTAATTAAACAATTGAATCAGATGGCTAACGCTGAGCTGTGTTCTGCTTGTTTGTTTGCTACCCTCAAGCCAATTACGCTTGGGCTGTGTTACTTGAACATGATGTTAGCCAGGCGGACTAATTAAATTGGTGAGCTGGTGTCCCTGCAAGCACTGTTAAGACTGACGAAGTATGCAACCATTTCTCAATCCACTGCATCTGGGTATGAACTTAAATAACATAACAGACAGTGTTTGATCTGCTTTTAGTTTATAATTAGCAAAAACAAGAAAGAAGTACTTCTATCAGAATACAAGCTATTCTACCCTTTGAACCCAGATAAGTTCTACTAGCAGCGTTTTGAAGTTAGCAAAATGGCTTACTTCGTTTCAATAAGGCAAAAGGACAAAACTGCTGGGCAAATCTATTCCAAGATCATTAAATAATTTTTCTAGATGTCCTAGCTCATTGTACTTGAGAAATCTAAAGTGTTAACAAACAAGCTATGTGCAAAAAATTCTTAATTCTTAATTAGCGAGTCTTGTTGCTGTGGAACAATCTTGTATAAAAGTTTTATTGCCATCTGTGACATTTGAGCTCTGTATATCATTGCACACAAACAAAAGGTTGGTCACATAGAAATACAAGAACAGATGATAGCAGTGTGCTTGAAATAGTTTATCGCAATATTTAATGTGGTGTTAACTGAATTAGTAGCTTTTTTTTCCCTTTGTCTATTTTGTGGAATATGTTCAACAAACATGTTGTCTTTGAAAACTTGAAAAGGAAAGATATTTTGTGTTTTGAATGTAGAAACCCAAGGTCTACTGACTATCCAACAATGCATTTCACTACTAGATCTTCATCATCAAATAAATAAGATTTTAGTTCATCTTCAATACAGAGATTTTTGTCCCTCCAGTGAAAGTCTGTTCACCCAAAACTCTGACGGTTCAAAATGTTCAGAGATCGTAAAATAAAGTTATATGAATCGAGCGGTTTAATCCAAGTCTTCTGAAGAGACACAACTGCTTTATATAGCCTTGTACTCCGTAACAGATCAAATGCACTTGATTATTGTTTGCTTGAAATGTTATGAACAGCAGCTACACCACATTTTCTCCATTTGCTTTTCTGTTTCTTCCTCGGGAAGCTCAACTCTGTTGGCCTGACGTGAGAATAAACCCCATTAGCTCTTACGCGTCAATCAAAGGTTCTTGAGCGTCCGTTTACCAAATTTGAATGCTCTACTTATTATGTTCGCTGATCTATATTTTGATGTGAATAAAAGCCTAGATTAATTTTGTTCATCATATACAGTGACCGTGTCTCTTCAGAACATTTGGATTAAGTGTATACTTCACAGTAGCCTATTTTTTTATATTTTTTTTAAAGGCCTATTACTTTCTGTATCAGTTGGTCGTTTATTCCTATTTCTTTAGTTTGTTGTCTTGTACCTCATTCATTCTCCTGCTTTGTTCCTCCCTTTCACATGTCTTGCAGATGTCCTGCAGTGTGACACTCTTTGAAGAAAGCTCCATAAAACTGAGTGAGATGTTGTTGTGGAAAGTGAGAGACACAGTGACACACTGCAAGACTCCACTCACAGGAGAGCACAGGCACATTTGACAGCAGCAGGTTTTCTCAGTCTTTTTCTCTAATTTAATTCTGCAACACAAAAGAGAGACAGGCTGAGTGGCAGAAAGACAAAAATGACTCACTGACAGAACAGGAACTTGCACAGACTCTACAACACATGCACTGCACGCACGCACGCACGCACGCACGCACGCACGCACGCACGCACGCACGCACGCACGCACGCACGCACGCACGCACACACACACACACACACTCACAAATATAGATACTTTTGGCTTTGGCTTACTCATTTTAAACACTTTTAGTGTTTCAGCACTTTAAATAATTTATTTAATTTATCCACTAACAGTGTCCGACAAGAGTATATACATGTATCACAGGAAAATTGTGATTCGTGTCAACTGCACATTGTCATTTCCACCAAATTTAAAAATCACAATTCATTTGCATTTTTGGAATAAAAACTTTTTTTTTATGGCTAAGACTAATTGGTAACACACTTTATTTTATAGTGTCATTGTTAAGTTACATATGTTAGTTACTATAGCAATTACATCCAACTAACTCTAAACCAAACCAAACTCTAATCCTAACCCTAAGTGCATGTATACTTAATATTACTCAATCCTTAAATGTGTATAATTCTATAATTGTAAATGTGTGTAAATGTATAATTACCGTGTAACAAAGACACCCTAAAATAAAGTGTAACCGGCTAATTCATAGTTAGTATATAAACACACAGTTATGTTTCCACACTTTCTGCATTGACAAAATAAAAATATTCGGTTTATAAGTGAAGTTTACCTTGATTTTTCTTTGCTTTCTTTATACTTTGAGTGTGTCATATTTAATCTGAAGCATGCTCTACAATGCCACTGCTGTCTCCTTGGAAACCACTTTTGATTAAACTTTATTGGAGGACAATTTTGAATATTGTGTATAGAAGAAAAAACTAAAGGAACATTGGCAATTTGAGTTTAAAAAACATTTTTCACGCAATAAATGTTAAAATGATTTATGATTGATGCACACTGTTCATTCAAAGATGTTATATTCATTTTTTATGATGGATTTTCAATAGTTCAGATTAAAAGATTGTCTGGGTCTAATGCTAAAGGGCATTTGAAAAGTAATAATAAAGGATGAAGGCATGGTTAAAACTAATTTTGGACAGTTTTATTGTGACCTTCATGTAGAGAGAGAAAAAATAACAGACAATTCTGTTTGGTTTAATAAAAATCAACCTCTGACACATAAAACGTTAAAGAAACACCCACAAAAGTAGCTGAGTTCAGACAAGAACATACTTTACTGTGGTTAGAAGGTCAGCACTGTGGTTAAGAGTCAAGTTATGTTAATAAGAGACTAATGCTCCAGCAGACAACATATGAACAACATATTATAAAGAAAGAGCTTATTTTAAGTCAAAACAATTCCACTGTAACATATCTAAGAGCATGACATTCCAGTCACCATGTCTTTCGCATGCAATTTAATATCTGTGTGATGAGGAAACATGCAGTATCACAGATTCATGTATTATTGTTATTGAATCCACAGTAGAGCAGCAGATGTGTATTTCTGCTCAGACAGGCAAGGCAATGGCGGAGAGGTATTTTTAGATGGCATGTTATAATAGCCACTATACTGGTAAAAATGACATTTCCTGACCACTCCACTGGCAGGGTACAGATGTTCCTAACACACACACACACACACACACAAACACACACACACACACACACACACACACACACACACACACACACACACACACACACACACACACACACACACACACACACACACACACACACACACACACACACACACACACACACACACACACACACACACACACACACACACACACACACACACACACACACACACACACACACACACACACACACACACACACACGGTGCCTGCCTTGCTGTCTACTGCCTTCATAGACAGCTGCCGTAAGGAGGATCTACCTGAAAATGTTAAAAAAAGAAAGGAAAAATAAGTGATCAATTTGGAACACTCTACATGCAGCAACTCAACTCCTCACCTGGAGCACACAGAATACTGAACACACAATTGTTTTTTTAACACAATATTAGGAAGCTAAGTATATTAATCAACTAAGGAGGTCAGGTCAAATATATATTTAACAGAGAGGAGGCAGAAAAACAAAAAGGAAAGATTAAGGGAGTCATGTATTCTACCATACGGCCAATGGTCCACCTCTCATAAATGCATTCTACCATACGGCCAATGGTCCACCTCTCACATGCTTTGCATTTTTCCCATTGGCAGTACATTTTTACTCTGCCCTCCTAAACTTTCATTAGATGTGTAAAGATTAGAAAACTGTGTTTACTTCTTGATTCATTCCATGGCCTTGACAAGGAACAAGGAAGTCAATGAATTTTGGTAACACTTTATATTACGACCCGCAAACAACTGCGTAAGTAAACCGAAATTACGGTGTACGTTTCTGTAATTATAGTGTACTTCCGTGTAGGTATAAGGGAACAATATGTTAAGTTTTGGGTAATAAAGGGGTAAAACCAGATATATAAGCACATTATTTATGATGTAATTATTTTAAAACTAACAGGTTAATATATTTCAGGCAAAAATTGTACGTCGGTTGTATATAAAAGTTTTTATCACATTTCTGGCAAAATATGTTCTTGTGCAATGTAGTTACAGGGTAATTTTGGGTTGTAAATTAAACGTATATATATATATATACATATATATATATATATGGCTGTATGTAAGCACCGTATGAATTTATTGGCTTTTCTTACTAAACTACTTAACGTTACATCAAAAAAAATTGTTTCTGCTTTGATTTTAATTTAGAACGTACCATGTAGTACTTAGTACTTACCTTGTCACATTAAATTGCAATGACACTTGAATGTCAGGGCAAATGTGTAGTTAAAACGTTTTTTGTTTTGTTTTGTTTTCTTAATAATAGTACCTTTCTCTGTAATTACTGTGCAAATAGTGTTGTTTCGTATTGTTAGTAAGTAGTGCTTGTTACCCGTTTCAACTGTGTAGTTACAGAGTAAGTGTAACTCCTGCGGGCTGTAAATTAAAGTGGCGCTTGTTACCCCCTTGTTCTGTGTAGTTACAAGGGTAAGTGTAACTCCTGCGGGCTGTAAATTAAAGTGGCGCTTGTTACCCCCTTGTTCTGTGTAGTTACAGGGTAAGTGCAGTAAATATACAATAAAGGATCCCATTTAATTTCTGACTTTTATTTTACAAAAAAAATTCAAAACACTTTTTCATCTTAATAAAACATTGTCTTTTCTACAGTATACTCAAACAACAAAGTAACACATTATACCCCCCCCCCCCCCGCCTTTTATTTGCTCTTCTTGCTTTTCTTCTTCTTTCTTTTCTTGCTCTTCTTTTTCTTAACTTCCACTGGGGACTCTGAAGTTGAGGAGTTGATGGAGTCCCATTGGTCTTACTGCACTGCAAAAATATGAATATATATATACATGCTCTTAGCAAGCTACATCTTCAATTTTAAGTTGTCGAACAATCCTCCACTCTAAAACACTTTGCGCCATTATATTACTGTAGTAACTGTAAATTTGAAGAAAACACATTTTGGTGAAGTTTGAGGCAGATCATGGGGGGGGGGGGGTGATATTTTATAATGATGATGATTGTAGTGCAGCAGATTTTTTTTTTTTTTAAAGGCATAGTTGTTCTGACAGCAACAAAAAACAAAAAAGCATGAAACACAGTTACCCTGTAACTACATTGCACAAGAACATATTTTGCCAGAAATGTGATAAAAACTTTTATATACAACAGACGTACAATTTTTTGCCTTGAATATATTAACAGAATAGGTACCTGTTAGTTTTAAAATAATTACATTATAAATAATTTGCTTATATATCTGGTTGTACCCCTTTCTTACCCAAAACTTAACATATTGTTCCCTTATACCTACACGGAAGTACACTATAATTACAGAAACGTACACCATAATTTCGGTTTACTTACGCAGTTGTTTGCGGGTCGTAACATAAAGTGTTACCTGAATTTTCCTATTTTTGATGTCAATGCAAGTCTTATTTTATGGCCTTATACCGTTAAATAGTCATTCTAATATTAGATTCAACCCAAACTTAATTAACTATTCGGTCCTCTAGTGGAACTAATCAAATTTTATTGAGGCCTGGGGAATGCATTCCATTGCTGAACCAAAACAGAAACCAAGTGGTGCAATGAGACCACAAAAATGATCCTAAAATCCCTGCAAACGTTATTTAAAGAAGATAAGCAGTGGTGCCATGTCAGTACAAAAATATAACTGCACTAAAGCACAACAGCTGGCTCTGTTTGGACATATGCTCTTGGGTGCTCTATAAGAGCAAGCGATGGGGCTCTGGAA
Source organism: Meda fulgida (assembly GCA_030578275.1). Lineage (NCBI taxonomy): Eukaryota > Metazoa > Chordata > Actinopteri > Cypriniformes > Leuciscidae > Meda > Meda fulgida. The sequence goes on from CM060629.1 coordinate 23,309,863, forward strand.
AATAGGAATGGTAGCTGGTAGATGTTTGTCAGATCTATATCTCCCAGAAGGGGTAGACTAATGGTATCACCAATCAGTATCCACAGATGTGCCATCAATTACTTTTGTTTGCTATTTCTTTCTCTCTATCTCTCATTGTACACGCACAAGCACATGACCTCAAGCACACACTGGCCCACAGAAAAAAACCTTTTTTGTTGAGTTCAGCAGAAAAACCACAATATCCCTGTGGGCCCCTGGCATGAGCCATTGAAAATCAGAGAGAGAGTAAGAGCGAGTAAACGAGGGCATAAAAAGCTTCATGCTTATTCAAGTTGCATATGCTCTGTCAGATTTTGGAGTCAAGTGAATTTTTATTGCAACTTCAAAACTTCAGTCTCCTCACTGTATCAGCTATCGCAATTTCGAGGCAAATTTCATTTAAGACTTTTGGACCGAATTTTGGATTTAAGCAAACAGCGTTGCATCGTTTGATTTTCATTCTTAGTAGTCAGTTTAGTTAAGAGAGGACACTTATGCTTTCAGCCTCCTCTAAGATCTGTGCAGGACCTGGACTACCATTTATGGATGGATAAATAAATGAATAAATAAATAAATAAATATTAAAAAAACAATCAAACAGAAAAATAGCCTATAGGCCTATTATTATTCTATATTATAAAGTCTATAGGGAAGGCTCTACTGTTACACTCACATAAATAACTACTAAAAAAAAGATTTTTTTTCTTTTCTTTTTTTTTATGCCTGATATGGCCTGGGTCACCAAGGGTGCCTGACACCCCTGTATGGATGAGTCTGTTTTAGTTTATACACATCATACATTGAGTTTTTTCACCCTATTTAGTTATCATCAATAACTCAGCCGTTAGCATAGTGTCATCACCATCTTAATTACAAACAGAGCCCTTTAAAAACATTCACCAACTATTCTTTCTTTTATCGAGACAAACGCAGATATACACAGCTTTGTTTCATTACATCAGTCATAGCAGCCACATCAGCAAAAGTAAAGAACAGATAAACACATAAGGAATGTAGGAGAAAAAGTAAGCATTTGTACATGAATTTAATGAAAGAGTGGCTTCTATTTTTCAACAATAAACTTCTATCATTCCACAATAAATCAGTGGTGCATCTCTAGATTTGGGTTTTCTTAATCCAATATAAATTCAAGTTCCAGTTCAATCAGAAGTTTATAAAATGTTACATATTTTTGTACACTTGAGACTTTCAACACACAAATACTATAATACAGGATTTATAATATAATATAATTTATAATATAATATAATATGTATCATTTATGTTAACGTAATATTTATTAAAAGTAAGTCACATCAAAGCCTGTTTGTAAAATACTTCAAAAATAACCAGATGACTAATCAAAAAAAGCACAATTGCATTGACATTGGTATTCAGCCAATCACAGTGCCTAATTCCCCCTCCCCCCATTTCCTGCCACACTTTGGTATCTCAATGAGAACACAATGAGCTCAAAGGAGACAAAAGAGAGACTGCCTACTTCCCTTGAAAATTTCTTTGAAAATTAGTGCTTTGCATTATTTCTGTTCTTGCAATTATTTTCTCACTTACTCTTCCGATAAAACACCCCTGGTAGAACTGAATGTTTATAGGAACCAATTAAGTGATGAGAAAGAAGAAAAGAGGAAAGGAGTAAAAATAGTTCATTGTTCTCCATCAGACAGAGGAGAGCCTGGGTTTGTTTAGAGTAGAGTGGAATGGTCCGCTCATGGTTTAAGGAAAAGAGGGTGGGGAATACCGGGAGATGAGATACAGCTTCCAGACAACGTTCATCTTCAAACACTGCTATGAAAATATCCCCCTCTAACTCATCACTACCCCACTATCCATCCAGATGTGAGCGAGAAAGAAAAGATGCCGTCTGAAGACATTTGGGTTTACAGTTTCGAGCTGAGAGTCTGCAGCAGATTCTCTGGGTGTTCTTTATATGTGTTCAGAGAGACCTCGCTATGGATGCCCTGAGACTGGAATGGAGGAGAGTAGAGATTTGTAATTATGCCTCCCCCTAAACAGCTTGTAGGCTGCGAGCCAGAGTGCCTTCTGTGAACTGCAATTGTGTGTCTGTGTGTGTATGTGTGAGAAAGTGTGTATACCAGTGGGTCCGCCAGCTGGACAGATGATTCAAGGGCCTTTAATATCCTGTGGAGACCCTGTTAACACATAAGCACGTGTGCTCACATTCAGACACAGACATATGTGTGTGTACTCCAATAACTGCAAACGGTGCAAATCATTACAAAAAAAGAAAAACAATCGTACTTTTTTCATGATAAATCAAGTGCAGAAAAAAGTTGAGACATTTAAGACAAACTAAGGAACAGAGGCATATTCTGGGTTCACTACAACTTAAGCTCAATTCATTTAGTCTTGTCCGACTCTTTTCTTTTTTCCCTTTAAAAAAAAAAAAAGCTGAAGTCTGGGTTACAGTGGAATACTTTCAATGAAAGTGAATAGAGCCAATCCTTAAATGCTAAAATACCCAGTGTTTCAATAGTACAGCAAAATGGTGAGAGCAATATGCATGTTAAAATGTTTTAGTGTGGGGAAATAATACTTACTAATTTACTAATATGTTGTGTGTAAAGTTATACCCATTTTTACAAATTGGCCACAATGCCTAAAACCTTAAAAGGGATGTAAAATAATATACACATTTTTACAGAGTAATTCATTTTAGTGCTTTTATAAAATTGTACGCTTCACATTTCTGCTCTTAAATCCTCCAAAAATTGGTCCAACCACTTCCATTGTGAAAATGAGGGACAAGTCAAAATTAATGGTTACACTTTATTTCAATGGTCCACTTTATACATTAAAGGATAGGCTACTATAAGTAACTTTGCAAACTACATGTCCACTAACATTACATTATCAGTAGACTGTAGTAGACTGTTAGGTTAGGGTTAGGTGTTAGGGTTCAGGTAAGTTGTGTAAGTTGACATGTAGTTGCAAAGTTACATATAGTTAGTAGAACATCTAAAGTGGACCATCAAAATAAAGTGCTACCAAATCAACAAATTTATGGTAATCAAAAGGCTGTGGCAAACAAATGCCATCGATTCAGCCTGAATATTCCTTTAAGGAATGAAATACAGTACAACATACAAAACCAAAATCGATCTGATAGAGCCTCCCAGCGTAGTAACAGATGCAACAAAAACCAGTGAGGAACTTTAAAATAACACCTCCGAGACCATAGTGATCCAGATCGTTGTGCATTTTTTGTCCAATTTTCATGAACCTCTGGGGGTGTATATACATGCATACACACACACACACACACACACACACACACACACACACACACACACACACACACACACACACACACACACACACACATATATGTATATTCATAGACCTACTTTTTTAGGCACAGAAATCTGGAACTGTGCAACTCTCAGTTCTCCACCATATGGCAAGCATGGGACTTGGAGCATTGCAAGGGCCACATGAGACAAGAAGAGGGAGACAGAGAGATATTGGTAGAGTTTGCTTTGTGCAGTGTGTGTGTCTGTGTGTGATTGTGTGCCTGAGTGAGTGATTGAGTGAGCTGGAGACAACGAGGGCGTTCTGGAATTGATTTATCACCGCTTGGAACGGGAGGGGTGTGTGTGCGTGAATGTGTGAAGGGATTGGGCTTTTCTGAACTTACGGCGTGCCAGTCTGACAGGATACTTACTATTCTGTACTCTAGAGAAAGAGAGAGATAAAATGAAAAACAAGCTTTTAGATATTCACACAGCTGAAATGACGCAACTCCATTCAGATCATTATCCCTGCATTATACATTACTAATATACTAGATTTCACTAACCTAGATTCCAAACCTGACTTTCTTCCGTAGGACACAAAATAAGGTATTTCAATCCTAAAGGGGTCCAAAAAACACTGGACCCAATTGACTTTCATTGCATAAATAAAACACTTTTTTTTATCGTTTTTTTTTTCTCAAAACATCTTCTTTTGTGTTCCATAGAAAAATGTAAGGTATGGAATATCATGAAAGTGAGTATGATGGCAGAATTTTCATTTCTGGGAGAACTATCCATTTAATATTGAACAACTTAGATTTTAAACACAGTATTGCCATTTACAGTTCCTGAAAATAACGACTGCAACGCGGATCAACACACAATAGTGTTTATATCTTGAATGATTCATTGTTTTTGAACAAATCAGTTATTTGCTAACATATTAGGTACATTTCCATGGAGCATAGTATTCTGATTATAATTCGTTTAAAAGTCCAATCCGAATGAAAATGCCTTGTTAACACCTCAATTGGAATGAAAAACGTTTGAAATTTCAATCAGTTTGAGATGGGTGTGATAAACCTTTTCTAATCTGTTCCACAGGACATGTAAACACTTGACCAGTGGGCTGGTGACACTTGAGAGGTTAAAAAACGAAACTGGAAAGTTGTGCGCATGTGCAATGATTTAGAAATGGCATAATGATGACGCACGGAACCAGCTGATGTTGTTGTTGAATATAATAAATGCTATTGTATCAACCTAAAATTATCTTTCCACTCATCCTCTGGGAAGTGGTGCAAAACAGCTCTCATCTGCAGACACCTTGTTTTGGGCACAGGAATGGGCATTTTTGTGTAGAAATGACACTATGTTTGGATTAATCATTAATCTAAAAAAATAGTTTTTTAATGAATCAATTGAATGAATGATTCATAAAAACAGTAACTTGTTTTGTTGTTGAATCAATCTAAGATTTTTTTTTTTTTTTTTTAACGAACCAGTAAAATTAATGAGTGGTGGACTTGCCATTAGCCTCCACCTTCTGGTGTAACTATGTAACCAGAAGAAAAAGTCGCTAAAAAAACACTATTAATGCACTGTAGACCATGCAAACACAGACAAGTAGAGTGAAACAAGCAGTAAAAAAATTAAATGTAATTTATGCCCATAGCACAAATGGTGCGGAACAAGTTACATACCACAAATTAAATGCTTATAACACCACATTTAACTACTGAATAATCCACTGATGCACACTTTATGTCCTGATTGCACTATATGTCCGAGTTTGCACTGCATAAGTTTATGAAAGTGGATTCTATCTCAGCCCACACTACCGTAATCTTCCATCTCTTCATCCTCAAGGGAGGTTACAAAGAGCCTCCCACTGCTCCCTCTCACATCATTACTGCGCTTTGAAAATAGAGAATCTAGAAAAAGCGTTTAATTCCAGACAAACTGATACATCATTGCACTTCTGTAGGCCACAAGGGCTCCATTGATCGGCTTGTTTTCAAGGCAGGGAAAGAAAAGTGAAAACTGAGCCAATCTATTATTTTTTTCTTGTTCCTGTTTCAGAATTCCTTTCATCTCCTTTAATCAACACTCTCTGATTTTGCTGAGCAATAACTTGAAATATTCATATTCTATTTTCTGTTATATCTCATTTATCATGCTTCATGTGCAATAGCTGTAAGTACTTTGAAAGCTTTAGCAATTTTGTACATTTTCACAGCTTTTCCAATAAAGCTTGCCTCTGAGATAGAAAGCGAGAGACGAGGCACATTATGCTGCACTATTTTTGGCTTTTCAGTGTTTTCTTTGTGTGCCACTCAAATCCGGCCATACAAATGCACAATTATTAGTCATGCCAATAAAGCGCATTAAAACTGATACAGATACGGTTGGAGAGATTACAAAATGTCATCTTCTCATATTTATGAAGAGAAGCTTTTGTCCTTGTAATTCCACTACAACAAGTCAACCTCTAAGAATACACTCATTAATTATTTAAAACTATAAAAACTACTTGAGTAACATGACTAATGATGAGGGCAGAATTGTATTGATTTTCAAAGATGATGTTTCAGCATTGAGACTGCTAATTACTATCACCCATTTGACAAACAAAGACATGAAACATCTCTAACTTGGTGTTTAAAAGTGCACCAGCTTATTAGTGGTGAACATTGAACCCCAAAAACTCTTGTAGCTGTTGCCATTCAAATTAAACTGTACTCCTGGTTTTCTCCCTTACACTGAGGAGAATAACAAAGGATAACAAGCTGTTTCAAGATCCTCCATGTTAACGACTAGAATTTTGCCTGACAAAAAGTTAGCTTGACAAAAGAGATGGCGACCACGATGTTGAAAAATCTCGTCAGAGCTGCGGTTCATGTGTGTGCACGATAAAGTGATTCAGCAGCTTTTGTTCCTGACTCTTCCAGCCTGCTGTCCCCTCACTCTCAGGGTGTCTGATTGGCGGCTGAGTGGGAAGTCAAAGGTCATGTGAAGTCTGACAAAGGGCCCAGGCCAATACAAAAGTTACTAAGTGTGTCAGATTGGGAGGGGGTCCTGAAAGAGACCTCCTGCCTGGTCCCCTAACAAAGAACCATCAGCATGTGAACAGCCACGAGTGTCAGCACTCCGATCCGGTGCTCCTTCCCCCCACAGAGGGCCTCTCTCATGGCATGCCCTCTGTCGCTGCAGGGGGAGCTCGCTGGATAAGCGTTAAATCACTGGCTGGCATAAGGGATTGTGTGTGTTTTTTGGGCTGGGGGGTTGATAAATGTGACGGCCACTCTGCAACAAAGAACAAACCAAAGTGTGCCTCTTGTTTTCTTTTAAAAACATGGAATGCGAGTCGGTTAATTTGGCACTCAGATGGGAAGCCGATGGAACGTTTCCAGCAAAGTTACAAATAAGGATACTTAGCTGTGCTCCTCGCTTAAAAAAAAAAAAACCCTGTCTCGGACTATGAAAACTATGTTTCCTAGGCTGGTCATTGATGGCCTTAAGTCACATTGTATTCAGAGCGGCTCTGTGCTGACCATGGACAGAATGAATGAGTCCCCCGAAGCCATTTAGCCCCTTAACAAATTTAGCGCTTAAACAATGCCATCCCAGCTCATCAATCTTAAACCTGGCGTACAGAATTAATGACTACAGAATTAATGACTGATGGCCAGAGCCCACACGGCCCACTTATTAGCGCCACTGTTTACTTCTTAAGCTATTCAAACAAAGAGACTCGACTTCTTTCTCTATTCTCTCATGTGTTTCCCCCGCGTCTTTAGTTACAGTGATGAGACTCAGGGGTTGTTTAGGTTTAAGTCAACTGTCAACAAAGCCTAAAAACGACAGAAAATAGAGATCATTAGCTGCCTTTCTGGAGCTGTTCTTAATTATCAAGCCCACACTCTGATTCAATCTAATTGCCTGTTAGCAAAACAATTAACTATAATGCTAACATCGACTAGAGCTAAAAGGATTGTAAAGACCCCACATTCAACAGTAGGCTAATGTGATGTTCAGTTTATTTTTATTTTTGGGCATTTATTTTGGATCATGAATGAGAAGTATACTGCAATAATAAATGTGATAAGGCTCTTAGGGTTTTAAAACTTTAATAAGCAGTGAAATGTCTTAAAAAAGTGAATGCTGTTACACTGACACACTAAAGCACTTCTGGTTTACTTTATCTGCTCTATCTTTAGTACTTTGGACATTCGTAAAAAACACATACTGCTGTTATTGTTAAATAAAACTTAATTTAACTTAATTTAACTTAATTTAAATAAAGCTGAAATAAAATATAACAATTCGATTTTAAAAAGAAAATAAATGTTGCCATGACAACAAGTACTAAAACTACTGAAATAAAAAAAAGCTAAATAAAATAAAAAAACATCAAAAACGAATCAAATATGAATATTAAGCTAATATAAATATTAATAAATACTATAATTGTATATAAATAATACTACTACCACAAACACAAACATATTAGCACTAAGAAAAGCAGAACTTGGTATACTTTTACAGTACAAATGAATGCCACTGACTTTAACTACATGCAAAAAAATACAAAAGTTAAACTTCAATTTATGTGCTTTGCCAATGATACTGTGAAAAGACTTATAAAAGAAAAAAAAAACTCTAGCTGTTAGGCTCTAGCAACAGCAGGATCTATATGGTATTCAATTACACATATTTTACTGGATGTTCAAGCCTTAAAAGCAACAGACAATGATTTCCTTCTAAATCCACAGAATGCCTGGACAGATAGATGGAATAAGGCATGAATGTTATGAATGGACAGACAGACGACGAATGAGCGCTGAGGTCGGCACAAATGCACTCTTAAGCTGACCCGAAGCCATACAGTGTTTGGATTAGACAGAATGGGCAGACGATCACTTCCTCTAGCTATAAAAATTATCCCCTTTACCCTCCATTGGAACCAGAAAGATAAACACACTCGCTGTTTTTATAGGTGTGTGTGTGTCTGGAGTTTTAATTGAACACATTAGGAGGAGAGATAGAGTTACTTGGCTTAACTCAGAGGGGATTCTGTCACTCTCTGGCTCTTACCATAAAGAACTTTTATACAGGAAACCGTCACAGGCCGTAAAGTAGGAATTTCAATGCTTTTATCATTTGCAATGCGTTACTTAAGAATGCGTTACTTTATTTTTTAGTTCGTTAAAATATGTATTTCTCATTCGAATTTGATAAACATACAGTTTTCTAAAGATCCATTTAGGGTGGAACAATATGTTCTTTCCCTTGTAAATCACATTTAAACCTGCAGCACCGAAGATATTAATTTGATACAAAGTCTAATCTGGGGGTGCAGATGTGCAGGCGAGAGTCTTAAACTGATAAAAAAATAATAGAAAAATAACATGAAGGGAGTGTGAAGAAGAAACCGGAGAGTATGAAAAAGAGAGTCTGAAAGTAGCGGGGAGAGAAACTGGCTCTGTTTCTTTGTGTAAGGTGATCCTTCGCTCATAAGAATTTCCACAGAAATCAGGCTGACATTGTGAACACGTGGCGCGCTGCCGTCCCAGGCTCCCCAAAAAAGACCCCCACACATCTGCCAAACCAAGCAGACTGAGCGAGGGGAAGAAGGAAAGAAGGGAGGCTTTAAATCTAATGCATACTGAATGAACCCCCTTCTGAAATATGTCACCTTTGAGCCCCCACATGCGCCGAAGTCACCAATGCCCCCAGAAGTGTGCGTGCCTTTGTGCTCTCTGAGAAAAGAAGTGTGTCGAGAAGAACGAACAATAGGTTGTTTTTCCCCCCATCTCCGGCACTGTCATGTTTTGTGAAGTCGTTCTCAGAAAAAGGCTTTGAACTAAAAAGACAAGTTATTCCTCCATGTTGAACAAAAAAACACGGAGCAAGGAGGTTCCATTTGTCAATATGCAGCTCTCTGATCAGCTGAAGGGGCAAAAGAGAGTGAATTGCTTCTTGAAATCAGATAATCCGTTCAAGCTAACCAAGCTGTAATGATCAAAAACAGAAGAGCAGTGTTTTGTGAACTCTAAAATAAAAACAGAAAAGCATTTTACGAACGGGACATCAGATATAGGCGTAGGTTGGTGGCATGCAGACTGAAGCAAGGTATCATTCAGCTACAAAAACAAGTGATCAGGTGACAAAGCAACAGCTGCCAGGCGGACGGGAATCGGCCTCTTACACAGATTCTGTTGCGCAGACACACTCTTGGTCTGTCTCTTTAGGACACAAATCAGAAAACAGAACATTCATGTATTTGTGCCTCGCGAATGTGAGCCGAGTTTGACTGAATATCAAACGGCTGCTTCTCTAAATGTTGGATCTCAATGTCTTTTTGGTTAATCGCCAATGAAGGACTCCCCTTTTCCTTGATTTATACTTTAATTCTGAGATATATATTCTCATCCTAGGGCGTCATATTTGACATATTTTGACATTTCGTCTACATCCAACGCACATGGCACCCTTTAGCGTCAATATGAGACGCAGATAGATATGGGCCAGAAGGCGCCTCCTATCGGTCTAACCCTAACCCTACCCCAGACCTAAACCTACCCATATCTATCTGCGTCTCATATTGACGCTAAAGGGTGCCATGTGCGTTGGATGTAGACGAAATCTCAAAATATGTCAAATATGACGCCATAGGATGAGAATGCGTTGGACTATGAGATGCTGACAGCACACTTTTCCATTATACTTTCTAGAAATGGCACATATCATAGTGCAGAAAGCATAGCAAGAGATTTCAAACTCTATGAAATGGTTCTTTTCAAACAAGAACCATTTCATAAAGAGACAGTTCATACAATCTTCTGTGGAACATGATAAAGAATATATTTTGACAAATGTCTCAGCGTTTTTGTAAATAGAATGGAAATCAGTGCGGTTCAGTGTTGTTTTGAACTCCATTGACTTTGTTGCAAGGACAAACATAGTAAAACTATAAAAAAAAAAAAAAAAAAAAAACATTTTTTCCCCCGAGGAAAAAAGTCATAAAGGCTTAGAACAAAATGGGATGGGAAAGGATTATTTCATGCACAAGCAAAAATAACTATACAATATAAAGTTCTGTTTGGAATGTAAAGGGTTATTATGACATCTGATAGCAAAATAGCTTTTGTTTGTTAGGACCTTTTTAAGAGTTTACATGGAGATTGTGGGAGAGCAGATTTCTCTCCATGACTCATGTGGAAGAAATATATCTTGCTCAAGTATAAACAGTAAGTGAATGATCGAGATCAGCAAACTATTTCTAAACAAACGCACGTGTGCGTACCTTATGTCTTGAAAATGTGTGTCCTATTGCGTAAATCTCCAACTCTTCTTTGGACGCAACCCCCAAAATGGAAGACATGCGTTAATAAACGTTTCATGAAGGGCACATGCCGAATGATTATGACCTGCCACGAACCGAGAGAAAGCAGAGAAAGACAGAGGAAGTGAAATACGGGACGGTTTGCAGAGCAAAGAAAGCTCGGTAAGAGAAATAAGGAGGAAGGGAGATTAGTTGCCACACAGGCGGCAGATGCTCGCGTGCCTTTACAAACACTCACGGTGCCCTCTCGACCCGCGGCGCCGGAGCATTCCGCCGTGATTCCCTCCTCCCTCCGCGCTCCGCTTCCCCGCAGGTTTCCACGGCCCCTCTGCGAATTGCGACGTCCCACCTGCCATGCTCCATTGTGCGCGCGATCCTTTTTCATTTCAATGACAAAGTTAATTCCCCCACGCCCCCTCCCTCTCTTCCAGCCCGGGGTGACTTTACGACCACAGCTTGAAAATGCATCTCAAATCCTCCTGTCCACAAAAAAAAAGAAAAAAAAAAAGCCATCTGATGAGGACATATGAAGCCGCCAGATTTCAACGCCCGCTTATATTGTAGGCCATGTTTGCTTAATTGGGCTGCTGCTGTAAAACTATTTACTTGATTATAGCTTAACTACACTCAACTGTTTGGTCACTTTGCGAACAAAGTAACACATGTCGTCTTTTGTTTAGACAAAGATTCAATCAACAGTTTAAAATATGGCTGCGTAATTTGATTATCATACAGGCTACTTTAAGAGTGCACAGAACTGCACAGAAAACAACAACATATAAAAAAAAACATAAAAATCTATAAGCATACTCCTTTTCAGAGCTAGCTAGCCTATCTCGTGCACTTAATTCTAGTATGTAAATAGCTTATGTGATTAGCATCTCAACTTGCTTATGCGCATCTGCTTGAGCACATGCGTCTTCCCCTTATGGCGTGTGAATAAACCACCCACTTGTTTAAAATGCACTGACTCGAACTTCTTTGAGCATGAAACCTGATAAAGAAGTAATGAAATTACATTTCGATAGTGACTTTCACACGAAAAGTTTCCCGAATGGATAAGTAACAGAAACTTGCTAGATAAAACGTGTAAGTGTGACAACGCCTGAGGTTTAGATGTTAAGAAAGCTGTCACCTGCGCATTGGCTCTCTAGGAACAACCATTAAATGACAAATTGAATATGATGACACAGTCTGGATTACATACAGAAAACACGAACTAAAATATTAGCCTACATTTGCTTACAAAAAACAGTGATTGATGGCCTGTAGTCAGGGTCACTGCTGTGTTGAGCAGTTTCGCAGAGAACAGCTTCAGACTTCAGCTGGCCCACGACAGATGGACAGCCACAGGTCACAGGACCGAATTTCAATGCATTCTCACGGTGCATCTCCATACAGCACACGTTCTATTTTATCAGAACGCCTCTACAAACATCAGGCCTTCGATTAAACTCTTTTTGTTTAAACAGACTATTTGTGCGTGCGCTGCAATTGTATGAGTGAATTGCAAATGCGTTACGCGCAAATTATCAGATGTCTTATGGATAAAGTTCAAAAGGGTTTATTTAATAAAACATACAGTGAAATCCACTAATTCTACTGTGTGTCGCTAAAAGGTGTTTCTCGCAGGGTTTTCTGGACGTTTGAACCAGATGGCCGTGAAACTTCCAGAAGCTCATGTTTTCTTTTTGTTTGTGGGTGAACGCGCATAATGATGCTAATGCGGCAGAATCAGAGATGGTGAGTCGTAAAGTGGCATTGTGCACGGGGGCCGAGTGTGACCTCAGTGAGAAATCACATTGACTGCGGGTTAAGGGAGGTTGGGGGAATCCTTTTCACAGCGTGCGATTCGCCACGCGCGCAAACTCCTCCAGCGAGACACAATAGCACGCTGATGTGCTCTCTGATATCCTCCAGTTACCCTTCATCCACAGAACTCTAGCTGTGGTTTAGACATTCATTACAAAATTCGCTGGAAACTATGTGTAGTATAAAAACTACAGGCTTGGTTATAGTGCATATATTTTTAAAGCCATTTTTCTTACTCAAGATTAAATGATTGGTGCAATATATGCGATTTTAAATATTAGAACACTGTAAAAGTTGCTGCATTTTAAATAAAATCAAAGTGAAGCCAAAGTGACAACATGCAGGGATCGGCCACTTGTTTAATTAAAGTTAAATGTCAAAGAAAATGAACTGAAACTCTGGAAACGTAGTAATGACAGAAATTATAAGTTAAATAGATGGAAATAAATGTTTTATAATGATGAATACATGCATACAGTGGGAAGTAACCCAAAGTGTGCCGGGGTGACTCAAGAAACTTTGGTCTTGAATAAATGTCCTTTTATCTATTGTTATGGCACACTTCTGAAACTCTGTCATCCTCATGGCGAGATCTGCTTGCCAGCGCCACCTCAATCACTGCTCTTTCTTTCCTTCATTGCTTTTTTCTTTTCTTTTCATGTATGTACAGCCGTGGGGCGAGGAGGAGAGGCTGGAGTTTGGAGAGGGTGGGGGCCACAGTCTGAGGTGGGCTGCAAGGGGCCAGTCAGTGTTCTCAGAGTCACAGACAGAGCACACACACACACACACACACAAGGAGCTGCGCCTCCCACACACCCGCGCACCAACTCACACACAGTCAGACGAAGAGGAAAGTGGATGTGTGCAGCAACAATACCACTTCTTGATGCTTTCTCCGAGGCGCTGAAAACACACAGAGAGGGGAAGTGCTGGTTCCTCCACTCCAAATCTGAGGATTTATCATGCTTTAATTTACACCGAACAACTGACCAGCCAGTTTTCTATGTGTGTGGAATAAGTACTTTGCGCACGGCTTCAAAAATGGGAACAACTAAATTCTCCAGCGACAGGAATGTACTGTTTTGCAAGATGCTTCAGAAACTTATACTTCTGGCGGTCATGGCGCACAGTGTTTCGGGGAAGACTTTAAAATACAAAGTTTTGGAGGAGCAGAGAGTCGGTACTGTGATTGCCAGACTGAAAGAGGATGTGGCCGGTATATTATCCAAACTCCCGAGCTCCGTGTCTCCACGCTTCCGCGCAATGCAGAGAGGCAGCACCCCTCTACTCTCCGTGCGCGAGGAAGACGGAGAGATCAGCATTGCCACCAAAATCGACCGCGAGAAGCTCTGCGAGAAAAACTTAAACTGCACTATCGAGTTCGACGTGATCACGCTTCCTACGGAATACCTCCAGTTGTTTCACATTCAAGTGGAAGTATTGGACATCAACGACAACGCTCCTCAGTTCTCGCGCGCCATAATCCCCATAGAGATATCAGAGAGCGCGTCTGTGGGCACGCGCTTCCCTTTGGATAGCGCGTTGGACCCGGATGTCGGGGAAAACGCGCTACACACCTACTCGCTCACTCGGAATAACTTTTTCAAAATAGATATCAGGACGAGAACGGATGGCGCAAAGTATGCGGACCTTGTTGTGATGAGGGAACTTGACAGGGAAACACAGTCCAGCTACCAACTACAACTCACAGCGTCAGACTCTGGCGTGCCGCCGAAATCTGGCTCAACACTGCTTAAAATCAGCATATCTGATTCCAACGATAATAGCCCGGCGTTTGACGAGCAGGCTTACGTGGTCAACCTCCTAGAAAATTCATCACTGGGCACGCTACTGGTGGACCTGAATGCCACAGACCCAGATGAAGGCAATAATGGCAAAATAGTGTATTCTTTCAGCAGCCACGTGCCACCCAAAATCCTAGAGACCTTTAAAATGAATCCAGATAATGGCCACATCACTCTAATTAAGAAGGTTGACTACGAAACTACTTCCTCATATGAAATAGATGTGCAGGCCCAGGATATGGGTCCCAACTCCATTCCAGGCCACTGTAAGATAATCATCAAAGTGGTTGATGTCAACGACAACAAACCAACAATCAACATCAACCTTATGACTCAGGGCAAAGAAGAGGTGGCCTACATATCAGAGGCCTCCCCTGTTGATACCTTCATCGCATTAGTGCGTGTGGATGACAGCGACTCAGGTCTAAATGGTGAGGTTGTGTGCCGTCTTCATGGCCACGGGCATTTCCGCTTGCAGAAGACCTATGAGAACAACTACATGATTCTCACAAATGTGTCTCTGGACCGTGAGAAGCGCTCTGAATATAGCCTGACAGTGATTGCTGAGGACCGTGGCTCGCCAAGCCTATCCACCATTAAACACTTCACAGTGCAGGTGCAGGATGAAAACGACAACCCTCCTCGCTTCGAAAAGAGCCGGTATGAAATCTTCAAGTCTGAGAACAATTCGCCGGGGGCATACCTGACATCAGTGGTGGCCACCGACCCAGATTTGGGCTCTAATGGTCAGGTGACTTATTCAGTTGTGGAGAGCCAGGTTCAAGGTAGCTCTATTTCAACCTATGTGACCATTGACCCATCCAACGGGGCTGTGTATGCGCTCCGAAGCTTTGATCGGGAAGAAGTTGGCCGTCTTTCGTTCACCGTGCAAGCGAGGGATGGCGGAGGCCCAGCTTCACTGAGCAGCAACGCCACTGTTTTCCTCACTGTACTAGATGAAAATGATAACCCACCCATCATTGTTGCTCCACTACTAATAAATCACACAGCTGAGGTGCCATTATGGAGGCATGCTGAGCCTGGTCATCTAGTGACAATCATAAAGGCCACAGATCGTGATGCAGGGGCCAACAGCGAGTTGACTTGCTCCATAGTTGGTGGTAATGATGAAGGACTTTTTGTCATTGACCCACGCAGATGTGAGTTACGAACCAACGGAAGCGTTGAGGCCTCTGGGCATCAGGGATTTGATCTCGCAATCCTAGTACAAGACAGAGGGGCGTCGATTCGACTCTCAGCAAGGGCCGTTCTGCACATTAGTCTGCGGGATTATCCAGAAAGCTACTCCCTAAACCCTTCAGACATAAACAACCAATCGGCTCTAGACGTGTCTATGATCATCATCATCTCCCTCGGTGCCATCTGTGGCGTACTTCTCATCGTCATGGTGATGTTCGCAACCAGGTGCTCGAGAGAGCAGAAGGACCCAAGACATTCCTATAACTGCAGAGTGGCTGAGTCCACCTACCAAAACCATCCCAAAAAACCTGCCCGGCAGATCCACAAGGGCGATATCACATTGGTCCCCACTGTGAATGGGACCCTGCCTGTTAGGGCCCATCCTCGCTCCCCATCAGCATCACCTGCTCCAGAGAGTCGCCAGAGCCACCACAGCCGCCAATCACTCAACAGCCTGGTCACCATCTCCTCCAATCACGTGCCAGAGAACTTCGCCCTAGAGCTTGCTCATGCCACACCCCCCGTCGAGGTAAAACAATGTGTTCAGTAACTGTTTGTGAATTTAAAGTGAACCCCGTTTATTCCTATTTAATTCCCCCTAAACCTGTTACAATATCCAATGTTTGTTTTATTTATAGAATGTTTGTTTGTATATCCATAGATTGTTTCATCATGCTTAAGTATCCATCCATATCATTCCCTCATTCACCCCACCAATCCGCTCCCCTCTCCACCCGATCACTACCATGGTTTGTTTGTATTTGTGTTGGTTTGCTGTCTGGTCTGCCATTATTCATTTTTATTTCCATTTTTTTCTTTCTTTATTTGTTTCCCGCCCTGTTTCCTTTTCTTTTTGGCTATAGCAAGTCTCACAGCTTCTGTCCATACTTCATCAGGGCCAGTACCAACCCAGACCCAGTTTCCGTGGCAACAAATACACCCGGAGCTACAGGTAACCAATCACACTTCAGAGTGTTGCCACCTTTAACAGACAGTCTTACAGAGGGTTCAAAGTTCTAGTCCGTGAGAGCCTGGACACCCTGGAGTACTTTAGTAACAGATGCTGACGATACATGAAAGCCTCATCATGTTAGCAAGTCAATTGCCCTTTGAATAAAGCCTTTTTTGTTTATGCATAAACTGCTCCCTCCTTAGGAGGCCCATTTCTTTTTTTCACAGCACCAATAAAAAAATAAATTAAAAAAGTATGATAGTGGATATACAGTAGCTAAATCAAAGCTATTGTAATAGCTAATTTTGTTTGTTCTTTGTCTCTAGGTATGCTTTGAATGAGATGGATAAGTTCAGCCTGAAGGACAGTGGACGAGGGGATAGTGAGGCAGGAGACAGTGATTGTGAGATGGGGAGGGAGTCTCCTCTTCTTGGAGAAGGCTTCAGTGAGCTCTTCACTCCTGATGGACACCACAGACTGCATCCAAGTAAGCAAGAGATGAGATGCTGATGAGGCATCCTTTAGACCTCAAGAGGCTGTAGATACCAGGCCTTGATTTCACAGCATGTGGACATACCTTTAAAAAAGTTTACAATAAAATGTAACAAAGCAAAGTAATTGTTGTATGGACAGCATTACTCAGACAAAAAAAAAAAAAGTTTGATCTATAATACAATCATTAACGTGAGTAGAACACGAATTGGGTTGTGCATGGGGATGGACCACAGATTTCTGTAAATCAGCATGTTTAATCATTCATTCTCTGCATGAGAAAGTGGGCTAAATGAGGGCCTGTTTTCCAAATGCACCAGATTGGGCATTTATCAACTTTAAGATCTATTATAAATGGCCTTTCAAAATTAATGGCACTATAATCAGCCCCTAGAACATGAATGAGTAATGCCGAACATGTTCAATGAACGCTATAAGTTGGCATATTAGATTTCTTTTGCATAGTCTCCAGAAAACAAAGCTGGCTCGGATGGAACTGGAAAGATTTGTTTAGTCATTTGGCTTCCAATTGATGTATTTGACTAGTTAAGGTTCTGTGCAGTCTTTGCATGTTGTGCCAGAAAATCATTAACTAACCTCTTCCATTAATGCTTTTGTTTTCTTTCTAATCACTGTAGCGATGAAGCTGTGCACTGAAGAGTGTCGTGTCCTAGGTCACTCTGACCAGTGCTGGATGCCTCCATTGCCTTCCCCAGCCTCCTCTGACTACCGTAGTAACCTCTACATCCCTGGAGAAGATCCCCAGCAGAAAGCCACCCCTGAAACACCACAATCTGGCGAGTCAACATTGAGGAAGAAAAGTTTCTCCACTTTTGGCAAGGAGAGCGAGGAGGGTGAGGGGGAGGCAGGTGATGGGGAAGACCTGTGTGGAACGACTTCTCTGCTGTCTGAAATGAACAGCGTGTTCCAGAGACTCCTCCCCTCCTCGCTGGATAATTACAACGAGACTAATGAAACCGAAAAGGCAACAGCGTGTGCTGCAGGGGTGGGATCGTTGGAAAGAAGGAAGGGTCACTTACCTGGAAAGCCAAGCCCTGCCACTTATCAGCAGAACGTGGCTGTTTGGGCTGCCAATACACACTTTCAAAATCCTGGACATGGCCACGCCCCTGCTAGTCACATGACTGCCCTGGTGGCTCCACTTCCTGCCCCTCTGCCAGCTCCCATGACAACAACAGCATCCTCTTCAAAATGGCTCCCTGCAATGGAAGAAATCCCGGAGAATCATGAGGAAGATGAGTTAGAGTCTGTGCTCGGTCATTTGCACGGGAAGCGCTGTGACAGTCGCAGCGAAATTATGGACGCCAGCGAGCTTGTTGCAGAAATCAACAAACTCCTTCAAGATGTCAGGCAAAGCTAAAGACTAATCTCTCGCTCTCTACAATAAAATATATATTTTTTTATATATGAGACTGAAGATAGATATGAAAACAAAAACAGAAAAAACGCAGAGAACTGCAATTGTCATTAAAGTTGCATTTCTGGATGTAATGTGTTTTGTGAATGCTAATTATCCAAATGATGTTTGTATTTTCTGGTTTTGGGCCACAGTGTACAAAATGTGAGTGTATTTATCTTTGTATTTTAAAAATACAGTTTGTAATCTTTATATTTATATATGTGTATATACCTAAGTTAAAAATGTATATAAAGCTATCAGATTTCTATTTTTATATATGCATGTTGGAAAAACAATCAAGATCAACATGCCTTGATGTAAATATTCTTATTTATTCTTATTTCTTATTTATCTTTCTCTTTTCAGTGGTATTGTTATATATGAGCATAATATAATTACATGAATATTATTGAGTATGTGTTATTTGGTGGGGTGGGACGGGTACTGAAAGCATGTTTTAGGGGTGGGAGTGGTATTTATAATGGTGTATACTTTGTGCCAACTTCTGTTTTACATTACACAAATGACAAAATAAAGAGAAATGGAGATATGTCAAACATACACTTCTGGTTTGACTTTCTTTTTAAATTTCACTGTTTATATTGATATATTTAAAGTAGTAGCCTATATTTGTTGGCATAAAACTGTTTTCCAGTAAATTACAGCATGTTACTCCATTTAGTTTGTATGTTCCTGAAATATCCAGTAAAATTGGAGTGTGCAGTTGTGTTCCTCCTCTTCACAGACTGGAGAGCAGCCTTGCAGGGAAAAGGCCATTTTTAGTCACTCTCATTTTTACGCTGCACTCGTTATGAGCGCCCCCTACTGACTGAAAGAGACAGTATATTTGATTAATGATTGAAAGGGTGCAAGCAGTAGGCTAAGAATAATGCGCACAGAGATAAGTGAGGTAGAAAAGAGAAAAGAATACTTGTTTTTGTACTCAATTTACGATTGTAAGAAACACAAATGTAAAGTTAAAATTAATAATATGCCACTAAAGCAAAAGAAAGTATATTTCAATTCACAGTGTGATCACTGAAGCCGGAGAAATTAGATTCAATGTTCTAACTAGAGCCCCCTAGAGACGGGAAAGCAGAACAGCAGCCTCCCAATATCTCGTGCACTCTCTGTGTTCCTGGCATATTCCACGAATGCGATGCAGTTGGTAGTATCCTGACTTTTTTGTTGTTCTTGAGAATAGCTCAAATAAAGTATTACCTTAAAATAGAATTAACCTAGCATGAAAAGTTATTTAAAAAACATCAAATGTCCGAAACTCAAACATTGTCATTATTTGTCATAATTCAGTCGTTTGATATTTATTTAATTGCCACTGTACCCCATGACTTTCCTAGCCAGGGAATACTCTGGGTTCGGCTTAAATACGCTCGGACAGTACGCCACATACACATAATTATTGATTAACTGATTATTTGTAAGTTTGATTTTGTGAAATAGCACACATTTCAGAGCGAAATAATGCTGTAAAATCTTTTTGTTACAATTACCCAAGACATAGCTGATAAACAGCTTGACCTTTTTCATCCAATTTCTCAATAACTAGGTTTACTTTCCTGGTGACAAAAGTGTTGAAAATATGCAAAACTAAATGCATAGTGATGACATTTACAGACGGATATGACTGAATGTAAGGTGTTTTTGTAAGCTAAGAATTTCCAAACTCATACAAAACGAGAATGTTTTGCCCCTCCTATTTGAGTAGCTCAAGGAAGAAAATAACAACTTCTCTGAAAGCTTATTTTGACATACATTGGCCTTGACTTTCAGCTTAAAGTGAAGAAAAAAGAAAGAGGGGAAAAAAAACTATGCTACTTTCCATCTCCCTCTCTCTTAGAGACTCTCACTCTCTTTATTTAATATAACACACACATTATCCTGTAACTTCTTTACTTGTGTGCTGTAGCCCTAAGAGCGGACCTAATCTGCATAATATTGCAATATTTTGTGAATTGTAATTCAATTGTACAGTAAACTTTTATTGCTTTAAATGAATAATTCATTCTGTTTCTCCTTTCCGTCTATCTTTTGCTGTGCCTTTTTTGTATCTGGGAAAACGTGCCAAGCTACAACACACACATCGCATACAAAGTCATGTCACTCTCGAGAGTTCATGTCACCAAGCAGGTTGGTAAATTGACATAATTACTGAGGTGAGTTTCTGATTAGCTTGCGGTGGAGTTGAGAGTGTATATTCACGTCTTCCTCTTCATCTCTCACGTCTCTACCTCTAAAAATACACCTGTCTTCTTACTCCATCATTTCAAGTCCTGAGGATAAGTCTGCTAACAGTCTCTTATCATTATCACTGTGCGTGTGTGTGTGTGTGAGTGTGTGATCTAGGAGTAGCAATAACTGTGGGTGATTGTGAGTCTTTTAGCGACTAAAATAGGTTTAGTCTTATTTGCTTCCTAGAAAAGTACAAAATTACACAAAGACATTTTGTTTTTGCTCCTATATTTTGCCATTCTCGTTCTCCCCTCATATCTCTGAGGTGGAACATATTTTATGACCAAATGCGTTTTCCCATGATGCATTATGAAAACACCAAAACATCTGTGGCTGTTCAGTGCAGCTGTTGGCCAGAGCGCCGCCGTATGTGTGCTTTTGTGCGTTTTGTCTGTATAAATTACACTTTTGGTAGCCAGCCAGCTTTTCAGTAAAGCATGGCAAATTACAAGAATGGCATGAGCTGGTGTGTTTAATGGTCTGGAAGTGCCAATAACTGACTTGTGTCTCTTTCAAAGTGTAGACCAAAGCACAACCTCTATCAATGGACTTCTGTGGAACATAAAATAATATATTTAGGAACAAATGTCTGTGTTTTTATACAGTGAAAGTCAATGTTGTCAATGACTGATTATATGCACAAACACAACTGTAGCATTCTTCAAAACGTATCGTTTTATGTTCCACAAAAGTAAGAAAGTCATTTAGGGTTAAAAGGGCATGAGGGTAAATAACAAATGTTTCATTTTGGATTAACTGACCCTTTAACTAGTTTATATATTGAATATATTTCAACATGAAAGTCAGAATGCAGTATTTAAATAACATCAGATTAAGTGGCTGACATATATATATATATTTTTTTTACTGCAGGACTATATTCCATTTGTTTCTGAATACAGCCATTTTCATTCTCCATCAAATGAACAAGAACAGACTTGGCATTTTAAATTGGCTCATTAATTCTTGTCTAATAAGTGTGCATATTAATTTAGAGCTCTTGAGCAAGAAAGGTTGCAGCGTCTTCCATTCCAGCTTCTGGGGTCATATGTGTTTAAAGATATTTTAAGATAAACAGACTGATGAATTGTTTGGTTACATACTCTTTTCTGACCTCTGTTCCTTAACATCAAAGTTATGATCATTAATTTAATGAGAATTATGATAACTTCTATCAGAATTATCATTGTGCCATGTTTCTGCACACTGTCATTGGACATTAGAGCTTCATTCATCTTTTGAAAATTTACAGCTAGTAAAATGTGGTAATATTACTGCAGTAGTCTCTCTCTCTGTTTCTTTAGGGGTACAACAGCTTGCCACTAGGTAAGTAAACTTAGAGGGCCATCTTTGTATTTCATTTACCCCTAAAAGGTTCATAACAATACCTTCATACATAAAATGTACATATTACAACTCTGCACCTTTCATGGGTAGATATCATACAAAGTTGCACCAATAAAGGTAGACTTTTTGCATAATGTTTTCTGACAGTGTAACAGTATATGCCAGTGTGAGAGGCAAAAATTCTGTGCGCTATGACCATTCAGTGATTCCTATGGAATGAGGAAAGTCTTTTCCAAATGATTATGTGCTTAGAAAACAGTAACACACATTATGTATGTATGCATGTATCGGCATTTAATTGAGCACACAGCTGTATGACCTGAGACCTCATGAGACAAACATTATTGTTCGTCGTCCATAATGCATGTGCAGTTAAATGCCGGCATATATGCTGACACCAGTATGTTTGACTGACAGAGGTGCGTGTGGTGTGTATGTCTGATATCACTGGGGCTGATTTGCACCACTAGATGGCATTATTTCTACAGATGATTTCTACACTTTCCTTTGCCTGACATTGCATTAATATGCACATCCAGTCAGTCATTACCATTGGCTGGGTTTCTTATCAGTTCATTAAAAAATATAAAGCTGCCCCGCAGACCAACCACATGGAGATCTATGGGACCCCTGCAAGCTGAATAGCAAAATCAATGTGGTCATTCTATGAAAGGCATTATTGATATAATATGCATATATGAATAAAAAAAGCAATTCTGTCCATATTAAAAGGTAACGTTTACGTCTCTCACTGTCAGTAAAATTGACATTATATTAATCTGAGCTGTGGCCTGTAGGCAGACAACTGTTAATCTTTGAAGTGGAGGAGGATGACAGGTGATATTCCACTAAGTTATTCAGCCTAATGAGCGACAAGCTAATGCTTTTCAGTCTTCCACAGTCCAAAAACTAGAGTAACAGTGTAAACAAACCTCAAAGATATATGTGCATATCATACGCAAGCAACACACCTAGAAACATTGTAAACAAACCTCAAAGACACACACACACGCACACGCAAACACACACACACACACACACACACACACACACACACACACACACACACACTTCTGAACTTTTATCAAAGAATCCTGAAAAAAGAGGTTTTCACAACTAAATAAACAAATTTAATGGCTGCTGAAAATTCAGTCACAGGAATAAATTACAGTTGGAATAGTATTTCACTATGTGTAACTTTTTTGTAGTGGCTCTATATAATGTAGAAATAAGTGAAAGAGAGAATGAGATTGTATTTAGACTTTTTTCAGCCACTATTTCTAGCTGCCATGTTGAAAAACAAGAGACCAAAGACTTAAAGAGGGGGAAAGCTGACCTTAAATCAATCTACCAGAAATTAACATTAAACACCACACGCATATCCTCTCCAATAACAGCACAATAAGATCAAACAAAAATCACAGGGTAGACAGACACGTGCTTGTTCAGGCAATGAATAAACTCCATTGAATGTGAAATCTCTTCTCAATTCCCTGAAATTAAGATTTACCTATACTGCTTACTTAGGCATGGCTTAGTAAACATGTCACTGTTAATTAATGATAGACTTATTTAAGGTCATTAAGATGAGTCATTTTGCCACAGCATCCCATAAAGATCAAAGTTAGCTTTGAGTTAAGGGGTCAAACTTTTGCGGTTCTCCTCAATTGTAATGTAACACACATCACATTCTAGTATCGTGTAAAAAATTAACAAATTTGCTGACCGCAGTGCCCTGATCAGCAATGGCGATCGATGGGCCACAGCAGCCATTCCCGAGGCAGTGGCCCCTGAGCGACCTGGCAAAAGCAGAGGCATTGAGGGAAATGAATTAGCTCTCGTATCCTGTACAGAAAAGCTCTTCACATGGCTGACTGCGGAGTGCATGTACATAGATAGACAGGCAGATAGAAAAATAGAGATAGACATAGTTCATTGATCCCTAAAGTGAAATTCAGCATGTATAAATCTCAGAATTGTAACCGCATCAAAGGTAATCTGACTGGGAGCTAAATGTGCTGAGGTGGGCTTTGTAAGTCTGCGTGTGTGTATTTGTTCACCTTCATGCACCACCTCAGTCAAATAACTGGGAGGAAGGCAAATGAGAAATGGTAGAAAAAAAGGATGTTTCCCATCAGTCCTAGTGACTGGTTATCGGCAGCTCATTTGAACAGACGCAATTTAATACAGAACAATTAGACCTGGCAATATGAGTTCAGATCAAGTTGAAAAATGATGTTCAGAACAACATACATGATGAGATTTAGCATTCAAAACATCTCTATTATCACATTATCTTCGCTCTCTTTCTCAAACACGACGCTGTATAAAACGTTCTTAAATTTATGCAAAATGCAGTGCATTGCAAAGTGCCATGAGATTGAATATACATTTAGATTTTTAACACCTTGCTGTAAATGTTATCTTGATTTTAAATTAACAGATTGAGCCTAAAATGTCACATTTTCAGGAGTATTTTAGGTGAGAACAAACCTTTTTCTTTTAATTGCAATAATTTAGCTATTTATTTCTCTAAAAAAGCCTTTCTGTTGAATATTTATGCTACAAAACAAACAAACTGGCACAAATTTAGAACCACCACATGTATTCAGATATTGTCACAAACTGCTCTGAGACACTAAGGTTGTGGATTCAAATGCAGTATTTATTGAACAGGGTAATCCAAAAATGTAATCCAAAGTACAGGCAGGGTCAAACACAGGCAGTCCATACAAAAAAACACAACAAGGTACGGAACACGGGAAAAAAAAAAAAGAGTAATCTACAGAACAGGTAATAAAACCAAGCAACATGAAACCAGGAAGAATGCTTGGAATTGCATTGTGACGCTAAACAAGACTTCACAGGGAATGAAAGAGTGTTTAAATAGGCTGAGACTGACAAAGTAATGAGACACAGGTGGATGCAATCAGGGATGATGAGACCGGGCAGTGAGTTATGGGAAATGTAGTTTATGAGGGAATGACAATAGTCTGATGTGGAGTGCCCTCTGCTGGCACTCAAGGCCTTCCAGCTGGTGACCATACAGATATAATAACATAATTCTTCATTCTGCTTCTTCCTCCATTTATAACAACTTTGTATAATTAGGTTGATCTATACCCCACATGCATGTGGTAACTCAATATTTATGCTGTGCGGGATATAGGTAAACATTTATTGAGAAATGACCCACAACTCAAACAATGAGTGCCTTTGCGAACTTTCTTTCCCCATTTTAAAGAATATTCGCTTCAAACTACCATAGCAACGTTTTATTAGTCCAGATAGAAGGCGAATGAAGGTTGCGGAGGCCTCACAGGGCCCTGCTCTTTGTTCACTTGTGTTTACCTTTTCCCCTCACGTCGCATTAACAAGCTAACATATTCAGCTGCTTCAAATATGTCTTAATAAATGAATAAGGGAAAGGTTAAGGTCCCCATATACTTTTGGGACTCAGAATCCCTTTTTGAAGCAAAAATGAACACATATCTTTGTTGACAGCAACGGCCTTGTTTGCAAGTGTGTCCATTAACAATCCTTTTTTTTTTTAAACTGCTGCTGACTTAGAAGAATACAGTGTTATCAATAGAGCTAAAAACAAAAAGATTGTTAAACGCTACTCACCTTGCAACTGATATTTCATTTCCTCAGGTTAGGTGATTTTGATCTGTTATTCAGTAAAATTGATGCTCTGCAGAACATTCGCTTCATAATGACGCTAGCATTATTAAAGTGTGTCCTGAAACTGCCCATTCACGGTACGCGGCTTGTCCATTATTCAGTCGAGGCGGTGATTCATCATAATGAGACAATAAAAGTTCAGCGTCTGTATTTACTGTGATAATTCTGCTCAGTGAGCGTCTCTATAGAGCCGTTAGCCTACGGCACACTACAAGGTTTCCAGAATCGGAACGCAGATGTGCTTTAACCTGCGGATAACAACAGAGCAATCGAACGGCACATTTAACACACTTTTAACCCGAGCCAGGAGTAGTAACCGTTAATCACACCGTAGTGGAAAGGACATAGCCTACGGTGTTTGTGGGAACTAAAGCGAGGTTTCAGATGTATTACCTCTTCTCTCAGACCAGACAGTTAATGCTAGCAGCCTGAAATGACAGCCAGCCATGTCTCTCTCCATGGACATGGACTGCATATTTTTAGTGCATTCACATGTATTTATTCAGAGTTTTTGGCACACAGGATAAACCGACCCCCCTCAAGAGGCTACACCACATTTTCTAGAGGGGTTTAGAGAATTGATTGTATACTGTAGCCTACCTGGTATAACAGTTACTGATTCAGACCCTGAGGAGAATATTTGGCTTTTGTGGGGATCTACGTGTGCAAGTTTTAATTTTAGTCATCTGTATTCATGAAAATGACATTTGGATTAGTGATAGTGTCTCGACACGCAGCTTGAAAAAAGTATATAATATCAAATATAGCACGGTGCAATTTGGCAAGGTAATATTGTACAGATTGCTTTGATTTGGCTGTACAAACTTATCTTCAAATATAATACAAATATTCAAATATTTCTACAGTCAGCATGTTAATTATGTATGGATTATGGAATTGTGTGTTCTCTCTCTTTCTCTCTCTTCAGTGCTGAATGTGTCAGTCTGGCGTGTGGTCTAGTTATGTCAAAATGAATGACTTATCTGACAACTAATATACACAGGAATGACAAAGAACAAAGTTTCTAAAACAAACACACTTGCCTCAATAACTCACAAAGCCATCACATAAGTTTCACTTGTTATTTCCTGTCAAATTCAAATGATTTATTTGATCATCAATAAAGTTTTCATGTTTTGAGAGGAATTTATATTACTTTTCAGCCTTTGACAAATGATGCTAGAAATCTACATGTCATACTGTATGTTCAAAATATTCTCAAGGCAAGACACTACAGGTAAAACTTTGTTTACATATGTAACCGAGACCGTTTTTCTTTTTTTCTGGTCACAGGTCAATTTTGAGATTTTGGGCTATTGTGCTTCCATAACAGACTAGTGGAGGGAAAACACCCAAAATACACTTTTAAGTGATTATTTAATTTCACTGAGTCTATTTGTGTCTGTAGATTTCATTCACACACAAAGGCTGTTTCTCAAAATGAACTTTTTGTCCTGCAGAAATTCTTCAGTAGCATTTACATATAGCAAACTTTCCAGTTTTATTCCAGGTTTGTACAGAGGTTCATTTAACACATTCACCTGATAAACATTTCATATTTTATTTCATGAAAATATGGTTAAAATGTATATTCTTCTGATTGTTGACAATATTTTTGATCTATGGCGTGTAAAAAAAAAGAGATATCCAAAATTCCCTGTGTAAAAGCCTATAAAAACTTTGTCAGCAAAATAAAACAATTTTTGAACCTGACTTTATCCCATATTCATATTCTCTTTCTGGAACATGCAAAATAGTGCATATTTAATTGGATAACACCTCATTTGCAAATTTTAAACATATTTCAGAAAACTTATAATACAAAACAAATGCCTTAATGTACTGTGATTAATCAACTTAGGAAAGTATGATATCTATTAATTATTCACCGTAGTGTTTTAAAGGTGCATTCAATCCCTTTCCCCTTCATTTACACCTAAATAAATAATGTGTTTAAATATGCACACTCACATGAGATTAAAACTTCTGCCATTTTAGTAACCTATCGAAAGGTTACTAAAAAAGGCTTTTTTTTTTTTAAAAAAAAAAGTGGATCGGGTCACCTCATTGCTCAACAAAATCACATGACCGGTAAATATACCTCTATTTTTGACTGAAAATTGCTATACAGTTGCCAGGTACATTTTCTAGTATGGCATTAAATCTTTATTTCCCAAAAGCAATGACCTTGTGTGTTTCAAAATCATAATCAGAATGAGCTTTATCGCCAAGTTTGTTTACACATACAAGGAATTTGTTTTGGTGACAGAAGCTTCCACAGCACAGACAGAATGACTACATTACTAGCATTACTACTAGCATTACTACATGACTAGCATTATATATAGACTACATTTCTACATATCCACACACCACCACTAGGGTAATTCAATTTGATTTTTATTTTTTTATTTTTTTATTTATTTTTTGCTCATGGCAATTCTCTAACTCTTTAACAGCATATATCTTCTAAGTTTTCTAAGTTTTGCATCTGATATTGATATTTTATTTTGTTTAAGCTTTATTTGAATGAACAGAAATTATTTTTAGTCCCTCATGTCATTTCAAACATGACTTTCTTTCCTTGTGATATATGGATTTTAATTGTCATGATGATGTGTTCATTTTTTTATGTTCATTTTTGGGTGAACTATCGCTGTATTTATACGTTTTATTCATATACAAATCATCAATAGCAAATAAGTGTCAAACGGTACAAAACACTCTAATCAAACAAATAATATTGTTCTCATATTTGGTTAAATAAATGGCTACTACAATAAATCATTCTTGCCATCTGACAGGGTACAATAAGTGACCTCCATACAGAGCCTGATCTTTACTTTCAGAGGGCAGAAAGTCCTGCAGGCTTCTGTGCTGAGAGGTGACCAAATAAATGAGTATCCTCTAAATCTTAAATTCATACAATTTCAGATAACCTGAAGAACTAATTAAACTAGAAGCCTTATTGGAAGGAGTCACACTGTCTGCATTTAATAGCATGAGGCAAAGGGGGTTACAAATTAACTGTCACCATTGTGTTGTGCATGATGTTCCCACAATGCTTTTCCCCTCTCAGAGAAGCCATATTTCTGAATGTATGGCACCATGAACACTGGACAAATTAAAGTGGCTCTCACATTGTAACAGCTATAAGTCATCAGAAAGGGGGAGAGAGAGAGAGAGAGAGAGAGAGAGAGAGAGAGAGAGAGAGAGAGAGAGAGAGAGAGAGAGAGAGAGAGAGAGAGAGAGAGAGAGAGAGAGAGAGAGAGAGAGAATATAAGGAGGAAAACTAAGCAGAGAGAGGTTCATCTCCCTAAGGCAAACCTATTTAATATTAAAGTTCATTCATATGGTTTTATATGAAGGCCAGGAGATGACACATTAATCTTGCATGCTTTCAGTAATGTAAAAGATGATTTCTGAGGTTGTGTAGACACAGGGGGTAATGGGTAATGTGTAGTACATTGCATTTGACTGAATGTGTAAGACACACTGTGAAAAACACAAGGTGGAAAAGTGAGGTCACTTTCTTTTCCTATGGTTCAACCACGACTTATGTAAGCCCTGAAAACATATGCTTACCGTGGCAGCCTAGTGCAAGGACACTTTCCGAAACCTTCGCACTCACTATTCCTTTGTGGTGGAACTCACCCAACCTTCACCCGAACGAACATTGCAATCTTCAAAAAAAAAAAAAAAAAAAAACGACTTAAGACACATCTTCCAGCAGCCCTATTTCCACCTCAGAGAGAAAACAAAAACAAAAAAAAAAAACAATAAAGGTAGATAATGTGTAAAATAAGCACATTGTAGAGGTAAAGTCAAATCTGTGAGATATAAAGTCATATTGTGAGATATAAACTTGCCATTAGTATGTTTTTGAACTTCAAACAAAGTAATAATTGCAAGATATAAAGTCACATTGTGAGATACACAGTGACAGTTGGGAGACATTAAAATTGTTTAGAAACAGTCACATTTGTAAGATATATAGTCTAAATTGTAAGAAATAAAGTTACAATTGGGAGAAAAAAGGGTTTCACTTCATTTGGATGGTCCCTTTAACACATTCTGTTGACTATAAGTAACGTTGCACCTATATCTACTAACTCTCATGTTAGTGAGTGTTAGTAGAGTATTAGTAGACTGGTAGGGTTAGGGTTAGAGTAAGTTGACATGTAGTTGCATGTCTGTTGGAGGACCATCACAATAAAGAGTTATCAGATATTAAGCAGACAGTCTGCTAATACTCTAATGAGAGTTAGTTGACATGTAGTTGCAAAGTTACTTATAGTCACCAGAATGTTCAAAAGGGACCATCAAAATAAAGTATTACTGAAAAAAGTCACATTGTGAGATGCAGATCGCAATTATGAGAAAAAAGTCACAATTGCAAGCATTAACATCACAATAGTGAAATGTAAAGTCTTTTCTGAACTCTAAGGTGGAAACAGACTTCCGTACTTGATTGACTAACAACCCTTTTTGCACTTTTCATTTGTAAATGTTTTGGCTAAAGGCATCTGCTGAGGAATAAATGTAAACTGATCATGGTGAGGTTTCTCTTTACACTTACAATCATGAGATTAATTTAGCGATGAAAGCAAAATATGCTTACACACACACACGCACAAGTCCATCTATGTTCTGCCAGTTCAGACCAGAGGAGATGGTGATTGAACTCCTCTGTGTTCTTTCGTCTCTAGATCAGCTTATCTTCATACCAGCCACCTTTTTATTCCTTTATCTGTTTCTCTTTTAATCTTTGTCCACTCCATGAAAGGTTGTCTATGGCATGGAAGGGTAAGAAAAGAATCAAAGGGAGTATATGTCAAGTTGCTGTGAGGAACACTATGTGGTTGGGTAAAAAAAAGAGAAGAGAAAGGCGTGATGAGAAGCGCTCTCTCTTTCTTATTCCTTATTAATTTAGTCATGGACAGCTCTGCCTCCCTCCCTTCAATTTTTTCCTCTTTTGCTTCTCGTTTTGACCTCTGTCGACTTCTGCTGCCCTCCTTACACATTTCACAATGATTGAGGGAACATTGAAAGAGAAGAGAATAAAGGAGTCTCTTCGCTATCTTTCTTTCTAAACTGTCAGGCTCCTGGTCTTCAAGAAGTTCAGGTTAAAATTTCAATTTCCCAGAGCAAGCTGAGGAATATGTGGCCATTGTACACTGACAAATAAAAATGTGGCTTCTTTTATAATCATCTGTCAAACATAGCTAATGCTGTAAATTAATAAACAAACCACTTAAATGCATGCATCCCTTTAAATTGTAAATGTTAAAATACTTTATTTCTTCAGTAAGCCAAATGATTCCACTAAAAAGTTTAAACAAAAGTGTGTATACATTATTAAAATGTATTGTTTATTTGTTTGAACATCCTGATCCAGCCAAAAATAGCAAAAGTGTTTCAACCAATGGTGGGAGTTTGGGGGCGGGGCCACCTATTTATCTGACCAATGGTAGATGGAAAGAGTGTTTAGGAAACAACTTATTTTTTATGTTTGGAAAACCCTTTAGAAAGGCATAAATTACACAGTCCTTTCAATAAACTTTATCATTCCATTAGAAAAAGATCTCTTTAAACTGTTTCTATTAAAATGGAACCATTTACTTTTTTAAAAAAATCGGATAAGTGCCCGTGTCTGGCATCGTCCTTTGGGAATAACAGCTGCCTCTAAGCAGACACTCCGCTCTGATATAGATTACCTCGGTCTACCCATCTGCCCTCAGGAAACCCAATATCCGCGACAGAGATGACAGGTTAAAGAAAACAACAGATAGGACCAAACAAAATGCTCAGCATGAAAGAAGCAGAAAATGAGCTAGTATAATTATGCCTGACTGGGGCCCTGCTTTTATTCCAGTGAGTGTGTCTGAAATCGATGAGGAACATTTGCTCTGGTCCCTTCTTCTCTCCTGACCCTGACCACCCTCAGAAAGTCCGATAAGTCCCTTCTCTGGCTCCTATCTGCTGGTTTCAGGACACGGCCCTCCATCTTCAAAGCCTGGGGCTCATTTGGACCTGTGAGAGTGTGGCACTGCTACATTTGATTCTCCAATCCGAAATGCTCATTGATTTCCAGACCGGGGTGAGAGGGGGTTGAATCACTCGTTCGGTTTCTCTATTCTTGTTTGTTTGTCGCTTTCTGACTCTCATGGGTTCTTTTTCTAATCTTGTGCAACTAATCTCTCTACCCGTCCCCCATACCTGTCATTTTTCCCTCCTGCCCTCCAGCCTCTTTCTCTCTCTCTCTCTCTGAACAGTACTAAATCTTTTCCTGGCGACTGTAATGGTCCGAGAATGAAAGGAAGGTCAGGATGTGAAGCTGCTGAGATCTGTAAGTGCCGGATCAATACGCCAATTGGATTTGCCCACTCGCATTAAGCAGTGCATCTAATAGCCTCTCCTGGCCATCGATGCAGCCAGCCATCATTTAATTACACTCACTGTGTTACAACTGCCTCAGTTCAGGCCAGTCATTTCAATCTGGGGGCACCCGGCTGCGATCACTCGGATTTTTTTACTTGGAATGTAAATATATCTGCAACTTGTGTGGCAAATAACCGAAAATGACTGACTACTGAGGAGGAATTCAGTTACTTACAAATATCTCATACTTTTTTTGTTTATAATTGCAGAATAGTTTTATCCATATTTTTTTCCTATACATAAATGTAATCAATATTTTGTTCATATCTTATTAATTTTGGCAAGTTTTAATTGGACTAAAATGGCTTCTAGTTTTATTTGACGGAAAATATTTTTTAATTGGCTATAAAGTGCAAAATTTATCCAAATATTCAAACATTTTCCATTTAAAATTTCATTATGCTTAATTTATTCATTATCCAAGTTTTAGTTTATATTTTAGTCAACAGAATGTTTTAATTAAAATTATTCTTGATGTGCATGTTTTTTTGTATTGTTTAAAAAAGAAAAGAAAAGTTTTCATAGCATTATAAGGGAAACCGGTGGTCATCAATGTTACAGGGAAGCCCCGTTCAGGAAGCAATAGCCTATTTAAAGACTAAAGCATCTCTCTAAGGATTGTCTTTACATTGAAATGATGTTGCTGTGTCCTGAGATTGCAGAACTAACAGATTCATTATAATGCCGTTAATATAATTCCTGTTTTTGAGTGCTGCATTGTCGATTCACATCAGACTGTAATATTAAAAAAAAACACAGTTTCATCGTCTCCCTTCTTGGGTGCTTTGTTTTTACATTAGGAATCTGGCAACAGGACACAAAGCATTTCTTCGACTGTCGAGTCTTTTGATTATGCGCTCGAATCTGCGAGACAGAAGAAGGAGAGCAGAGACTCGAGGGAGGTAAAGACAGCTGGCGAGGCAAACATTTGTTTCAATTTTTTAATTAAAATGAAAACAGGCCATTGATTCCCCCTAAGTGAGAGCAGTGCAGCCTAAAGAGGAATCCATCTCGTTTGAACATGTGACAAGGGGTATTGGGGTGTATGTGTGATCTCCGTGAGGCAATTAATAAACTGGTTTCTTTAGAAGACTAACATTAAAGCCTTGTTATGAAGAACTGCTCCCCCGTACTCCTGCTTTGAGCCTGTCCCATTACCGAGAAAATAAGTAATTGGTTGATTGATTAGTTGATTGACTGATGCTGTCATTACATTTTGATTTAGGCTGCAAGGGTGATGTCTAGATGGCTGCGAAAAAGCAAAAGCACTGATAATTCAACGAATAAAATGATTGTTGCAAATGTGCTGGCATGTAACTGAATTTTTCATAAATAATGATTGAACACATGTAGAATGTGTTTAATGAACTGTAGGCTTATCTTTTATTCCTGGGTAATAATGTTAATTACTGGTTGTCTAAAATCTGAGGTGCAATAAGCCCCTGCATGCACCCCAATGACAACATTTAGAAAGGATTACAATGTATTAGCATTGCAAATTTTGCAGCCCAATTCAAACACAAAATATATTTTGGAATTTGGGGCAATGTAGTCTATATTAAAACTACTCCCATCTGTCATTAAGCTCTTGGATCTCTTGTCAGACTGGTTATATTATTGAAACCAAGCTCAAAACTGAGTTCTTAATCCAGTTTATCAAAAGCAGGCTGCTCTTAAAGCTTGTCTTCATGAAATCAAGCATATATGCTCACCAGTGGCAGCTGGTGTTTCTCTAGAGTGGGGAAGACGATATGTCACTTATCAATGGCAAAATGTGTACTCAGATCTATTTCAGATCTGCAGTGTTGCTCCTAAACTTTATCAAACTGCTTCTAAACAGAGAAACATTGATGGAAATGACAACAGACACGAAATACGATTATATGAATGTTACACCAGACTTAAAAAAATGCATCTCAGAACTCATAATGGTTTTGCACATTGTGAAACATTTCCCTCCCATGTAAAGCTTGTTCAGAAGAGAAGTCACTTAAAGAATAATCTAGTGTGTGTCTGTGTGTGATATTGATTAATTTTGGAATGAAACAAGCCATATTTTTTATGAGTAAGTCATTGAATCATTCATTCCAACTATTTGTTCAGAAACACACACACACACACACACGCACACACTCACACACGCAAACACACACACACACACGCACACACACACACACACACACACACACACACACAGCAAAATCAGTTGTATACAAGCACAGCTATGATTCTTAAATGAGTCTATTTCAGAACAAATAGTTGTCATATATATGGTGGTGGTGTGATTGCTGATGAGCGACACCTCGTGAAGCACCGGTCTCTTATCTCTCACGGAGGAGTGGAAGCATAAAAGGAGGAGCGACGACAGTGGAGATCGAGAGAGGCCAGGCCTGGATTTATGTTGTGTTGTTTATGTTTTATTATGTGACAGCAGTCGTCCGTGAGGGGCTGTTGTCTTTTACTTTCGTTTTGTATTTGTTTTATTTTATGTCATTAAATGGTTTAAATATTCGCCGGTTCCCGCCTCCTTCTTTCCATAATATCTGAACTGCGTTACAGTAACACTTTACAATAAGGTATTATTTGAACAATACTTCTACAAAGCATTTATTAATATTAGCTATGTATTAGTAAATGTAATGTCAACATTTACTAATACATTTATTAATGCTGTACAAATATATTGCTCATTGTTAGTTTATGTTAGTTAATACATTAACAAATGCTACCAAATGAGACCTTATTGTAACGTGGAACCAATTATCTATCTAATAATAATAATAATAATAATAATTCATTACATTTACATAGCGCTTTTCTCTGCACTCAAAGCGCTTTACATCGAACTGGGGGGCGGGGGGGAATCTCCTCAACCACCACCAATGTGCAGCATCCACCTGGATGATGCGACGGCAGCCATATTGCGTCAGAACGCCCACCACACACCAGCTTACTGGTGGAGAGGAGACAGTGATGAAGCCAGTTAGTGTATATATATATATATACTGTATATGGGGGTGATTAGGAGGCCATGATGGATAGAGGCCACTGGGGCAAATTTGGCCAGGATGCCGGGGTTACACCCCTGCTCTTTCGAAAGACATCCTGGGATTTTTAATGACCACAGAGAGTCAGGACCTCGGTTTAACGTTTCATCCGAAGGACGGGACTTAATATTATAAATATATATTATTACAACATACAAATAACAAACAAAATATACAAGAAACATAACAATTTAAATATAGTATTGTAAAATGTAAAACACCAAACAGGCTTCACTTGTTCAAATGAAGTTGTAATTTGGGTGACCCTTCTGAAATGTTCATAAAAGCAGTTTTGGATAGTTAATTTTGTCAACCAAATTAGTTTTGTCTGGGTCATGCATTCTAATGTTCAATACTTTGAAAGAGTATCTTGTAGATTCTCCTGTATTGAAGTGCATTGTTTGACTCTGAGTTCTTTTGGTCCAAAGCCACTAAACATCTTGGAGCAGGGCCCACCGAAAGTCTGCTTCCAGCTGCAGCAGAGAGACAAGAGGTAGACTAAAACCTCAACCTCTGATCATACTATACAAAACACATTTCCCTGCCATTTCCCATTTATCTATAACTCTATCAGACTTCAGGGTGCACACACACACACACGCACACACACCTTAAAGGAAGGGGAAGACTTCATTATACTTATGAGAAAGAGCAAGGCAGCAAATCTAATTTCACTTCTGAAGGAACGCAGTGTTATTGCTTTTCTGTATTCACTCTATTTCAGTTCTCTGTCGCTTGTGCACATTATTTGAGCGCTCACCTAGGGAGTCATTTGAAGCGGACGAAAATAAATCCCTGATATAGTTAAGCATTATGAGAGTTTAATGTTCTAACATGTCTGGGCACTAATAGAATAGGTTCCTCACTTTCATTGATGGAAGCCATTTTATTTTGGGACTGAAAATAGAACACAGGGGATAAAGAGAACGATTGCAAGATACACTTACATTTGTTCAGTTGCTTTTTGCTTTAGGCAAAAGTAAGTAGCTTTGGACCGAAGCGGCGGGTACAACTGGTGAAATCTGGTGCAGATGGCAAAAGTCACACACTGTCATAGAGCTGAGTTGAAACCACAGAGCTAATTAGACTGTTATTTAAATAGTAACTTTACTGAATGCTTAGTGCAGTGGTTCTCAACTCCAGTCCTCGGAACCCACTGCTCTGCACATTTTGTATGTCTCTCTTATCTGACACACTCAGTTCAGATCATGGAGTCTCTCCTAACGAGCTGATGATCTGAATCAGGTGTGTTACATAAGGAGACATACAAAATGTGCAGAGCAGTGGGTCCCAAGGACTGGAGTTGAGAACCACTTGCTTAGTGCAAAGAAAATACAGCAATAGATGTCAAGAAGGTGCATCTGAGAGATATGAGAGCAGTACAATTTAAGTAAATGCAGTAGAAAAATGCAACAAAATTAGTTATATATTGAATTAAACTGAAAATCTAAATAGGCATGTGTTGTGTTTTGGATGTTGGTATGCTGGTGTCCCTATAGGATAATTGAAAAGAATATGCTAAAAAAACGACTAAAAATGCTAGAATACCCCGAGCCAGCAAGCTGTTTGAAGAATCAGTTTGCTTGTAAACAGCATCGCCAATACGCAGCAGCATTTGCTTTGAAAAGAATAGAAATTGCAATGTTAGTCTAAGCAAGGGATTTTGCCAAAATGTTTAAAACAGTGCCATAATAGATGCATTACTCATTTTTGTCAAAATCAACTAAATCAGAGGTTCTCTGCTTGTTTTGCGTAATGACACCGATTGTATATTGTACATCAAGTGGTGACCAACACAGCACCAGACGTAACTCATATTTCATTTTGCCAGGGCCATTATAGCTTATATTAGCTAATTTAGCATTGTAAAATTTAAATTACAAAAGCTCAAAACAAATGTACTAAAACGTAAACCAAGCTGAACATATACAATGAAAGCTAGTTCAAAATATTAATAAATACTATTATAGTAAAAGTACTAAAATAACACTGGTCACGACCCACCAGTTGAGAACTGCCAGACTAAATGACTACATTAGCATAATTTGGATGCATTCAAATTGGTCAAGCAACCAGATTACCTAACTTTGCATTTCATATAAGCATATGAAAACTGTTATAACTCTATACAGAAGTTGATGATTGATAGCTCACCTCCACATACACATGCAGTGAGGGCTTGATCTTGATCTTATTACCTGCAGGCCTCCTCTCTTTGACCTAACCCCTCCTCCTTCTGTACACTCAGCACGTGACTGGACAGCTAGCCTGTTAATCAATCACACGCCACACTGACAGGAAGTCTAATGATCCTTGAGCCTTAAACAGACTCTGACCCTCACATCTCCCTGGGCTTTACACAACCAGTATCAGAGAGGTTTCTTCTACTTTCGACTTTAATCCAACCCACTTCAATCAGCATGCAGACACCGTAGTTCCTCAAAATCACAGACTACAAAAGTGCGGGCAGTTGTAATGAGCCCAGGATTCTAATAAGCATAGTGAGGCACCCAGGCAATTCCTGCTCCGAATGTATTATCTCTACTCTTCTCATTCTCTCTGTTTGCTTTTCTCCATTGTTTGTGATGCTGCAACAATTAGGCATGTTTTCTTCACATCTTAAGGATAGCCAGTATGTGATTACAGCCTCTCTTTCACTGAGAACAGCAAAGCAATGACACACATATGGATGATTCCACAACATCAGACTGTTTTACTCTATTCTGATTGCAGGAGGATAAAAAAGAAGCCATGTTTAGAGAGAGAGAGAGAGAGAGAGAGAGAGAGAGAGAGAGAGAGAGAGAGAGAGAGAGAGAGAGAGAGAGAATATAAGGAGGAAAACTAAGAAGAGAGAGGTTCATCTCCCTAAGGCAAACCTATTTAATATTAAAGTTCATTCATTCATATAACTTATAGGTTACCTTTATCTACATGGTTAGAGCTCCTTTCTAGCAATCATGTTGAAAAACAGCACATAAACAATGCTGGTAAGAACCAAAGCAAAATGTAATTGACTTTAGCCTAAATTACATAAGCTAAAATAGCTGGTTTAGAAAAGCAGAATAAGATATTGTTTAGTCGTTTGCCTGAACAGTAAAAAACATGACATTTGATCCAATCCATAACCATATTGTAGAATTCAATATTTTTTTTTTAAATGCATTTCATTCTGAGCAGACAGCCTGGCTGCATGATTAATCGAAATCAAATTTGCATTTCGACCCCTATCTAAAGCTTCAGTGATTAACTTTTTTGTGTTCAAAATTTACAATATTTATTTAATGAGCGAGTACATCATGAATCCATTTTCAAATCTGTGTTTTTTTCTTATCCTGAATCACTACGGTACACCTATAATAAGTGTCTATATTATGACTATTTTAGACTGGTTCAGCACCGCTCAGAGTAGCCCAGTACCTGCGTGACTCGTCATAGACATAAACAGAGAGAAGTAGCTCCGGCTACAATGTTCTTCCGCAAGACGCATGCAGTTCTGTTTATTAACTGCTAGAGCACCAAATGTTACAGACTGCAGCTTAAATAAATAGATAAATCAGCTGCGTTTCAGAAAAAAAATAAGAAATGAAGACAGCCATAAATGTTAGTATTGTAATTTTACAGTTGTACTGTCAAATAAAATAATTATTATATTGTTTTCTTTAAATTTTACAGTCAGTGTTGCAATTGTAAGATTTCTTATTGTTTATTATTTCTATACTACTACTACTAATAATAACAACAATAATTTTTTATAGTCATATTGATACAGATTTTTTGAACAAAAAGTGCAGCCCTACAAGCAAACCTTGTAAAATTAAAAAGTTTTAATTAATTAATTCGGTCATTCATTCATTCATTCATTACAAATGCCATTTTTATCAGAAAAATCACAGTTAGATTTTGGTCATGGTTTCGATTCCTGGGGAATAAATGAACCGATGAAATGTATACATTGAATGCAATGCACAGTAAGACACTTTGGATAAAGGTGTACATAAATACATAAATGTACAGTTTTGGGTGTAATTCAGGATGTGATGTGTACAAAATGCACTATATTGACTGCAACTTGTATTAATTTACTATTAATTGTAGCTTAATATACAAACTTTCACTTGATCTGTTCACACATAGCAAACTATGTGCAATTCATCATAAGTCTCAAGCAATTTGAGCAATAGGAATAGTGATACTTGCCTTACACAATCAATAATGCATATTACATCAACACATGAATCTAATGAGCCAAATCTAAGGAAACTTAGCTAAAGTTTGGGACAAGCAAACGTGGCTCTAACCTCAGGGATGATGAAAATAAACTTCTCAAAATAAAGTTTTGTAAGAGATTATAAAGCTACATGCGAGAGATCTAGACTGCAGGCAATTTAATATCTCATCACCAAAGCCAGACTGCAAACAAGAAACCACTGTCGTTACTGATCCGAAATGGAATAATAAGGCAAAGCCTGACAGTCAGATGAGTGTTATGAGAGGGTGATCTGTTGTTATGTGTATGTGTTTGTGCACGTGGACGTGCATGTGTGAAGTTCCATCTGCACGGATTTGGTTTCGCCTAAGAATTGATGCATCTCTGATAACACACACATGGGGACGTGGGATGTTGGCGACAGGATGGTGGCGCCGTATCGACCCAACAGTCTCATCTCTCACAATGTCCACACAACCTAAGGAAAACCCTCAAGCAGCGTTTGCTTATGATAAAAATCAGGCGATGGAAAATCATTTATTTCCAGTACATTGGAAAATGGATTCCATATCTGCAAGCATGGCATTTCTAGGATTTTCATTTTAGGGGGTCTAAGCCCCAATGAGGGTGTGATTAATGAAAAAAAAATAACTAATTTCATTACCATGCAATGGCAGGGTTTTATAATCACTGTGGTCCCGAATGTGAAACAGGTTAGTTAGGGGGGTTCGGGGGTTCGGGGTTTCCCCCAAGCACATTTTGATTTCTCTAATCTACATATGTGCATTTTAAGATGTTTTGAAGGCCAAAAAAATTGAATAACAACAGCTTTAAAACCATGTCAGTGGGCAGCTGATTATTTTTCTATCCTCATCAGCATCACACTCTTTTTCTCTTTGTTTTTATCTTGCCCTGTCTCTTCCCCTCCTAAAGTTGAGCTTTGACTGATAGGCTTTTCATTTTTGTCAGTAAGTGAAGAAATAACCATAAGGACAGGGTCAACTGATAGGTTGATTTTGCCTATGAAACATTTTCTCAGACGCGTTCATTTACTGAAAGCTAGGAAAGCTAGGTAACTAAGTTTATTAAAATCATTCACAATATGTAGGCTACACATTCATTATTGATCTTATGCCTAATACAGGAAAGTAGACAGGGCTTTATAATCAAAGAGGTCCTAAATATGAGGTTGGTAGGGGGTTCACATTTTTTGTTTCTCTGACACGTACATTTCAAGATGTTTGAAGACCAAAGAAAAAAAGTAAAAGAAATAGCTTTAAAATCATGTCAGCGGGCAGTAGATTATTTGTCAATACCTGCTCTCTCCTCATCTCCATCATCCTATCTTATCCTTTAGTCTCCTCATCTTGCCCTTTCTCTTCCCCTCCTAAAGCTGAGCTTTTTTAATTTACTAAAGGCTACAATTTTTATTATATTCTCAATATGTACGCATTCATTATTAATCTTGTGCCTAACATGATGAAAACGGCTTTGTTAATGTTTCTTCTTTCCTCACAACGACAGTAAACTAATTATTACATTAGGCCTATTTTCAGTTCAAAATGGCGAAATTAGATAAAGCTATATTAGTTTGCCTGATTATTTTTTGTCATTCATTTAACATGCATGACCTAAAAACGGTCAAATATGAAATGTTAAGTTTAGCTACTTGCATCTTATCTCGCACTTACACTGAAGCGTTGAGTCGCTCTGCTAAAATTCGCACTCAGCAGCGTCTGTGAACATAAAGCCCGCCTACTTTGATTTGATTGGTCATCTCAAATATTCTGACATTGACGAGCAGTGACAGACCAATACACATGCACACACACCCTGTCCTCTGTTTCTGACGTGCTCTCTGCTCTGCACCGCTACGAATTGAAGATGAAGAACGCGCTGAATCTGATTATAACAAGACTGAAGCGAATACAAATTTGTGTAGCCTATATTAATTACATATTTTTAGGGGGGCTAGGCAGAAGTTTAGGCTGAAGACCCCCTAAAAAGGGCCTAGTGACGCCCCTGTCTGCAAGTCTGCAAATCACAATATTGGAAAACACCACTGTGGCATAAAGTCCTCCTCATTCTTTCACTCACACCATCCTGTCTTCCTGTGTCTCAACACTTGCAATTAGGGATGCACCGATCCACATTTTTTCACTTCCGATCTGATCCCGATACCTGAATTTGGATATCGGCCGATACCGATACTTTTCCGATACCGAAGCTGTGTTTGCTTTAATATTATTATTATTGTTGATTTTATATGATGCTGAAATAAACTCCTCTCTACAGGCAAGTATGATATGTACGTATGTATGCATGTATGTCACAATATATATATATATATATATATATATATATATATATATATATATATATATATATATATTAGATACACATTATACAGGCCTACACAGTGCTTTAATTTCAGGAAGGTCTACTAACAGTATTCAGGTATGGTCTAAAAATAATTAAAATAAAGTAATTAAAAGTAAAATAGCACTGCAAAGTTTGTCATAGATAAATTTATGCTTATTAAAGCTAAAGTTATTCATTCATGAGCTGTGAGTGATTTTCTCTTTGCCTTTTGTTGTTTGATTCTCAGAGATGGTGCAATCGTCAGCATGTTTATTAGAATGCTTCCCCTTTAAGAACGAGCTGCAGATCTAATAGTCTACTAATGCACCATATTTTCTTCCAACTATTTCCATAACTACGTCCATTTTAGACATAAACTGTTTGAGTGAATCTCCAAGCCGGTCATTTTGACATTTTTGTGTAGCCTACATTTGATCGTTTAGACGCGCATATGAAGCCCAAAGTATAATGTGCTTGTCTCGTTGCGGTCTGTTTCGGAGCGCGCCGCATTGGGAAAAGCATCTCTTGCGCAGATTTTTGTGCTTTTAATAGCTCTTTTTATTATTAAAAGCGTCCCGCAATTTAGCAAAAGTAGAGACTGCATTTTACATTTTACAACACAGCCTATTTCCTGTATTTGCACCAGTGTTCAAGTAGGCGTGAAACAGAAAACACAATTTAAAATTGTGGTGCTTCTAATTTATTGATAAAAAGCAGTCGGACAAATTATACAAAATACACATAGCGTACTCATCTTTGCACCAATAAAATTACACTTTCACAATTTGTTTTATTACCAAATTACATGTAATATATAATTAATTTAACTTACAGTGTAATGTTTTCCTCGCTATCTTGTGATGTCGGGGCACGTGATTTCCCAAACCTAATGCATGATGGGATACGCTACAGCTCTGATACCTGACGCGGTATTCAAGGCAGTGTGCGTTTAGTGTGTGTTTAAAGGGGAACTGAAACTAACAAAATATAATTCGATAACATGTTGGTTATTAAAATTGTAAACAAATTCATTTAAAAATAATATTAAAAACAAAACATATATAGGCTATAGTTTTTCCCAATACTTACATTTACATTTGTTGTTATCAGAGCACAGCCATGTTCGATGGTCACTGGCATGGTACCACTGTAGGCTACTAATGTTATCAAGCTTTTTATGTTTGTTTGTTTATTTGGTTTACTCATTGTATCCCTAATTGTAATTCATAAAAATCAATAAAAAATAAAATAAAAATAAACTAATGTTATCATACTGCTACTCGGACTGAACTGACCGATTTGGACAAGTTAAGGGATAATTCCGGTATTTAACACTTTGAGTCTATTTTGTAGTTTGTTTTGGATGAACTATAGTGGTGGACACAGAAATTTTGACAATGGTTCCTGTCTCGACTTTTTGACTATTTTATAATTGCCTCTGAGCGCTTCAGAGTGGCTGTCTACGGGCATGCACAAACATGTACTTAAAACAACCCTTAACATTCTTTTTCAAAACTGTGCAACTCACCGAGTGATTAGTGGTGTTCATTGATGATTAAAAACAAATATATCGGCACAATGTATGATTCCAATCTGTTTATTTTGCAATAGTGGTACTATTTCTTCAGATACCTCACAACCGCGTATAAA
This sequence comes from Meda fulgida, assembly GCA_030578275.1. Lineage (NCBI taxonomy): Eukaryota > Metazoa > Chordata > Actinopteri > Cypriniformes > Leuciscidae > Meda > Meda fulgida. The sequence goes on from CM060629.1 coordinate 23,353,175, forward strand.
CTTCCGCTCGATATTTGAGTCTGAAGCGTTAGCACACTCCCGACCACTTGATGGCGACAACCACTTTGCCGTACAAGGACGCTGTACGGAACTAGGTGTCTAGCGTATAGACAGTAAAAAAAAGACGGAGAACAAAGCGACAGTAATATCAGTGTGTCAAATGGTCTGTGGATGCGTCAAGTGTGGTGTGCTGTATGCTGCGTGCTTGTCACATTCAGCTCTCAGCCTCTACCGCTGGCTAGCGTATGTGAAAAGTGAGCCAAGTGCGTAAGTCTCTCCTGCCAGTACATAGCCTCTCCAGAGACAAGCCCTATGTAGTGCCTCCGCGTGGCGACACACGTCAACTGAGCACCTAGTGGGCTCAGGCTGAACTACAGGGGACTCGGAGGTGGTCTGCCCCCAGACATGCGGCATGCCAGGCCCACCGGTGTGTGGATAAGCCCTGATGCCCATGAACAGCCCCCCATCTATGGGTCAAATAGTCACACAGCCATCAGACAATGGCTCATCGCCAGGCCCACCGGCGTGTGGATAAGCCCTGATGCCATGAACAGACCCTCAGCTATGTGTCAAATAGCTTGGCTCCACTGCCTTGTGGATATCTCCGGGAGGATTAAAGGCTAAGGAGTAAACCTGACAGAAATCCGGAGTGGAGCCCCTAAGGCGGTGAGAATGACTAACTATCACCTTTCCGGCAACTCCTTCAGCCAAGCCAGGTGCCAAATGTCACGCTTCGCACTCCTTTGGACTCCACTAGCGAGGCCGAGAGGGGGATTCTGTTGAATGGGCAGCCCAGGATCCCCATACACCATGCCCAGCCTATGCGTCCTGGAGAGGCCACTCCAGTATCGCTGCTTGCAGCGATAAAAATAACACGGGACGGAGCAGTTACGAGTGATAAGTCAAGAGTAAATTGGCGTATGCTCAGACGCTACGGGTTTTCTCCGACGGTGGGAGGAATTATCGAAATCCTACTGGTCAGCCCCCAGCCAGAAAGGTGCTGACCCGCCACAGTCTGCCTGCTTCAATGGGTGCTTGGAGCTAAGGGAACAGACCGACAAACAGACTGAAAACTTCACACAAGGCAAAGAAAGAAAAAAACGTAAACCACCAATCTTGTGACTAGCAAGCTGGAATGTCAGGACTATGTGCCCTGGCTTCTCCAAAGATCTTGATCAGGTTGATGACTCCAGAAAAATAGCAATCATCAATCGTGAGCTCTTGAGGCTGAACATTGACATTGCTGCCCTACAGGAGACCAGACTCCCTTCAAATCGCAGCATCAGGGAACAGGATTACACCTTCTTCTGGCAGGGAAAGGAACCAGACGAACCAAGATTGCATGGTGTCGGATTTGCAGTCAGAAACTCTCTGCTATCGTCAGTTGAACCACCAGGAAAAGGAACAGCCCGTATCCTCTCCCTTCACCTCTCAACCTCCACAGGTCCAGTGAACATCCTGAGTGTCTATGCTCCTACACTCAGCTCTCCAGCCGAGGCCAAGGATGAATTCTACGAGAAACTAGTGAACATCATTAAAGGAATTTCCCCCACCGAAAAACTGTACGTGCTTGGGGACTTTAACCCCCGGGTGGGAACTGACCGGGACTCTTGGCCCCGCAGTATTGGTCATTTTGGCGTTGGCAGAATAAATGAAAACGAACAGAGACTGCTTGAGCTATGCTCTTACCATGACCTCTGCATAACCAACACATTCTTCTCCACCAAGCCCAACCACAGGGTATCCTGGCGACACCCAAGATCCCATCACTGGCATCAGCTGGACCTCACTATCACCAGAAGAGCTTCATTGAACTGCGTCCTCATTACACGCAGCTACCACAGCGCTGACTGTGACACCGACCATTCACTGGTTTGCAGCAAGGTGCGCCTTAAACCAAAATGGATCCACCGATTGAAGCAGAAAGGACGCCCACGCATCAATACAGCAAAAATAAAAATCCCAGATCTGTGTGAGCGGTTCGCTGTCTCCATCACAGAGGCCCTCAGAAACTGCCCAACGGGCAGTGCAGAAGAAAGATGGAATCATATCCGTGACGCCATCTATAACTCTGCCATGGATATTTTTGGGAAGAAAGAGAGGCAGAACCCGGATTGGTTTGAAGCAGGAATCCTGAAACTTGAGCCAGCCATCACAGCCAAGAGAGCAGCTCTGATCAGCTACAAAAGGGAGCCATCATAAAAGACGCTCGCGGCTCTCAGGAAAGCCAGAAATGATGCCCAACGGATTGCTCGACGCTGCGCAAACGACTATTGGTTAAATCTTTGTCAGTCCATCCAACTCTCAGCCGACTGTGGTAACATCCGTGCCATGTACGATGGCATGAAGAAGGCTTTCAGCCCAAGCGTTACCAAGTTCGCTCCCCTAAGGTCCTCCTCGGAACACATTATAACAGATCGGGGCAAACAGTTGGAGAGATGGGTGGAACATTACCAGGAACTCTATGGAAGAGAAGACATCATTACTACCTCAGCAGTTGAGAACACCAACCCCCTGCCTGTCATGGATGAACTGGATGCAACCCCTTCTATGGAAGAACTTTGTAAGGCCATCG